>JAWWES010000171.1:2623814-2696617 GCA_035583135.1 Lophotriccus pileatus
CATCCAACCTGGCCTTGGACATTTCCAGGGATGGGGCAGCCACAGCTTCTCTGGGCAACCTGTGCCAGGGCCTCACCCTCCTCTGAGCAACAAATTTCTTCCTAATCTCTTGTCTAAACCTGACCTCTGCCCTAAAGCCATTCCCCTTTGTCCTATCGACAGTAGGACATTATATATAAAATGCATTGACACCACCTATTTGCATAAAAGGGAAGGAGGTGCTCAATACCACACCTGGTGCAAACCCCAGAGCCCAAACATTCCCCGATTCCCACCCGATGGCAGCGGGGCTGTGGCTGCCGGTGGCTCCGCTTTCAGCCCGACAGCTGCAGATCCCAGGTGGTCTGACATTTGAGACAGGGGCTGAGGGGAAGATTGAAGGTGTTTCAGGGGAGAAGGAGGCTGCGAATAACACTGAGCCCTCATCCAGATGGAATCGTTCACGGAACAACCTGAGATACTCTATTACTGTCCATATGCCTCCCAGGTCTCCAAAGGCCAGACTCCATTGATTTATTAGAAATCTGCTTTTTTTCCAGCATTGGTTCTTTCCAAAACAGGGTATAATGTGGGATTTACTATCATCTGAAATGCTTCTTTTTAAAAATCAGTTTTTCGCATAAGCTGGTCTTCAGAAACGCTCCAATAATCACCAGATTAGAGAGTATTTCGGGATGGGAGCCCCCTCTTCATGTAGCCTTTAAACAAATTTCTCCCCGCCACAATGAGTGATAAAGCATTTTATAGGGCATTTCTGTGATAAGTAAATGGCTGAAGGCATGGAACCAGTAGAATAAAAGCCACCAGATATGACTCTGCTACGAGTCTGCCTTACACTTATTTCTTCCTTTGCATATAAGCCCGGAAGAATTATTTTATTGTTTTAGCACTGCAAACAGTTGTTATTAGTGCATCTTATTTATAGTCAGTTCTTTGAGGCACTATAGTAATATAGAAAAATATCAGTTATTTCATCACACTGGTGAATTTAATGAACCTGAAGGTGTGTGTTATTTTAGCACTTGCTGTAGCTCCTGTGAAAACCCAATGGTGCTAAAATCTGTAAACCTGTCACTGCTTAAGTAATAACCTTGTTAAAAGCATCTTCATTTAACTTATTTCAGCTTTTGCAGAATGCAGGTTTTATTTTATCAGTGCAGGGAATAGGTGTTTCCAACCAAACCACTTATTGTAAATATAGTTAATTGTAGTTCATTAATTTATTCTCAGTGTTATTGCTTTTATTTTAACACTTAGTTTAAATTAAGCATTGTCTAGAATTGAGTTCCCATTTTCGATTTTTTTTAAACAAACTCTTAATTTATATAAAATATCTTTGGTTAGAACACTAAATTTTATTCTGCAATATGGAAAATGCTCTTTGCATTCATTAATATCCCCTTATGCTGCAAGAAATGAGCTTTCTTCCTTAACAGCAGACAGGAAAACAAAATGAGATTCCTTTTTTTTAATCTTACCACTGTGAAATTGGGCTTCTTCCTTTCATTTAAAAATATAGAGAAAATGAAATATTGATGGCGTGTGTTCCAAATTATCAATTGATCCCTGCAAATGTACATCTACAGTTATCAAAATCCGGCAATAAAAAAATGGGAACTCCCTGCTATTTAGCACCATTCAGCAGAAAGAGAAGCACAATTTGCACCATCACTTTTTTTATAGCACCAATGATACTTCCTATATTATTATTACACCGTGGAGTTGTTTGTGACAAATGATACAAGTATCAGGTTCCCAATAAATTTTTACAAGGTGGGCAATTACCCATCCATTAATACCTTTCTGTCTTTGAGGCCTGCTATGCTCCCTGGTGCTGTATGGCAGACACATGGCATTCCAGGGATAAAGACCTCAAAAACTGGTGCTGAATTCCAGTATGGACTCGTGCTTCTGATGGCAGAGAGGCTGTATTAGAAACCCAAATGTGCTGGCTGCTTTGGAATAATTAACAGAATTAGCTATCCAGGATGCTTCCATTAGACTATCATTCCATTGGGGGTTTATTTATTTTTTTTCCCCATAATTTAGCTCTCCTTTTCCATGTGTTTCTGTTCCAGTGCTTATTGATCCATGCATGACTAATCTAAATCAGAGCACCATCATCCAGAAGAGAGCAACATCCCCAACTGGACACAAAGCTGACCTGGGCTATTCAATCACTCCTATCATCACAGGTTTCTGCTCTGATCTGTCTTGATTTTAGCCTGCAAACAAGTTGAAAATATAATCAAATTTTATTCTCTCTCCCAGTTTTGGTGTCAAAACCCCCAAGGGCGTTGGCAGTGCATACTTGGAAAGCAAGGACATGTGAGGATGGTCAGCAGGCAGCCTCTGAGATGGGAATAAGGGACAGAAGCGGGACTGAAGGCATCAGCATCCCCCAAGGCCTTTGTAGTCATCTCAAAGCCAAGGTGGGAGCACCCAGGTCCACCAGATCTGCTCTGGTGCTGACCAAAGAGATGAGGGGTAGGAGGAGGAAACACACACTGCTGATGTGCTGTTTCTGCAGCAGGGTCATTCCACCAAAAAATAGGTCTTGTCTCAACCCAGAAGAGTGTCAATGTGCCCTGAGAGCTACAGCAAGAGGAGGAGCAGGAAGTAAGCCAAGCTGCCTGTGCCTGACTGTAGGATCAGGATTTAGGGCAGAAGTTGGGATGCTTCAAGTCCCAACAGCTGCACTATGTCTTCAGGATCTGAGAAACCAGACCAAGCAATTGAAAAGGAATTCAGTTGTTTAAGCTTAGACTGGGATTGTGTTTGTATTTGTTTTGCTTGTAACCTTTCATTTCCAGCCTTCCAACTAAAAGCCTGACCTTACATCTTGCTTAATAAACCTTTTGAAAAAGCTTTATTTTATCATTCAGCCTGGCCTGTGCTGCAGGGAGGATGGATGGGAGGGAATGGGTGAAGCTGTGGAGGCACAGGGTGCAGGGTGGGAAGCTGGGGTGTGCATCCTGCCCTGCTGCCAGCAGGAGCTGTGGAGAAATGCTGCTTCACACAGCCATAAGAGCTCTTGTCAAGGAATAGTCAGGAGAGATCCTGTGCTAAAGCATCTCACAGCACTCACTGCAGGGCATTCAGCTGAAAGAACACAGGTAGCTGAAGTGTATATAAAGGGATCTAGCTGCTCATGATCAAATATGATTTAGATATAAAGGCAAATCTGCAAATTCATGTGTTATTTTGGAGCAGTTGGTGACCCTGGAGCCCTGGGAGCTTCACTGCTGTGGAGCCAGGGGTCCATGACCCAAGTTTGGTGGGAGTCAGCATCACCATGTCTCTGGATTTCCTGCTGAACTCTCCTTATCCTTCCCTAACCGTGTCTGTGAGACTGGACTGGGAGCTCCTACATGTCCTGGGTTTAGCTGGATGGGCTGCTTGAAGAAACCTCGAGTCTTTTCTGCCCCAACACAAGGAAAACTTCCAGATCCAAACATCTGGCCTGTCTCCAGAAGACTCTTTCTCCTGACATCCTGTACTACCATAATCCACAGAGAAAAAAGAGAAGACAAACCCAAACCCAGCACACAAATACAGGTGCTGAACACAGGGGTGGGAAGGAGGATGGAGAAAGGCAGCACTGAAATCCAAACCATTCCTTTGGACCCTGCACCACAGGTTTGTCCAACAACAAAGCTGGGGAAGGGAACTCTCCTGTCTGAAAACCAGCAGAAAATAACCCAGCAGGACTTTTATACACACACACTGCATTGACTTAGGCTGGTTACAGCTAAAGCTACAGCTGTTCATCCTCAGTATTGAGAGATAAAATAATTCCAGGTAGGATTTCACATTAGTGATCTGCTCTTTTTATAATCTAAAGTCATCATGACATAGCTCTGCACCTACTGCTAGTACCAAACGAGAGTAAAGTCAATATTATGTTTATGGCTGTAGTGTTAAAAATGTAAGATTAAATTTAAAATTATTGAGCAGAAGATTTGAATTTAATAAGATTTTTTGTTAAGCCAGCCAGCATATATTTATCCCCCACACTGACACAGTGGTAATAGCAATTTGACCCACATAACTTTTTTGTTTCTTAAGTTATACTATTACAGGCCAATTACACGTTCTTTAAAGAAATGCTATTAATTATTGAAACATTAAAAAGCTGAAGTCATTGTTTTTGTGCACTTAGCACAGCTTTTAAGACAGATTATAGAGAGAGAATCTTTTGGTAGATAGTCTTAAAATATTCACCGATGCTGGAACAATTTAATGAAATTCACATTTATTTCAATGATTTTTTTAATTAAATCTATTGGTTGTTGGTATCCGTAAACCCTTAAGAATAAACACCTGCAGTGTTTTATTATGTAAAAAGGTAGTTTAATTGCATCATATTTATCACAGACAAATCAAGCCCTATTCAGAAGATAATAATGACACAGTAATTGGACCAGTAATTGGTTCAGGATGATTCAATATTGTACTAATAATCATAAATACTACTGTCTCCTGCTTTGGTACAAGGCTGACACTATATTATAGATTGGATTTGGTGCAATAAATATCCGTGAACTGGGTCCAGTAGTGCCTTGGTCTTTAGTTCAGCTGCATTAGTAAATAACAGGTATCAAATAATGCATCCTACATGAGCAATCATTCCTAGAGGGAAACATGGGGAATACTGTGGCTCTTTCTGCATCTGGGAATGGCTGGAAGAGGTAATGGCAAACCCTTGGCATGTCCTGGGCTTATGTTCTCCATGGGAATCAGCATTGCTAATGCTTTCTTTAACTGTATTTTTTCATGCATTTCCATTATATTCCCTCTTTGATCCAGAGAAAGAACCACCACCAACCCAAGGAGGGTTCTCCTTGCTCCCCACCTCCTGTCTGGCACCATGCGGGTCTTCCTGCAGCATTTTGGCAAGTCACACTTTTTATCTCAAATGTAAATGGTTTTCTCTTATAAAACCTGTGGTTTCTTTTTTTTTGCTTACAAAAACAACTCTCAAAAATAATAACGATAAAAAGACCTTTCTTGCTTCCTTAGTCTGACTGAATGTGGCATGAGACACTTGGGTCTGAGGCTCCCAAACACAGATAGCCCTAAGTAAAAGTACTTCTATTCATACTTCCACAGTTGAAAAGACATGTCAAAGTTCCAAAGACTCTACAACTTCACTGGATTTCACCCAGAGCTTTGAGCACAGTTTTCCAGATTGTCCTGCTATGATTTGAGGAACATAAAACATAGTTTTATGTTATCATTATTTCCTTACCATGTTAATTAAAGCTTTACTTATGCCAATGGTGCAACACAAATTGGCACACCTGTACTCAACCGTAATCTACTTTTGTGACCTGTTTTTATTTGCGTGAATATAGAATTTTGATAAATATGAAAATATATAACTAAAGTACAGAAACAGATATAAGAAATATAGAAAATACAGAATTCTAATTTTTTTTTTCTTTTCTTGACTTATCCAAAGGAGATGGGGTGGAAATCTAATCCAGCAAACACAAGGGCCTGATGGCAAAGGGTGTATGGTAGGAGGTTGTAGCCCTGTAGCCAGTTGCTTGTTTATGGTGAGTTGATACAGTAGAACATGGTGCACAAAACCCTCACATGCCATTTAATGATAACTGTGAGAATCGCCCCTGTCCCCACTGCTTTCAGCAGACACTTGGCGGACCTGTGGTACTGTTCCCTCGCCAGTGCTCTGGTCTTTCAGAGGGAGCCAAAAGGGAGTGGAGCCTCATTATCCCCGAAACAATGATCCTTATTCACTAGACAGAGAAACTTGCTTTTCATGGATGCATTATACAGCACTGAGCTGGAATAGAGATAACATATCCCCTTTATCACCAGAACAAAAGCTCAGGGTCTATGCTCCTGGTTTGGAACAATGCCCTCAGAGCCTTCACTGATGCATTTGTAAGCGTTTACCTCTTCCCCTTTAATTGCTCTGCACTGGAGGGCAGTGCAGCCAGGCCCAGGTACCACCCGAAGGTGGAGGGTGATGCTGAGCCGCGCCCCTCACACACAGACGCATCAGCACTGCCTGACTCTGCTTCTCCTTGATGCACCATCCTGCTTGCTTGACACTTCCACCCCAAAACACGGCACCCGAAGGCTGGAGGGAAGGAGGGAGGTGAGGAGTGCACGCAGCCAGAGAGACAACTCGTGTTGTTGTAGGAGGTACTTCGGGAAACCTTTGAGACTCCGCAGCAGAGCAGCCCTGGTGTGGGCACTAAGGCTGAAAGCAATCTGTACAAATGAAATGCCATGGCAGAGTGGCACCAGGGGACCAGTTCCCTCATAATGGAGTCAAAGTTATGGAGCCTGAACACATTGGTTAGGCACTTGTCCTGCTACGTTGGCAACGAGGGGAAGGCACGCAACACCGAATCATCCCTTTTAAATCTTTTTTCCCTTGGTGCTCCATCCCCAAGCCATTTTTTTTTTCCCCTTTGCCTGAGTGTCTCTTACCTTAGCCTTGCACAGGGAGGAGGGAAAGGTGAGAAGACAGGAGAGCTATCGCTGTGCACAGCCAGGCAGGCAGGCAGCAGAGGTAGATGAACAGAATGTGTTGAAAGCATCATGATCCAGCGCCAGGAAATAACAGTTAGCATATCCCTGAATGACATTTACAGGAAACCTATGTTTCCTTTTCAGGGCCATAAGCTTCAACAAACTGGTGTGTTCAGTCAGCCCTTCCCCATGTACAGTATGGATGCCACAATTTTCTCAGCATATGCTCAGCTGCGTCCTTCTGATGGCATCCATGTTGGCGCCTTTCCATCTATAGGCATGGAGGGATGTCTTCATCTTCTGCAGGAGTCTGGGGCTACTGCCAAAGGCAGGGATCCAAGCACCGCAGGCAAGGAAAGTGGATCATTTTGGTTCCTGAATAAGGATTAGGCTTTGCAACACCTGAGCAGCGAAAATCCTGCAGAGCCTCCGTGGCCGGAGCCAGGAAACGCCGCGGTTCTGCTGGATATTGCTGAGCTGAGCCCTATTAACCAAGGTGAATGTTTGCTGCAGAGCAAATTAGGGGAAATTTAGGAAACAAATGGCAAACAGGCAGCCACATGCAATGTCCATATAAAGGCTTCAATGGCTTTGGCTCTGATGTTTTCTCGACATGTAATAGATAACACTTCCATTATCTTAACCCTCTTCCAGCTCTCACCTAAGGAAAAGCCACACAGCCTTTACTCCAAGAACTGCTTTACTTATGTGAACCAGAGATCCCTTTGATCTTTTGTTACATGTTGATGAGGAGCCCAGTTATACACCATCCTAAGCATCAATACTAGTTAAATCCCTTTATTATTTACTTTATTTTTATCACAAACAGCAAAAAAAAAAAAAATAAAATCCTTCTCTTTTTCCCCCAGAACTCATCTGGTTTTTTTTGTCATTTCAGAGTATGGGCCAAAATCTACTTTTCTTACTTGAGAAAGGAGGATTTCCCTGAAGTAAACAGGATACCCAGAATTAAGGGCAGGATTTTGTCTACACACTGTTTTATCCAATCTACGTTTATCGTCTTTAATACACTTAGAAAAAGAGAAGGGAATTTATTTGGATATTAAATGGCCTTGGAAATCATTCTCAACAAGGAATAAAACATTCCCTTTACATAAAATCACATTATAGAAAAAGTGCTCAAGTTAATTTAAAGAGAAAATCTAGAAAACAAAAGCCAAGTCACAGCCACACACACAAACTCCCCTCCCTCCTGCTTGAGGAAGGCAACTGAAATATTTCCTCTCCTCCTTTCTGAGCAGCTCGTTTTACAGAAATGAGAAGGTAACCTCATCGATTCGCAGTGCATAAAAGCCAGGCATACAGAGAGCAGAGAGAGGTGATATAGATGGGAATTAAAAGCAGTTTTTACGGCTCTGCACCTGATCAGGAAAAATCTTTTTAGCTCAAACACATGAAAGTTGTTTCCTACTTAGAGCCATTTTTCTTCTCCTTCTTCAAACACGTGCTTTTCCTGAAGAAACGATGACAACACATGGCTAATTAACAACAAAGAATAATTGAACTATGGCTCTAACTATCTACCTTTAAATCAAAGGAAGAAGGCAACCAATACTAAAATTTAATCTGTCCTCTGGGGCTGGAGACAGCTTACAGGTTCAAGTCAGATAGCAAATGTAGCTAAATGGCAGTCAGAAAAGATCATGTGACTGGGGGCTAAAAACTAATTAATCTCCATAAAGCTGTAAGTGAGGTAGGTAAGATGACTTGAAATCTGATTACATTATTGCATTTAAGGAGGGAAAATGCAGCATGTATTTTTCATGTTGATTTTAACCACCTGAGCCCTTAATGACATTTTGTACCTTGAAAGAAAACTCATATTTCATTTATATTTTAAAAGACCTACAAAGATGCTATTGTCATCTGCAGAGAATTTACAATTTTAGTCTAAATAATGTTGCTGTGAATCACAGGCAGTGCATTTCTAAACTTTTTTTGTGGTGTAAGTCAGAAGATTCCATTTAACTATGAGAAGCTGTAAAGCAAAGCATTTAACAAAAGCTGAAATAAATCTTAGGGAGAAAATAATTTTGCTATATATTCCAGTAGAGGAGGGAAAAAAGGCTCCTATATTCTAGCTGACTGCTGAGGATGCACATGTTTTGCTCCCCTGATTTGTAAAAAAATCTCCAATGTTAAATTTTGAATTAGTGGGAACACAGCATTTATTATGATTTCTATTATTTAGAAATAGCTACAAAGCAAAACCAAACAAACAAAAAATTCTAGATGGGTGGGAGACCTCAATTCAGTGAATTTAGTCAAATTATGCATGGAAAAGACACACTTAGATGTAATATTTTTTTTATTGTGTAGGACAGATGTTAGAATATAGAACAGGACAAGGGGAAATGGCCTCAAGTTGTGCCAGGGGAGGTTCAGGTTGGATACTGGGAAAAATTTCTTTGTTAAATGAGTAGTTAAGCCTTGGACCAGGTGTAACCACCATCCCTGGAAGTGTTCAAAAATCAAGCATACCTGGCACTCTGTGACGTGGTTTAGTGGGTAGGGGGTTGATGGGTCAAAGGTTGGACTCGATGATCTTGCAGGTCTTTTCCAACCTTAATGATTCTATGAATAGAAAGAAAAGGAGAGGAAACAGAAAGCTGCAACCACGTACCAGGCTGAAACCAACCCTGAAGTTAATTTTCCAGTCATGGCCATGGATCACTGTGCATAATCCCTGCTTCTTGTGTAGCAGCATCCATGTCAATATTCCAGAGTGGAAACACCACAAAAAAAACCCCCCAAAAACCAAAAAAAACAACCAAAAAGACAGAGGCATTATCAGACTCAATTACATGTTTCTGAGATTCCTTACAAGCAGCACCTGACAGCTTGTGCAGGGGGCTCAGGCAGGGACAGTTTTACGTGATAAAAAAACTGTACTTTTAAAATGTTCATAATATACTTGATATATACTTGCTGTACAAGTATATAGTGGCCATAAATAAACAGCATTTAACTTAACAAGCACACGTTTATAGGTATGATAATGGCATTTTGCACTCCTGCAACACCTTTGATCCCAGAATTTCCGAGTCCTCTGCAAGGATTAATTAATTAAGCTTCAACACGCCCCTGCACCAGATGTCATTAAAATACTTTTTATGGCCCACAAATTCTGCAAAAGATGTGCTTGTATTTCATGTCTTATTGTGCCTCCTACCCAAAGCAATTACTTTTCTCCTCACTTGGCTGTGTGGTGGATGGAAGAGGATGGTGGGGTTCTCCTGCCCCTCTGGGCTGGGAGGTTCCCTTATAGGCTTTAGTCTCTTATTGCTGACCAGGAAATTCAGGGGGTTCATGTCTTCTTGAATTCGGGGGTTCGTGCCATGGAGCCATCCCTCCAACACCTTTCCCTGTCTTGCTCTTAAAACCCCAGATTTTCCTTCCCTGCCACCTGTGTTGCTTTTTGCTATGACTGATCTCCCTGAAATGCTCAAGGATTTTGCAATTTTGCTATTTAGAGTTAGGAAGACATTTTTCCCACACGGTGAAACTGCCATGTGGCTGTAAAGTGCCCCCCCTCTCCCCTTCCCCTGCTTTTTCTCTCAGGAACCAAATCACTCCACTTACATCTTTATTCCCGGTTTTTGCCAGAACCCAACATGAATTACAGTTCAAACCCTACTTGCAAGTGATTTAAGGTAGAGCAACTTGGCAGTAAAACTTGCAGGGTGAGAGAGTGTGTTTGTAAAGTCTGGCACAGATGGATGCACCTCCTTGCATGAACCCTTAGCCTCGATGGGAAAAGACAGATACATGGGAATTAGCTCTCAAACCTCATCCTCTGCTTATCACGCTTATCTAGAGCTGGCAGTGCATCCTTGCCTGGGCTGTGATTAGTAGAAAACTCCCACATGGAGCAAAGTTTGACTCTCTAACTTATTAGACTTAGGAGAAGCCACACAGACACTTGAATTAAGGATTTTATTACTGTTGGGCAATTTCTGACACCTCTTCCTCTTTCCTCCTGCTGCCAGAAATGGACTCTCAGGTACCTAATGAGATCACAGTGCTTCTGAGGATGTTAATTCAAAAATCACTCTTCTACCTAATCTACCATTTATAGAAACAGGTTATGTCTATTGGCCAGCAGTCAAATTTGAGCAAAATATGGCCAATGAGTTCAATTATCGGATAATGTAACTAAACACGTTCATAGACAACCTCACTTCATTCACATCCCCTCCTAAAAACACACCTGAAAATGTCTTAATGTCACTAATATATGCAGACAGACAGCTTAGCCTGAGCTTCTCTTGGCCTACCTATACTCTACCCTGAAAAGTAAAATACTTAAAGGAAGCTTATAAAAACATGGATATTGACTTTTTACATGGGCAGATAGTGACAGGATAAGGAGGAATGGTTTTTAAACTAAAGAGCACAGATCTAGATTAGATGTCAGGAGGAAATTCTTGACTATAGGGCTGGTGACACAACGGATTTGGTTGCCCAAATTCCTCAAAGAACCAGGAGATGGATCTCCTTGAGACCCAACAGCCACATACACTCCAGTGACAAAATAACCCTTCCAGAGGGACAGGTCATATGGGCTTTGGCCATGAGTGGTTTGGTGACAAACATACACAGCCATCTAAGACATTTTTATGCCTACCTACTGACAAAGTTGTAGGCTCTCACTAAGTAAATATCTTCTGACAACATGGTGATGAGCACAGTCTCAGAGTTTACTTTACCTGAACTGCATTTCTGCTGCTGTAAGGACAGTTCACCAGAAACCAATTTTAGGTTGCTGTACTATCCTCCAGACACTGAGCCCGAATCACGTCACTGCTCCTACTTTTAACAGATGTGCTGTCTCTCAGTAGCTGCAGCTCTCCTTTGGACTCAGCATTTCCTCTGTCACTGTGCTCTCTTATTCAGACCATAAAGAGCAACTGTCTGACCAGCAGACAGACATAACTCAGCTCAAAGCATGGGTTTGTTTGGCTTTTCTATAGCCCTGTGCCATCATGTTTTGTCACGTGAGGTCTCGTGCCAACTGCTTTTGCGAAATGCTCTGCTGACCAGCATCGAGGGGAGCCTGTTCCTTAAAAAAAAGGTACTTTGGGGATTCCTTTTTTGAGGGAATAAGTTTGTTCCTTCTACAGTGGAATGAGAGGGAATCTATCTCCAGGACAAACTTCAGATCCCTGACATAATTCTCCACCTACTTGACTGCAGTTGTGCCCCAGCACAAGCACGTTCCCAACACGTTGCAGCTTCCATGTGCCTACAGAGAGCAGGAAAGACAGGACCCAGCAGAAAAGTGTATTTTCCTTCAGTGAAGAGAATCCTTTAAAAATAAACCATGATCTTACCTTTTTCAGGTCACTTAGATAATGTAGCTGAGTCCAGCTGGGCTGAAAAAGTATTTGCACCATACGGATGTTGATACCACAGCTCCACGTGCTTAAATATTTAATTCCACTAAGGTACTGTACGACCAAAATACCTTGGCTTAATTTAGGTTGCATCTGGAAACATGTCATTTCAGATGCCAAGAGGTAGCTTTCTAACTTTTTCCTTCTCTCTTCTCATAAATCTACAATTTCTACTCGTAAATTTTAAAGCATACAAAAATTCAACTTTTTTTTCTTTAAAAAGGGATAATATTGTAATCAAAGGTTTGGCTCTTGGTCTGCATAATCCTTGGTTTTATATACCTGAGGCAAAACATTAGATACAAATCTATCTCAAGGTTCTTTAGTAAGAAAGATGGTGAGTAAATTCTGGTTTAATATAAAAGCCAATTCAACTATTAATCACGATTACAGATAATTCCTAATGTGACACGATGTCATTTAATTTCCAAAAAAAAACTAGAGGAATTGACAGCACACATTCTCTTGAAACCACATAATAACACCATGCAAAGAAATCCTTTACAACCATTTCTATGCACAGGTCATAAATTACCAATCAGACACATAGATCCCATTTAATATTTTAAAGTCTCGTTTTTGTAGCTTCTTTTTTTTTTTCCTTTTCCTTGTTCATGCTTTGTCTTAACAAATACGCTTGGCCATAATGAAAATAAACCTGCTGAAGTCTCTGTGGCCCGAGACAAGCTATAACACATTTCTGCACCACAGGGTGGGCTCATGGGATACCTACTGAGAAAATGCATCCCCTCTGCGCATGCCCAGACTATTAAAATGAATTGACATGTTAATGCTGACAGGAAAAGAGCACAAGAGAGCTCGCTAAATTACTGCTCAGTCAGGCACTAGGAATTCCTGAGTGGCTAACTCCTGAGCAAAACCTGCAGCAAGGAGACAAGGGCGGGGGGAAAAAAGGAGAGGAAGAAAGAAGTGGAGAGGGGGGGAAGGAAAAAAAAAAGTGGGTGAAAAAAGAAACTTTATTGTCAAACGCAACAAAACAAACGCTAAGGGTTTGTCACGTTAGAAATGCACCTACTCATAAATCATAGGGATTTTAATCATACCTGCCACCTCAGCCTGCTTCTCCCCTGAGAAATTGTTTTCTTTTTGCTCCCTCCTTCACTTGCTTTCAATTATCTGGAAGCTGTTTCTGCTGTTTATTTATTTATCTAAAGTTCACATACAGTATGCATGCACAAATTTCCTCTGGGGGACTGAGCCCAGGCAGATCATACGAGGATGCGGTGGAGCGTGGCAGCAAACATCTCAGATGAATGTACTCAGCTCCGAAATCCTGCTTTGGACCACGGTGACAAGAGAAGGGGAGGACAGAAAGTAATTAGTGTGTGTACAGTGATGGATTATGGCTTAATATTCAGGCATTTCACCTTTGGACTGGTATAGGTAGGCCCACAGGACGACAAACAAAGTCCACATTCTTGCTGTTGAGGAAAAAAAAAAGAAGAGAAGGTGAAAAAAAACAAACAGAAACAAAACCCACCAGGTTTTCACTCTTTTAGCCATGTCCTCTAATTGTTCACTAATTGTTTTAGTTGAATTTCAGACCTTCAATAATTTGGAAAATTATATATATATGCATATACACATCTATGAGAAACCTGCGGGGCAGCTGCTCGCTGACTCTCTGACAAGCTGGCACAATGTTGTTTTTATGTCTCACAGCTCCTATATGTGACTTCAGTATTACAGAGCAACTCAGTCTTTCAAATTTTAAGGAGAGAGTGAACTGCCTGTGACCTTTTCTCAGCTCTGGGAGGTGAGTGTGTAGCACAGATCCATCATGACATGAAGATCTTATAGACAACTTTAAGAAGAAAAAAAAAAAAAACAACATAATTTCTGCAAGTCAGATTGAAGGAAAAATAGATGAGGAGAGCTCAATAAGGAGTTACAACTACAGGTTAAATAGAGTTTTAACTTCAAAAATGAGTTTAGAGCAGGTTTTGAACTGTAACTGTGTGTATGAGGTTTACAGCAGCTTTTTTAGGGATGGTTGAATCTATAGTTGCTATGCAGGATATTGCTCAATTAAAGGAACATCTAGACAGCTCTCCCATTTGGAACACTTGTAGAAATTAAATGGATCACATGCAGTTTGACATTTTGCAAAATAAAAGAGTAATTGGGGCACCGTATTGTTTTTGCCTTTTAAAGAGAAGAGTCAAACTCACCCCATGAAGCTTAGCTGGGACCAGAATTTGGAATTCAGGTCCAGATTTCTTCCCCCCACTGCTTTCTCAATAAACTAATGGTGCTCCAGTTAACTCTTTTAGCACCACACACTTCCCATTAGATATTAGGTGCACCTTTAGCCTCATATTTTGAAGTATTCAAAACTTACTTAGGCAAATCCATTTGAGGGGGAACATTTACCTGCTATGGCAGACTCTGCAGTTCAGAATTTCCCTCTGGAGGCCACTACCTGCTTATGAGACAAGCCCCGTGCTTTTTGTTCTTTAAATAACAGTTTTTTGGAGGAATTCGACCACCTGCCAAGGTGAGGTGTGGGGTGAGAGTGTGTTTCTCAGGGCCCTCAGCCTCCCCTCCAAAAGCCAAGGAACCCGCAGACTTTCACACGTTTGTTTTTTTCCTGTGCAAACTCTGCCAAAAAAAAACAGAAAAAACCCTTGAGATCAAGGGGCTTCTGGTGTCCTGTGGGACTTCAGTCCTCTCACATAAATCAAGTTCATGCTGTGGTCAGAGCAGATCGTGCACCAGATGAGGAGCCACAAACACTTATGTATGTGCCATCTTTTAAACGTTTAACAGCCCCATTAAATGTTGTCGCATAAGCTAAAAATTAACCGTGAAGACACACTTCTTCTCACATTCACTACAGCTGAGCCTGAAACCAAATCCCAGATGTTCCCAACAAAAGCCATCTTGAATCACTACTTTCCAGAAGAGTGTTTCAAAGAAATCCGAGGAGGTGTCCCTTGTCCTGATTTCACGGACAACGCCAGAGGCTGCAGTGGCTTTGAGGGACCTCAGCCCAACCCACAACAGACCTTTAGTCCAGTTCAGGACAGCCAATATCTTATGTCTATGCACGAGAAGGCTTCAGGGTGACCTAACTGTGGCCTTCCAGATCCTGAAGGGAGCCTGCAAGAAAGCTGGAGAGAGACTGTTTTCAAGGGCCTGAATGACAGGACAAGGGGGAATGGCTTGTCACTGACAGAGGGCAGGGTTAGGTTGGATATTAGCAAAATATTCTTTACTGTGAGTGTGGTGAGGTCCTGACACAGGTTGTCAGGTGAATCTGTGGCTGCCCCATCCCTGAAAACGTTCAAGGCCAGGTTGGACAGGGCTTGGAGCAACCTGGGATAGTGGAAAATGTCCCTGCCCATGGCAGGGGAGTGGAATGAGATTTGAGGTCCCTTCCGACACAGGCCATTCTATGACTCTGTTTTTATGAGTGGAGAGTTCATATGCTCCACAGATATACTGAAGACTCCAAAACCCAAACAGAATGTCCCAAACCCACACTGCTCTGTGACCAGTACAGCCATGTTTACATCATTATCCAAACTGCATCTCATTCATGGCCTGGAAAAGAGCCTGTTTCTCTCTGTCTCTCCAACTTACCTGAGTCAGAGCAAATCCCAGGTGGTTTCCCGTGATCACAACTTGGTTTTCAAAAGCCATGAGTGCTCTCTGCCTGCAGCTTCTTCCACCTGAGGATCAAAGCCCTGAATGCACACAGTTCACTCAGAAATGCCAACTTCCCTGGTATAAACGACATATTGCACATTTGGTGTAACTTTCATTTTGTGTTGTAGTTTAGTTTTCAATCTCAGATATCAAAGAAAGCCAAACTGACAAAAGCCAGCTTGCAAACCCATTCAAGTGGAGTTTTCAACAGTTTACAGAAATCAACCCATAATCGACTTTATTTAAATCTCAGAGTGTATAAAACGCTTGTCACAGTAAGATAGAAGCACAGAATCATAGAATTGTTCAAGTTGGAAAAGTTGGATCTTTAAGATTGAGTCCAACCATTCCCCCAGCACTGCCAAACCCACAACCAACCCTTGTCCCCAAGTGCCACATCTACACAGTTTTTAAATCCCTCCAGAGTCCAGCACTACCCTAGTCAGTCCATGCCAGGGCTTGACAAGCCTTTTGGTGAAAAACTTTTCCCCAATATCAAATCCAAACCTCCTCTGGCAGAACTTGAGGGCCTTTCCTCTTGTCCTGTCACTTGTTATCTAGAAGAGCCTGACCTCCATTTGGCTACAACTTCCTTTCAAAGAGTTGCTGAAGATTCCCCCTGAGCCTCCTTTCTCCAGGCTGAACCTCCCCCAGCTCTCCCAGCCACTCCTGAACCAAGACTTCGAGTTGCCTCAACAATTCTCAGCACAGAGGGACCTTCACCGTCCTCATCCTTCTGATCACTCTATTCCTGATGCAAACCAGGCCTTCTTGGCCACAATTTTCATATATTCATGAGAATATACAGGAGTGACATGAAGAAACATTAAACAGTGCCAAGCAGTAGGACATAAAAAGCCTCTTGTTGCCATCAGTTGCAGTGAAGCCTCTTGGCCTGGTGTCCCCACTCAGGGGTGGATAGTGGGTCTGAAGGACTTATTTTGGCAAAGAAATCACTCACAAGCACCCAGAATTACTTGAGACTTACCTGCACAAGGCAGGTGTTTCCCCAGTCTAGGCTTTATTTTGCTATAAGCTCTTCTACCAGCTTGTGACCCAAACTGGAAACCATTTTTTGACTGTTTTGTCCTCGTGGAACCATCCATAAAGGATTGTAAATTATCAGTTACCCAAACCTTTGCGAAAGGAACATCTCTAGCAAACAGTTCAGGTATCACTAGCAATAAAATTACACAGTATGGGGCTTTTATGAGTTACGTGGATCTACATGGAATAAAAATGCCTCACCCTCAATTCCATGTAACTCACACGACAGGAATCAGTGCCAAAGTTTTGACAGACCTTAAATTAAAACAAACAAACAATCAAACAAAATCCCCAAGCTCTGTAGTTTGCTTCAGTTTCTCCCAACCTTGCAGCAAAGTGAGTTTTCCTGATGCAGTTGGGGGGGGGAATGAATAGTTACCATGGAAATTGCCACAAATCTTTTTCTTTCAGCCTCCTCCAAGCTACAGAGAGGGTTTATCAAGACACACATAGAATCCACTTGTCATTAAAGAACTTAGGCTGCAATATAACTACATTTTCCCAAGTTCTACAGCGTATTTCACAATAATTTGCTCTGTTCCTGTTTTCATTACAAAGGCAATATTAGAATGATAATGACTTACATGCTCTGTCATAGAATACTACTGTGACCTTTTCAGTATTCTGCCTTTTGAAAGCATGACAAGGCCACCTCTTCTGCACACGTTCACATGGCAGAGAACTGGGACCAAGGAAAGGGAAAGACACGGATAACAGCAATAGACACTGCCAAATTCTTTTAAGCTTTAAATAACCTTCCTCTAACTCATCATTTCTGGGGTGTGTTTAAACAGGTTGCCTGTCTTTCTTCCGGCACTTTGTGTCCCTGGAATTGTTGCCCAGTGCAATGACTTACCCATAGCAGGTGCTTTGGAAAGCCAGAGGTCTACACCCACACTCTGCTGCTTGGACATCAGTTTGGCTCTTTGAATTATTCATCAGCTCACGAACAAAGTCAGAACGTGGTCCCAGAGGACCAGACATCTCTTTTCTCAGCATGTATAACTTTTCTGTTGTTGTTTTTTCCATGTGTATTGTAGACACCAGGCCCGTCACCTTAAACACACGCAGCACTTATTTTATTTTGTAGGATAGCAAATTTATTTTTTTTTTAGCTGCACTCCCTGCAGCTAAATATAATTCCTCTATAAATCATCAGGAGAGTGAAGGAAGCTCCACAAGGTCAGTGCACAACCTGTTGCAGAAGTGTAGAGTCACAGGTGGACATGCTTGCATTAAGTGCATTCCTCCCACTCACTCATTTTCCAGAGCATAAAGAGTCAGAGAAAAGTCCAAAAGAGAGTTGTTGTCAACTCTCCTTTCCCTTATGTACCCTTTTTTTGGTGGTACAAAGCCAAATCATTCTTGAAATGAGGGCAGAAAAGGGCAGGAGCCTCTTAAACCACTGGAAACCTTGTGATGGAGGAAATGGTTGTAGGGATCACAGAATCACAGAATTGTTTAGGTTGGAAAAGAACTCCAGATCATCAAGTCTTACCTTTGATCAAACACCATCCTGACAACTAGACCAGAGTACTGAGTGTCCTGTCCAGTTGTTTCCTGAACACCTCCAGGGATGGGGACTCCACCAGCTCCCTGGGCAGCCCCTTCCAATGCTTAACAACCCTCTCAGTGAATAAATTCTTCCTCATATCCAACTAAGATATGCACAGTCTCCTTGGACATTCACTCCCCATCCCAACCTTTTGATGTACAGCACTGGGAGCAACGTGAGGAGCAACCAGGCCGACATTAATCTCTAGTTTCAGTGATTCAGAAGAAGCCCTCAGCCTACTTCTGCTTATCAGCATCAACCTGACCTCCCTCAGGCCCTCCCCTGATACTACTCTCTGCCTTCCTACAGCTGAGATGGGGATCCAGAGGCTTTCACCCCTTCATATCTCCATCTCACAGCTGTCCTCTCCAATATTACTCACAGGTGTTTTGAGAAGACCCACACACTCTTAAGGCTGCTTTTTTAACCCCTTCCATTTCTCTGACATAGGCTGCCCTGTGCATTAGATCTGCAATGTTGTGCTCCTCGAGTACAACCCTTCTATAAAAACCAGATGTTCCACGGCTTTCCTGTGGGATCCTCTCCCACTGCTGGGCATGTGCTCTGCAAAACACCCTGATATGGTGATGGAAGAGTTAATGCTCTCTGAGCCTACTGCTTGAGGATTATTTAGCACACCAGGTGCCTGCTACTCTCTCCCTGGTGAGGAGAGCATGGGAACAGAGATGAATCACGGCTGCAGCTGCATGAGAGAGGGGTCTGGAAGCTGGTGAGGGTGCTGGTGAGACAATTGTGATCTCTCTGGGACCCTCTTCTATCCACACAAATACAGAGCATGTGATGAGCAAACCCCAGTGGACCCCGGCCATCCCAGCATCCACCTTCTACTTGCACAGGACAGTGTCACTCACCTCCAAGGGTCTCCTCTTCCTAGGGAACACCAGGACATTCAAAGTCCAATGGTCCTCAGGTATGCACAGATGCTCATTGCTACCTTTCACTTGTTGCTTGTAAAGCTGCTCTGATCAGGTAAGAAAAGATCAAGAAAAAATTTCACTGTGTCTTTTGGTTCCTCTTATCTTCACATGAGTCAAACTTCAAGTCTCCCAGTGTTCATCTTCAGAGTCCTCTTCTCCCAGTGTATCCTTCCATCTTTCCAGAATGGCTGGTTTGATTTAGGACTTATTTTGTGTGTGTGGTTTGTGGTTTTCTTTGCTGTGCTTTTTTTTCCTAAGAAGGACATAGCTTGATACCATAAATAACCCCTATTTTTAATTTTTATTTTACACAACCAGGGGACAAACTGCCCACAGGTGAATGCAGGGGGGATCCTGACATGGCACCAAGGAGAGTAACAAGAATAACAAAAGGCATGGCCAAGGCAAGGAGTCAGGTGTCTGTCTTAGGTACCAACCTCAGGCTCAAGAGAAAAATTAATCTCAGAACTGTCCCAGGCCAGTGAGACTTCCCATGATCTTTTAACCAGAGTATGTGGAAAACTATCCTCAGGTCCAGTCTGGGATGATTTGTGTAACTGATAATGTAAATGACAAATAAATCTGTTGGGTTTCAGTTGACTTCAAAAAGAGATTTTTGATAAAGAAAGTATTAAAGGAGAACTGATATAGAAAACACATTGCACCTCTCCCAGGCAGGGAAGTTTTTGACTCATCCGAGCACCTTTCCTGTGTTTAACTGTATCAGAAAAATCCACAGTGGTAACCTCTCTATAAAAGGCTTGTTCTTTATGAGGTAATTATGTTTTCTCTGGTACATCACCTCTCTTGTCCTACAGAGGTTAACTATGATGCATAAAGTAAAGGCAATGAAATCTCCCTTGCACAAGTGGTCTTGTTATAGAACATCTCTATCTACAGCTCTCTTACCCTGGAAAGAATTAAAATTATTTCATGTCAACACATCAGGTGGGAGGGAAACTACAAGACTTAGAATCGTGGAATGGTTTGGGTTGGAAGGGACCTTAAAGATCATCTTGTTCCAACACCTGCCATGGGCAGGAGCACTTTCCACTATCCCAGGTTGCTCCAAGCCCCATCTTGACCTCGACCTTGAGCACTTCCAGGGATGGGGTGTCAGGCTTCATCTTCTTTCTTTTCTTCCCTGACTTATGAAAAAAATAAAAATTAATAACAATTAAAAAAAAATAGGAAAAAAACCCACATTTACTACTCTGCAGGGGCTGGAAGAGAAGAAAAGAAGAGAGCAGAGTGATGGCACAAGCTCCCTGAGTCTCACAGTCTGTGCAAAGGACTATACATACTTTCCATGAGTTCAGATCAGTGACATTGTAGACACCCTTCTTTTCCATACTGGATACCCCAGAGCAGTGTTACTGCCTCCCCCCTGCCCCCAGCTGCTCTGTCCTCAGCTGGTTTCCCCATCCAGCAGAAGTGAGGTCCTCCCTACAGAGTGCTGGTCCAGCTACTGCTGGCAGTGAGGGAAGTATTCGTGGTACATCCTAAAATAATCCCTCAGTGACTCTTACTACCATGTATCCCATATCCAACTCTTTTTCCTTCTCTGTTCTCTGCTTCATGAGTTTCTTTTCACTTTCCTCAGTGTTTACTGTACTTTGAATAGTTCTGTGGCTACCATCCATAGGAGAACCATGGGAACTGGCAGGCAATGAATGACTGGCATGCAAAAGGATTTTTTGGGTTTTTTTCTTTTCCCTTCTTCTTCTGCTTCTCCTTCTTGAAAACAACCTTGGCCAGCCATCAGATGAAAAAAACCCATTCTTCTGCCAGCTCCTGCCCGGTGCCAGTGTCAGGCTATTTAAAGCTCCCTGAGAAGTGGTTTGGGGGAAGGTAGCACCAAAACCACATTATCGAGCTGCATCTTTTCCCTCCGTATCAGGAAAAAAACCCCCAGAAGTCGCCAAGCTCTCTTTGCTACTCAGGCTCGACTTAAGTTAAACATGTGAGCCCCTGACATAAATGCACCCTGTAGGAATCTGTAATAAGGTACTGCAGTTAAAACTAGCAACTGCATTTTCGATGTGAGAGCATAATCCTCATTGTTACTGGGGAGTCTGGATCTTGCCACAACAGAGGGTTTTTTGTTATATTACATGCCTACCAACCAAGTCCTTTTCTTTTACAGCTCCCTATGGTAGGGAGAGGAAAAAGAGTGGATTTAAGTTTCCAGGGAGCTGTCGGCCTTTGTAATAAGGTACATGGCTCACTGCGAGTTCACAAAGGGGGTTAGCACTAGAACCGCGGTGAACTATTCATCCTGCCAGCGAGCTCAGGTGAACGCGGCGCTCGGAGCCAAGCAGGAACGCTCAGCCCCATTCACCCAGTAGCTATATAATGTACCACAAGCTGGAAGCTGTTCATTGAGCCAGCAGGAAACTCAGGCAGTTTAGCAAGCGCTGGAACCGGAGCTGCTGTGATGGATGGCAGTCTCCAGACCTCGGGAGCTGCGCAGCGATGCCGGGCTTTGGAGACCAGCGAGCAAGGCTGGGAGTCACGGGAGAACGGGCTGAGGTGTTCCTCCTCTCCTCCTCCCTGGGAAACTGCAAGCAAGAAGAGATGAATTTGATTTATTTCCCGTTGTCAGCTATGGGGGGGAGGGGGGGGGGGGGGGTAAGAGCAAAACTAAGAGCAGAATGCACAAACAAAACAAAAGGCTTAACTCTAGGAGAAAAAAATGCCTATTCCCAGGAGGGAAATGTGATACTCCCCAGCTTGCCCACTATCACCACTCTGAGACCCACTCCCAGCTGCTCTGCATTCTTCGGTTTCATCACTCAAATCTGAATTACAGGAAAGCGTTAAGGCTGGCCATGCTGCTCCTGCTGCTCTGCTGCTGCTGCCCGTCAAGGCGATGCTCAGCCATCACCAGGGCGATGCAACACAGAGAGGTCAGTGCCCACCACAGCAGCAGCAGGCAGAGAGGCACAGACACCTGGCAGGGCTACCAACAGCAGTCCAAAACCCAGGGGTCCCAGAGCACACACAAAACAAAAATTTACATCTACCAAGGTGAAATTGTGCAAAAAAAAATGGCCAAATAGGAAGTTAAAGCATTTTTTGCCCTTTGAGCTGTTGGGTGTAAGCAGAGAGCAAAACCACAACAGCCCTCTGACCCACCCCAGTAGCTCCAAAGGAAGGAGGAGAAATTGACCTGTACACTGCAGTCCCTCAAAACCTTTCATGTTGACATCATAGAATGATTGGAAGAGAACTTAGAGATCATCTTGTTCCAAATCCCCCCAGCGTGGGTAGAGACACCTTTTACTAGACAATGTTGCTTAAAGCCCCTTCCCAACCTGGTTTTGTTGGTCACATCCCCCACACTTACTCTTGACACCTCTGCTCCATTTGTCAGCTCTGAATGGATCATTAAAAATATGAAGGTTTACACATATTAGTAGTTTACAGAAAATATAGCACCATGCCCTCTATTTCCATAACATTTTTAATTTGATGAAATCAAGTAACTTGTTAGCTGGGGAAACTGAGGCACTGTTGGGTGAAGACACTTGTAAAAGGAAAAGCACAAATCACTGGCTATCCATAGAGGGAATTTGATAGGAGGAGATGATATTACCTATTTTCACTCAAGTGAACTCTACCCCAGCCACTGTATTGCTCTGTCTATTAGTGCAGCATGAGCTCAGTGCTGGAGCAAGTACTGCTCACAAAAGGACAATCAGTTGCCAAAGCTCTGCCTGAGCATTCTCCCCACCTGCTGCTTTTAAGGCTTTCCCCAAGGACTGGGAAAAGCATCCCTGTAGCCTCAGCATCACCTTTTCCATGACTTGGCACGGCCACTTCTCTCTTTCCAGAGATGCCATGGCACCAAGAGGGGCACTGATCACCCCGGCTGCTGCCACCGCCTCTCATCATCACTTGACCTTCCTACCTCTTTGCTCTCGTGGTTGCCCAGCCCTGCCAGCTCACACACAGCACTTAATGACAAGGGCAGAGCAAGGAAATCAGACAGTGACCCAGAGCTGGCAGCCAGCGGGCGGGATGCGGTTCCTACCCCAGCCCCGAGCCTTGGCCGCGGAGCGGGATTTACATAATAATTAACTCCGGTATTCTTGGACAACTCACTTTCTGTGCAACAACTGCAGATGATTCCCCCGTACACCCTTAAAAATCTGTCTAGCTAAAGGATCCAAAAATCAAACACCTGTGTGTCAGCACGAACAGCTGTACACTTGCCACCGCTCCTCTCGCTGCAGAGGATGCCACATGCCAGTCGCTTTACTTAGAGCGTGTGGGGAGGCCAATCCATTAGAGAGAGAACACAGCATAATTAAGAAGCAACATGCTTTCTTGTTCCTGCTGCCCTAATTTTTGTTTTAGCTTTTTTTTTTTTTTCCCTCCCCCTACTTACTTTCTTTAAACAACTCCATCCACTTTATGCTGCTGATCTTCAGGCTTGCAGGGGTAGTGAACTTGGGAGGCAGGGTCTGTTCTCCCAAGTTCTCACAGCACTCATCAGCTGGCATGTCAGGGTAGAGAAGCTTCCAGTTGAACTACATTTTTGTCTCTTTTTTTTTTGCCTTTCCTTTTTTTTTTTCCCCCCCTCTTTCCCTGAGAAATATCCTTAATAAGAAAGATCTTCTTGGAATAAATAACAGGAGAAACAAGGAGTGCAGAATCTAAACACACGCATTCCGCACACTGTACGACGGCAACAAATGATTACATCCACCCCCAAACATCCACAGACGGTCATGTTTGTTTCCCTTACATTCCAGATATCAGTTGCAAACACTCTCTCTATATATTTCTTTCTCCCTCTTGCTCGTGTGTGTGCCTGTGTCCCCTTTTTACATGGAACAGAAGAAACATTTTGCTAAACTAAGCTTTATCTTCAATACCTGTGCTCTGTGCGATGCACAGTGTATAAAAATGCAAGCTAAAAGGAGGGGGTTTAAATCCGTTTGGAGCCATAATGTGAATTTATCTTCACATGAATAATTTGCACTAGTATTCCTAATTTGGCAAGCAAAGAGTGCAGCATAGCTTCACAAGCCATAGTACCTTTGTGCTCTTAATCCTCATGGGGCTACCTATACTTGTCTGCCTGTACATTGGATCACTGCTAGTGGAGGTCTGAAAAGCATCTCCAGCAATCTTTAATTCATGTGATTAAAAATTCAAAAGAAGCCCTTGTACCAGCTGTTAAACTATGTTAGTAAGCTGTAATTCAGAGTTCAAATCCCAGCAAATTGAAGGTTAGGTTAACAGGATCATTCAGTGGAACTGCATTATATCGTAGCAACTAGAACAGTAGGTGGACTGTTTTATACGTGCTCATTTGCAGAAGATAAACTAAGGATGAGCAAACTCAGAGCACTGCAAACCTTGCCTTGGATTTATTTTCCCCCCTTCTCTTTCTGTGACATGATTTTTTATTTTTTTTTTAGAGCCTGGCAGATGAAACCAACTGTGGGTTTTGTTTAATCTTTGCACAGATAGGAGCAGAATAAAATCAGCATGAAGTGTTTTGTTTAAGATTATCTGGAATCTGAGCAATGTGTTTTTCATCTCTGAGACTAATTAGTTTAAATATTACAAAGGTGAAATGAGTTTGATGGTCTTAAGTCTACTGTTCAGTCTCCTTCAGTAAATACAGAGAAAGTATATGGGAAAAGAAATCCACCTTATTTAGCAGAGTTTGATATGATTATTCTTTGCTCAGGCTGGTCCCAAGGTAAACTTGCAGAAAGTCTGGAAGAATCAACCTTAAGTGCAAGCAAGGCTGAAAGTATTATGTGTGATTACAATTATTATTTATTATTAACACTACAATAGTCATTAGTCTTCAGCTGAGAGTGAAGCTCTCACATGGAAAGTGCTGCATAAAAAAGTGACATTATTTGCTCCACAGTGCTTACAGGCTCTGCAGCTTTACAGAGCTTGCAGGGAGAAGGTGAGAAACAGGATGTAATATCATCTTTAGTTTGCAGATGGGGAATTATGGCACAAAGTGTCTTTCCCAAAACCACACAGGAAGCGTGCAGAGCTAGAAGCTGAATCCTGATCTCCTGAAGGCTTTAACCAAAATACCAGCCTTCCTGTCTATTGAAATAATCACACTTATTATATAATAGGCTGTAAAGCAGACCTGTGAGGAGCCCAGACTCCCCAGCTAGATGTGGTTCTGTGCCTATGGTACCCACCAAAAAAATCAGTCCACTTAAAATATCCTTCTACAGTCTTGGACTCAGTGATCTTAGGGGTCCTGACAATTCTTTGATTCACCCTTTTGCTGCTGGTGAATTTGATAAGGTAAGTTTTGTACAATAGAGGGGAAACTCTGGAAAAAGAGAACAGACTGGTGGGAAAGGTTAGGAAGGATTGATACCTTGCTCAAGACAGCAACAAAGAGAGGGGAAATGGCCTGTGGTGGTTACAGGGTAATACTGCAGGGCAAAGCTTCCCAATGAAAACAGTTAGGAAAACTACGTCTTTCAGATTCAGAAGAAAAAGATGCCAAAGGAAAAAAAGTGTTGAGGATGAGTGTGCCAGGGATTCTGGTAGAGGGAAAGGTGAGCTGAAGAAACAGGCAAAGAGAAACTAGGTAGGAAGAAAGGACAGGAGTTTTAGGGATACAGCCCTGCTGCCAAAGCACAGGACTTTTTGTGCAAGTTGCAAAAGAATACAAATTTTCAAAAGACTTTTGCAATTTTGTCTTCTTGCTGTTGATAATATACCACCTAGTGAGGGCAAACAAACCACCTAGTGAAGGCAAACAATAAACTTAGCATATTGTCCTCCCGGGGGTGTACTCACAGGTTTGAAGAAAGAAGACATCTGCTTATGCACTTTTGGCTACGACGCCTACAAACTTTCATCGGGTAGTTCCTTTTAATTTCCCACCTGAGACAGCATTTCTCCTGAGATAACTAAAAGCCCTGGCCATTCTTTCCAATAAAGGTCTTCAAATAAATTTATATTAAAAAAAATTTAAAATTGCTTGTGATCAGCACATTTACCTGCGTGTGAGTGATGTGGGGTTGGTTCCTGCCATTAAAACCCTCCACTGAAAAGTCACTCCCACTGTGGGTCAGATGTCATGTCTGTACACATGGCACTCCCCAAACACTTTTAATGTTACATCAAACAGTGTTTAAAAATAACTTTGTCTAACCCAGGACCGAGTAAAACTTGTGAAGGACTTGGCCTCGTAATTTAGAGTCATCATCATCAACAGGCTTTCCCTTGGATAGCACCTTTCATTCAAAGATCTCGGAACACTTAATTTAATTAAGCCTTTCAACAATGCCATAATGCAGCCAAATGTTATAATAACTGCTTGTAGAGGTTTGAATCTGAGACAAAGAGAGGTTAAACGAGTCTCCCAGCGTCCCAGAACGAATTAATAACATCGCCAAGAAGAGGCTGTGAAGCCTCCCTGCAAGCCACGCTCCTTCCCTCCTCTCCCACCCTGAAACACAGGCATGGGTGGGTTTTTGTGCCCACCAGGCTGCACTGGGGGTGCTGTTGGACCCCTCCCCACTTCCCATGGAGCCTGGGAGCAGCCTGTGTGAGAAACAAGCGGTGAGTTATCAGCAGGGCTGGCCGCACCCTGAAATGGGAGGCGGTAATGGGAACGTCCTCTCCCCAGGAACAAGATGAGAAAAGATCTCACGGTGCTTTGCTCCACACCACCACTTCCTCTGGGTTACCTTGGGAAGGGGGACTGTTTGCTGTTTTCCCATGGCTAGGAGCTGTGAGATCTTTTACAGTGCGTTAGTGGTCTCTTTTATAATCTGAGTCATCCAAAAGGCTGACGCTGGGAGAGTACAGTCACCTTAGCCCCGTGTGGGGAATTGCTTCAGCCCTGAGGGAGGAACATCCTGTCCTCGTACCGGCACAAGGCGCTGCACTCTGACTTTTTCTAGGAGGTCCCTTGCATTCAAATCCTGTCTCATCCCGATTCCCTTAGCCTGGGAGATCTGAGGAGCATACAGGCTGCAGTGGTATGGCTCCAGGCCATACAGCACACACTAAGCATTACCATATGTCACAGAGGCAGCTAGACAAAATCTTCCCTGCAATGCGAAGAGGAGTGCTGGATCCATGAAAAACTTCACTAGTTTAAGACCAAACAGCAAAGGTTTTGTAAAACAAAATCAGTTTACTGCTGAGCATCAGCAGCTGCTTTCGAATTTACAAATACATTTACTTTCTACAGAACATAAATGAGAAGCAATTGATTTCCGAGCTGCCTGCCAAGACCTGAGGTGGGGATTTGTTTTTTTCCCAGGCTTTGCTGAGGGCTTTCAAGCACCATGACCCGCAGGTGGAGCGGCCACTGGAGCACCGGGGTCTGCAGCTCCCACCCCACTGCTAAAGGAGAGCTGGATTTCATGGATGAGAATAGCCCAGGGCTCTGTGAGAAGGATTTGCTCTTTATTGCCCCCAGGTTTTCCCTGGCATGGAGGAGCTCCAAGACTAAATATTTGGCCCTTTTTTTCTGGGGACTGGCACAAGGGAGGAAGCACTGCAGGAGATGCATCCTGTGCAGGCAATGTGGGGTCTCATCAGAAAGGCTACCTCCAATATTCTTCCAATGCTACAATCTCATGAATGTAAATAGTCTATCCCGGCCCCAGATTTATAAAAGACCATCTATTAACTGCTTTCCCTGGTTCCAAATAAAGTTGTCCCCACGCTGGAATTGATGCCACTCACAACTGACATGATACCTTCAATGTGAGGGTAAGATAGCTATTTGGACTAATTTCCTAGTGGAAAAGCCCTGTGTGACTGAGCAGGGTTGAAAACAAGTGGGGTTGAGCAGTGTTACAAACAAGGTCTGTGTTGCTGCTGGTTCACCAGGACAACCTAACCAAAGCACAAGCTCCAGGACTGTTACGATGCTCCAAAGTACTGACTTTTGCCGTTAAAAACCAGCTCCTGCTCTTTATTATTGAGAAGTTCAAAATGTGAGGTTTAAGGCTGAAAAATAAAAGGACTAAGAACAATTACAATTGTATTTTTTTAAATCTAATTATTTTAAGCATGATTTTGGAATGTCGGGAGCTGAACGCAACAGTGCAAATTACACACAAATTCCTACAAAAAGGAAATTATATGGGTTTAAATGACTGTATAATGGCTTAAGCTTATTTATATTAATTAAGCACATCAAAATAATATGTGACTGCTAATACATAAAACAACATTAAGATAGAATAGTTGTTTTCCCTTAAAGGTTAAACGGTCTTGATTCTTTGCATGTGCAAATGAGTGTCATTGCCATTAAATGCCCTCATCCTTCTTGCTCACTTTTCCTGAAAATGCAAGTCTGGGAACTTTTAGCACACAAATTTAGCTTTAAACCCTTTGCCATGAAAACACCTTGGTCACAATATGACCCACACAGGTAGAGAAGAGCCTGCAGACAGACCTTTGGTGCTGCACAGTGCCTGGCTCAGCTTACAGGCTCCAAGCTCTGCAGATATTTTCCTCCAGCAACTGTTCTTAGTCTTCACAGCACATCATGAAACTTGCATCTCAAATTTTATTTTAATGAGCCAACATCCACGGTCCTAATTGGTGCACACGTGGCGTGGTTTCAGTTAACGAGATAAACAATTTACCCCGGTATCAAGAAAGCATCGGGTTGAGATTTTACAAGGCTCCCAAATACGCCCGATAAACCCACCCCTCTTGTTTGTTGCAACAGCCAGGGTAAAATAAACTCCCAGCACATCCCGTGGTGACCAAGCTGAGCTCTTTGTCTCAGCCCTGCTCCCACCCACCGCCCACCAGCCCCGACGCTTCGCACCCAGCCTGGCCAAAACCCCGCCTGTGCTCCTACAGGTGTTACATTTTTTTGCTCCCCCCAGTGACCAGTTACAGTGCTGTTGGACTACAATAATACCTCTAAAAGCAATGTGCTGGCATCGCTGAGAACATACATATAAGGCCACTGAGGTCCACACAGCGAGGATTGCACAATAACCCATTAAAATAAACATTTGCAACCACAGATAGCTGGGCTGAAATCCCTGCTCTGATACAAATAACATCTGGACAACTTTTGTATGCATCTTCCAGCATAAAACACCCTTGAGAAAAAATAGAAGGCAAGCTAAAAGACAAAGGACCACTAAAGATTTTATTATGCTATGGGTGTGGTGCCATAAATTTGAGGGGATTCAGGCAAGAGTTGCCAAGCTTGAATTTAAACAGCATGTTGTTTTTAAAAGTTGTAACATTAGTGACGAACAAGTCAGTATTCTTACATAATTAATCCAGTGTGAAATAGAGTGACTGGAAGACATCCAGTGGTTTAAAAATAACTCAATCATCTTTAAGATCCACAATGCTATAGGATTTAACATTAAGGCACAGGAAGTGAATGCATCTTGGTACGGAGCATGCTGTTTTAATCCACCAAAGCCTTGTGAATTCAGCTTAACCAAACTCACTGCACAACAACCCTGCGCCGCGCAAAGAGAGGGAGGTTCCTCTCCCATGGATCCCAGGTTTAATCACCGGGGTTTTTCCCTCCACCATACAGAGCTGTCTCTACTTGGAGGTGCCATTAAAGACACAAAAATAGAGGAGTGACTTTTTTTTTTCAAAATGGTAATACTTAACTGGCAAGACTGGGAGAAAGACAAAGATATGTGGGGAAGCTAATGAGCATCTTCAGAAGATGTATAATCATGGGTTTGAATTTGAATGGACTTTAACATCCAGGGTTAGTCGTTAGTGGTGCTTCCAGCTGGCAACAAGCACAAGTGAGTGCAAACTGGAGACACAGCGTGAGTGGGGCTCAGTGTAAAGATAAACAGCCAAACAAAACCCTTATTCACTGTGCTGACCTGAAGTCGCCACTTACATTTGTAAACCGAGGGCCTGATTCTTCAAGTTGTTTCAATGAAAATCTCCAGCAAAGCTGCCTGCAAAAGTAAGACATGGTTACAGTCACTGTTCCTGCAAGCTGGATATATTCTAGTGGAAAGTTCCCTGCCCGTAGCAGTGGGGTTGGACTTAGGTGATTTTTAAGGTCCCTTCCAACTCTAAACATGCTGTGATTCTGTTATTCAAGCCCTTCCCTTTGTGTGTCCAAATCTGGGGAGAAGGTACAGTCAAAGCTGCCTCAGGCCATACTTACTGTCCTGTTTCCAGGTGAAATGGATGAACCTTTCAGCACAAAAGTTTGGTACAAGCTCCCAGGCTGCATCCAGCCCTCATGCCTGTGCTCAGCTCTTACCCAAAGGCTCGCCAGCACCATGGCGTGAGCTGCTGCTGCTGCAAGGTGGATGTCTGGGACAGGATTTGGTGAACTGGAGAACTCTACAAATCTAATCCAGAGGGCAAACTGACATGAAGAGTTTTACACCCATGACAAAGGCAGAGAATGTCTCCCTTCAGGCATGTATTGCCCTTTGGCATTGGGGAAGTGCTTGACACCATCTGCTCACTCTGAAATCACAGGAGGCGCCAAAAACTCATCCCAAGTGACTGTCCATGTCTGAAGCCTGCTCCAAAGCCCCAGTATGCATGAGGATATCATGTTTCTTGAAGCACAGAGGTTGGGGAGGGTCCAAAAGAAACCCTTTATTTGAAATCAATCTTCAGAAAGCTGCTGGTTTGGATGACATAAGATCCAACCAATTTTGAATCAGTGATGGTGCTGAGCCAGATTTTGGGCCAACTCTCTTACACTTTTGTGTGTCTACCAAACAGAGAACCCGTGTCACCTGTGGCCACCAGCCTGGTACAATCACCATGTTGTACTTCCAGGTCTAGCTGGACATCTCAGTGACACTTCCTAATCTACTGTATCATCCTGCTGTGAAAACCAGAACCATGATTGTTCCAAAAAATATGTGAATTCCCAATAAAGGGAAATAATAAAGACTAAATCGATAGATAGAAGCTAACTCTTCTTTAGCAGAGCATTTCCTCTTTGCCTGGCTTGACATGCAAGATGAGAGCAAATACATCAAAATTGTAATCTTGAATGATCAAAATAAATCACATACAATTGATTTTGACTAATGTAAAACTAACTGAATACATTTCTGGAAACAGTACTTATGAATTAATAATAGTGATTAAGATGAATTAAACACACAGACTAAATTCTGCCCTACAACATGCTGACTTCCATGGAAACTGTGCGTGCATTTAGGGGCTGAGTCTAGCAACTTAATTCTGAATTATTTTTTTATCTGTTGAATCAAAGTAGTATGTTAAAAAGAATTTATGTGGCTAAATAACATGCTGAACTTATCAATGTTTATTGAGCTTTGAATATTACTTTCTCTAATTGACAATGTACTTGCTTAACTATGCAAAAAGTGGCTTTGTATAACTCGTTATTGTCAGACTGCAGCAAGTCTTAACGAAGCAAAGGTGCAAGAAGAGTGACTCAAAACAGTATTTTTATTTCAGTGGATAAGGGCAAATTCCAAGATTCATTAGCTCTGTCTCCTGTTTTGCACCTTCTTCCCATTTACCTATCATAAAAAGTCCAATCCACAAATTCTCCCTCCACTCTGACAGTATTATGTCCCAAGTCTGACCCAGAAGCATTATGACATCTAAAATTCATTTATATTTTTGTTATATATTTCCCTTTTCCATATACCTGTTCTTCTCATATATATACGTATATTTTTGTATGTAAACACATATTTTTACATGTATTTTATTTCTATGTGTATTTTCTCATATGTATGTGTCTGTCTCTATAACAGATTAATTCTTTGTGACAAACTTGTTCTTGGACTAGAAACTGTGTGGAATATAGAGTAAGAGAAATGGAATAAATTGAAATTTATACCTTGTGGCATCTCATATGGGGATTTACAGAGGCACATTTAGGAAGGAGAAGAGATTGACTCAAGCAAGTTCAAGCCCATCAGGTGGAAAAACAGTGTTTAAGACTGGGCACGAGAACAGAAAAAAGGCAAAACTATGGAGGTGGAAGTAAATACAAAATGAGCTGTGTTGCCATATGGGTTTCTTGAAGGAAGCATGTGTCAGGTTAACCTTTCTTTGCCTGGTATCAGATCTGATTAATTCAGATGAGAACATCTGCAAAGGACTTCTAGGTGAGTAGAGGAGAGCCTGTGTTATCAGAGGAGATTAAAGCAGCTGGGCATGCTCAGCCCACTACAATGAAGGCTGGGATGCAATTTCTGTCTATAGATAAACCAAAGGGGTTAAAAAAAGTGGGGAGAAGACTTATTATTAACACAAATATGAATGGATTTCATCTGTCAATTAATGAGTTTTGGGAGAAGACTGATGAAGGGACCTGACAGTGTGAGCTCACCTGCACCTGGTCCACAAGGGCATGGGGATGTATGAAGACAGCAGCCCCAGAGGCTGTAGGAGATGGATCTTCACCAATCCACAGGTGGGATTACGAGATGAGGGAGTGACCCCATGATCAGAGGGTCTCCACCAGTCCCATCTTGCTAACAAAAAATTTAATGATTTTTTTTTTAAAGCACAGATCTGTAAATTTTTAACACTTAGAAAAAAATAAAAAAGAAATTAAAAAAAATAAAAAAACCCAAACAAACAAACAAAAAAAACCAAACAAACAAAGCTACAAAGTTTACCAAGAGTGATGAAATCAAAGTTTTCCCATCTAGATATTGCCCCCGAATGTAAAAGGCTTTGAGGTGACCTCATTCCCAGTCCTCCTTTTTTGCCACAGACTGGACAAGGACAGGGTCTGGCTCATGGCAAGGACGTTTGGGGCAGGCACTGGAATAGCTTCTTGAAGACACCAATGGCTCTTCTCTGTATGATCTGAAACAAGGGGTTGGGCAAATGCTGCTCCATCCTCAGAGCTGCTCTTACCTTAGGCCAGCTGGGTGCACCAGATGCTCTAATCAGTAGACCATATCAGAACTTTTCTAACAGAAAATATCCTTTCCATGAGAAGGAAAACAGTAGTTGGCTTGAAGAGTTTTTCTTCTGTGTTATTAAAATACGGCTCCCTCGTTAATTGGTTAAATTTTTTTAATCAATTTCGTTTTTATCGGCAACTTGAATCGGGAATTTCTAAAAATACGATATTTTTGGAAATCCATTCATATGAAAAATGTTGTGGTTTTCAATTTTCATCCAAGAGTTGGATTAATTTCTTTTCTAAAAACAGAAAAGATGTAATGGGAAGGGATTTCCACTTTCTAGCCAGCCATGGCATTTAGTGGTATTATTATAATTAGTTATTTTCATTCCTTTTATGTAGAACCATTCATAAATACCCTAAATTGTAGCAAGGAGTACGCACAAGTAATTTTTTAAAGAACAGGGCAATAAAAACCAGAATACTATTTTTTAACAGAAAAAAAACCCAGTAAATTAAAACTTTGGTTTGAGATCAGAGCTTGTATGCAAATGAAATTACTGGACAGGCCAGAACACATTAAAAGTAAAACTTTATAGTGAAATAACGAACCTAAAAATAATTAAATGCATTTAAATGTTCCCAATTTTCCCAACTTTTGGAAGTCATTATCACATAACGTAAAGTAAGTGATACACTCTAAACTTGGCCCTTGCTGCTCAAGATGCTGAAGGCTCTTCCATATAATCCCTAGATGGATCCAAGCTGTATCTGACATGGGAGCTTGCTGCTAATTGGTAAAGGCCAGTGACAAATTAGAGAGAAACATCCGGCATCCTGATAAAATAATCCACTGTTTTCAAGACTCTGATTTCTGGTACTCCCTGGAAAAAAATAAGGAGAAAAGAATTTGCAACAGCCCTGCCCTGACCCGGTGCTTGTGTGTAAACAGCACAAAGGAAGTGCCTGGAAATTAAATTCCTGGAATTTAGATGCCATGGTTTGAAATTCCTATGTCAAAAAGTTAAAGAAATCCAGGAGAAAATTCCCAAATGCATGAGGCACAACATTCAGAATGAGGGGTTCTGAAGGAAGGTGGCAAAGGCTGGAGTTAACAAGGCCTACAGGTATGTTGTGGGTGTCTTGGATGTCAATCCAAGTACCTGCCATGGGAGTCAGTGATAAGCCAGGTGTTGATGCTGCATCTGGATTCCACTCAGCAGAACATCTGTCCTATAGTGGTTTAATACATAGTATATGCAGCTAAACATGCTGTTCATGGAACAGGCTGATAGCTGGCATTAACACATACATGTTTATAATTGAAGTTTCTGTGATTTGGTGAGCCCACAAGTTAGATGGACTCTGTCAAAATATGTGTGTTTTAAACTGAAAGAGCAGCGTTAAAGGGTTTGCTTAGGCTTGAAAAGGCAGGCTTTCCTTCCCATCACCTGTGTTCATCTTATCAGAGAAATTTCCCTTTGCCCTCCTTTGCCAAAATTTTGAGTCCACAAATGTTATCTGCAGCAAAATGAAATCCATCTGCCATCACCTGATGCAAAGAAACTCAGTTGGCAACCTATGCCTTGCATTAACATAAAGATGAGGGTGTTTTTTTTTCCTGGTGGAAGCAGCATAAATCCCTGAACTAATATGATATATATGACTTAGAGGATGGACGCTCCAGTGTTGACACTCCTTTGGGTGTATAAATTATGTACTGGACCTGGTATAAGCCAGGAACTGGTGCTACCAGAGTTTGTGCCCTGCAAAGAGGAGTTTGAAAAGCCTGTACAAGACCAAATATCTTTAGAGGATCAGCAAAATTTCATAGAATCATAGAATGATTTGGGTTGGACAGGACCTTAAAGATCATCTCGTTCCAACACCCTGCCACAGGCAGGGACACCTTCCACTAGCCCAGGTTGCTCCAAGCCCCGTCCAACCTGGCCTGGAATGCTTCCAGAGATGGGACAGCCACAGCTTCTCTGGGCAACCTGTGCCAGAGCCTCACCACTCTCTGAGTGAAACATTTCCTCCTAACATCCAATCTAACTCTCCTGTCTCTTAGTTTAAAACTGTTCCCCCGTTGTTCTATCACTTACACGCTCTTGTAAAAATTTCTGGAATTATGAGTGAAGCAGAAAAATAAAAATGGCAATAGTCCCCAGGATACAGAGGTAAAAATGTTCTCAGATGCTGTACTGCCTTCAACATTTGCAGCAGGAAGAAACACCACGTGATTCACACTGTACCCTCCCCATGCTCATGTCAAATATTCTGCCCATAACCTTTGCTGAAACCCAAATGAACGAAACAGTTTCAGTCCAATAATTTACAGATCATTAATGGGAAAAGTGATTATTTGCCTTTAGAGAAGATACCCACTGAAAAATGACGACATTATGAGCTCTTTAAAAGGATGCTGCAGCATTTATAGATTCTCTTGGTACAATTCATTTCTGTGAACTGCATGTGAGAAGGTTTTACCACTGTCATCACAAATAAGTGCTACGGCCGGGCTGGGAACACCCGCCTTGGTGCTGCAGCATCTTTTGGGTTCTATCTCCCAAATGCAGATGAAGAACAGCTGAAATTGAGCTGATGTTTTGGTGGAAGAAGAAATTATAGAATTGCTTCTGCCTGGCTGAAAGTGAAAATTTGAACTTGGCCTGGAATTGGGCCCTGGAGTTTGCAGATCAATCCAGCTGCTGTGACTGCATCAAAAATTTCAGCAAGGTGACAGACCTACTTCTTGTACCTGTGCAATCCAATGTTCTGTTTCTCTAAAATAATACAAATACACTGTATTTGTTCATTATCTATCTCCAAGCTTAAAAGCACCTATTTGGCTCATAATTAAAAATCGCCCAGGAGAACCATGTAACTCCTTCTAAAAACGTTAACATTTTTTAAAAACATAACTGCCTTACTTACCCATATTTAATAACCAGAATAGGTTTTTTCTTTCCCCTCTCTGATACTGACATTTTTTACACACTCAGTTTTCACTAATACCAAAGTCTAGACGAGCTCAGCGCAGCTGAGATGAAATATTTCATGCGATATCAGCTTTTTGGCAGCCATTGGATTTGTGTACCCATCAAAACTTCATCTTCTGAGAAGAGAAAGAATTAAGAAAAAGTCATTTACCCAGTTAATTCTGTAACTATCGATTTCAGTGTAAACCCCTTCCTCTTTATAAGATTAATTTTGTTCTTCCCATGCCCCACAGAAAAATCTTGTGCCCAGAGAAAAGCTGCTATGAAAGGGATACAAATGAATCTACTTAGATAATTGTAATTCCAGTCAGACACTGGCACCATGTAGTTCATGTTTTATCATAAGGGACCAATTTCTAAGATTTAGCCATCAGTCTAAAGAGTGAAACACAGAATTTCACCCCAAGTACTGCAAAGAAGGCAGAGTTGACTCCAGTCAATGAGATTGTACCTGGGACTTCAAAGACCTCTGAATAAGGGGGTTTTTGCACTGTGAGAATAAAAGCATCTGCATCAGCCTCATGGTGCTAGTGTTCAACATATATTTGTGTTTTAAGTGAGGACCTCTTGTCCCTTTGGTGCATTAGTGGTGGGTTTGGAAGGGTTACCAAGCCAGCAGCCATGCAAACCTGAACACTGCTTTACAAACATCTGCCCTATATTCGAGAAGTAACATCAAACAAAACCCTCACCAGTTTCATGTATTTTGCAGTGGAATCACAGCAGAAGGATTTCCCCCTCCTCTTTTTTTTTTTTTCTTTTCTAATCAAAGACTGATTAATTAATTCTCATTATCTCCATCTCTGTCACAAAGATAGCATGGTGACACTGTCAGAAAGCTGTTGTAATTTGCCTCAGGCATGGCTGTAATTTGGTGGTGGTTGAAGTGATCTCTTGCTATTTCAGCAGTTCTCGTCACCCCCACGCCCACAGAAAAACACTCGCAGACAAGAGCTGTGTACACCAGAAGGACAGAAATAGGTGGTAAAACCAGTATGAACCTCATTCTCTGCAACCTTCAAACGAGAAGAGCTCAAGAGAATAAATCACAACCTCAGATACTCCCACAACAACACCAAAAGGCAGCTTCAGACCAAGTCAGGACAGGAACCAGCTTGAAGAGCGAAAAAAAGCCCTTTTCCACAGCAAAATGTATTCAGGGAAAACTTCTATGCAGCAGCTGCTTTAGGGGCAGAGGGAAGAGTGAGTAAAACCCCTCTCCCAGCAGACTTGCAGAGCAGCAGCCCGCTAGAAGTGACCACACCAGGAAACAGTCCCCACCACAGCTCCATCAGGGTGAGCTGAGACAACACCACGAGTGTGGGAGACCGGCAGGACCGGCCGTTCCTGGCAGGGCGCAGTGCGAGCCGAAAGCGTCCAGGGACAATTGAAACCACATGGCAAGAGCCCCCTCGACTCACAAGGTTAGTGCCGACCCAGCTTTCAACTCAGCGCGCTACATAAACCAGACGAGGTGCAGCAAACAATGGCTCATGCGGGTGTCCCAGATTCCACCAACAATGTTGCCCACATTGGTGGTGACTCAATTTGTTTCCATCATATGCTCTTTAGAGTCGCCTCTGGCAGCTCTATTTTTCACGCTCCTTTTCCAAATGAACATTATCCAACGGCAGCGAGATGAGCTGGCACCAAGGAAAAAGCATATGAAGCTCCGTTTTTGGATCATACCTAATGATTCCAGGTTTGAGGGTTGCTCCTCCTCCTCTCGACCCTCCTGGCTCGGTTTCAGAGTTCAGCTCACAGCATGGCATCTTTTCGTACCACTGTTCTGTAAAGCAAAAGCAGTCAGCAGTTATCACACACAACATTTTAAAAAAATTGATTAAAAATGGGTATTTATCCTGTATATACATGTACCTGCCTTTTATACAGAGCTGTACTACATCATCTCTAGTGCAGAAGCAGCAGAGTACTCAGAAGAAATTACATAAATATATACCTGACCTCAGTGGAAAAAAAATATCTTCTTTCTCAGTATAACATACTGTAACTTGAAGTTTGCTCTCCCAGCATTATTTGTTTAATAGAAATATTTTCTGTACCACCTTGTTCTGGCAGAAAGTCAGAATTTGCATTTATATGAGGTAGTTTATCAAATATAACATACAGAAGTCTGTTAAGTACACATTGCATTTTGTTTGTGAGAAAATCTGTTTGTATTTAATGTAGTTTTTAAATTAACCTTAATGAAAGCTTCTGAAAATTGTTGTTCTAAGCATTTGAAATATGCAACAAGAACTAGTGGAAGACATAAACATGTTTTCCATTATGTGTTATCAGATAGTCCAAAATTACTACAAAAAGAATGTGGGACTATGTTAAATTAGAAAGATAAGCAAGCATTTAGTTAAAAGGAGAAGGTCTTTAGAAGAGTAAAGCATCTGACAGTTAACCCCAACATCTTATGATCTCCTACCAGGAGTAGGACAGCACTCGCAGAATACAGTAGGGTGTTTCAACCACATCCATGGCTAAGAGAGAAAGAAAAAGAAGTCATGTTTCACAGAAATCCCTTGGTGGATGTTTGTTCAGTCCAATATTTAGAGAGTGGTAACGTACCCATGGCCATTTTTGAAGATCTTACTAAGCCAGCATCAAATATGGTTTGCCCACAGTATTTATTATCTTTTGAAAGAAACCAACCCAAACATGCGACCTTTACAAATGGCCTCATAAGAGAAAAGTTATATATATAATCCCTTCAATTATCAAAAAAGTATTTTCTGTTGTCCTGTGCTGTTTCCTGATTTAATTTTTCCTTTAGCATAAGACAGGCTGTTTTCTGTTGATAGTCACAAGGGTGGTTTCATGAAAAACATAACGTAGGGAGCAAAAAACCCGTTGGCATTACGACTCTCTTCCCATCTTTTCCTCATATATCCAATTAAATGAATTATAAAGAATAAGAGGGGAGTGTGGAAAAATTGCCAAACAAGGACAGGCATCAACAGGACATTTAACATGTCATGTGAGAAGCGAGACTATAGACAAGCGGTACCTAAGTAGCTCGTTGGTGAGTTGTTGTAACAATAATCATTCAAAAAACAGCAATAAAAGCCTCACTGGTAATGATCAAGTAAGGGAAGGAAAATCTGACTAATGACTTTGTCGTACTATTCTGGTAACCCTTTGCATAGAGAAAACTCAGTAAAATCAGGTTTTAATCAGGGCGATATTTTTCTGGAAACTCTTTCTTCCCAACACATTCTGGCACTTAACCAGTGCTCGAATAACATTCCCACAGCAAGTCTTGAGTCAAGTTCCTTTTCATAAGCAACTGCTCTGGAAAACAGGAAAATCAGAGGGCTCTTCTCAGAACACCATTACCTTCTCTGAGATATAAAAAAAGGGGTAATTCCCAGTTTGCTGGTTATTCAGCCACCTGAAGATGAAAATTTTAGACACTGGAATTATGTACGAATCTGTCCAACACAGGAGGAGCCACCTCCACTGAGTGTCAGAAGCTGTTCTTTGACTCCCTTTAACTTCTATTTTCTCACTGAAAAATTGGAAAATTGGGTTATCTTCAGTTTTATTTTGGAGCATAATACAGGCAGGGCAACCTAGCTGTTGTGGAATATTGGAAATCCTGTTTTGGAGCACGTCCTCAGTAAGTTGCTTAAAGGGAATGATTTCCTATAACTGAGAAACAGATCACTGTGCTCATAGGGTGGTCACAGAACTCCAGCTCTGCTTTCCATTAGAACTGGAATTTTTAACAGCCAGGGAGGAAAAAAGAGAAAGAATTGAGAAGTTTCATTGTGAACATTTTGCAGTAGAGACCAATCCTAAATATCGCATAGGCTCATTTCCTGCACTGTCCAGGGCTTCCGGAGTTCTTTTCAGCTGTATCAGGCAAAGGATGGGCTGGAAACAGAGAGTTTGGGAGATCCAGCTTCCTAAAGTCCTCCACCCTTTGGCTTTCCTGAGATTTCTTGGAGGTTGTTAACCAGACAGCCCTGAGAAGGGATACAATCCCTTGGATCCCCTTGTGCTACAACTTGCGACTTTAACGTTGAGAGGACAGAAAGCTCTTACATTTCATGCTTTTGGCTTCATGATTGGGCCTGGAAGGCTTAAGAGCTTGTCTCAGTTTTCCATGTTTTCAGGCTCCAGGCCATAGATGGGACTGGGGGGGGAACCACGAGGAACAGAGCTGCTGTGGGAATGCCGAGACGCCGGGCTGGGTGAGGGGAAGACCTCGGAACAATAGAGAAGAGCTTGGGGACATCTTCCATGAATAAGAAAGTTCTTGGCATACAGAACTGCCACGCTTAGGAAAGTTTTCTGAGCCTTTCCTCAATAGCTAAAGGAGAGTCTTTTTAGGTTTGTTTTTTTATTATTATTATTTATTTAGAGAGCTGGAATGAGCAGAATTTGCATATTCTTCGGACACTGTGGGGAGAGAGATGAAACTAAGCTTCTGTGGATAGGCCAAAAAATAATTAAGGCAATTATATACTATGAAAAAATATGCTATGCTATTCCTAAAGGAAGACTTTTGGCCAGATAGAACTGATGACAAATATTTATTTTCTTCTTTTGGCATTAATAGCCCTAGTAGGCAACATTACAAACACTTTTCAGTATTTATATGTATTACTAGGGTGCCATTTTTATTATGTTTAGTGCAGAATTTTTTCACATGTTAATACAATGCACATTTGATTTAAGAAGATATTAAAGCCTGTCTAATAGCAGAGTGTGGAAAACAAGATGAGCAGAGGTTTGGGGCAACTTTGGAAGGATCTGGGATTGTACCACTAAAGCCAAACCACGTAAGTTTAATATAAAGGGGGAAATTACCTGGGAAAAACACCAGAGCTGCAGGGTTATGTCCCATGACACTGAAAGGATACAGAGATCTTGGAGCAGGAAGCTATTTGGCAGCCTTTCTGCCTTAGCTAGCTGAGAGCAGCCAGGAGCTGATGCAGTCAGTGGGTAGGAGAGTCACTCCCAGTGAAGAGCCGAGGAGGCGAAGGCGGTCCCAGTGAACTATCAAGAAATACCGTTTGGAAGTTATTATGTAACATTGGGGTCAGAACTGGAGATAAGAGGCTGATGCATCACAGCCTTAGCAAACAGCCAGTGTTAGCATGTTTGCATAGATAAGGAAGATTTGGCGTGGCACACGGGCATAAAAACGAGGAGCCAACACGAGCTGAAACGGAGCTCAGAGCACCACTGCCAAGAGATGTAATTCTTGTCTTCATCTCCTTTGAATATCAAGGTTTATTTAGTTTACAAACATATGGGTTTTCAAAGCTATTACAACTGTGACATCGATTTAGAAGCTCCAGACATGCAAGAGGTTAAGATTAGAGCCGGCCAGAAATTTTCTTACAAAACAGAATTTTGCATTTTAGCCAGGATTAGTTAAGACAACTGAGCCTTACAACATCATCCTGCCAGGTGAAAAAATGACTCACTTGACAAGCACAGTGCTGCTGGAATGAGTCCTTTTAAATTGTATGTTTACATAAACATTTATGGGGTGTTATTAATTATTAAGAAAAGATGTGATAGGGAGAACTGCTCCTTTCAATTGCTCGGGCAAGGGGAGGGCACTCTGGGAGACACTACGTTCCTTGGATTTACCCAAGTGGTGAGGAAGCTCTTGCTTCTCTGTTCAACAGGGTGGATTATGCCTTCATGTCATGCCCTATACCCACTATAACCTGAGGGTTTTTTCAAAAGCTCATCAAAACTGAAGGACAAATGCTTTATATCTGAACTTAATTAAAACTGGCATATAATCCCCCAAAACTATCATAAGCAAGCAAAAGCCTGTTTCATAAAAAAATTCCTTGCTGGCTATGAAATGAGTGCCCAAATATTAGAATCACAGAATCAGTTAGGTTAAAAAAGACCTCCAAGGTCATCAAGTCTCACCTTAATACTACTACTAAAAATATTACCACTAATACTGCTAGTAATAAAACCCCACATCTGTAGACCTTTTTCACAGAGTATTCTGAGTTGGAAGGGACCCACGAAGATCATCAGAGTCCAGCTCCTGGGCAGAAGATGATGTTTTGCCCACTGAATGTTTTGCACCCTAAAGATCCTGCTGCAAAAAGTGAAAGCAGTGCAGTCCTGTGCCAAATCATCACTACACCCTCAACCAAAGAGTTTTGGACTTCATCTCAATTCACTCAGACTCTGGGGATTATTTGGGCAGGACCCTAGATTACAAATCAGAGAGCACTGAGCAGCACATGTATATGTCCCAGTTATGAAAGCTGCTTAATGATTAAAGTCATCTATGCTTAAAAAAAACCCAAACAAACAAACAACACAAACCAGCAAAACTGATGTTGAGATCTGAAAGTATGTCTGTGGATTGACAGGGCAGAGGTTAAATCCAGATGAGGGTCACTCAAGCCTGGTGTTAGCCTAAATGAGTACAGCATTAATGCTGAAAAATCCTGGTGATGAGCTCACCACCTGTCTGCCGCAGAAATCCGACTGCAGAGCTTTGGTTCAAACTTGGGGTTTACTTGCGTTTAAAATACTTACACTCTGTGAACCAGGGAGGAGGAAGTAGGTAAATCTGGCTTTTGATTTCAATCACTGTTACTATCTTTAAATTACTTTTGTCTGTTGCCTTTTAAAAAAGGCACCATTTCTCCTTGCAAGTGCAACAGGATGCTTGTTCTTCGGGAATATGACAGGGAGCAGTTCCGGAATAGCAGGGCTTTAAATGGTCAGGAAAACAGAGCACAACCCTTCTTCTTTTTTTTGATAATCTTTTTTCTTTTCTTATACATTTTCCTTTTCCATTCTTATTTGCAATATTTACAAGAGAGGTCTGCAAAAGCTATAGGAGAACTGCAAGCTGTCAATCATAGCAGTGGTGACAATACTCACATTTAGATCGTGATCTCTAATAAAATAACGTCTTATTGACTCAGAACTGAGCTTTGTGTAACATCAGAGGGTTAAAATAACCAACACTTAAAGGGAAGAGGAATAGATCACTTCCAACACATATTCTATTATTTGCTGAGGACTCGTAGGGTGGATGTAAGCTCGTTATCATTCACTAAAAGATAAAATTTGCTGCAGAAGGTACACACTTTGCAAGTGTAGAACAGCTAATCCCAGACCACTAATAGATTTAACCTTGTATATTCACAGATATTTAAAAGTGGTATGGTTTGAAGGTCAACTCCACTGTCTTCGAGTACAAGGAAAGCAAAGAAAGGAATAAAAATTAGAAAGAATTAATTCTTCAAAAAGTTTTTACAAATCAAAACCCTGCAGTTTCACACTGAGAACAAAAGAAGCATATTAAACACCAAAGTTTATCAAGACAAATTAGGTCCCAGTTTCAAATTTTCTTTAATCTTTTGCATCTGAACATTTTTTTGCCTCATGCTGTTTTCCCTAGTTAAATGTTAAAATGAATTCTAGCCAATACCATTGACTTCCTCCCTTAAAAATATTGAGACACATAATAAAAAATTAATTACTTCCCCTAATTTCCGTGTGATTCTTTAAAAAGATGTAAAATTCATTTAAAGTAAGTGGTGACTTTGTCTTTGAAGATCACGACAATTAACATGGATCAAAGCTTAGGTTCTGTAACGATGATAGCTTATTAGCATAATGAAATTAACTTAGAGACAAGAATCTTTAATAGGTACAACAAAAACGCTTTAATAATACTTGAAGAAAATTATGTATTTGCTAGAAGTACAACAGTTTCAGACTTTCTATCCAATTAATAAGTTGTTAATTAACTCCTTTTCCAAACAATGTGCACTTTAAGTTAACATCTGCCCATTGGATAACACTTTCCTGTGGTATTTTTTCTGAATATACTGTAGAACTGCAACACTGTTTTACTGGGAATTCCTTGTAGGACCATTCTTATAGCAGGGAAACAGGACCCAAATATAGTAATATGCTTTCTGTATCCAACCAATTAATAAAAAGAGAAGGCTTATTTCAAAGATGGGGAGGAGGAATGGGTAATTCCTTAATTATGGCTGCATTGTCTGTGGCAGTGCATAGTTTCAGATTTCTTTGCATTTTCAATAGAAATTATTTTCTGCAGTTTATATGGCCCTGCAAAATGGCTCTCTGCTGACTACAGCCTTATATAGGCTGGATTTGGGAGCAATTTTCATATCTTTTTAAAATATCTATTTATAGTTCCGTGGCATGAGATTTTACAGTCTTATTTTATAAGATTGTAAATCAATAACTATTGTTTTTGAAGATTCGGAGCAGGAAGGTTGTTCACAAAAAGTTAAAATAGAACCTTATATATGAAAATGGTATTTTCATAGCCTTTTCCTTTGTACTGCAGAGTAATAAGGGCTTTCAGCACTTGATTTTTTAATTAAAATGACACATTTTTGTTTTAGGGGCTTCTGCCCATATAGTGGTTTGGGGATCAAAAATTTCACGGGGCCTTTTGCAAGTGGATTTGGAGAACACACGTGACTCTGCACTGCAAGGGCTGCTTAGGCCAATGATGGAACAATTAAATAGGTCTTATTTGAAACAAATGAGTTATTATATTCTACTGGGTCAAGGATTCATGTTTTAATAAATCCTTAATTACAGTAACTTTTCATTTAATTTGGCGAATTCTAAGCAAGTTAAGAATTTATGAGAGTTGGAATCAGCAATAAAAAATATGCCTGTCTGCCATTCTGCTCAGGGCCACACAGGTTGAACTCATTTTTGGGCAGTGTGGAAGCCAGGAACGTATCTCCTGAACAGGGCACTGCAACATGATTACATCTATGTACATATAAAATAATATTATGTGTGTATAAAATAGTATTATGTGTGTATAAAATAGTATTGTGTGTATATAAAACAATATTATGTATATATGAAGCAATATTGTGTGTGCATAAAATTATACTGCACATTAAATTGTGCATAAAATTATATACAGGATTACTGTATTATAGTCGTTATTAATAATAATATGGAAATTCTTAATTCCTTTTTTTTTTCCAGAAATAATAAAGAAACAACAACAACAATCAACCAAAAGCAAAACCTTCAGCATAATCATGACAGCATTTTTGAGGTGGGTTATTTTTTGCCTTGGCAAACTTTTCTCCCAGGAACCTGTGAGTACACAAACCTTTTTGTGCAACCTCCAGCCAAAACTCTTCCAGTCACTTCTGGCTGAAGTCAGGATTTCTATTTCTGATCATGTGTGGTGCTGGCCAGACTCCTCTCAGCTCATGTGGCTGCCAGAGCACAGACACCCTTGAGAAGAGACAAAACTAAGTCCTAGTTCATGTCTTCACATGACATTTTTAGAACTTGAATTTTAGCATTAGAATTTGCTGCTTCAACAGCACCTTGAGTACATTTCTGCCAGCTACAACCAGACTTTGTCTCCTCTAGAACAACACCCTTACGAGTAATAACCAATTAATACTCAGCACACAAACAGCACAAGGTTTACCATCTAATGAAAAATCTTTCTCTTTGGGATGGAAACGAGGTGCAACTAATAACTCACGTGGAAACTGCAGAAAGAAGTCAAAGAAACTGCTGTTTTCTGCACACAAACAGACAACACCTCTACTTTTCCAAAGGTTTTTGTATCTTTACTGAACATAAATATGTAAAACTCTGGGAATTACAACTGTAGCTGGGTGAAATTCCTTTTTTGTTTGTTTTGGGGTTTTTTGTTTGGTTGGTTTTGTTTTGTTTGTTATTTATAAAGCTGCTGTGATGTTTTGGGGTTTTGTTTGTTTGTTTGTTTGTTTGGGTGTTGTTTTTTTTAATTGCAAATCAGAATTAGTTTTCAAAATTTCTCTTACAATATCAAAGGCTGAAAATCAATCCTTATTTAGAAACAAAATAGACTGAGAGCTGTGCACTGCAAGCCACTCTCTGTGGCCTGACAGCAGCTGCCCATAAGAGCAATGGGGATGACACAAGGGGCACCAGATGTGGTCCCAGTTTACTTCCAGGTCTACCTTCTTTCCTGGATCTGGGGAAATTTTCCCACCAAAATTGCTGTAGGGCTTAGTAATTATAGGAGCTCTGTAGGCAGGGGGTCCTTCTTGGAGGAGGTGAAGCCAAAAGCTGGCAGGATTTGGGGCCTTGCCCCGGGGAAGTCCCCATTCATGAACCAGCACGGGTGGCTGAGCTCTCCAGAAACTGAGCCTGCCCACTTCCAGCAGAACCTTGCTAAAAACAAAGGCATTTCCTTTTAACTACTTGCTTTTGGCACACTGGGACTTTTTTGAGGTAAAACATTTCCAAATTGTAAATCCATCAGATAATTCCTCAGTTCCAAGTTCCTTGGTATCCAAGAAACACGATACAACCTTGGCTGGGACGTGCAGTCAAAAGAACATCATCACCTATTGCCTTTCCTGCATACTTCCATGGCATACCTATTTTTCCCTGGAAGAAACCCAAGCTAAGAAAAGACTCTCTCCATGCTTAACAAAATCCAGTCTTTAAGCTGTACAAGATACTGAGTGCAGGCCAGAAACATTACAGGTCCTTCTAAATAAGACATTATTATTCTTTACAGGAAGGAAAAAAAAAAAAAAAGAAGATCAGGCTCATCTCTGAAATTAAGAAATGTACTTACTGTTCCAAATTTTGAGTCAATATTCAGAGTTAGTTTATATATAAGCTTCTGCTGGAGTTTACTGGCGATTGATACAATGCCAGAAGATACTAAATTCCCATTTTTAGTGAATGACCACTGCACTGAGCTGCCAACCATGAGTTTCCTTTATGATAACAAAGAGCTTGCCAGGATAACCCTCAGTAAAAAATGACACTGGTAAATACATTGATTTCAAGATAACCAGTACAGCACTTCCATTGTTCACACATGGTTTCATTTTTTGGTCAGCAGAATATGTTTTTTCTTGCCCAACTTCTCCTTCCAATAAGGTATTCCAGCCTTTTTCCTGCTTTGGAAACAGAAAACTCTGTAATTCTGTGACTAAATCATGAGTGCAGATACAGTGTGGTTGCTCAGCTTGGTGCACTTGACACACACAAGAGCAGGATTTGTTGAGAAATGGTGATGTAGCAGGTTTTTGAAATTATATAATAATTTCTTCATCCATCCTATTCTAAATTAATTCGATAAAATTATAAAAATAAAAGTATATCTACTTCCAACTGATTATTTCCTTTGAAATATCACCTTTCCCCACCAATGTGGTGGTGTTAATTCCAGTTTTCTGTGATTTCTCTCAGTTGTGCCCTGGGTTTGGGTTTCCCTTGATGGCTCTGTTCTTTTAGTGGTGCTGTTCCTGACTGTTTTCAGATGAATTTCTGTTTCACACTTCATTTGCATGTTACTGCATGGGGAAAAAGCGAGCACAAGTTTCCTCGTCTCCAGCTTCACAACAGATCCAAAACCATCTTCCCATTTATTCCTATTCCCTCTACCCCTGTTGCCGAGCTGGAAATGTTGCTTCAGTGTGGAAAACCACAAGGAGAAACTCCAGCTGGGAATTTGGGTCAAAGAGCAACAGGTAATATCTCTGTGATACCCAGAGCTGTGGCTGCCCCATCCCTGGGAGTGTTCCAGGACACCTTGGATGGGGCTTGGAGCAACCTGGGTAAGTACCTACTAAACTCCACCTTTTTAAATGAATAGTATTCATCAGTGCTTTTGCCTTCAAAAAAACTTCAAAACCTTCTTACATCTCAAGTACAGACATGACAGACAAAGTGACTCAAAGGAAGAGCTGCATGGTGGGGTTACCCCAATTATGTTGGTTTTACTCACCTCTTGCAGTTTCACCCTCTCTCTTCCTGCAAATGCTACAGAACACACTGAAAACCTGAAGGCAACAGTCACCTTAGAAAAGTTGTGTTGTATGTTTAAAACAAAACAAACAAACAAACAACTTAGAACTTCAGTTACGATGGAATTGTTCCCTGCCTACAACCAGAATTGTGCTGTCTCTCTGGCAGGGGTACATTGCCCATCGTTCATTTTAAAAATGTCTAAAAATGAGGGAAGGACATAAATGTGAAAACAGAGATAGTTAAAATGTTGTCTGTTTCCTCTTCACCCTTGAACAGCCAGTCTGAGCAGAGAATGGAATCATCGAATATCCTGAACTGGAAGGGACCCACAAAGATCATCGAAGTCCAACTCCTGGCCCTGCACAGACACCCCAACAAGCCCACCATGTACCTGAGAGGGTTGTCCAAACACTCCTTGATCTCTGTCAGGTTTAGGGCCATGACCACTGCCCTGGGGAGCCTGTTCAGTGCCCAGCCACCCTCTGGGGGAAGAACCTTTTCCAGAGATCCAACCTAAACCTTCCCTGACACAACTTCAGCCCATTTCCTGGGCTCCTGCCCCTGGTTCCCATACAGCAGAGCTCACTCCTGCCCCTCCTCTGCCCCTCCCCAGGAATTTGTAACTGCACTGAGGTCTCCCCTCAGTCTCCTCCTCTCCAGGCTGAACAGCCCAAGTGCTCTCAGCCGCTCCTTGTATGGCTTCCCCTTCTTCTTTCACCACCTTCATAGCCCCAGTTTCACTAGTTGGGATTTCAGGGTCCTGCCCAGGAATTTTTACTTGTTACTTGTATTATATCAGCAAGAAAAGGCAGGCAAGAGCCTGCTCCATGAAGCACCCCTTGCTGAATTACAACCCAGTAACACAACCCCCAGCACCGCACTGCTCCTCTTGGCCCTCATTACCGAGCACTCAGCATTCTCACCCCGTTTGTCTGGTCTTTAATAAGAAATAAAGCTGTTTGTTTATTTTATACCTATTTTAACTTGTCGTTTAGGATTTGCAGAATGCCATCAATCTTTTGCCTCAGTGCATTGACCTCACTTTAATTGGCGGGGCACTAAATTCTGCGCAGATGTTATTACTGCGAATTCAACTTTATATGGCAAGAAATTCGGCGCTGCCATATGCCGACTTTTATGGGCTTGCAGTTTGCAATGAATATCCATGACTAACGCTTTTGACCCAGGTAAGCCCGTGATTATGGAAGGTAAAAAGTTTACTGAACTTTTTACCAGTAATTTTCCCAGCAGCTAATGCACCCGTCTCCCCCGCCCCTGTGCCGGTGTGAAAAATTGCTGAGCTCTTCTTAATGTATCTGCCAACATCTACTGTCACTCGGGGACTCTCATGAGTCAGCCAAAATTTTCTACATTCATAGATTGTGTATCAGAGGGGATAAGATGATTTTCTCTGATATCCAGCATAAATCAGACATTTTTATGGTTTTCTAGCAGTTTCCAGTTGTGTTTTGGGGGTTGGTTGTTGTTGGGTTTTTTTGTTGTTGAACAAACTGGGACAAAACGTTCTGAAGGTTGGTAGGAATTAGCCAGGTGCTAGAATTCAAATACATCTATTAAGTCTGTGGTTTGAAATTCACAGCTGGATCCACCTTTGGGAAGGAAAGTGATTATAGGACTAATATAATAATAAATAATGCTTCTTTCATAACTTTAAGTGACTTGTTTCCAAAACAGGGACTTGCATCCTGCCTCTGTATGGGGAAAGTCCACGGCCATGGAAGATGGGACTCACTGTGGCAGAGGGAGCTCTGCCCTTCTCCTGGAATTATTTATTAGGCCAGTGGTGAGCAGCCAACTTTTCTAAGAGTAGTTAAGGTAGCTCCAAAGGCATGGACTAGTTTCCTGTAGATCTTTTTAGAAGGCAATCAGAAATGAAAGGCAAAACAGTAAATAGCAAATTACAAGGCCTGAAAGTCAGATTTAACCCACTCTGTATTACACTGCTGACATCTGAATGTGCTAGAAGGGACTTACCAGGGCAGCTCCAGGTCACATCCCACTCTGTAATATCCCGACTGCCCCAACATCCACAAGGAAAATCAACAGGTTGCCCTGCCACAAAACCACGCTGACAACCAAAGGCATTAAAAGTCTTTACCACGAACCCTTTTCCATGCAGCAACTGAATATTAACTAATATGGTAAAACAAGAGCACAGCCAGGGGATATTTTGTGTTTCCATTAATCAGTAACAGATTGAAGGTGAGCCAAGAGTAAATACTTGACAGTGGTAGTACGTGAGTCCATTTGTTCAGCTCTGAATAACATTGTTCTGCTCAAATATCAATTAAAAAGGACCTAAGTGATAGCAAAGGAACACTGGTCCAGCATCAGTAATTTTTTTGTTCAGCACTGCAGTGCTGATCCTCTCCCTGCTTCCTTTAAATGTGCTAAATATCAGGGAAGGGATACCCTTCTCAGCCTACCACCAGCCCACCTCAATCCCAGCATGCTTAATGAAGTAACACACAATAAAAGTAGTAACAGGTAATAATGAAGTTTTTGGGGCATAAATCTTACCACTTTTTCTTCTCACATAATCGTGTCCACCCTGCAAAGTGAAATACTTGAAAAAATTATTATAAAATCATAGAATGGCCTTGGTTGGAAAGGACCTTAAAGATCTCCTACTTCCAACTCCCCTGCCATGGACAGGGACACCTTTCACTAGACCAGGTTGCTCAGAGCTTCATCCAATCTGTCCCTGAACACTTCCAGGGATGAAGAATCCATAACTTCTCTGGATTACCTATTCCAGTGCCTCACCACCTTCACATTGCCCCTTATCCTTTCACTACATGCCCCTGTGAAATGTTTCTCTTCATCTTTCTTGTAGGCTCCTCACACACAACTGATGAGAAGCCAAGCCTTCTCCAGCTCAAATGATCTCAAGGTATAGCCTAAGGAGGCTTTTTTTTTACCTCTACACAGGACAAACAGAGCTCAGACTCACAGTGACCAGTGACAGAGTGCCCCTAGGACAACCTTAGCCAGTATTCATACCACAGTTCTGGAAAATCCCCTGTGCCAGAAAAGAGTTACCAGGATAGCACCAGAGACATGGCTCACTTGGAAAGGATTCACTTCAGCTACAAAAAGCCTATCCAGGTGATATTCAGGCATTCTTAACTGATTTGTATCAAGTAATATTTTGATCTACTGCAACTCTGATGACTTTTTTGTTTCACTGTGATATCAATTTAATTTCTTTTGTACTGCTGATTTGCTTTCTCTTCAAGATGTATATTTATTCTCCAGTAATTTCTTTCCAGAGTTAATAGTTCTAACTCTTGTGAAGTCAGTGATCAAATGTACCAAACTCTGCTGTTGAGTGAGGGATATTTATGCAGCACATGTGTTGACACGGGTTGAATTGAGCACAAGGAGGAATTCAGGCAGGACTCTGCCACTACGAGTATGGTTTAGAGGATGTTTTCTGATTTTTGGCTTAAGCAAGTATCAAAACACACTCTTATCTGAAGCTCTGGAATCTGAAAAGGATAATAAAAAAAAAAGATAAAAGTACCTCATTAAATTCCATTTCCTGTTTTGGGTTTACTGGATTTATCCTAAACCAAATTCCGCATTCTGTGCTCCAGGCCTGATTATCTTCTTCCATGACTTCTGCCACCTAAAGAACAAAAAAAATGCATGTTCTCTCTTACATTTTCACTGGTGAGGGATGAAAAGTGACTTTGTTGTCCATCTACAGCTGACAGAGGGTTTGTCATCTAAAACCAGAGAAATCCAAGTCTCCACTTCACTCTTGCCTGTGACATTTCACTTCATCCCTGTTTCTGCAGATACTCCTGGGAGACACCACTGCACCAAGAAGGAGCAACTGCATTAAACTCAGCTTAGTGAAGGGAATGGGAGAAGTACCACACCCCAGAGGCAGCAGAATTGCTCCATTCTTTGGGAAAGGGCTTCATGTATTTCCCAGCTCCTGGTGGAAGATAAGAAAGCACTTCTCCATTTTAGAGATGAGCTCACGACAGTCAGATTTTCACCATTATAAGGTATATAAACATAAATCAATATGTTGAAACGACTGGTTTGGCCTATTTTTTGAGATGAAGTGGGTGAAAGCTGCTACCAGTGTCACACAGACACAGATTCCAGACAATGCCTTGAAAGAAAGGCCAGCAGAGATGTCTGCAGTTTCCATTTCAGACTTAAGTCCCTTTATTCCAAGTGAACACTTCATTTGAAGAAGACACTCCAAGATTAGACTGAAAGATTTTCTTGCCCCTCATTCCAGACAGAAGTAGAAAAGCATGAAAAAAATTAAGAAAAACTTTATGAATTTTAATCTATCATAAACTTGCTAAATTTCATTCTACCCAACACAAGCAGGAGGCAACCAGAAGAACATACATCTGAGTTTCCTAGCTGATACTTTTCACCCGTTAATGTAACCCAGTCAAAGGGACTGCATGGTCTCAGGGTGCATCAGGTGAATTACTACCAGAACAAAGTGGAAATATCCTGGTAGAGAGGGTTGGTAAAGCTTGCTCTGAAACCTAGTGTATGCTGAAGCTTAACTGAAATCAAGCTTCGGTTTAGCTGAAGCCCCAAGAAAACGGGTTCAGTGTTAAGGAAACTATCAGTCTGCAAAGGGCAGAGAAAACATTATTCCAGCTAAAAAGAAAACTGAAGAGAGAATAGTAGGAAAAAGAAAAAGCAAGTGGGTTTAAATTAGTCACACATATATTTGCAATGCAAAGTAGGAACAGGTCTCGCAGCAGCAGAGAACTGAGGCCGTGCTGCCTCCTCACTACAGGAGTGGAGTCAGGAAACCTAACTTATTTCAAGATACAACTACCCAAGTTTTCAGAAGGGATGGAGTGGAGTGCAGCAGCAGGTAGAGCCATGGTAGATCAGAAGTTCTGCTCCAACCTCATGTCCATGTCTCTACCCAGCCAGCTTCCCTTACCCCTACTAAAAACTTTGCTCAGCAATCAAACGATAACAAACTCTGCTTGCTGTCAAAAAATTTGTCACAAGCAGAGGCATAGGGAAAAAAAGAAAAAAGAAAATATTAATAAATACGAAGAAACACAAAGTTAAAGTTGCTGGTTAATGAGTAGTAATGAGTTTGCAGCAGCTCCTGCCTTCCCAGCAGCTCAGTTTGCATCCGCGGAGTCAGCTAACGAAACAGGAACTGCAGCCTTGCTCTTATGAGTCACTCTGCTTGGAAACCTTTACATATTTAAAAGAAATAAAAACACTAATCAAAAAAAAAAAAAAAAACCAAAAAACAACCAAAACCCACCCTGTGTTAAAAGCATCTTAGCCAAGCATGTTATTTCTCTTAAATACACGACAAAACATGACTGTCCTCAAGGTAAATATCCTCTGTTTTATTACTTCAGATCACTTTTCTGTGCTGCAATCATGTCATTAGGATTGCAATTCCTGGCTCCAACAGAAACAACCACCTAGCTATAAAATGCTGGTTTCCCAGTCTATTTTGAGGGGACAACCAGAGTTCAGTGGGTCTGAGCCCCCACCACCGAAACCGATGGCAGTAGGTTCAAGTCTCCCAGTCCAGAGTGAGATGATTTATTTTTTTTCTCAACTGCAGTTTCTAACAGTTGTTCAGGCAGCTCAGGTCTTTCTTATGAACTTATTTAGGGAGCTGTGTCAGGAAAAAAGTGAGGACAGTCTGTGTCACCCATGGATATGCCAGCATCCTTTCAGCTGGTACCACCAGGGGCTTCTGTGTTTCTGGTGTTTAATTTTGAAGCCCCCCCCCAAACAACAACAACAAAAAAAAAAACCAAAAAACTGGGGAGGGGGCGGGACAAGAGAAGTTTCTTCCTTTGGCTTATAGATGGAAAGGAATTTGAATAATAAATCACTGAATTCAGTCTTCTACGGGTCTTCATGAGGCCACCATAGTGACTCCAAGGATCTTACTGCTTCTTAGCCTTTACTCTGAGATTTTGTACCTTACCGTGCAATATCTTTGAGGATTAGAGCTCCAGACCTTTGATTTCAATGTATTATACCTAGAGCTGGGCTAGGGTTTGGGAATTCCATATTGCATAACATGTTGTAACATGTTATGCTTTATTTTGACTACCTCTGGAGCCAGGAGAGTTGCATCTGTCATGAGTAACTTCTGGGAAAAAAAATGAGACAGTGGAGACCAAAGAATAGCAAAAGTTATTTCACACAGAGAGACCTCTCCCTATGAACAACATTCATCAATAGTGGTAACAGCAAGTGGCAGGAAGACATAAATGTCCTTAAACTACCTTTATACATCACTGTACTCTTTTACTGCCCCATCCTGCAGACAAGGTTTGGATCTCTCCTGTGGGAAAGCACCTCTGGGCCAACTCTGTGAAAGGTACCCTTCTCAGGTGGTCCAGATGTGTGCAAAAGCTACATCAACAGGCGTTAAGTAACATGTCCATAGAGCAAATCAGTGTAGCACAGCCCCAAGAGGTGCTCAAGGCCACTGTAATCACGGGCACCACAGCTCATGCTGGGCTTGACAGACCTGACCCACCATGGATGTGCAGGTTAGGATTCCAATGGCCCTCAAATAATAATTGATTTATTTATTCTCCCTTTAAGAACAAGATTTCAGGTATAAGATGATACTTCAAAACCCTTTCTAGGTTATTTTTTTAGCTCTCCACTGTACCTTTATATTTGCAGTGTTTCCTGAGGTCAAATCAGTGGCAGCTTTAATTGCACTTACATGGAATGTTGCTAAAATGGGCACAAAGTCCTAAACTCAATGTTTTCTTCATTATTTTGCAACTTTGGGAGTCTGCCAAGATCGTTGCGAGATTTGGCATGTGTTTACCTGGAAAGAATGAGGCTTAATATTTCATTTCAGCTTTGCAAGGTTTTCTCCTCCCCACCTCCCGCCAAAAAAGAGCAAGCAAAGGAACCAGATATACAGGCAAAGGGCAAGGCTGGTCTCTCTGATCTTGGTATGGGATCAACACAGCTCAACAAGATCCTGGAGAGCCCTCCTGGAAAGCAAGAGCAGCTGCACCACAAGTGGCTGCACCTTTACCAGCTGCTTCTCCACTCTCTGCAAATTTGGGTGCACAAGGGATGTTTTTGCCTGCTCTTCCATCTAAGGGTGGTTTGGTAAGTCCTAGATTCATTAAGGTTGGAAAAGACTCTAAGATCACCCAGTCCAATCATTCAGAGGTGAGAGGCTTGTCACGCTTGGAGGTGTGAACTGCAAAGGCCAAGCTCATAACCTCACCTGCAGCCTTGTGCCTTAAAGCCAGACCTGTGTTTAACTCCTGCTTTAGACCTTTAATGCAGAAAATAATCCTCACACAGATGTCACTTGGTGCTTGGAGTCCATAGACGACTTTGTGTTAAGTATTTTACTGTAAAATGTTTTAACAGCCTCCAAAAGGAGTGCCAATAGAGGTTACCCCCTGCCATCAGAGCCACTGTCTGCCAATATCATGGTAAGTCAAGGTCAGGTTAGATGGGTCTTTGGAGCAGCCTGGTCTAGTGGAAGGTGTCCCTGCCTGTGGCAGGGGATTGATACAGATGAGCTTTAAGGTCCCTTCCAACCCAAACCATTCTGTGAAGCTGCACTTCTGCTTTTGGTCTGTGCCTGGGGCTGCTTAAACAAGGACTCCGTTACGACCACATAAAGTGAACATTTCCCTTTCACAGGTTTAAAACAAGGGCTCTGTAGGGCTGGATCCCCTGAGGAAAATCATGACATTGGAGCTGGGTTTCCCATGGGCTGGGATGGTACTTACACAGCGAAGGCGCTGCACGGAACCAGCGCGGCTCCTTAACGTCCTGCCTGGGGGTGAGCACCGGGAAAGGGATACTCACTGTGGTGCCAAGGAGTGGATGCCTCCTCCATCAGGATGCTTCAGCTGTTGAATAAAAGTGTTTTCCTAGTTAAATTCCTGAAGCTGTGCTTCCCCGGTCCACAACATCCAACTTTCTCTGTACAACCTGCAAAGACCCCCTAACTCCTATCTCAAGCTCCAGTAATCTACCAGGCCTACAATTTAAGCATAGCTATGCCAGAGCCCTTTTGTGGATCTAGTCTTGCCTCTGCAGCCGCTCCACTGGAAGGATTAAGCTATTTGGGAAATGAAGCTCTGTTTGCTGGGAATAAGGATGTCAGATACCGGTCCCAAAGAAACGACATCTCAGTGTATTTTGGTTTAATATTCTTATTAAATCAATGACACTGGTAGGAAATGGAAAAAGGTAAGAACTCTGTGAGGCGTGCAAAATAAGCGTGGACAAGGCAATAGGAGTGTGACAGTGGGAACTGGCTGTGTGTCAGCAGAGGGGCCGGCACTGCTGTCACCGGGGCTGGCAGAAAACATTCCCTACGGACCCAAAGCACTTCCAGCACTCCCGACACGAAGAGTTAGACTTTGCTGTTTGCCTCAGTGGTATAAATCCATAGCATTTTGACTGAATCCCATAAAAGTAAATCAGGGTAAGGGAGGCCAGACTGTGGCCTCGCCATCCTGCAGACCAACGCTGAGAAAAAGGGACGGCGATAGCGGCGAGCGGCAGCTCCCACCACGCTGGGAGCCGAGCACAGAGTCAGCCAGGGAGCAGCTGGGAGGCAGCCAGATGGGCAATGAAAGGGGCACAGCCAGTGCCTTGAAAAAAAAAAAGAGTTTTTTAATTGTAGGAAATTTTGCAAGGCATAAAGTTGAATTATTTTCATTTTTTTGCTCCGACAGCAGAAATGTAAATTCTGCCGTTCGCACAGAGAGGGTTTTTTTAAGTTGTTGCTGAGAGGCTGCACTTAAAAAGGGGCTGGTATTAATCATCTCTACGTCAGGCAAGTTTAAAGGGGCACATCAACAAGTTCCTTGGAGCAGCTCGTGGGCAGGGGTCTATTTTGCTGGCTGGTGGTTTTTCGGAGTGGGTATCAAATGGGTCCACGTGGCACAAACAGAACAGAGTTCCAGATGGGAGAGCAGTTCCCATCTTTTGCAGAGTAAATCTGCTGTTTGAGACTATATTCTATGACTGAAATTTTATACATCTGACTTTGTTGGAGCTGGGATCTCTCCCTTTGAAAATGTGCTACAATAATAATTGCATTTACCAGTTACCAGTCCTCCTCTCAAAACCTTTTTTTTTATTTTTTCGTTCGGATTGTGAAATTAATTGTCTCTAGCTAATATAATTAAAAACAAACACTTCGGATTTCAGCAGAGGGAAAGAAGAAGGGAGAGAGGAGGGAAAGGGAAAAAAAAAGCAAGCAAAACTGCAGCCCTGATTTTCTATTGACAACAAGAAAGCTCTGCCATCCCTGCACTGTTTAATTATTGAAATGAACTGTAACAGTACACTGGATTGTTGCCGAGGTCACTGAGTAGTACTGGATGTCAAGAGGAAAGCAGCAGCTCCGAGAGCCCTCCAACGCCCCAGGCTCCGGCTGAAATCCCACACACTTTTTCTCAGGCATTCAGGCTCTGATAGGTAGCCCGATAGCACGGCCGACTTGCTGCTATTACAGAGGTCCAACGGTGCTTGCTTGTTTTAAGACGAGCCAAACTATGCTCTGGTGACCACCGTGACGCTGTGATTCCCATGCCCTATCGCATTCCTCTTTCTCAGATCCCAGGCTTTTTTTTTTTTTTCCCCTACGTGCAGTCCAGGATGTAGACAAATGAATTCCAAGTGACCTATGTGGGGGTGGACTCTTTGGAAACAAACAACAAAAAATAAGATATCTCCTGTCCTCACTTTTTCATTTGCTCGTTCCCTGGATACAGTTTATTCGTGGCAAAGAAGTACACATTGTGTCTCAGGAGTTAGATCCAGCAGCAACATCTTTACCACCCCCTAACCTTGGCTTTTTTTCCCCCCTTTCTCTTTTTTTTTTTTTTTTTCCTTTGCTTTTCCTGATTCCCTATTTCAGCCTTTACAAAAGACATCTTGTTTAACATTATCTGCTCCTTTGGAAGTCAGTCTGCCCTTTAAAGCCTATCATATCAAGGCTTGCTATTGATTTAAACAATGTTGTTTTTTTTTTTTCCTGGAAAAAGTTTAGGAAGCTGGAAGTTTTGTAAAAAATTCTTGCACATATCTTCACTGGCAGGAGGATCTACTGGACAAGTAATCACTGTGTTTGCAGGGAAAGGAAAAAAAAAACTTCTTTTGAATCTTTCATAGTGAAGAAAATCTTGTGGACACAAAAACTGCTGAAAAGAAATAAAACTGCAGTTGGGGAACAGACAATAAACATTTCAGATTGCTTTATGGCACACTATTACAGGCAACTATCTTGCTTAAGTAGGCATAACATTTTTCACAGTATATATTTAGGGGGCTTTTATGGCGTGGATTAACAGCAGAAAAACATAGCTCTTAAAGGGAAGGGGGGGGAAATAATTTCTGCCACTCCAGTGGCCTGATAGGTAGCAAAAAATCTTTTAGAATGGCCTGAGGAATGCACTGCACGGTCAAGCAGGAGCAGCCTCCAGCCTCCCCCAGTGCTCACATGGACTGCACGCACAACTCACCTATGGGAAAAGCCAGGAATGACCCTTGGGACCAATTCTTGCCCTGCAGACAAGTGCAGGGTGGCTGCACTGGAGTCCAAGACTGTTGCTGGGCCACCAGTGGAAGATGCAGTTTGGTGAGAGCAGCACTGGGACGATGTTTCTGCTGTCGCTCCTCTCCCACCACCGGCACACTTGGAGCATCCGTGAGCCAACTGGCAGCAGCAACCCCTTGTTCTCACTATCGGAATCAGCCTGCCTTCCTCATCAAGTCCCTGCCTGATTTTAGGGCCAGACATCATCAGGCTGTTTGGGGCCACCGCAGCCCCTCCATGAACCTCAGCTGTCCCTTGGAGCGGCTCTCGAGGACAGCAAGTTAGGCAGTGACATCTCCTCCCAGGCTGCCAAGCCCTGCCAGCTTGGAACAATGGAACAAAGAATAACGGGAAAAGAACAGCCCACAATAATGCATCCAGCATTGTACTGGAGTCCCTTTGGCTTCGTTAAAATTAGTGACATCCTTCAGTCCTGGGTGCACCGGAGCTCTCCTGCCTCTGCACAGAGCAGAGCCCAACACTGTGGAATCCTGCCTGGCACACGGATCTCAGCAGTTCCACTCTGCCCCGTGGTGACACGACAGGCAGAGGTGGGGGGTTTGCCAGTTCATAGAGTCCTAGAATGGTTTGGGTTGGAAGGGACCTTAGGGATCTAATCCAATCCCCTTGCCGTGGAGAGGAATACCTTCCACTAGCCCAGGTTGTTCCAAGTTCCATCCAGGCTGGCCTTGGACACTTCCAGGGATCCAAGGGCAGCCACAGCTTCTCTGGGCAACCTGTTCCAGGGCCTCACCACCCTCATGGTCAATAACTTCTTCCTAACATCTGATCTCACCCTGCCCTCTGTCAGTTTAAAACCATTCCCCGTTGTCCTATCACTCCATGCCCATGTGAAAAGTCTCTCTCCAAATATTTAGCTAAATTTTTAGCAGTCCAAAGGAAATTAGAGCAAACCGATTTTTATTACTCCCCATGGTACAACAACTTGCCCTGTTCCCAAGTTTACTTTTACCTCCCTGGAAACGTACACTATTTACCCCAGATGTTCCCACCAGTGGCTGGGTCCTCCTGGGTATGGGGGGAACAAAACCTGCCCTGGAATACACCAAGTTTCCACAGAAACAGAGGATCTAATCTCTTTGTAAACTATGTGCATTGAAGTAAGTGATTTAACAGTTCATTCCCCCAGGTAGCCAGTGACCACTGTATGTCCATGTTATTTATTTTGACAGTTAACCTTTGGAAGGCTGGTAGTCATTTCAGATTAAAAATTAGTAAGTAATTTCCTTCTGGTTAATTTTTATTTTTATTTGTTAGTTTTCCCACATATTTCCGGTGGTCATCCCGTCTACTGAATTTGCTCATCCTTTTCAATGCATCACTTGGTGAGTCAGAGGTGGGGGGAGGAGGAAGAGTTGCCAAGAAATTGGAAAACATTATTTAAGTAGGTAAGATTAAGTGTTCGTGCCATAGTTTACAATTATAATAAAATAAATCTAGAAACTATTTCATGTATGAGAGCATGTGCATTAGAAAACATATTTCTATAACAGATAACCATCTTCTGAACACTAGAATGCTGGTAATTTGTCAGTTTTTCTTTTAATTAAAACTGTGAATATAGTTCATGCTCTGTTTGATTCAGTGTCAACATTTTGGATGGGGGCTAAAACTGATTTCCTCTTAAATCTGTTGCATTTCTCAGGACAACTGATGAAGTGTGCTTTAACATTAAGCTCGTGAACCCATGAGGTTTGCTTGTTTCAAGATCAGTAAATCAACAGATATTAGAGTAATAGCCCTGAGAAGGCTCAAGACTTCTAACACTTCTGTAAATGCTCTCTTTACCAAAACTGCATCCATTTTTCCTCCCAGACAACCTGTTTTAATTCATTGCATCATTACCAAGTTGGTCCACTGTAAAACGAATTAAAATTATGCTAGTTAGAAGTTTAATTCTAAATATTTTTCTCAATGCAACTCATGAAACATTCAAAGTGTTTAAACTTTTTTTTTTTTTCCCCTTTAACAGCAGAAAAATCTGTCTTGTCTTTTTCTAATTTTTTTTTTTTTTTTTAAATTTTCAGTCTTCCTCTCTGAAAATACAGAACCTTGTATGAGTTAAGGGTATGTATCTCAAAGCATTATTAGGAATCAAACAAGGCAAGGGTCCAGCAACACCTTTTCCAGGGCAAGCACAACTGGTTTTGACCCTCCTTAAATTATGTCAGCCCCTCAAAATATAAGCACTGTAAGAAAAGAGCTAATTCAAAGAACTTATATGCAATTTAAAGTCAGAAACCACCAAGAAGCATCTGCTGGGTTATGGCTCATGCACCACTCAGGTGGTCTGTTCCCACCCCTTCCCACCAGCTCACACTGCAGTGGGTACAATATCCATGTGTGTTACACCGCTGGCCTCAAAATCTGCCCAACCTGCGTCAAATATAAATGGATTTACACAGGGTGGGACAAAAAGGGTTTGGATAGAAGGGAGTTAGGGGAGTGATTATCACTGGCTTATAAGAATCTCTCCAACTCAGCTTGTTCCCCAGGTAATACTCAGAATAGAGCAGAAACCACTGTGGAAGTTTCCTAACGAAGATCATGGAATTACGGAATGATTTGGGTTGGAAGGGACCTTAAAGGTCATCTCATTCCACCCCCCTGCCATGGGCAGGGGCACATTCCACTAGCCCAGGTTGCTCCAAGCCCCATCCAACCTGGCCTTGGACACTTCCAAGGATCCAGGGACAGCCACAGCTTCTCTGGGCAACCTGTGCCAGGGCCTCCCCACCCTCCCAGCCAAGAATTCCTTCCATATGTCTAACCCACATTTCTCCTCTTTCAGTTTGAACCCAACACTCCTTTTCCCTATCGCTACAGTTCCTGATGAAAAGTCCCAGATGTCGGTGAGTTCAGAGCCCCAGCCCTCAAGCCTAACTCAACAGGCTCATTCCACCCCAGCAACACACAGAAAAGGAGCTCAAACTGGGGCTCCTCCAGGGAGGACTGGGGAAAAGCTTATTTCAGCAGTCACCAGAGCTGAGTACATTTACTGCAATGGCTGAGGAGGAGGAGGAGGATGCTCTGTGCCAGCACCAGTGTGGGTGCTCTCAGTGGAGGTGCAGAAGCAAAGGCCAGCGTGTTCCTCCTGTGTAAATGTGAGTGCATGAGTAAGTTTTTTTGCTGTGAAGAGGATATCCACGGAATATAATGTGTATTAGGTATTACAGAGTGCATGCATCTCTATGCTTTCATTCCAGGCTCATCTCCTGCTCCCTCACCACTGCAAAGCTGTGTTAAGTCACACAGAGAGGGGAAATAACCATTAAATTTCTTAAAAACACTCATAACTTGCCATATTTAGCTCCAAGCTCCAGTTGCTTCTACCTTGCCTATTTTAATAAATACTCATGGCACTCAATAAAATTAAAACATCAGTGAACAAAACAGATCCATATGAATTTTCCCCCAGGGATCAGGAATGGAGAGGAAGCACATCTGGTACAGAAGAGTCATGTTGCTAACTACGCTCAACTGCCCCACTGATAGGTGAGTACAGTGATAATCTAATTTATCTGTAATGTACCTGAATGCTTCTTGGATCAAAGCCTGGGAAAGGCAAAGGAAAAGACTGAAAAGTGAGAAAGTTCACTCAAAAAAGATGCTAACTTTCAAATGTATATTGTTATCACCACAGCAGCGAGAAAGAGCTCGTGGTTGATTCCCTGGGAGTTACCTTAAGACAAACATGGTGAGAATTACTTTGGAGAGGATGCGGGGGAAAGCACACCATGAGAAAGAGGAGCAGATGCATCTTAAGAGCTCCCTATTCCTCATGCCTCTAACTTCACATGCCCTTTACACAGCCTTCCACTAATTTTTCTCCACTGATAATCTATAGAACCTAATTACACAAAGTTTCAAAAAATAAAATAAAATAGAATAAAATAAAATAAAATCCTTCCTTGAAACCCATAATGCTGATATCTGAGTCACGAGCACAGTTAATGTAATCTAACACATATTGCGGGAACCTACTGCACACAGATATTACCAATTAGCACATGATTCTAACAATCAACATTCATGCAATTAATAGAACACTTCATATTCCTTCTAATTTTGAGCTCTGCATGAGCATATGTTATCATGACGGAATGTGGGATCATTTATTTATACTGGAAGCAAGGCACCACATAGAAAGCCTGAAAGTTACTCTGAAAGTGAAAAGGGCTCAGTTTTGCATGGAGAAAAGGATATTATTAGGCTGATTTCTAAAAGTTGAGCTGAGTCCTTACCTTTTTGTTGATCCTTGCTGCTAGTGAACTTCTGGAGAGGAGACTGTGCCCAGATTATTGGGCTGGGGAATACAACAACCAATTCATCAACATTCATCTCTCTAAAACTGAAAAATACAACATAATCAAAACTAAAAAAAAACAAATGTAAGCATCTTTTGCTTAGATATTATATATATATATATATATATGTATTCAGAGATAAGTATAGCCGAGCACCTTGTTTACTATAACGTATTTATTATTACACTTTACTGTAAGCAGGGAAGTATTACTATATACAAATTACTACAGTTATGGGATAGATGAAGAGCTGAGGTATACAGAGATTAAACTCAGACACCGACAATGTTAAGCCACTGATTTTCACTGAATCCCAAAGGATTTGGGCATGTGCTACCACTGGGATCCAGTGCTATCTATTTTCCTGACAGCAGAGGAAAGCAGGGAGCCAAATGCCTGTTTCCCAGAGTCCCAGTGGCTGCCAGCCCACCTTACCTGTCTCTCTCTTCTTGCTCTTTAGTGTTAACATCAGTAAGCAATGAAACCTTATTTTAATTACTGAAGTCACAGATGTGTTTCTGGCTCATTTATGAGACGAGATGCTTACTAAGAAGGTGTTTTTTACATGTAGAGTACAAGGAATCCCACTGCCCTGCCACAGTGGCTGGAGCTGCTACATTCCCCATCTATGGTCAAGCAGGAAAACATCAAAACACAGGGGCTGTGTGAGCCTTCACTCCAGAACATCCTCTCATCTTCAGCTGCCTTGTTACAGAGATGTCCCACACGTGGTCCCTGCAAATGAAGACATTCCAGTGGGCCTTCACAGCCAAGCACACCCATCAGGAGCTCCTCCTGTGAGCTTGAACACACAGATGTGCTATGCCAGCACCTCACCCTGCTGACCTTCCCTTCAGTTCAGGAAGATACCTCCTCTAATCCTGCTCTCAACAGATTTTGGGGGATGTGACAAGAGTTGCTGCCACCAGGGAATCCCCTTCCTCTTGCGAGGTGACAGTGGAGGACATCTGGTAGCAGGAACAACCACTCTCCTTCCAGCTGTATGATGGCTGTCCCCTCCAGGTCAGGAACAGCATTAGTTTCCCTTGGGCTTCTGCTTCAGGAACAGCTCTAAGCCCCAGCATCAGGATGCTGTTGATGCAGGGAATTCTTCTCCAGCAGCAGGTACTGAAGCAGCTGTAGAGCTGCAGAGGCAGACTCTAAATCATTGTGTCTTTTCCTCTTTCAGGACAAGCTCCTGAGAGAATATGGTTTACCACATATCTGACGTGTATTTATGTGTTGCAGAACAGGAGAAAAGTAGTGATTCTCTGGGTATAACTGTATTTCTCAAAAATGTCAGGGGAGTATTTATGTCCCCCATTGCTGTCTCTCCCCTCGAGGGAGCCTTCACAGAAGCATCACCTATTGGGCTGCTGCTGTTTCAAACAAGAATAAACTACAGCAATTTATAGGTGGCTAAACAAAAGAGAGATTTCACCTGTGACTGCACCTCTTGTGTTTATCTCAAGAGCTCCTCGAGCCACTGTTGGTAAACAGGGGAGTAAACACTCTCCTAAAGTCGCTGTCTGTTTGTGCAACATGTAAACTAGGAAATAAGTCTGCAGTTCAGTCAGTCCAGATTTCCATGACGACCAGAGGAGATGCACAACTACAGACAAATAAGAGAGAGAGAAAAAAAAGAAGGAAGGTTTCAAACTCAGTTTGCCCGAGGTAACTTCAGTGAAGGTAATAGAGCAGCACCAGTGTCACTGACAGGGAGGTAAACTAACCGTAATGGCTTTTTACACTGACTAAATACATTAGCAATGGCCTTTCCTGCCAAAAAGAAATCAAGACATACCTTTTTTCCACCAGTATCTACAGTAAACTTGTATTTTCCTTAACCATTATTTTTATTGAAGGCTTTACTGCACAAAGAATCCGGGGGGAACAGAAAATCATATATCGGTGCAGGTTGGGGAATTCTCTAAAAATATGTAACCATGGCACCCTTGTCATTACCAATCAAGTATTGTTGATAAAAAATAAAGTAATTAGCCTTTGAGAGGAGCATAAAGCTAATTAAAAATGACAACTTAGTCATCTCAACAAACAACAGCAAAGAACCAGTCCAGAGTTCTAACTATAGCACAACGTGATAACCTGACCTGCCACAACCACTTGCCTTCAACCCCTTAAAAGAAACCACAGTTCAGGAGAGTGAAACTTTGATAACCTTTTCTTTTGTTGTAAAATTTACATTTGTTTCATCTACCACCTGATATTCCTGTCTGTTCTCTGAGTTTCTTCATCTTTTTCTAGGGCTTTTTCCACCTCTCAGCAATATTTGTAAATGAACTGATGGAAACTCCTGTAGTCTCTGAAAAGGAGATGACAAAATGCGAAGTATGAACATATGCATTGTCAAAAGGATTTACAAGTTGCAAATAAGTTTAGTCTCATAACAAAGTAGCTTGTTCAGAATTTATAAATAATAACCAGAAACAAAAACAAACCACTGGTCTCTCACTTATATAGCAACTGGGATTCTCTCCTCCTGTAGAGGTTAATGACAAGGGTTTTATTAGTTTCTTTGGAAAAAGAATGAATGTTTCCTCTTTTCTTGCCCTCAAAAAATCCTTGAAGAGGCCATATTGTCAGAAAATTATCAAAATTACCAACATTTTTATAGCAGGTATATTTACTCAGGTTTCAGGCACTGAAGAAAACAAATTACTCTTTTTTCATAGAATCATAGAATGGTTTGGGTTGAAACATGAAGATCATCCAGTTCTACCCCCCTGCCATGGCCAGGGACACCTTCCAGTATCCCAGGTTGCTCCAAGCCCTGTCCAACCTGGCCTTGGACACTTCCAGGGATCCAGGGGCAGCCACAGCTTCTCTGGGCAACCTGTGCCAGGGCCTGCCCACCCTCACAGAAGATTTTCTTCCATCTATCCAACCTAACCCTGCCCTCTGTCAATGTGAAGGCATTCCCCCTTGTCCTGTCACTCCAGATCCTTGTCCATAGTCCCTCTCCAGCTCTTTTGGAGCCCCTTTAGGCACTGGAAAGTGGTTCCCTTTTCAAATCACCAGATTCTAATAAATATTCCCTAGCATAGATATATACATGTGTATTACATTATATATATAATTAAATACACAAAGTACAACCAGCAACCCACGGCACTACATTCCTTAAAGCTGAAAGCTCATTCCCTTTAAGAATTAGAATAATGGAATCACAGAATCATTAAGATTAGAAAGATTTTAAATGGATGAATCACTGCTGTCATGGGCCATCCTCAAGCACTGGCTCCTCAGCAGATCCTGCTGAGTGATACTGATACTTCACCACACTCACAGACCTTCTTCAAGCACACTGGAAATACAGGTTTGATCCTGAGGATAAGGATTGACTGGAATAGGAAAAGAGGTAGGAGAAATTATGGTTAGGGTTTGAGTGTCCCATGCTAATCTTTGACTATAGTTTCAGTTCCTCCTTGCTAGGAAAGAACAGAATAATGACTTAGAGAAGGCCTTAGGCTGTTGAAACATAACACATTGGAAGAACTCTGTGAAACAGAATGATTGCAAAGCAACAAGAAGTGAAAACTTAAGCTCCTTTGACTTACAGTATATATGAATACATGAGTTGGTAAAACACTTACAGATGTGTATCTAGACCAAATAAAAAGACCTTGCAGAGACAGAGAAAATATGTATCTGCTCGTGCTGCACTGCTCCCACTCACGGGAAAGCTGGAGGCAGAAGTAAAATGTTTGCTTAGATTTTGAACAAATGTTGGATGAAAGGAGATTCTGAGCAACGGTGAACTAGATAAAGACCTTGATCCTGCTCTGTAATGCATGGTAAGACAGTTCACCAAGGCCAGCTCTGGCTTAGGAAACAGAGTCTCCCTAAGCCATCTCTGCAGCTGGTGGAGGAATGGATCATCCATCCCCAGCTACAGTAAATACATCGCTCCCCTCCAATCCGTGGAAGCAAACCAACATGTACAGGCTGAACATCTTAGGCTGGGATCCCAAACCTACAGATCTGCACCTCCTAATAATTCTTCATATGCCAAATGTAACAACACTGGACAACCTTTCTGAGCCCTGCTTTACAGGCTTTTCACTGAAAACCCTTTTCAGCGTCAAATATTCCTGCGGCTGAATTCCGTGTCATGAATTTGATGCAATTTTGGGGGGTTCCAGTTTGCTTTTTCAATTCTTTAAAGTGTTTTCCCAAACATATTTATAAAGTTCTGTGCATGGTTCACATGATGCTTTCCCTAAAAAAGCTTTTAAGGGCCTTCAAGGAAATGCAGTTTCTCTTCTTATGCCCGCAGGACAAGCAGGTGTTTTGGTCTCAGACTCATATGTTATAGGACATCAGGGAAGATAAGAGAAGTGCTGCTTTTTCTCTTCCTTTTTTGCTTTCCCCAAGCAAAAATTAAACTTTTACAGGGATGAGGTAGTAATCTACAACACCTGCAAACAGCAAGCATCCACTTGATCTTTTGACACGCTCTTTCCTTGTGCAGGGACGGTGGAGATGAAAATGAGATATTTGTCTTGTAAGAAAAGCAGAAGAGAGTGAAATCCACACTTTTATACTTCTCTTCAGACCTAAAGGCGCTTAATTCCAAGTTTAACCTGGAGAAAGAAATGGAAAAAAATGCTCTTTAAAGAATAGGATGGTGTTGGCAGCAGAGTGGATTCAATGAGCTAGTCATTCTTTGTCCATCTCTGAATTCTTTCATAGTATTCATGAAAGGGAAACAAAAATGATGGACCACTCCAAACAAATTGTTACCACAAACCAGCAGCAAACATCAGAATTGTCAAACGCTCCTTTAAGAAGTGCAGGCAGGGAGAGGACTAATAATGTACCTTTCCTGGTCCTGGGCTGTGTTTATTTCCCATATTTATTTAAAGGCAAATCAAAATACTTTTAAGCAAGTCGGCTGGTTCCAAATTTAGGAACAATTGAACAAAGAGGAATCTGCTAATTCCAGATGGAGTGCATATAGTCCCTTGGCACTTATTACTTACCAAATGTTTTGCAAAGCAAACACATGACCTAAAAGATTTTGTGAGTGTGGGGTCCTCAAAAAGCTTTTAAGAAGTCATGTATTTCTAACCATATTTACTTTACCCACACACAAAAAACCCACTTCGTTTTCCTTTCGTGTTTCTTGGGGTTTTTTTTTCTTTTTAAGCAGACAATTCTCCCTTTAAAGATTATTTATGGATAATTCCATTATTCCAGAAGGGCAGGAGCTCTAAAGGTGTCTCCTTTGAAGGGCTTCAGCTGTGGAGCATCTGCTCCCTTTGAGGGGGCCACCTTGTCCAGCACCGCAGTGGGTGCAGGTGTTTTCCTAAAGTGGGATCCTTCACTGAAAACGGGCACCCACAGATGATTCCTCATCTCAAAGATGCAAAATACTTTTCTGTTGTGTTTTTTTTGTGGTGTTTGTTTGTTTTTTTTCTTTTAAATCTGCTCCTTTGCCCGTAACCAAGTTGTCCACCAACATCTTGCACGGGGGGTGCCAAGCCAGCATCAAAACACACCTCTAGGCAAAATGATGTTGATTTATTTGTGTGCGTTTCATATTTATTAGTGAGGTGTTTTTAATTAATTTCTTAGGAAAATGAATCTAACGAATACAACTAGGAAATTTTTAGTGGGTATTATATTCCATTATTGTAATTGTTTCCCTCCCAAATTAAATACTTCGGGGGAAGAATAAAGTAGAAATTCTTAATTTTCAGGCAGTTTGATCAAAGTCAGTCGTTTTTCAGCAGCTCTCTCACCCCAAGAGCACAGGATTGGCAGTGATGTTCCCTTCTGTGCCTTTCCCAAGCTGCCACAGCTGGTGCACAGTGGCACACGTGGGTCCATGAAGGCAACAAGTGTGAGCGAGAGCTGCTTTGGGAGATCTTCACTCCATCCCTCCACTCTGAGAGGGTGGAAAGGTTCCACTTCTGCTCCAGGTGACAATTTTCATAAAGCAGACTACAAACATTTCTGCTGGAGGGATGAGCCCCGTCCTGCAAAAGGAGCAGAATCAAAGGGAGCAGAGAAAAATACTTAATAAACATTTAATTATCAACTGAGGTGTTTGGTTGGGTTTTTTTCTAATCACACTTTCAATATCCAAATAGCATGTTTTTTTCTTAAAACTCAAGCCTCTTCCTTGATTCTCAAAGGAAAAAGAAACCTTAAGACAATGAGTTGTGGCTAAAAGAGACTGAAAACAACTTTTCATGATAGTATAAACAGGTAGATGTAATTTAGTCTTGAGTTTTGCACGACTGGTATCTCTTCCCTTTAAGCTTTTTTATCTTGTCTTTTCCTCTCTAACTCTTATTTTAATAACCTTACCTTCAGCCACGCTGTAATCCTCTCCTTTTGGACTTCTCTGGGTGTTATTTTTTTCATAGCCACAGACTCAAACCAGAAAGGAACTGAGGGCAAATGTTATTATTTCAATTCAAGTATCTCCAAGGTGAAATTTATCTGCTGACAAAGACTCTCCTTGTTCAGAAACTCTTCTCTAACTGTGTGGAGTGTGATAGTCCCTGAAGTTTTACTACTCCTGGCATTTCCCTGCAAATCCTTAAGCTGCACCAGCAAACTCAGCCGAACACGTTATTTTACATTTTTAACTGAAATGCTTTTTGTTTTTATTTTAATGAATCCCCTAACTCCGAGTTTAATTAAACTCATGTTTTTTAATTAATTACCAGCAAATGCAAATTAAGTAAACTACACAAACATGTATTCACCGTTCACTGATAGATACGTGGGTTTGAGGTTCTTTTTTTAATCCAGAAGTGTCAGGATTTAAAAAATCTGAAAGTCTTGAGGGTTACAACCCAAAAATTATTCTCTCTTGGGGCTTTATGAGAATATCTCAGCACTGTATGTGAGGGAGCTTGGCTGCTTAAAGGAACAGAAAGCAAACTGCAGCTTCTTTAGCTTTACCCATGTAATTCTTACTAAACAACAGTAAAGCTCAGCAGATTTAGGCCTGTGCATACATTATTTTAAGAGAAAAGTAGAATACAAGAATTTCTCAGTCATAGTTGTGTTTTAACTCCCCTAAATGCTGACAAATACAGATATGGACTCAACAAGTGCTCTCTTGGGTTATTTAAGTTCAGCTGCTACAGAAATCCTAAATGAGAGACAAGAGTTCAAGCAACAAACTCAAAAGCTCCGAAAAACAGAAACCTCAAATCTAAGACAGGTAATGCAAACCTATTTAAAAATTAAAAACTCTCTCCTGTGTGGACAATAAACAGTTGAATTAATTTTTTAAAATTTTTTTTAACTATGTAAGTATTATTTTCAGGAGCAAATATTTCAAGATCTCATGAAATATTGCTCTGAAGAGTTGCTCAGGAATTTCTTAGCTTCTCTGATCACTTTTTTCACCTTAAACCACTGCAAGAGCAGCCTGTCTCTAATATGTAGGACTATTTAAATTATTAACTCAAGCAGCCAGGAATATTTGTTTCTGCTCCCTTCCTAGGGTGGACATGGATGAATCTGGCAATGTCCACACGTCTGGTTCAGTTCGATCTCACAGTCCCAGGATGACCTGAATTCACACACAGAGATCTTGAGCTTGCTTAAAGCCTAAGCCCAGTGCTTGAGCTTTGGCCCTCCTGGATCCCAGCCCAGCATCCTGGCCCTCTGCACCCCAGACATGAAATAAAGCCAGCACTGGAGTGCTCAGCAAAGGAGTCCCTGGACACTGCATTTCCCCCTAAATCAGCAGCTAAGAGCTGTTTTTCCTGCGTGGCAGAGGAGTTTCTTATTTGCAGCAGAACTACACACCTATGGAAAATATATTCTGCAACAGTTTGCACTTTTTTATAGTCATTTTTACATCATACTTGGGTCTTTATATAGCTATATATTTATATAATTTCATAAACTATATACACACACACACACCTGTCTATGCACGTATCTATAGAACCTCTTCTCCTTCTCTCTCCCTCTAAATACCAGGAAAGTTTCTCCACCATTTATCATGAGCTAGATGGAAAGGGCAGGTCAAAAGGCTGACAGTAAACCATCTTTACCTCCATAACGGGATTTTCTGCCCCTTCAGATGCAAAATGGGAATGCACAAATTTGTGGCGCTTCTTTCCCCAGCAAAAGGGCAAATAAACAGCTTAAAAGGGAAATTTATAGCTTTGAGACCTGCCTATATGGATAACTTTTGGGCCAGTGGGAGTTTTTCCAGCTCTCTGTCCCTCTGCTTCCCCAGATGAAAAATGGGAATAAGCCAACCTTAACGATCTTATGCAAAAATTCAATTATGCTTAGCTTATCTAATTGATGTATTTTGAGGATGTTGGCTAAGAGATGTCATATGCACAAAGCTATTTGTTGTGTTTAAAGATATTTGTGCTCCCATCCTTGGGAAAATTCCTCACGTTCCCTGTCCTGCTGCACTTAAAAATGATCCTGTCTTGATTGTGTTCCAGTCTCCCAGTGTCAAAAATAATCAGGAATAGGAAAGATAAAATGCAAGAAGAAGGCTGTGATTCCAGTGACTCCTCCTTCCTGTGCTTGTCCAGTCTAAACATATGAAATCCTTTGGAAATAATAAATAAATAAAATAGCAGGGCAGTGCCCAGTTGTTCACTCGTGTCCTGAGCAGCTCCTGCAGTACCACAGTCCGCAGGCAGCCGTGTGAGAATCACAATCAGAATTTCATGGCTTGAGAAAGTCCTCAAAATATCCCACATCCTCCCCAGACAAACATTTAAAAAAGCAAGGAAACAAAGATATTTCCTCTTCAGCTTTTCCCCAGTTTCCTTCCGACCCTCAGGTGGGTGAGAGGTGCGGGGGATGCCCCCGTGGCCCCCGAGGCGTGTGGGAACTCGGGCTCCCACCCAGCCAGCCCCCATCCAAACCAGCTTCGGCAAGAAGGGGTTTTCCTTCCTTAAGAAATATTGCAAACAGAAGATTCCCATGTTTGAAAGGTCAGAGGAAAAAAAAAAATATAATGCACTCATGAAGAGACAACCTCATTAATCCTGTTGTTCTTGGCCCAGTCAATAGAAGAAACATAAATGCTGTCAACACTGCGCTGCTAGATAAAGGATAAAAAGTGGGAATGCAATGTTTTACTGCAAGGACTGTTCTTATGGTTTGAGAACGTTTCTGGAAATAACCTGAGCTGAGAAAATGTTCCCTAGGAGGAATACATTCTGTGGGAAACTGTGTGGAAGATAAAGTTTGGTCAGTGACCTTCTCACTATCCTCTAATCACGCAGCACACGCTGCTCCAAAGAGGAAAAAGAGGGGATACTGTGCAGCTAGAGACACTTTACCTTCTCTACATTACATGAACTGAAGTGGAAAACACAAGAGTATCATAAATCTCTATTTCATGCTTTCGGATACTGTAGTGAAACAATAATCTACTGTAACTCACCGGGGGGATAAAAATATGACTTTTGGTTTAGGGCGCTTTAAGAACACCAACCTCGATACACCTTCAGTGAGCATAAAAACAAATGACTGGAAGTTGCTAAAAGGGGAATGTGCCTTTTCCTCCGTGCAACATCAGAAAGAGAATAAAATCATCACATTTCTCATCCAAAGCAGGGGTGACAGAGAGGAGGAAGGCGCGAGGCTACCACTCCTGTGCAGGAGGTTGCCAGGGATGAGGCAGAAAAGCTGGGTTTAAATACTTGCACGTTAATGCAGCAGCAGCAGCATTCAGATACTGTTTCTGTACAGACAGAGCGAGTAAATATTGGCTTATGTGGTTACTGCTGGGAAGATTAGGGAGACATCAAATATGGATGTCCCCAGTGCTCTGCACGCAGAGAGGGTATTGGAAAACTCCCACCTTTAGATATTTGTGGGGAATATCGCTTTTTCCCCTTCTCTTTTATTTTTTATTTGTCCTTTAAAACCAGAATTACTGTAATTACTGCCTCTAAAAGGTGGTTATTTGAAGACTGGTGTTACACGCACGGAAATGTCAATGCTTTTTTGGTTTCTGCAGCACGAATCTCAGGAATACAGTGTGATCTTCCTGAAATGGCATTACTGGGGTAATGCCACAGCACAGAAGTTGGGTAAATATTTTCCTTGCTCTCATCAGTTACTGGCTGT
>JAWWES010000171.1:2696717-2715629 GCA_035583135.1 Lophotriccus pileatus
AAATTCAGACAAATACAGGCAAACCTGAACTGCTCAAATTAGAGATTACTCTTTTTTTTTTTTTTTTGAATTCTTAGAAATAAAGAGAGTTCACTGGACAGAATGAAATATCTTTGTATCCTCTTCACTTGCTGGTTTCCAATTGGACATGAAACAGCAAGGGTGCAATAAGCTATTCCCTTATTCTACTTCCATCCATCTGGAAAGAACTACCAGAAGTCTGACAAGAAAGCCTGATCTCCAGCCAGATTTCTAGAAATGTTAATAGGAGTTCCTTATTCAAAAAGCACCTTCAAAACTTCTTAACCACCAGCAGGAGAACCTCATTGGCTGCCACAATTATTCCTGGAAAAAGACCAAAAAGTGCCCTACAGAATTCTCCTGCTACCAAACCTATGTATGTGTGTGTGTGTGTAACCAAATCTACACACATAAAAACACAGATATATCATACCTATGCACACAATGCTGGGGAATACATATTAGGAATAAAACCACTTGGAAAACCTTCAAGAGAGGGATGGAGCAGAACAGCTACATAATAAATTTTCTCTTGTGGGCTGTGTTAAAAATAAATTTCTGTATTTGAGAGTACTAAACGTTAATTTATCTATTGAGAGAGTTTTCACTTTGCTTAGGTGTTCACTCAGAGCTTTCCAGATGTAAACCAGGAACACCTCAGAGACTCACAGAGGGTGGAGGAGCATCTCCAGCGCTTTGGTCAGGTACACATCAGCTGCCAAATGAGCTCAGGACCACACAGGACCTGCAGAGGTTTTGAGGGTTGGTTTATTGCAATAGCAGAGAGTCACCAGCAGAATTTTCTTGCTCCATTTTATGCAGAGCAACTTAATGTCGTTATCGACATGTTCTGTGATATACATCCTGTGATCAGTGCAATTACTGCATGTCATCACCACTGTAAATTTACCCAGCCTGAAACCATTTTAAACTTAAACTGCACACTTAAGAACTACTATCCACCTCCTCTTTGTAAATTAGCTGTATGATTTATCTGTGGGAACCATTTCAAAAAGTATACATTCAGAAATACATATACCACATGATGTCTTTTCCATATGGCATCTCATAATTATTTTGCTGTGTGTGAACATGATGAAAACAGTTTCATAATTCTCTGAGGGTTAGGGTAAATTATTTCAATTAGACATATTTCAGAGCAAACATTACCTTAGGGTTTATTAATAATAGTACCTGAGAAGGAACAGCTGCCTTTTAAGCAGCGAGAGCTGTCAGCTTCTCGCTGCCCCCCTGTAGCACCCCTTTTGTGACTCTAAAAAAATGGCAGATTTTCTCATGCTTTACCTAAACAGAGAACTTGGCAGCAGAGACCTGGTTGTAATCCTCAGCAAGGGAGCTGGTGGGTGGATTTTTTTTCTCTATAAACTCTTGTATAAACCACACCAGTCTCCTGGTATTTATTTTGTGTAAGGTTGGAAATCATACACAGATCCAACAGGCCATGTAAAGGAGTTTTGTAACTTCCTGAAACCCTTTCAGGCAAATTTTTTTCTCCAGCAGCAGTCCCAGGTTGTCAGGATAATATCTTTTTTTTTTTTTTTTTTTTTTTAAGGGCAAGGTTCCTCAACCATTTGTAATAGGATAGCATTGAAAAGAAGAAATGCAAATCTAAATTAGATCTAGCTAATTATTAGGAATGGCTGTTAGAATTATTATAAAGAAAATTAGCTCCGTTGCCAGAGTATATGGACTGTTTTGCGAGCACAGGGCTTACAAGAAGCTTGCCTTGCAGTTTTCTGTGTTCCTTATCAAGCTGGTTTTATATCTTAATACTGTAATATGACACGGATTTATTCTGAACTACCAGTTCTGTGATGAAACCCCTCTGCAGAGTGCAGCCCATCTGCTTTGATGCTCCACATCAAGTGCATCTGCCTCTTTGCAAGGAATACTTATATTTTTACACACAAATGCCTGAGAATCCACGCAAAGCCCTAAAATCTGAAGTGGAGTTGTGCTGAGAGCCAGTCGGGGAACAGGCATGGAAAATCCCTGCTTCTCCTCACCCTGCACAGCTTGCAGGGAGGTGAGTGAATTGACCCTGAACACACAGTCACTAAAGCTGGGTTGAAAAAAGGGACAGAGTTACGTCCTTAGGCTAATAAATAATGCAGGTACAATCACAGGGAGGGCTGGTGTGACTGAACACTTGCTACAACCTGTGGGCTGGAAGAAAAGTGTTGTGGAGCTCTCAGTCTGAGAGTGGGAGGTGAGGGCATCAGCCCCCCCCTCCAATCCTGCTTATTCCAGGCCTCATGCATGGAGGAGGGATAAAGGCACCCAGTGCAGGAAAAGTAAGAATTTAAAGTGAAATACCTCCAGCAGTAAGGGTGAAAGAGTTTTAAAATGAGTATGTTGGGAAATCAGCTCTCACCTTGGCTTGCCAGTCTTTGATCCAGCAATCCTTGCATGTCTTTGGACAGTGGGACTCTCAGTCCCACTTATCACTGCCATCCTAAATATATGCATAAACACAGAAATAGCACAAAAAGAGAGAAAGGAGATTTACTTGCATGATAACTATAGGTATAACACCCATGTACACACACAGTTGTACTTGAAAGCCAATACCAGAATATCCAAAATGCTTAGTTATCACCTGGCCAAACATGACTCTTCCACTACATCATTATCATACTTTAATCTTTTCATCTCAGCCACAAGAGGAAAGAAGCATTTCCAAAAAGAAAAAAGAAAAAATTGATTGGTAAAAGGCATTCAAGCTATAAAATATTTCCTTTTGGGTCAGGTCCTGGTATTTCTGCCTGGCTGAAGTTCAGGAAGCTCTATAACTTTGTTGAGTAATTTCCAAAGGCCTCTTGCCTGTATATTTGCACAAGAGCACTCACATTTTGCCTCAAAATTGCCACTTTAAACACAAGAGAAACCATTTGCTTCTCTGCCTTCTCTGGTGTAATGAGGTGTGTGGATTTCTACAGAGCTTTTTGCCCTTCCCTTCTCCAGGAGGAACCGAGCCTGGTCCCAGCCCCACAAGGACCTTCAGCACTGGGTGCTCCACACTCAAAAGTCCTGGGCTAGACTTTCAATCCCACTTGTATGTCCTGTTCCAGTGTGTAGAAACCCATAGCAAGTGAAGGAATGAGGACCCTAAGCCTGAAACCTCTTCAATAAATTGAATGAATAAGTTTTGACTAATGTTTGGACTTTGAAACTACTATCTCCTTTTAGGAAGACTATATTTCCAATCATGGAAAGTTCTGATCTCTTTCATCTCTGTCATCCAAGGAGGGGATGGACCTATGACCTTTGCTTTTCTCTCTATTTAATCCCTTGATTTATTCTCTCTCATTCCATAACTAGACAGTCTTTGTTACAGTTCAAATGCTTTTTTATACTTATCAAAATCCCACACTTTTCTGAGTTCAATTCTTTTGGGCAACGCTCCTGAAGCAAGGAAATTTTGACTCTGTCTGCCAGACCTTTTCTTCATTAACCATTCACCAATTCATTGGCTTATTCCAATCCAATTCAATAGAGAGGTAGAAGCCCTGAAGATAATTAAATTCCTGTAACTCCTGCAAACATTGGCAGCTGCAGACAGGTAGGGGATTGAAAGGAGTTCCTCTGCTGCAGGAAAAACGGCAGCATTAGAGGAGGTTTAGGTTGGATCAAAGGAAAAATTTCATCACTGAAAGGGTTGTCCAGCCCTGGCACAGCTGCCCAGGACAGGGCTGGAGTCACCATCCCTGGAGGGATTTAAAAGATGTGTGGATGTGGCACCTGAGGACAGGGGTTAGTGCTGGGGGAATGGTTGGACTCAGTGATCTCTGAGGGCTTTTCCAACCCAATTCTATGAGGTTCTATAGGAACATTTCTGCTGGCCTGGCTTTAGGCCAAGAGACACACATGTGAGTCTGTAGAGCTCCCAGTCTGCAGCAAACAGCAGCTCAGGGGAAACTGAGGCACAGCCTGGGGGCTGTGGGGGGGGACTGGAGGCATTGCAAGAAGATGAAGACAAGACCTGGTAGGGAGATTAAGGGTCCAAATCCACAGGCAACGAATCTTCAGCAATTCTGCATTTCTCAGTACAATGTTTCTCTTGCTGATTTCCACAAGTGCTGATTCTCAAATCCTTGTTTCACTTAATTTCTACAGAGGAATACAATAACAAGCAAACTGATGTGATGCCTGGTACCCAGAGAGGAGAATTTTGCTCCAAATTCAACATCCCTGCATAAAAACTTGTCATTCACCTATATCTTTGAAAAATGAAAGACAATAACAGTAACACAGCAAACATTTATATTGTTGTTTGTCTTTACAACTATTTCTGTCATAGGGCTTGTTCTACCCTCATACCTGTTCACAGTATCATTGCATCAGTGACTTGGGTATTTACTTGTGCTCAGCAGTTATGCAATATCCTCTGTTGGCAATGGGACTAGGCTGGGAATCAGGAGACAGACTTCCATCTGTTAGCAAAAGGTTGTGGGACTGTAGAAAGTTTTCTTTTTTTTTTTTATTCCTCCCTTTCCTTTCTTCCTCTCCCACACTTCGCCTTTTTCATTAGTTCAAGCTAAAAGTCCTTGGGAGGAAAGGCCTTTTTCTGCACCAGATGTTTTCATGAGTGTAACACATTGGGAATCCTTTTTTTAGTTCAAAACCAGACAGGCTATTGCAAAGGAGATAATAACAAGACTACAGCAAATACTGCTGTTCTTATATCTATATGACAACATCACCTTTGAAATGGGAACACTTGCCTCTATATGTTATGGGAATACATTTTTCCTTCCTTATTTATCTGTAGTAGCTCCACTAAAATACAAACATAAGATCTTAAAAGTATCTCCCTCAAAATTAATGGACAGTCTGACAGAGATCAAACTCGTTCTCTGCAAAGAGATTAATAATCTTAAAGCATCTGAGATTTTGCCATGCCTGCCTTGTTTCTGTTCCCCTTGCTCAAAGAGAAAGGCTGGACCTTTCCTGAATGTTGCCTACCACCCACAGGCCTGGCTCAAGACCCGTCTATAAATTTCATTTGCCTTTTGAAGAGGAGAAATTTTCCTTGACGAAGGTGATTATCAGGTATTAAAGGCTAATCTTATAATAAATTTGTGAATTAGTAAGCTTATTTCTTAACTAGTCTAAAGCAAATCCCTCTTGCTCATACCTTGCTACGCCGGCGTCGTGTGCTATCGTATCACTGGTATTTAATCGTTTGTCAGGGAATAAAAAATTCCCAAGCAGAGATATCCACTCACTGAAATGAGCCAGGGTGGCCAGGTTACTCACCACAGTGTGAATTTTTTCAGACTTATTTATTTATTTAATCCCAAAAGGCCTTTATTTTCCGTCAGTTTGCACAATAAAGTTCTTTTTTATGAGAGTGACTTTGCTCATGTGTTGTTAGCACACTTAATTAAACCCCAAAATGGTTAATTTTTTCTGGGGCTCTAATTCTGTCCTATACAAACAGTGCCCTCGGTGAGAGAAAGTCAGTGTAATTTGACACGAATTTCAAAGACTGCCCCAAAGAGTTTGTTTCTGTGCTGGGCAAAGGAGAGAGGAGGGAAAGAGTTGAATTCTGGCTTTGGAACTGCCCCCATTTTGAAGGTGAGGACCATCTGAAACGCTTGGACCCACTTCTGATACTGCTGCAGCCTGGAAGCGCAGCTTGGTTCAGGTCCAGCTGTACCCAAAAGCAGGAATAAATTATGCATGTGAGGGGCTGCAACAGCCTTTCCATTAAATATTGATCTGCTGGTCCTCTGCCACGCTCCGAGCCCGAGCATCTCCAGATCCACCTGCCTGCGCCGCGGCGACGGCCACTCCCCCAGGAGGGGCTCCAGCGTGGCCCACAAAGCCTCTCGTCTAAAATAGGTGGATCTAGAGCAAATTTCCTGAGCCTAATTTATTCCACACCCTTGCTAGCATAACAAGTGTTCCCGAGCCTCTGAGGATATGTATTCGAGAGGGAGCTGTCTGTCTACATTTGATTTTACATTTCCTTCAGCTGGTTCAGAGATCCATAAGTGAAATCTGGCACCGGGGGACATCCAAGAGGATAGTGAATTCATAAACAAGAAATGGATTACAATCAGGCATACCTCCACGTTTTAATCTCTGGCAGATAGGGTTTGGATAAGCACTTTTGGATGGCAAGCAGGCTCTGTGTAATCGATTTATTCATCTATGTATTTATTTTGCTTGACCATTTCTCTGCAGAAGGGTTATGTGGGGGTGAGGAAACAAAAAGCCTCCTCAAAGTGTGTCCAGCTACACTCTCGCACTCTGGTCTGGCAGGCAGGGCTGCCCTTCAGCCAGCTGGAGCACCTGGAGCACATGCAACACCCATTTCAAAGGAGGCACTTGGGCACATCATCCAACAAGACTGAGGAAAAACCTCTTTCTAATCCTACCTCAGCACCTCTCAACTTCAGCCTCCTGCACTGGGGCCACATTGTGCAAATTCACTGTAGCTTAAGACACAGATCATGCCATTGGCGAGGTTTCCTTCCCACATCTTTCCCCCAGCCTTTGACATAAAATGGCCATTTTTTTTATCTGGAGGAATCTTTTGAGCCACAAACCACCTCTGACATCTGTGGGTGCTGCTGCCCCAAGAGATGGGGAAACCGTTTGCCCTCCAGTACAATCCAGGTTTCAGGCACAAAAAAAATATCCTTTCTGAGCTCTCCCTCCCATCCTGCAGCAGTTCTCCTACCTCCAGACGTGGGTCCTCGAGGTACATCAGGAGACTGGAGGCAGATGTCTTCCCCAGCCCACTTGCTTGTCTCATCCACTTGTCAGGGTGCTCGTTGTAAAGGTGCTGACGTTTGTTTGAGACACCGAAACTGTAGGACTGAATCAGACCTGTGAAGTGTACAAATAACTGTGAGTGTTAGGTAATTTCTCTTACAAGAAATAACTGTGAGCAGTTTTGCCAGTATTCCTGCATTGCATCCAAATTTCTAAGTTGTACTGAGCTGTCAAAAACATTTCCAATTATTTTCTTACTAGGTGATCCAAACATGTTCAAAGAATCTGAGTAGCCTGACCTTGTAAGAAAGGCTGGAAAGGGGAGAGTCAGATGTGAAAACTTATAGCCCACTTTAGTTAAACATTTCCAGCTAAGTCGCATATTGAAGTTTTTCCACACCTGAAAACATAGAATCTTACTGAAAATTACTTAGCAAAGGTGTAGTGTGGTGTGTCCATTGACTTGCTATTCCAAGCAGATGGAAAACTCTTACAAGCTCATCTTTTACTCTTTCTTTTTTTTTTTTTTTCCTAACTGCAACAAAGACAAGAAGGCACAAGGTTGGAGAACACATGCAATAAAAATGTAGGAGTATCATCCTCTCTTCTTATTTTCACAGAGATTTGGGTTTAGCTTTTGGGAGGAGATGCAGCTCAGCTGACATTTTCACATAACCAGTACATCCTTTCCTATCTGCTGCACCGAGCTGAGTTCAAAATAGCTGAATAGCAATAACTAGCAGGCCAGTTGTGGATCTGACATTCAGAATTAAGCAGATGGCAAGCACAAAAATACAGTCTGGGTTAAATACTGACCACATTTGCCAGAAGCACAGACATAGAAGCCTCAGCCACATCCAGATCATAGGCAGAGCACATACAGATCTACCAAAAACAGTAAGAGCAGGATTCAGCATAAATCACTCCATGCTAATAGTACATGGACATCTGACAGTATTTTTCTTTTTATGCCTTTTTTTTTTTTTTTTCTTTCCCCTTCTTCAAAAGGATGGAATTTCACTCTGTACTGGACACTTTGGCCAAGAGCTTTTTCTTCCCAAATGGATGCAATCCCCTTTCTGATGTGAGTGCCTAACACCAGTCTCCTACCACTCCATCCAGACACGCTGCCCCCGCGGCGCTGACGGGTAGGAGGTGATATTTAAAGCCATGCCAATGGAACACAACAGGGGATAGGCAGAGCACAGGCAACAGAAGGAGGATTTTGCAAGAGCTCACTAGGTCACGTTAAACTCCTTCTCTGGCCACATCCAGTGTCCAGCCCGTATGTCTGAAGATCTTTGCTGTAAAGCCTTTGTTATTTATTTGGAAATTTACTGTGGCTGTGGTTTAACTCTGTGTTTTGGAGCTGCTCTTTAATTGATATAGTGCACTTCACCCTTCATAAACAACAATCAAAGGGGCAGGAAGGCAGGTGATCAATACCAGTGGATGACCTGTTCTCTACAGGAATGTTACTTATACATCAAAATTTGCGCTGAAGAAGAGAAAGCAAGTGCATAAGGGCTGTATTTATGAGGTTAAGAGAATCCTACCTTTGGCTAAGCATCAGTAAAAGCCTCGTGGACAAACTTCTTTGTTTCTGGCAGAAATAAATATTTATTATTGCACTGGGAAAAGAGTACCCTCACAAAGCCTAACTATTTTAATGAAAAATTTAATATGTTTATTTCTTCCAGACAGGAGATAAAAAGCTGTCAGAAAAATAACGGTTTAAATTACAGGGAGAAGTTTCCTTGCCTAATATTTCTCTTTCTTCTTTCCCAAAAATCTACGTGGCAGGCTCAGAATTTTTATTTTTAGGAAGAAATGTCAAGGAAACACTTTACGGTAAGTGGCTGCTCACTATTAATTCTTTTGTTATTAAAAGTGGGAACATTAATTACCATTAATCATTTGGGCTCTAATATAGATTTCCCACAATAAATTCTTTAAACACATATACAAACCCTATAATCTAATCAAGCAATTTTCTTCTACCTACTTAGAAGAGAGAAAACCAGCAAGATTGTTATTGTTCTTTCTAGTATTTAAATTCTGAGCAGGAGGAGGAGAAACTGATAATGGGACCTCTCTAAGAAGAGAGCAAAAAACAGTAAGTATTCCTACAGACAGTGCATGTGTTACTTAATCAGTAATCATGCTTTATAAGAGGTAAAGCACCTTAAGAAAATGTAAAGAAATTCAGTGAGAAAGAGATTCATGCAGCTCTAAATCACCAAGGAAATGTATTGCTCCGCAAAAACAGAGATAATAATAAAACTTTGATTTTCCTCAAGCAAAAGGAAAAAAAAAAAAAAAGAAAATCTAAAATAACTCTGCAGCAATTAACACAGTGCTTGCTAGGGAAGCTCTGGTTACAGCCCAAATTTCCGGTGCTGACAACGAAAGTTCACGTTTAGCGACACAAACAGAAGTTAATTGAAATAAAGAAGAAGCCTAAAGTTACAAATTCTGGCTGCTGTGGACAAGGTAGCCATGGGAGCTTCTGCTGTGTTATTTGTCATGGGGTAACACCGAGCTGCTGAACTCTTTTCAGACGTGCCATCACCTCATTCCCCGATTTTCGCATCGGCAGGTGCACTCCTTAAACCGCGGCGGATAATTCTGCAGAACAAGGTTGTCATTCCTCCTCAGATGCCCTAATTTGAATAAACATGATGAATGAATATACTGTATTTCTCAGAACAAACAAGCTGCAAGCTCCATCTTAAGCACGGAAGGCACCGTGTGACTGATTAAGTATGTGTGCTGCTTGCCAAATCTGCGCAGATCAACACAGGACTTAAATCTCACTTTCACTTTTGGACTTATAATTATTCTCAGAATGAAGTTTCCATAATGAACAGTTAAAACCATTTATCTCAAATATTGATTTACAACCGGAGGCCTTACGTTAATACGTGTCTCAGCCACTTTGGGCCTTTACCACTAATCAAGGACTGTGCAGGCAGAGGAGAATAACTCCGTGAGGATTCCCTTCACTGGGATGTGATCCCCGGACTGCACCACAAAGTCCAGAGTCATTCATCCAAAATCCAGCAGCTAAACAATGCAGCCACATTCTAGCAGCTCCTGAAGTCCTCTCCTCTAACTTCATGTTAAACTCCTTAGTCCGTCTTTGCACAACTTTAATAAACAGGTTTTAATGTCTCCACTTGTGCCTTTTTCCACTTTTCCACTCCAGACAGCTCCCACTGTTTCTGTCTCTGAGCTTCAGCTCTTCTGCAGCATCCAATCTCCTAGAACTCTGGTGTCCTTCCAGTCTTCTTCCAAGGAATTCTAGAAACGGAACTGTTTAATACAAAATTCAGACTTCTAAGAACAGACAGTAAAACACTAATTTTTTTCTTTTTTTTTTTTTTTTTTTTTTGTTTTACAGAAACTCACTGAGCTGACACCACACTTCACAGCTGGGTCAGTCCCTATATAAATATATACTATTTCTCTTCCTATTTCTAAGTGTTCTCTTTACAGACTGCAAGCCACTTCTTCCAGCAGGCAGCTCAAAACTACTTCTAAGCAACTTGCAGTACAGGCAGCTGCTGCTGCAGAAGTTCTAGACCATCTACGTGCAGTGATGCACAGATGGACTTAATTCACACGTTGTCCTTGATGAAATCCTCTAAAGGGCCAGACATGATGAGACATGAGGCTGTCACATATTAATTTCTTACTGATGGAAATATATTCAAGAAGAATAGTTATTCCAGCATTTCAGTAGTTCCCATACATTCACAGGAACTTTATGGAGAACATCAACACAGATGCAGAGTGCAATCCTTTGGGACATTGGAACAGTCTGCTCAGGGCAGTGGTGCAGTCCCCATCCCTGGAGGGATTTAAAAGGTGTGTAGATGTGACATCTGGGGACATGGGTTAGTGGTGGCCTTGGCAGTGCTGGGGGAACAGTTGGACTCGATGATCTTAGAGGGCTTTTCCAAACTTAGTGATTCTATGATTTGCAAAAGCGTTGCTGGAAGAACCCAACTTTCCATCTGCTCAGGAGATAAATCACACCAAGATCCCTCCAGGAACGTGCTACATCATCAATCTAAACAACCAGCAGTATGAAAACCTCCCTTTTCATCCCTTCCATCCTCAGCAGAACTGAGGGGAACCTGTTTTCCCTCCAAGGAATCCCTGTATTTCAAAAAAGGACAGTCACAACGACACGAAACACGTGGCGCTACCTCACATCCATTATTTGATAACGTTTTAGCACCCAACTACCCGGCATCCCACGGTTTTCCCTCCTCCCAGGATGTCACAGAGTTATTGACACTGACAGAACCAGGTTAACAGAGACTAAAGGAACACTACAAGTTCCTGCCCCCAGCACGAGGGACTGAATAATTGCGTTTTCCCTTTTTCCTGATGTAAATGTTCTCAAGCTCTGAACTACAACAGGTTGTGATGCAGATTATTGCAAACCACGCTGCAAATGTGCTTTGCCTTTTGCACCCTGACCAGGTTGCCTGGAATCTCCCTCAAAATGACTCAGTGAAGAGGTAAATTCCGAGAGACAATTTTCTTGAGCTGCGTAAAACCCAGAAATTTTAGAAAATATTATCTGACATCACATAACTTACCCATGTGATAAGAAACACATAAAATAAAATACAAATTTTGAAAACAATGAGGAGTTTTCTCAATTTATGCCACAACTAGTGAGAGCTACCCTTATCTCAATATTAGTCAAACATATGCTGAAAAAAAAAAACAAACTTAAAAACTTCTAGTGCTGCATTTTTAGTATTTTTTTTAGGTATTCAGGTCTGTTTCACCAGCTTATGGTCACTTTTGGAGGAAAATAAAATAAAAAACGAACATAAGAGAGAAAAATCTAAACAATTTCAGCCTCTGCTCTAGAAGAGACAAAATGCCTGTGACTTAGAGAACCTGTCACAAGTTATAAGCATAAATACCACAGTTTCATATCTTCGGGAATAGCTTCAAATACGCAGAACAGCCCCCTGGTTTTAATCTTATTTTTTCCCTTAATAATTGACCTACATAAGCAACCAAATCCTTGCTACGTTTTAGAGGCATAATTTAAATTTCTCTTACGTGTATTGTAGAGCTGTCACTGAAGTCCCCAACCAATCATTACAGAAGACTGAGGACTGGAGTGATGCTTTAGTTGCCGCAGTATTTAGGGGGAAAAAAAGAAAAGGGGAAGGAAGGAGAAAAAAAAAAACCCTCTAGAAATGAACAACCTGGTGGAGGTTTCAATCCATTAGCAGCATTGAGCTTGCCAGTTCTTTACTGCAGCATTTGACAAGGCTCTGAGCCAGAGATTAAGGCACGTCTCCTGAGGAAGGAAAAGAACAGGAGCTTCCACACTTCATTAAGGATATGTTTTATTTGCAAACTGCCAACCCACAGAGTGGCACTGACTTTTGGGTCATGGAAAAGGTTGCAGTTGTGCACTTGAACCGTGCCAAGCTGAGCTGGATAATACTCCTAAAAAAGCAAATCAAAGAAAAACGATAAGAAAAATAGGGAAATCCATGATTGCTAACCACCTAAAATAGGACTGGAAATGTAACTTGTGCTCCAGTCAGGATTTTCCTCCTCAAAAATTGTATTAAAGCAGGACAAGTGCCCAAAACAACAGGGAGCAGTTAACTACAAAATGCATACTCATGCTGGTTTTGTTTTTGTTTTTTTTTATAGATATATATATAATTTAAACATACATTTTCAGATTTATTTTACATTGATTGCTTTAAAAAATGTTAATATCCCTATAGAGTCAAGCCTTATCACTATTTGATCCTTTGCCAAAGACTGTACTAGCATTCCAGGACTGTATACATTTTTTTTTTTGCTAAGCTATTGTTGCTTTTTCCTGGCTTGTTTTTCAAAACCCAAATAGAAATACATAGTTTATATAGTTTAACGCATAAATCATGAATCACTCGTCATAAAGGGCCAATTCTTGGAGTCTTTAGTTGTTATTTGCACTGGCAATTTCCCAATCATTTTCACATGGAGTGGCATTTGAGGCAAAACATGGATGCCCGTAAAGGTAAAATGTCTCTGTTCCAGGAAAAAGAGGTTTAACAATAACATTCTGTGTTAGGTTACAGATTCTCTTTACACTGACATCAACAGGATAGTTTGTAATGAAAGGTATTCAGTGGTTAAAGGTAAGAAAAAAAAACGGTGCCCAGGGGACCATTACTGGGAAACTTGCCCAAGAATAGGTAAATTATGCTGGTGGAATAGACATGACCTATTTTCTTGGATTTGAATAGCGCCAATAATGATCATCAATTAAGCTTTGAGTTTCTCAGCCTGTGCACCCACCTAGTGCCATTACAACCACAATTTCATTTATTGCAAAGCTGGCAGAGATGAAGGTGCAGCTTCACCAAGCTCCAAACTTTTGGCTCTATATCGTCTTCAATACCTAAAGAAAACTGAAGCAATTACTTTTTATTTCAATCTGTAACTGAAAGAAGATCATTTATGGACAGAAAAATGCTTCTGCTGTGTGTCCTTTTCTCCAATACCTATGAAAATCCAGACCTGATAACTTATTCCTCCACAGAAAAGGAAGAATTTTTAAAGTTCCACAAGCTCAATCACCTCAGCAGTATTGCTCTTTTTTTTTTTTTTCTCTCTCTCTCTTTTTTTTTTTTCTCTTTTTAATGCATGTAGATCTCGTGATATTCAGTTTTATTTCACATGTCCACACATGGCTGAGTGGTAGTTCTCCCCTGATGAACTTCCTGATCTTCTCTATCTCACCACCTTTAATTAAAATTTCAGCTAAGACTGGTACTTTTTCTGTAACCCAAAATGACAAGATGTCATGGGAACCATAACTGGCAGCAAAAGTAGCCCCCTGGCTCTGACTGGGCAATGACTTTGGGAAGATTCTTTAATGAGATCAATGGAAGATTTGCTTTTGCCTCTCTTCTCTGTTAGAGCCATGCAGAGAAGGGAAAATCAACAGCTGTAAAGACATTGGTCTCTTTTGTCTTTTCTATAAAGGAAAACCAAATTTTTTACCTTTAAAGGAACAGTTAATATATTTGTAAAGCTGAGATAAAGGCTTTATGAATAAAATCATCAGCCAAAACAGGGTGCTTATCCAGAGGAGAGGCATGGCATCTCCCTTTAGTTTTAGGAGTTGAGAGAGAACCAGTGATTGGGAAAAATATCAAAAGCTTACAAGAGAGAACTTTTGAACTGTTGGCCAACTTTACTTTGCTCCTATAAATTTTCTTCACTTGCCATGTTCCTTTTGCAAGGAAAAAAAAAGAACAACTAACAACAAAAAAAACCCCAAACCTATAAACATTAGTTAGCTTTGTGGTGAGGTGTTTGTCTGCCAACCTGAGGTCAGAAGCAGAGCTGGGATCCCAAGAGCGAGGCTTTGTATTATAGCATTGTATTTTTGATGCGGTAGTTGAGAGTCAATTACTGTTTCCATTATAAACCCTGTTTTCCAAAGGGTTTATACCTCAACCATTCTCATTTCCATCATGCTGAACTTGGCATATGAGCATTATGGGTACACAATTTTTAAATAGAATAAATGAGGTTGGCCCATTTTTAGATACAGCGTAGTCAGAAACTGTTTGTCAGTTGGCTTTGATTTTTATTGTTTGTATTTCACAAACTAAACTATAGTTTCACTTTTAAAACTAGATTGCTTCAGAGAATTAGTCTCTGTGGTTGGGTCTCATACCTCTCAGCACTTCTAAGGAAAAGTTAATAGCTTTTTTTTTTTTTTTTAAATACAAAAACCTGTTGACAAAATTCTCCCTTCGAGAGCTGATTTTCTTTGTGTGATTTCAGCTGCTAAGGCTCACAAGCCACATGTCCCAGCAGAGACTGGTGCATATCAAGCTACTTACAGCTCAAAGGTGGATTTTATCTGAGTAACTTACCTCATTTTGGAAAACTGGGGGCAGTGCATCAACTCAGAGCTCAAACTCTCCAGTCATAACCTTTCTGGTGACTTCAGACAGCTTCAGACCTGAGAGACCTGGAGGAATTGTCTCACTCTTTCCCCCACTGATGATTCAAGGTTGACTGTGCAACACAGGGCAGAGGCAGGGCTGTGTCACTGACCAGGTGAACCCCAGATCTGAGTGTGCCCTTGAGAAAGACCGAAATACAGATGGCCACTGGCTGCTGGATCCCTCCATCTGGGCTGCGTGTCACTCCCTAATTGTGCACAGCAGATGCTAATTGCTTAAAAGCTACTTCAGCTCAGAAAACTCCCTTTGCCAAGGCCACAACGAATATTTTTCTTTGACTTCAATTTCCATGCATTCCTTCCACCTGAATTTCCTGCATTTTTTTCTATTAATTGAAGATAGCTGGGATCACAGGGCAATGACACAAAAGTTGCACAATTTGGCTTTACCGCTGCTAGACTGACTCACGTTCTGTTCATCCCTGCAAACGCCTCTTTCTGGAGAAAAGGTTTGCCTCCTCTGAAGCACAAAGAACTCAAAGTTAAGTTTTGCTAGAAAGGTTGCTGGTACTTTTTCCCCCCACAGAACTGCTTTACAGTCTGAAAGCAAACCAGAGTGTTCTCTGTGAACCAGCTCCCTACTTTTGAAGGTGACCAATAACACCCTTAAGTTCTAAAACACAATCCCACTGGAATCTTAAATTTTTTTTACAAATCATTCTTAGAGTACATCAGTAAGATATGCAAGCTGGATCGTACTCATTTTCTTCTTTGGGAAAATGAATCACAGCAGAGCTGTGACTCACCCAGAATCACACAGAGGATCAGGGTCAGAGACAGGAGGAGAGCAAACATCCCAGTTCCCACTGCCAGGGGTTGCTTTCCCAATGCAGAAACTGAGCAGAAAGCTATTAGGTTCTCATCCAAACTTGTGATGGTGATTGATTTCAATAAACTTTAGGACAAAACCTATTTACTGTGGAAGAAAAGATACATGAATCCAGCCCAACATGTGTAATATCCCCCAACCCTGCCACTTCTCCTCACACCCCTCACCACAGCGAGGTGAGGTACCAGAGCAGTTAGACAGAACACCAATCTTCATCACTGCTGAAGTTTGCATCATGTTGCCAGGCTGATGCAATTTTTCTCACAGGTAATGGATAGGGCCTATTTCAGGGGTGAAATGCAGAGTTTTGGTTTGGCATCTTCCCTTTCACCATCTATCTCCAATCACCACAGGCTGTAGGTGCTGAGAGTGCACGCTCAGATCATGTTTTTGTGAACACTGACAAGAACAACTTTCTTGAAAGCTATCAAAGGCATCCTCATTATCCTTTATGGGCTGTGTAGAAAATGTCTCCACTATTACACATTTAACTGGAGTGCAGCAGAATGGTTTTGCTGGCCCCCTCCAGTTCTTCGGGTAAAAGCTCTGTTCATAATCAGTTTCTGCTTTTTTTAATGACCCTCAAGAGGTCCCTTCTGGTACACTTCAGTTCCCTTTCTAGTGTCCCATTGATTTTACAGACTTTAGGAACTTGCTCTTAACCTTCTGCTTTTTCCCTGGATCACTGCTGAATGATTAGGCACTACACAGCCTTTTGTTACCCGGTACACCAAGAGTGATATCTGGAGAATTAAAACACCAGTTACAATAACATTTGCTGGGGAAAGAGACTGCTCTTCTCTCGGGGCTATTGACCCTATTTATGTGCACGAATTTCTAAGAGGACAAGAATGACTTCAGACTACTCAGAAAAAAGATACAGGACAATCTGCTTGAGTATGAGATTGAAATCCACTCTAGTCTCTGCTTGTACAGTGAATTTTAGTGGCAGCAGTGGAAGCATTTAGTGTTGGGAAGGACGGGCCAGAGCCTGGAATATGGTGGGCAGTGTGTAAGAATAAAAAGTAGAGATTAAAGAAAAGGATTTTAAAGGATTTTCCATCTAAAGTGTTTCCAGTTATCTGATTTGATTCACATGGAGCCACAGCACTGCCAAAAATGCTCGTTGGGGGTTTTTTTGAAGTCAGAGAAGTTTGAGAATTACTTCTTAAGACATGCCAGGTAAATTCAAAGAGAGGGATGCTTGGTGCAAGGACATCCTCCTAACCACAGAAGAGCAGTGCCACAGGCTGTGATTAAATGTGCTGTTCCTCCCAGGGACTCTGATCCTTCTCAGATGCTCATTCCACCAGAATCCTGCTGCAGGAATCATAGAATCACAGAATGGTTTGGGTTGGAAGGGACTTTAAAATCATCCAGTTCCAGCACCCCCACCATGGGCAGGGACTTTCCTATGCCAATTTTTTAGGACTTTTTTTTGCTATGTCCTCCAAAAGTATCACATCAAACTTTTTAAAGGTAGTTAGTTGAGAAAGATGAAGGACAGACTTCTGATATCATCCTGAAAAGCACCCCCCTACACACAGATTTTTCCCAGGAGGGTGAAGTTCAGGAAACTCCATTTGCATCAACAGGTTTGAACCAGTGTGTGGAGACAATTGCAGCCCAATTACAGCCCACCCTCAGCTCCTGCTGCCTCGATGAAGGATCCTGGGAGGGAAGGAAAAAAACCCACAAAACCCAAGCTTAAAACCAAAAAAAAAGAAATGGCATCGTTGTTGTGGTTGTTGAGATGCCAGCTGAAAAGGAATCATTATAGAGAGGTTGATACTTTCAGGAGGAGGCAGAGGACTCACCCGAATGATCCCAGTTAAGGGCCTTAACAGAGAGGCAGCTTAACAGCTCTTTGGAACTGGTGAGTCTCCCTGCTTGGCTGAGTTTGAATTGTGTGTTCCTGCAGTAACATTTCACAAATAGGGATACCCCTCCTTTGAAAAACTGCTCGCTCCCAAAATAGCAGCACAATTTAGCAATATTTTGTATCAAGACAATTACATTGTAGTATTATTGTAGTCTTAGTACCTCATTAAACCAAAAAAATGTTAAATCCTTGTTTTGTTGAACACAAGAGATGAATAGTAAATATTGATTTAGAATGAATGCAAACATTTCCCTAGGAGTGGATAATTACAGCCTTTCTATGCAAAACACTTATATTTGAAGAAGCACTTCACTTACTTTGCCATGTGGTATACATTCTTTAGTACATTTTAAATTATACGTTGTCCTGGACAGTGTCTGCTCTATAATTTCTTGTGTCTCTACACCAGAGTCAGTATGTAATTTTAAACTGCAAACTTTCTGCCAACGAGAAGGGGAGAACAAGCTTAACTCTTTCCCTTAGCTGGGCTCAGAAATCAATTCAGACTGCACACAGAGTCACAGGGCCCGTGAGCTCAGTGCTCGAGCAGCAAGGAAGGAGTTTGGTGTGGCTGGAATTTCACAGGGATGCTGCTCCCAGCACCCCTCACTTTCACACGGCGTTTTCTGGTTACGTCCGAGGCTTGATGTGCTCTCATTTCCTTCCAGATCACAAGACTATGTTCTACACCCTATAGCCCCACTCAGCCATTTTAAACTGTTGTTAGGTTGCAAAACTGGGATATAAATTCATACACAGCCTAATCAGGCGACATGACTGTAAAGACATTATGCCCCTGCAGAAACTTGAGAGATTAATCCAAATTACTTGTGAGTTTTGTTATCTTGTATAACCACAAGCACCCTTACTGCGTATATTTTGTGGGCCAAGTTTTCCAAACCTGGGACCTTGCACCTAAATTACTTTATTTTCATAAATATTCACATCCTCATCTCCCCATCCCCAAAACAGAGAGAAGCCTAAATGGATATTTAAACTCATCCTAGTTTAAACAGCATTTAAGGATGCACTTCCAGCCCCTCGACACATCATGCAAGGAGAGGCTTATACGTGTTGCTGGATACAGAAACTTTGGGCCCCACAGAAGATTAGTGACTGTGGTTAATTCGTTGCAGTAATGAGCAGTGCAATGGTACTCAAAGGAAGAGCAAACAGGAGCTGAATGTGCTTCCAGACATTGACCACAAATTGCATTGACTAACCCAGCGCACTGAATAAAACCCCAGCGCTGGTGGGAGGCTGTTACATGTGCCATATACTCTGAATATCCCCAAACTTTTTTTTTATGAAACATGTAAAACTGTCTGTAGCTACAAGACAAGAGGAAATGGCCTCAAGCTGTGCTGGGGAGGTTCAGGTTGCACACTGGAAAGAATTTCTTCACTGAAAGGA
>JAWWES010000171.1:2715729-2730474 GCA_035583135.1 Lophotriccus pileatus
AGACAAGAGGAAATGGCCTCAAGCTGTGCTGGGGAGGTTCAGGTTGCACACTGGAAAGAATTTCTTCACTGAAAGGATGGCAAAGCATTGGAATGGTCTGCCCAGGGAGACAGAGTCCCCACTCCTGGAGGTGTCCAAGGACATGGCACTCAGTGCTCTGGGCTGGGGGACAAGGTGGACATCAGGCACAGGTTGGACTCAATGATCTTGAAGGTCTTTTCCAACCTTAATAATTCTGTGTTCTATGATTCTACAGTCTTAAACACACACACACACATGCTGGCACACTCACGTTTGCTCACAAAGCAAATTCCAGTGTTCCTCCAGCTGGATTTTTAGCCTGGGAATACACTGAGTATTTATTACTGTACATTAGAGATAAGCATAGGTTTAAGGAAAAGTTGTATTAGGGCAGAGGTGGAGGGCAGGGAAAGAAACTAGATAAATTTAAATAAAATAGATTTTACTCTTTCAAACTAATTTCCTGGACAGGGGAAAAGGGGAAAATAAAAAAGGAAAAAAAAATAAATGTAACAAAGTAAAGCAAGTTCTAACCAAAAGAGTAAAAGATTGCTGGGAGAACCAATAAAATGCTGATGCCCCTTATTTTCTCCAAGATCCTTCTCATGAGACCTACACTTCACCCACCACCAAATCCTTTCCATGCCGAGGTTTTATCCAGCAGATGATCGTATGGAGATACATTTCCCTAACGTGTGCTTCCTGAGACACAGCTTCGTACTTCCAGAGAAGCTTAGCAGAGCATTAAGGCAAGAGACTTCAGTCCTGTGGGCAAAGTTATGTGTCTACAAGGAAAATATTCAACCTCCCCATTTGGCACCTCCCCGTGTGCTATTTGGAGGTAGCCACATCTCTACAGCAGCACCCAGGACAGTCCTGCTCAGAGCAACTGAAGAAACCCTCCTCTGGAATTTACTTGCTTTAAAATCAGCTCTTCCCCTTGCCCCCTATTCCGAGGATTTGCATAACCATAGGGGAAAAGAAGACACGAGATAAAAATAAATGTGGCCGCTGCGGATCCAAAATCAGGGGGAAAGTGTCAGGGCAGTGTTTTGCTTTGGGTTTTAGCGGAGACAAAATAACTGAAACTACTAGGAAAGATAACGTATGACTAAGAAAATTCCCTGAGCAATCAGAGGATGTGTTTTCAGCTTTTTTACATTCTAGTTTTATTTTCTCACAGCAATGAAATAGGATGAGATTGGAGTCCCATGACCAAGCTGGCGCAGTCCACGCACCCTACCTGGATAATCACGGGCTGTAAATCATCATTTTATAAGAATTTAACTTTTCAGCTTCCAACATAATCAAATGTAGTGGTGAGGGGGCCACTAATCATGACAAAAAATATACTTCAGCTTCTTTCTTGAAGTGCCAACTCCAATAAGTTCTCCGAGTGAAATTAAATGCACGCTCTTATTCCAAACCACAGTTTCCCCCTGGGATGGCCTGATCTCAAGTGGGGGCTGAAAGGCCAGTTGTACCACAGCCCAGGGTTACACCCATTTTTGCAGTTTTTTTTAACTACTGCATGTAGTATAAATTGTATTCCAGCCCACTCAGTGACTGTGCTTTCCAGCATTGGTAATAAAAAAAGATGTCTTCATAGTTTCCACATTCCAGCGCTAACGAGTGGGCCAGTCCATATCTTCCCTCGGTTTCTCACAGTTTTGTGTTTGTTTGCTTTAAAGGCTTCTCTGCGAAGTCAGGGGCAGAAAAGAAAGAAAGATCTGGTGTGTGGCGTAAGTGACGGTTGGCGCCGAGTCTGAGAACAGTAACAAAGAGTCATTTTGAAGTAGAAATTAAAGTGGAAAAGACCTATTAGTCCGTGTGCTCCGTCTCCCTGCCAGTGTGAGGTTGCTTCATGGGGCGATGCTTTTTCGCAGGCTCAGCACTGAGCTCCCTGTTCCTGCCACCAACACGGCTCCCGACCCGAAATTGAGACATTTCAGTGCAAAACTCAACCCTTGCTGCCCCAGCAGTGCAAATCCTCGAGGAGGGCATTTCACTTCCTGAAGGCCTCCCAGAGACCCAGCATCTCCTCTCCTCGTGCTGTGGGGATGCCAGGAGGACCCTGCCCAGACCAGTCCTCCAGCAAAGGAGCCGGCTGCCAGCCGCTGCCCTGCCACCACACCGGCCAAAGCAAACATCACACCATGCAAATTTCTAACAAAAAGGGGAGCAGAGGCCAAACACAATGCCCTCCTGGTGGGAGGAAGTGTGGAGACAAGATTTTTTCCTTTTTTTTTCCTTTTTTTTTTTTTTTTACCCCCTTTTTCTTGGAAAGGAGGAGAAATGTTTCTTGGCTCTTCACTGTGAAATGCAGCACTGGCAAGGGACAGGGAGCAAATCCAGGCACTGGCTTCAGCAGATATCGATCTCTGTGCACACTGAAGTGGATTGTGACCTTTGGCAACCTCACCCCCAGCCAGAGACTGAGGTCAGGGGAGACTGTCTTAGATGGAAAGAGCCATTTTAGTCACGTTTTAATCTTACAGTCCCTCAAAGGGTATGAAATCCTGGAGAACGTACATGTTCTGCAGCAAAAGGCTAGTGCTGCAGCAGGGTGGACAAACTGGAAGGAAGGGGTGGAGTGGGGTCAAGTTTTTCCATCCCAGCTCCCAGATCATCTCCAGAAAGCTGATGGCATAGAAGGGAGTTAGAAAGGGTGAAGTCCTTTGCCTGTGGCGTGAGTCAGATGTAGAGGCAGAAGAAAACAGTGGAAGCACGAATGGGCTCACACTATTTTTTTAAAAAAAGAGTAATTTTATGCTTTAACAATACTGGCACTCAGGAAAGATGCAGTTCTTAAAGCTGTCATGTGTTTAGGACTCCAGTATTCCCCTCCAGACACATCCATCCTCCATTCACAGGACCGATGGCCAACGCATTCAGGGCTAACTCGGCGCATTCCTGATCCCTGGGACCCGCTCTGCGTGTGCAGAAGAACCTCTCACAATGCAGGCAGTTGATCTGCACACACTGCAGGCTTTGTCCAGGACTTCTCCATGTCAGGCATCCAAACTGGAGCTGCTGAAGTCCGGAAACAGCCCAGACAAATAGCCAAACACTATTTCTCTGTATGCAGAATATTTCTAAGCAGAATAAGGGCACTTGGACTATCCCGCCTGCATAGGGGAACAACCTTAAAAGTCTGTGATGGGATTGTAAGCACTCAGCACACAAGCCAGGCAGGGAACAAGATTCTGTATGAAATGATAATCGTGGGTAGGAGAAGCAAATCCGAATTTCCTAGCTCAGAGAAGGCTCCCAGGGCTGGTGGAGGCCGTACTTACCATCCGAAAGTGTTAACAAGCAGTGAAAGAACTGAAGCGCATCTAATTAAAAATGCATACCAAGGCATAAAGACAGAGTATAAGAGTAAACAAATGGCAGAGACCAGATTTGTTTGCAATAAATGAAGAGGAAAACACCACACAATGCAAACTCATCCAGCACGGAGGATACGGAGGGAGGCGAGCAGGGAAAGGCACTGCTCCACAAAAACCTCCCAGAGCAAAGTACAAGGCAAGGGAAAAGCACAGGGAACGCCTGAGCATGGACAAGAAGGACAAAGGAGGTGCTGGGACATGGTCCTTGGGAGGAACATTTGCCATTTGAAAACAGGTACCACACTGCAATCTGGTTAGACCAAAAGAGGCTGCCAAGCAGAGCTCCAGCTCCGCATACGAAACATCACGGGACACACACAACAAAACAAAGCCTTCTGAAAAACAGCACATTTTACTATTTCTGCTTTAAAACACCTGGAGATAGGCAGAAAGATACTGAGTTGGGCTGAGAGGCTGGGATTGTCCTGAAAGAGCCCCTTCTGTTTTACAGGTTGGGTGCATGAAGTTCATGGCTATTAACATGAGTGACCCTGCCTGATCTGCACTGGCTTTTCAGAAATAAAAAAAATCATCGAATCCTAGAATGGTTTGGGTTGGAAGGGACCTTAAATGTCATCTATTCCAATCCCCTGCCTTGGGCAGGGACACCTTCCACTACCCCAGGTGGCTCCAAGCCTTGTCCAACCTGGCCTTGAACACTTCCAAGACTGGGGCATCCACAGCTTCTCTGGGCACCCTGTGCCAGGGCCTCACCACCCTCGCAGGGAAGATGTACAATTAGAAGAGCTCTTACATCCAGGAAATATTGACACCCTCCACTGCTGGCATTTTCATCATTCCTGACTCTGAACAATGCTGGAAAATAAAGTCCAGCTGCTCTGCCAAGACTTGCGTATGTCACACCTTAACCACAAGGAAACCACGGGCTCTCCAGAGCCTGCAGGAACCCTGGGGCACTGACAGCAGATTGTCCTGTCTTCCCTTACCCCTGTCATGAGGCCACCTTCCTTTCTCCAATAATTATCTTTTTTTTAGGTCCTGCAGCACTGAACAATGGTGATCACACCATTTCCCAGAAGCAGCGTTTGCTCGATTACTGCGGAGCACTGTCATCTGTTTGTTTTTTCAACACACGATAGGCCACTGCCTTCATCCCCTTGGGATCCCCAGCCAAGCGCAGTTCCCATCCAAATGGGGATAAAAGTTCAATTTTATTTCACGGTTTCGTCTTCCCTACGACAAATCTTTCCTGACAGTGTTTTCTGACTGCTAAACTGTTCCGTTCTTGAGCGATTGATCTAAAACATCTGTCTCGGAGTTTAAAAGCAACGTCGGAGGGATTTTGCGACGCTCCTCCGAAGGTGGGGAAGATTTTGAACACCAAACCAGTGAGCAACAGAAGAAAACTTTTAGGCAAACACGTGCCCCGCACCGCGTGGATTTTGCGGAGCGCGTCTCTCCCCGGAAAGTTTTGCCAACTGCCACATAATGCAGGAAGTCGTGCTTCAAAATATTTAAGGTTGCATTTCTCACCATTTCCTTCTTATTTTTCATCAGACTCAGATTTTAAAATGTCAACTTACATATGGGAATGTTTAATCTCAAGGACGCTGATCCGTCGGGATACTTTTATAATCTTCTCCGAAAGTTTTTGGTTTGGTTTTCTTTTTTTCCTCCTCTGCCTCTCTCCTCTCTTAATGCTTTGCTCCTGTTTAGGTCATACCTGGTTTCTTAGCTGATATTACCAGCCAGCCTCAAACCGTTCTTCCCTTAAAACAGAGGGCACTTTAGATTTCCAAGAAATACAATAAAATGATAAAACAGCAAATTTTGTTCAGAACAGATTTAAACTGTGAAAATTTGTGTGTGATGGAGGCACAGTGTTAGTTCTGCAATGGGCCTGAACACCAATCCCAATGTTTGGCATTAGATTTTTGTTTCAATTCCGTTACTTCCACTTTACCATGTTACTGTATTTATTTTTAGTGTATGTGTTCCTTACTGCCAATTTAAACTCATTTAATGTTAAGCACACACCAGTTTTTTCAATACCTTTCTGTAATTTGGCTGTATAATTAGCTTTCCAAAATATGATTTATTTTAGTTAAGTTTTGGCAAGGAAGCAGGGGGCATAGGGGGTTCTTTAGTGCAAGAACAAATTTACTACTGGCAACGCTGCTATGAATGGCAAGGAAAGCAGCATCAGAAATCCATCTTATTCACAGAAAGGCCAAATCTACTGGGGATTAAGTGTAGCCCTTCTCCACCCTCCCCTTCCCCATCTCCCTTGGCTACCCTCCAGCATTTACCAGCTCAGGGATGGAACTGGGACTTATTCCTTGATTCAGAAAAAGGAGCCATTAGAAGGCAACACCAGTTCTGAGTGCGCTGGACTGTGTCCAGGCAAAATTTGTTCATTTCTTAATAGCAACATTGCATCCTTCTAGGTCATTAATAAATAAAAGATTTGGAGGGGCAATAAAAGGATTTTTCTTTTTCCTTTACTAAATGAAACTATTACTATAAAGGGCCTACATAACTCACAGTAACCTGTGGTATCATAATAAACTGTGTTCTTTGGCCTCCAGCTCATACAGTGCTTAAGAATATGTTTATCTCTGAGAGTGAATGTGACCCTCATTTAAAAAAATAAATAAAGATATTTCCCTGCCCTTCAGGATTAACATATATGCCAATATCCAGATATTTGGACACCTGTGTACCTTGACTCCTGGAAACAACCACAGTGAGGTAACCAGACACATCAGATTCTGCATATTGTAGAAGATACTTCATGCAAAGCTTTCTTCAGAAAGCTTCTAATCACACCAGGAACAGACTCTGTACATCTTCCCCTCTCCCAAAACCAGTGGACCAGAAAGGAGAGGACAGAGCAGCCACCTCTAACAAGTGTTTCAGACTTTCTGCTTTTCTGCTTCAGGCTAAAGGACCTGTCTGTGTGGGTGTGAGCAGTCCTGGACACCAAAAAAAGAGCCAGCATCACACAAAAAACCCCATCAGCAATTCCAAAAGCTCTAATGAAATAAATGATATTTACTATTAAGAAATTAAAGGATTATATAATAGAGGGTGGGGGGACTATATATATATATAAATCCATATGGGCTGGGCATCAACAGGCACATTCCAAATACCAATGCTGTGTTAAGGGTTGTCTGTAAAACAGATCCCTTTGGAGCAGATTTTTTTTCTGGGAACAGTTTTCTATTTCTTTTGACTGTTTTTATGTTATAATGTGTGATACACTAAAATGCTTTGGAAATCTTTTTGGGACAGCAAACAACAGAAAGAATATGTATCTAAACCCCACTGCCATCCCTTTTCCACTCTGTGCCTTAATCATAGAATCAGAATAGTTTGGAAAGGGAACGGAAGGGACCTTTAAAGGGCATGTAATCCAAACTCCCTCCAAGGAGCAGGGACATCTTCCACTAGACCAGGTTGCTCAAAGCCTCATCCAACCTGCCCAGGGACAGGGCAGCCACAACTTCTCAGGACAACCTTCTTCAGTGTTTTACCACCCTCATTATAAAAATTCTTCCTTATTTCTAATCTAAATCAAGCCTTTTTCGGTTTATTCCTTGTCCTATCACAACAGGCCCTGCTAAAAAGTTTGGTCCCATTTTTCTTATGGGGAAAGTGCATGATTTTCCCTCTGTTTCCTCCTGTGATGGAGCACTAACAAATGCAACCCTGTACCTTTTGGATTATTAATCTACATGCAAGAATGCAGCCCTGATCCTTCAAAAAAAAAGAAAAAAAGCCATCACATTCTTAGTTTTAAGATATAATATGATCCTGATGAGCCTTGCCCTGCATGCAGCTCTTCAGACCCTTCATTAAGAGGTGAGGTTTCATGGTGCCAACGTGGCTGAGGAATGGGGTCAGCTGCAGCCTCTCCCAGCCTCACCTTTCCCGTGTGATAAACAGGATGTCACTCAGTGATGCCTCATGCCTTTCCCCCAGTCAGACTGAGAAATGGGGACACTGCACATCCTCTTACACCACTCAGCTACAACACTGGTGTGGGGCTTTGAATAATTAACAGGAACGACCAGCCTCGGCTGCTTACAGGAGTCATCAAGAGAGATTAGCTGCAAGCAAGTACTGATGCTCTTAAACTTCTTATGTCTACAGCTGGCCTTGTTTTTTTCCCCTGTTTCATTTAGCACCAAATCCTCCAGGTGCTTGTGGGGCTGACACAGAGCTGTAATGGGGGTTCATCCAGCCACAACCACAGAACCCAATCCTACTCAGAGCTGCCCCACTGCAGGACTGCCCCCCACGCTGGCATAACTACCCCACCTCGATGGAATCAAGCTCAGATTACCTCAATTTTGCTCGTTGCGCCATAAAAAAAAGGAATATGAGCTGCGGTCCGTCACCTTAAATCATTTTAGCACCTCCTTTACCCTACATGGACTCACAGTGCTGAGAGCACATTTGTATTTTTCTCCTGCTACTTTGGATTTATACAAAGAATGCCCCAATTTCCATTTATTTGTGACAGAATATCGCCTGTCTTCTTGTTTTATCTTTTCAGCTTAAGAAAAATAACACAGGACATGATCACCACTAACAAGGCGGCACATTCTGTATAACTTTTCCTGCTGTGTTGTTTTATTTACCAGCTTTCAAATCCCTAACCTTCGTCTCTCCAACTTCCTTTTAAATGAAAGGATCCTCTTGTCCCTGTGAAGTTCCCATCATCTACACTGGTTTGCATGTTAAAAGTTTCAGCATCCATTTAGCCAGTGACGGTTATTCTGCTTAATGACTCCTATACCCCTGTTAATACTCTTTTATCTGGCTCTAATATTTTAAGATCTTGTCTAATATTAATGCTAAATGCTAATATTAAAGATTTGCTACTAATATTTTAAGCTCTGGCTGGTGGTGTACTAATGTTTGGGGAGGTGCTTCATTGTATTGGAAGGACTGCTGGGTAAATTTTGATGTCCTTCATGACTATTGCATAGAAACCTAAGCAAAATAAATGGAATATAGGGACAGATTTTCGCAATTTATTTATGGCGTATCCTGCCAGCAACGAGCTCAGAATCAGGTTGAAAATGTATATGTGTGTGGGCATGTGAGTGTGTGTCTCTCTGCATTTCTCCCATAAACCAGGGAGAAAAATAGCCCCAGTGTGAGGCAGAGGTGGGGGACATGTGCAGCCTCCCCTCCATGGAGTTATAGCCAGTGCTGCCACTCCAGAGGATGCTACAGGGACAGGGAAGGAGGTGGCTGCTGTCCCACAGGAATCCCAGCCCTGTGTGACAATTCCTGCAGTATTTTTGATCAATTTTTGGTATATACCTACAAACTGACACGTTTGTCTCATGGCAATAGAACATCCTAAAGATTTATAGGGGGCTTGGAAAAAAAAGACATTAAAAATTGAATTAAACACTCCTATTTCAATGTCAGCCTATTAACATGAACCTCTACCACTTGCAAAGGGAGAACAGAATCCACTCCTGCCCTGAAGAACAAGCTCCTCCACTAAAAATAAAATACAGTGCAGCATTTATTTCACCATGGTTTAAGAGTTAATGAAAGATTTGCACCTGTACAGCTGTTGCAGACTGAAACTATCTTGCGGAGCGAATGTGTTTTCTGGTTGAGACAGTTGTAAATGCCTTGAGTAAAAACACTGAGGACTGCTAATGGATAGGTTTATTTTAAAGCATGCCATCTGCTATCAATCATAGAGAAGTATAGGAAGCAAGTTTGGCTGTGCTCCCTCCTTGTGAGCCTGATAAAGATAGGGCTGTGGTACTCTGGAACATTTAGTACTCAAGAGAATAAAACATCAAACCTACTCAGCAGCTCCACTAACAATAATAAAAATGCCTCTGCCTAAAGGTGACATTCTGAATTTACGATTATTTGTGTCTATAAAGTGTATTCTTTGGCTCCTGACTCATTCTGACTGTCTCACTACAAGAACAATACATTAAGCCTGCCTGAAGTAAATGGAAATCCTATCCTTTTATTAAAGCAGCAGCCAGTACCTGAGATGTTCTAATGCCCTGTAGGACCCAAAGAAGGTTTTCTACTCTGAGCGTTAATTCTTTTGGTAGGATTAAAGTCAACTGGAGAGAAAATGCTTATTTTGTGCACTCAGAATTAAGCCCTTCTCCAGGTAAATGTAGTTTTAAAAGAAGAAGAATAAAAACAAGAAAACCCAAGGCAGGCTCTGAATATGCAAATGATCGTCAAGCAAAGGCTACAGAAACTGCAATTCACCCCAATAGCTCATATTTTATGCTACTTAGGATTTGAGACAGGAAAAGCTTACTCTGTAAGAACCTGCCCAGGAAAACCATGCACAAAATTCCCAAAAGGTGTGTGCCAATCTTCCTTCCTAGCAGTGAACTCCACATCTGCTGAGATTCTCCACAAGTGAATCCAGGGATTTTGGTTTTTTATATATAATTTTTTTCTCCTTTTTTTTTTTTTTTTTTAATTTTTTTCCCTCTACACTGGATTTTCCTCCTAAAAAGGCAGCTGGAAGATGCAGAGCGACTTCCCCGAGATACACAAGCATTTGGTTGACTTCAGAGGTGTGAATCATTCCCTTGGCTGACACCACATCCCTCTTTTCTCCTTTGCCCTCTGGTACCCCACTGATCAGGGGCTCTTGAGCCTGCCTGCTTAAAAAATAATTAAATATATAACACTTCCTGGCACATTCACCAGCTATAAAAAACACTTAGCAATGAAACACGCCGGCTCCGATAACATTAGGCTCCTATCTCCTATCTGCAGCTTAACAAAATTCCCTTGCAAGCCTGCTGATGATGGAAAGCACTGCTGTGGAAGCTTGGGGAAAACCCACCTGGTGATCAAGCTCATGAGCCTAATTAAAGTTAATAGAGAAATTAAAAGCGGGCAAAAAATTAGAAGAGCAGCATGGAAAAAAAAAAAAAAAGAGTAAGAACCAGGAACAGAAGGAAGATAAAATGCAATGGGAAAAGTGAGTTTCTCTTTGAAGTCTGTTCTGGAAAGTGATGGTAGTTTCTTTCAATGCCCCACACACCCTGAATTCTTTACACAGTGGGCCAAAAGTCCAAGGAGAAAAAGAGAAAGCAGAGGATTAGGCTTAGGAATATAAGCCTAAATAAACCAATATAAGCCAATACTAAATCAAGGCTGATTTTGTGCCATATTCACCATTTTGATCTTCAGGAGCTTCACTGTCTCCAAAGTTCATGGCCAAATGACCACTTGTTTCAAAGTATAATTTTAACCCCCTTATCTAGGCACCCAAAGAACTGAAAAATAAGTTTCTAGGTAAGGGTCAAAAATATTGGATGCTTGAAATGAATAAGATCAAAGATTATAAAAAAAATCAGGAGACTACAGAGATAGAAGAAAACCACAAAGATAGAGAAGGTTGTTCTAAGGGAGATGGAACAGCTCTGAGAAGGTTGGGAGAAGTCTGCATGGTCAGTTGGCTGCAGAAACACAAATACTGGAATCAAGGCAAGAATATAGGAAAGAATAGCTCAAGTAACAGGAAAAACTGGAAAACAAGCAGTTATCAGGACTTCCATGTTCAGCAACACCTGGGAAATAACTCCCTGGAGATAATTCTCACCTCTAGGTGAGGATTTCCAAAAAACTCCCTTTCAGGAGCAACACCCCCACTCATAAGGAAAGAAACACCAATGGCCATCTCTGATTACTGAGCTCTGTACCAAAACCAGTCACTCAGATGCTTCAAGAAGAAGGACAGTAAGTCACATAAGGGCACATCATAACACTGAGGTCTCAGACCAGTAATGACCATAACAACCTCCAGCAAAAAGAGAGTTCAGCAAAAAGAGTTCAGCAAAAAGAGTTCAGCAAAATGCCAGTTATCAAAAAATGATAATTGCGTTGAATCTTTCACAAAGACGCAGCTGTTTCTCCAAAAGTGTCATTGCCAGGATGTCATTTGAAGTCTGGGGTGAGGGTTTTAGATAGCCAGGGGGAAGAGAGAGAAGTCAGTCCAGACTCACCCATCACTGATTGCGTGTCCAGGGATGGTGGGAGGTCCAGTTCAAATCCCAACTCTGAAGACATTCCCAACATTGCAGACAGCATCCATCAGGGAAAATGTGCTCCACAGCCTTTCTCCACATCATTTTTTAGGGAAAAAAAAAAAAAATCCCAAGGTTTTCTCTCCTGAGAAATGGAGACAAATCAAAAGGCTTGGAAAATTTTTCAAGGCACGGACTCCTTGCTCGTGGCCAGCCCTGAGCACTGCTCTGCCCAGAGGTTCAAAGGCACGCTGCTCCTACCAGAGCTCACACCGTGAACTCCCCATCTTTTGCACAAGCTTAACGGCTCGTTTTAGACTCTTACAGTACATTTTCATATGAAAGCTCTGGAGCAGCTTTCTCACCAGAGTTCAAGTCCCTGGCACGCAGTTCATTGCAGCTCTAATGAAAAAGCACAATGATGGGGCCTGTGTCGCTAAGATTAGACATTAGTGGCCCTATCAAGAAGAGAAATACCTGCAGATTAGCACAGCAATTTGCTGCTCTAAATCTGAACCTCCTAATCTCTTTTTTTTTTTTTTTTTTAAAGTAAGTAGCAGCCCATGAATATGGGAACAGAATTAAAACTGCATTTACTAAGTGATTTCTAAAATACTTCAGCATGTGTTTTAGAAAACTGACAAGTCATTAAAATATAGTTAATAAACATTATTCAGAACTCGTTGCTTTAGATTAGCACTGCTTTCAAATCACAGATATTCACAGGTTCAGTCAGTGCACTGCTGCAAGAGGAACTCTGGTTGGTGTTCCTGCTCTATATGAGGGACAACTCAGAATTTACCTTCTTTTTTTTACTTCCTAACTGCAAAAATATTTCAGAAATATTTGCAAATGACTTCAAAACTTGGCATCTTGGCAAGTGAGGGCATGCACAGAGACTGCCTTGCAGCAGCCCGTGGGTGGAGGGAGAGTTGTGCTTCCACCAGTGGGTGACTGAGAAGCATCTCCTCCCATGTGGGTTAAAAAACAGACACAGCACAGACTGGAGAAGGGACACTGGAGGTCAGATGTTCTGAACATGAATTGCAGTTTGATTGGGTCTAAATATGCTCTCAGTACAAAAGGCCCTGGATCCAGCTCACTGGCCAGTTTTGCCCAGTTCTTACCCCCAGCCTGACACAGGTGTGTCCTGATGCTCCCTGTCAAAGGCATCTTGAGTTAAAACAGGAGTTTGAAATATCAGCTCTCCTTGTTGAATTAACTATATTCTTCAGAAAACAGGGAGAATAAAAACTGGGAACTGCAGTGCTTGGCTCCACGGGGTTACTGAAGACCCAAGAGCAGTGGGGCTCTTACTGAGCCAACACCCCCACAAAGAAAGGCTGGAGTCACAGGTGAAAAAACATGGAAAGATTGAAGGGTGGCAACAGGCTGAGGGAGCTGGGGTTGTTCAGCTTGGAGAAGAGAAGGCTCCAGGGAGACCTGAGAGCCCCTTCCAGCACCTAAAGGGGCTCCAGGAGAGCTGGAGAAGGACTTGAGACAAGAGCCTGGAGTGACAGGACAAGGGGAAATGGCTTTAATCTGAAGGAAGGTAGATTTAGATAGAAATTAGGAGGAATCTCTTGGCTGTGAGGGTGGGGAGGCCCTGACACAGGTTGCCCAGAGAAGTTGTGGCTGTCCCTGGATCCCTGGAAGTGTCCAAGGCTGGATTGGATGGGGCTTGGAGCAACCTGGGCTAGTGGAAGGTGTCCCTGCCCATAGAAGAGAATTGGAACTGGGTGAACTTTAAGGTCCCTTCCAACCCAAACCATTCTATGATTCCAACAAAGCTAAAATAGGAACAGAGGTATCACCATATTTAGTGATCAATTCTAAAGAACCTGAAATCATGAGCCATTTTTGGTCAAACCGAGGTGAGAACCATCATGGCATGACTTTCACTGATGACAACTTTTTAAAATTTATTGTGTGACTGTCAAGAAATTTTCCCTTTTAGAATCTCTTGCCCTGAGCCAACTGGAGCTGACTGCTTTTCCTAAACATATTTCATGCAACCACCATCAGCTCAGATACTGTGGGGGAAGCAAACTCAAGCAAAGCTCCCAACTCTGAATGATTGCTGGTGACCCTCAGCCATCAGGAGAGCCTGTCCTCCCTGCTGCAGAGGATGGCAAGCTGGTTTTTTTGTGCTGTTTGCTGATATTTTGGAGTTGAGGTACTGGTGTTTTGAGAAGGGGCTGATCAGACTCTCTGTTATATCCCTTCACCCTGTTTTTTTTTTTTTTTTTAATCCAAGTACATTCACTGCAGTTCAAATTATGACAGGGGAGGGCTGAAGCTGAGAAGGGAGACAACGTATCTTAAAAATGAAAACATTACTATTCATAGTTGACTTAGTAATGTAGCTAAAAGAGAAAAAAATCGTGGCCTGATCGAAATTGCTCCCATCTAACTTAAGCTAAGATAAATATTTGCAAACGCTCTTAATGACCATTTTTAATCACTTGCAGGATTTCGTGGGCAGATTTCTTTAGGTTTTTAATGATAAACTATTTCATATTCAGAGATGTCTTTAACCTGATGGATGGCTTTGATTTGTGACATCTCTTGGACATCAGAATTCTGGATTTGAAAGCCGGACCACGAGGAAGATCCAGATCCTCAGACTGGTTTTATCTTTCAGTCTTTTAAACTGATTCAGAGTTCATAATCTTTCACCCTTTCATATTCCTACTTTCACAGGAGCAAAAATAACACTTTGCACACAACTAATACAGCAAATTTGTGCTTGAAGGTTCTTATGAGATGAGTGTGATTAAACCTGTTTTACCTTTTCTGAGCCAGATGCCGTATTTTGGGGTCACAGGTGTACCGGGCTCCAAGAAACACTATAAACCTGCCCATCCTGTCCTTGCAGGATAGCAGCCACCACCATCGTGGCTTGGGCACGTTTGCTCCACAGGGCTGAGAGAGCAAATTGTGGAATCACAGAACATGTGGAATTGAAAAGGACCCACAAGGATCATCAAGTCCAACTCCAAAGCAAAGCATTGTGAGAAGCTGCTCTGAAGAATGCAAGGAAAATAATCTGAAAAGACTCCTTTTGCCAGTGAGTGAGAGCTCAGCTGCTCGCTGCGAGCCAGAGGGATTCACCTCCAGCCCAGAGCTGGAAACACTCTCTGGAGCAGAAATCCCTCTCCTCAGCCTGCCCGGCGTTTGTCGCACCAGACCAAACCTCGGAGCTCCCGATCACGAGCCCATTCCCACCCGGATCTCTGCCGCCTGGTCCCACAGGGCTGGTGGCAGGAGGACCCACTGGGCCTGGGGCTGAGTTACCGTCCCCTGCCTTCTCCTGCACC
>JAWWES010000171.1:2730574-2782732 GCA_035583135.1 Lophotriccus pileatus
CTGGTCCCACAGGGCTGGTGGCAGGAGGACCCACTGGGCCTGGGGCTGAGTTACCGTCCCCTGCCTTCTCCTGCACCTCCCCTGCCTTCTCCTGCACCGCTACTTCCAGCAGTTTAAAGGCAAGCCAACAGTGGATAAATATGTGAAAATGTTTCTCGCCCACTCCCAGCCATGTTGAAAAGAAACCTGTTGTGGTTAAATGACTCGGTCAGTTCTTCGGGGATTTTCCAAAGTTTCCTATAAAAAGAAATCTGTGGGAAATGAATGATTGCATAATCACTAACACATGCCAATTCATATAAGCCTATTATCTTTTATGGCATTTTGTACTCTATTGTCCTTACTCTGGTGAATTGCTGTCTTACAATTCCTTTCCCCATTAAATTATTTACACATTTTGCTCTCTCCAAGACTCTTGCACCAGTAGGATATTTAGCATCCACATTAGGAAAGAAGACAAAGACGAAAGGTCCCTTCACCTTTTCTCACATCATTTTTTTCCACCTTCACAGGAATACCCCAACAACAATCTCCTTGAGAGTGGGAAGGACCTGTTCGTTAGAAGAGGCAATAATATTAGCTGTGTTTTGATGGCACAAAAGATACTGATTTTCTTAAGAAATATGCATTTTTACAGAGGTTTGTTAAGTTCCCCTGACAGAAATGACCAGTATTCTTAAAATTGCTTAGTCCCTTGAAAATGCTGAAACTTGCCTACAGGTCAAATAAGCCATTCTTAGAAATAAGCCCCAAGGGTCTTGGAAGGCTTAATTACACTGTATTTCAATTGGATTTAAGCTCCTAAACCACAGATTTTAATAAGAATTTCAGATCTTTCAAAACCCTTTGACTTTTGACTTTAAGAGCCTAACGTTGCCTGAAAACCATCCTGGCATTCACCTTTAGAGTTAATATTTAATGATGTTTTGAGTGGGGGTTTTCAGTTCTGCACTCTGCCAAGGAACAACAGGTTAATAAATGTATAAATCATGGCCAAGCACTCACCTATCCAAAAGGTGTGGCCTTTAAATAAGTAAGGGAAAAGTGGAGGAGATCTGTGTGACTGAGGAGCTACAAGACATTTTTTTCTACAAACCCATATATTGAGAGCAATTATGTCTGATGGCTACTAATCACAGAGCATTAGGACCAGGTAACAGCCCAAATTAGCTGCAACAACCTTTAGATTAAACTAAAAGGTTTTAATGTGAGGGAGAGGACACTGAAAATCAAAAATGGGTTCTAGGGATGTGCACACAGAGGATAACTGAGCTATAGGTTCATGGAGCAAACTTTCTGGCCCTAAATATGGGGTAGGGTAGCTGTCCTTTGGTTACATCACTCATCTCTGCAGATGAAGTCTGCAGAAAAGTCCAGTTCTTCAGTTCTTCAGAGAACAGGTTTATGTGAGTTTTCCTCAGAAATGCTGCAGGAAAGCAGGAGAGTTGGTGAGAGACCTCATGTCCCAGACATCTCAATACTCCATCTCCCAGTGAAGGGCAGTTTCACCTCAGGAAAAGCAGCAGATCTGAAAAGGTAATTTTGGAGGTCAGTGGGGATCAGACCTGGTGATGCTGAAGACAAGGAAGGAGGTGAGCAGTGATCAATTACTGAACAACAGTGCAGACAGGAGAAATGTCTGCTGTTACACAACATCCTCCCAAACACGTCAGCCCTCTGATTTCACGCAGCAGCTCAAATGATTGCAACAAAAATGAACTGCAGCTTTGTCCTCTCTTTTGCCATTCTTGAGATATCAGTGTCTTAGGCTCCAATTCCTGCTGAACAGGGAAGTAACAGCCAGCAACTCCCCAATTTACTGGCAGGTTTTACCAACCCCAGCAAGTCAACATGACCTGCTCTTCATTTACCTCTGACTCCCAGCAAGCAAGAGCAGAAAAGTTCTGTATCAAGAACAGTAACACATCAGGCCAACAAAATCCCTACAAACCAGATCATCTTTTCCAGAAAAAGATTCCTTCCATTGCCTGCACGAGCTGGTTTTCACAAAGATACCCAGTTCTCCTGTGTTATTCCGTTTACTTCAGGTGTTTTTGTTTAACATGCACGTTTCTGAACCCAGATTGCATTTTCTTTTAATCAGAAATAATTTGTAAAACTATTTGCCAGCATTCACACCTTGAATGGGTTTGCTTGCTGTCAAGGGCCCCGAGGACCTCCAGCACCTGTCATCCTCTGCCAGCATCAACCTTTCCATATGGGCAGGTCTCCAGAAAACATTATGGACGGTTGTAAAATGTACCCACCTTAAATCACTGGGTTTTTTGATACTTATAGGGGGTTCAGAGAGGAGAGTCTATTTGCTTCTGTTCCTCCTCCAGGATCTGTGTCTTTCTCGATTCTCCTTTCAAAAATAGATTTACTCATACTTCTATGGGTTTTGTAAGATCTGCTTGGGTTTTACCCATTAGCCAGAAGACCAGACCATTCAGTCCACTGGTAACATTTTAAAGCACTTTATCAGCCTATATAATTTTATAGTCATTTTGTTGTTTTCACTAAAAAAAAAAATAAAAATGTAACTGGTCAGACACCTAATGCTACTTAAGTGCAAATAGATTTTTTTGTGGTTGAATAATAACATCTGTTTTGATTTTCCAGCCACAAAAGTGCGTTTTATCTGGCCTTCCTTTATTTGAACTTTTCACATCTGCTCAGGCCTGCTTCCCATAAACTCAATACCAGATCCTTTCACAATGTAGGAAATTTACCTGCACCAGTTGTTGTCCCTGCTCCAAAGACTTCTTTATAGGAGCCAGACAAAAATGTCAAAAGACTAATAAATACAGTCTTAGTACACTGTATATTTATTAAAAGTTACTATTTATTTTCTGCATCCCAAATGGTTGGTATTCACAGACCTAATCCTCCAAAACTTATTTTAATGAATGACCTCATTTACTTTTATTGAATAAAGTATGTTATAGGCTGGTGCCCCATGTTCCACACAAAATTTAGAGATAAACTCGTGTGCAACAAACTATGTCATCAACTACAAATTGAATCAGGAATGACAGGCATGGTCAGATGTACTGGGCTTTCAGCAAATAAAAGAAGCCATAAGGGGGATTTCATATGCCATTTTCAGGGTTATCTGCAAAGACTTGGTAGTGAATTATGACTTCTGATTTATTCAGATCTCATCAGAGGTGAGGAAAACTGGGAAGGAAAACAACCCTAATCAGAAACACTTTTTTGTTTTGTTTTGTTTTAATTAGATATTTAGTTTCTAGTTGTAGGTCACATCCCAAAACTTAGATGTGTCTATTTAAATTAAAGAAATTACAGTTATGAATATGTAACTTCAACTGAAGCAAAAGATATTTTGCCACCGACATCACCGGAATGGGAAATACATCCTGGCTATCAGACAAATGTTACGGATCATTCTTTAAACTCAGAGCTAATCTGCAGGAGAATTCTGCTCCACTGATGTGACCAGGAAGACATGGAAAAAAGCACCCCCTTCATCAGCCTCTTCATAATTTCTCCATCTATTCAGAGTTTCTTTCCACTGTTAGAAGGATATATCTGGAGAACTCCTACGTCCCTGGGCCCCGTGCAGCTGAGGCTGTGTCTGCAGCAAAAATGCAATATTAGGCCACTTTTCTGAGACACAGAACTCAGCAAACAGCTCTGCAGAGCAGAGGGGAGAGCACTGGTTGTAAAGCAGATTTTCCTTCCCTCCGGGTACCAGCAGCACCTCTTCTCTTCAAAGCATCCTACCTCTGTTGTAGCGAAGAGACAGGGTTTCATTCTTTCGTGTTGTTTTGAATCTTTAACAAAACTTAGGCTCTGTGCTTTGGCAATCTCATTAAACACAGCTTGATCAAGCCAAAACACCCACCAGCACCAGTGTCTTAAATAGATGTGAGATAGGAAAGTACAGGGAGGACCACAGTGCTTTGGGAACAGTTGTAGGGGAAAGGCAAGATCTGTGCACTGCCCTTGATTTACACCTTGATTTTTTCCATCTGCACAAAGGATTGAAACTGCGTCATGATGGAACAGTTGTGAGAATCACAAAGAACTTAACAAGTCAGAAATGGATTAAAAAGCACTTTATGGCTTGTTAAAGAAATCCCCCTGTTCCTCAGAAGCATTTTTAGCATCTTATTAATGGTATTTGATCTGACTAACATATTGACTCGTCATTTAAATAGGAGATGAATCCTTTTTGATGGACCACAAAGGGAGTATAAATTCAAATGAGGCACTTCTCCAAATTTTTATTTAAGCATAACCCCAAAGAGCCCATAACATCTGTAAAGGTTTTTTCTGTGACCCACAAAAGACTACCCTAACAATCTTTTAAATTATGCATTTTTTTTCTTCCTTAGAAGTAATCACTGCATATGTATTTAACTCAAATAATAAGGAGTTGAAAGTTCTCTTTTACCTGTTTTTTTGGAATGCCATGTGTGTTTTTGACTTAGGAAAATACTTTAAGCCGATACAATATTTGTTTTAAACCATCTGTCATGGAACCAGCACTTTATCATCAGTGGAATTCGCAGTCAAAGTCTCTCTTAGACAAAGTAGTTCAGAACTTGACAAAAGTAAAAACAAGAAACATATCAGAGAAATATGCAAAAAGCCTCATGTCTTTCAATCAATCTCTGATCTGAAACGATTTTGGTCTACCAAATATATACTGTTTAGGACTAGTTTCAGTGTCACCAATACAGACACTACCATGGAGTTCACGGGCAGACCCACAACTGCCTTCCCTTTGGCAAAAGCCAGACAATTTTCTCCTAGTCATTTTTGGAGCAATTTTATAACATCTAAGAATTTGCACTTAGGAATAAGTTGGAGACCTCCAGCTCATTTTGAAAACAGTAATTTATAGCTACACAGACATTATGATTTTACAGTGTTTTGATAGTTACGCCTTCACTATCCACATGGAACATTTAAAAACGGACTAGAAGCCATTAATCTCAAAATATAAGGGATTTTTAGCCTAAAGAGAAACTCTGAGCATTTGCAGTCTAAGTCCCTTCCTGCACCCAGGTGTATGGTTTTATTAAGGTATTATATGTTATTCTAGGAGCAGGTTAAAAATTATGCTGAGACAAACCTTTTGTGGTAAAAGCACCAGATAATAAATCGGGGATCTCAGTACTTTATCATAGATACTCTCACTGACCTTGGACAGGTATTTAAGCTGGAAACCATCTTACGCAGTTCCTGTCTCTTGTTACAATCCCCAACAGCACTTAGTCAATCAGATCCCCCTATGCAATTTCATCCTTCAGGCACAACAATAATCCCAGCCTCCCACTTCATTAAACATCTTTCATTTTAAAATTTAAATGCCTTACAGTTAGAGATCAGGTCAATTCAAATCCTTGTATTCTCCACACCTATGCCTTGAAATATGGGGGAGATTGACTCAATCCAGACCTGTGCAGTCGGCTGTTCATTCCACCAGAGCCTGACCTCAGATTCTGGGTTCAAATATTCCTGCACTCTGATAAATGTCAAGTCCAAATCCAAATCTGGATCCCAAACTTGTGGTATGGGACCATCTGTACTTGAAAGCAGAGTTTTAAAGAAAGAGGAAAGCTACGATCATGAATATTTCTATTTGAATACTGCATGCAACAGATTTATGAACTTAAGCAACTACTTTTTTCTTTGTAAAATCAAAACTACCACAGGATTTCCCGTCCATATATACCATATGCTTTCTCCAACTTTGTTTAAAATTCTTAGCATCCCAATATGCTGAAACTTCTGAGCATCTACCTTTTTTTTTCTTTTTGCAAGCTTTATCTGCTCTGTAAACTATGCTATAGTCAAGAATTAATTTTTGTATAGGAAAAATTGTTTCATCCATTTATTTTTGCAATATGCTGGTGAAAGCATCACGCGGCGAAACCCTTGGGTAACAGCCTGAAATATGATTAATTCTCCTAAATGACAATGTGTTTGTTTCAGTGTGACTGACTGTGTCAGCTGGGACAGGACACATGCAAAACCAAGTCCTGCAACCTGCCAGCACAGGCCTTGCAGGACCTTCTGAGAACAATCTTCACTTAGAGACCAGTCAGGAGCATGACAAGTGAAACAGCAACGACACTGAAGGAAATTCATAAATGTTTGCAAATTAGTTTTATGGATTAATGATCCTACATATAGGAATTGACATTTCCAGGACAAATCACTTCTTTATCCTACAAGTATTTCAGCAGTTTTTGCTTACGCCAAGGCAGAGGCGAATTTTTCCTTCTTCAGATCAAACGAGATTTAAAATCTGGGAAGATTTAACAGTAAAATAAAAACAATGGGAACGTAAATGTTAACCATCTGCATTTGTTACTGCTATTTCTTATGATGTGATATCTCCATCAATGGCGTTATATTTTTACTTTTGTTATCTCTCGCAACTTTTCAATCTATTATAGTTAATCATTGATAAACAAACACTTTGACTGACTTATAAAGTGGCAATCATCTCATCTAAATTTAACTGTGTAAAAGTCAAACACCTACTCTAAGCTACTCGTGAAGGCTCCTTCTATAGATAGTGGTGACAGATTGGCATTTTCAGAGACTTATCCTACCTGTCTTACACACTTGTTTTAAGATGGGATTAATCACTCCCTAGAAGTACTTTCTTCTTTTTCTTTCCTTGGACCAACTTCAGTAAAAAGCAACACACCTGTTTTGTAGGGAAAAAAAAAAAAAGAAAAGATAAAAAAACCCAAGAAATTATTTCAGGCCTTGATCTTAAATCCACAAAGGTATTTGCCCTCATGCTAGTTGCTCTAGCATGCAGAAAGTCTCCTCATAAAGGCAGATGGGAAGAAGGAAGGTGAAGAGAGACAGGAGCACAGCCTTTATAATTAGGTTTGTCACCTGCCCCAGCTCTGTGCCTTTAGGGCTGGTGAGAAGCAGGGCTAAGGAAAACTAAGACACAAGGGAATATCAGACTTATTTTACTCTGTGCTGCTTTACTCACAAAAACCATGGGGCTTGCCCATAATTTCCCTCTTGATGGAATCCCAGTGACAGAAACGTTTTCCAGGCTTTGGCAAGAGAAAAGGACTGGCCAATAGCTGTTCTCCTTCGGCAGAAGCAAAGCAAAACCAGCGTCTCCCTTTTTCACATGAGATCAGCTCCAGCCCAACACAGGGAAGGACCACACACCAACCACTGCTCCAGGGCATGAGCCTCAGGAGGCAACTCGACGGAAACCTCTAATACCCCTCAAATCATTCAAATGAAAAGATGCTGATCCTGAAGAGGGAGGAAACATTCTTCTTGGCCTCCCTCCATTTGAAATTCTGCTACAGTGACACTATCTGGATTAGACTCCAGGACAGTATTTCTGAAACAGCAGGAACCCTGCTTACTGCATCAGTTTTAAATTATAACCCTTCCAAAGATGTCAACACCACTTTCCTGGAGACTTTCCTGAAATTAAAACACTGAGCTTTTCCCCTGAACATTCACAGAGTCATATGGATCCGTCGCCCAGTGCCACCATTTGTATCATGACTTGCCTATGTTGGGTCACTGCTACTTCTTCACTTCTGCTCTATAGTCAGCCTTGCTCTTTGATGTTACTCAGTCACTATTTCCTTTCCCTTTACTTTTATCTCTGTCCTGGCATTCTTCCTTTAAGCATCCTCTCTACCAGATGGTCTCCATCTCTCCTTCAGAAGTGCCCAAAATATTCCTACTGCCTCCTCTTGATCTTCCCCCAGCAGCAAACTTCTTCATCCTACAGAGCTCAAATACCAATGGATTTCTCCTCCTTGCTGCTCTGCTTCTTTCTTGCACTTTGAAAAGGAATTCACTGGAAGCAGCTAACCTCCAATCCTCATTATGCACGATGCACTCATTTATAAGAGTTTACCCAGGAGAAAAATTCAGACGGGATATACGCTGGTACAATTGCGTTTTTTCAAGTGGAAGCACATCTGATGTCTGTGTGCTGAACCAGAGCTCTAGTATTTTAAAAACAGGAGCTCCAACTTTTTCATTTGGAAATCCATATGGGTCCTTTAATCTGAAGGTCAAAACAGCTTTCATGAAAGATACTGAAAACAATGATACTTTATATTCACCAGCATAATTATATAAAGATGATTCAATATTGTAGTATCATCAGAGGATTCAAGTCTCTGTATTATGTATTTTTAAGATGAGGTTTAGAGAGTGTAAGATGGGGCTTCAGAAATTTACAGAGAGAAAAAAAAATCATGTCACAATTTATATCTTCCTAATAGGTCACTGAAACTCTGAGGATAACAATTGCTTTTACTTGCAGTTGGCAGTGCACTATAATCAAGAATAAAGCTCTAGATATTTTTGTGAAAGTACAAGCACTTACTAAATGCAGCAGCATAATAATGTATTATATATTATACAAATACAGCGAGGTGGGATTTGTGTTTGTCTCTTTGCAAGAGAAGAAAGAACGCTGAAATGACCTTCTGTTCATAAGTTTCTTTGAAAAAGGCTTGGCCTGAAACCACTTCACTACTATTGATATAGTCTGTTTCTGTACATAAATCTTAAATGTAAGCATTGCTTCAAAAATAACTAAGCAATCACAAAGCTTTACTTTTCAGATTCAATTGCCTTCAAATCCTTTACTGAAGTCCCCTTGGCACTGTCGCTTCAAAATCAGGGTAATGCCGTATAGTGCTTCTCAGTTTCAGTAAAACAAAAGCCTTATTGAATAAATATGTGTGAAAATGCTGCAAACAAAACCATCTCTGCAGCCAGCACCTGACTGGCTGGTGGTGACCTGCGTGGGCTCAGTGCTCGACTTCTTGGCATATCACAGCCCTGCTCAGTTCCACCGTCTTTGTCCTTAAAACTGTAGCAAAACACACGTTTTTTCCCTGCAGAAACCTAATAGCAGGCTTTAGACATCAAGGAGCAGCAAGGTGACCCAGGATTTCCATATGCAGGAAGCTGCCGATCAAATAGTGTATCCTTTTTTTAATCTGCCTCTTGGATCGTTAATATAGAGGAAACCTTGTGGTTCTGCTAAATCCCTTAACTCTGGGTTTTGTAAGGAGAGCTTACAAAGCTCCCCCATCCTGGAAACGTAAAGGCAGAGTAAAATACCCAGCATTTACTATCTCATTTACTGCCTCGTTCTGCTTTGAAAAAAGGATGACTCAGGAATGTTTTCTTTTCTTCCACACATAGTCTTCCAGCATATCCTACACTTCCCTGTAGTTAAAATATTAGCTCAGGCCCATAGATCCTGTTATTGCAGTAAGACAGCAGCATGTGCCAGTGTTCCATGGTCAGGTCTCAGGTGTCCAAGTCCCTGAAACCGGAGTCATTCAGCAATTATTTGCTGAGTTTTGGGCTCTCACTGTTGGCAGGAGATACAAGCTGGTTTCACACCTGACTGCACCAAACAACCACCTACCAGAACAAGGTCCACTGAATTAGATTTGATTTTTCCTTTCAAAAAGGTTCTCCCTCTTATTAATTTGCTGCAATCTTGTATTTCACTTTGTTATCAGAGAGCCTCAATAGTCTTCAAAAGTGCAAAAAAATCTCACAAGAAAATGTATTTTTGCCAGCAGGTGAGGTAACAAGGATTTTCAACTGTGAAAGGTTCATTTCAATATGTTTGCACTAAAAAGCAAGAATTATTGTCAATTCTATTTCTGGCTCATTAATTCTATTTTTTTTTTAATGTACAAAGTAATTATTTAAAAAGCAAATTCCTAAGCTACAGATTAAAAAACAACAAAAGGGCTTTTCATAATAAATATGAAGAACTGTGAACCTGTAGTTCAAAGCACCAGAAGTGAGAGGGACACCCAGTACCCAGAAAAGATGCTGGTTCCCTTTGAAGGCCAGAAATATCCAGAAGGGATGGCAGTACAAACTGATAGTTGGGTTGAGGTACTGCAGTTTTATCTCACCTGAACACGAGGTGGTCCCAGGTCTGCCCAGCATCCCTGTATCTGTGGATCCAGTGATGTTTTTGCCCCTCATTTCTAAACCCTTCATTTTCTTAAACCAGCCAGCAATAGTTAGTTCCCAAATCAGGTGTGCAGAGCCCAGGGAGGTGGCCTTGACAGGGGCCAGGGCAAGGAGGGCAGCCTTCACTTAATGATGGGACAGCTCCAAACACCTGATGCTCCACACCTTCCATCGTGATGCAAAGCAGATGTCTGAGTCCTCGCTGTCAGAAAGGGCAGATTTAAAAACAAACAGTGGGTAAATGCTACAAATTGAGGTAGGGTCAGTTCTGCAGTATAGAAGATCAGGTTGGACAGAGGAAGAAATAATTTTCTTGCAAATTAGAAGCAGATAAATGAGTGAGAGAGAGAGAAGGAAGGCAAACACGCAGTACAGAAGGAAGATAAGAAAGAAGCTGCTTGTCTTATGTATGGGAACCAACTGCTGTGTATGTATTTCCCATGCCATTTTAGCAACTGTCCCCAAGTAGTTAATCTGAAACACTTTGCAGAAAGTGAACTATCTATTTAATTTAAAGTGTTGTTTGGGACACTGTAGGATTTTCAGATAATTCAGTTGACGTGCTGGACACTCAACCTGCACAGCACAAGGGCCTTGGCCAGGATTGAGAATTTCACACGTAGATGGAGATGTGTTACTAAGGAAAAAATGCATCTAATCATTCAAGTTCAATCATTTATATTTGCATGCTTAAGCATTTTTCCAGGAAAACTGTTTACTGACAACATCAAGTATAAATTGCACACGCATGACTGTGGGCATACAGTCGTCCACCACAATTAGTGAGGGTGGGCACGTCCTGAGCCCAAAAATAAAGGGCTTTTCCAACGGAATTAGCAGGAAAATAAATAACCTGTAAACTAAGGTGAATTCTTGTTCATAAATTAACACTGAATAGCCCAGTGGGAAATGCAACGTGTGCAGTTTTCACACATGGCAAAAGTTTGCCGGTGGTTGTGCCCATTACAAGGTGAAGGCTGTGTTACCAACAGGCACGTTTTCATCTGGCCTTAGACTTAAAAATAACAGTAAAAATCAAACACAAACAGTTATTTTCTTCCTTTTGGGATTTGGCACATGTGCTATAACAGACATAGATGGAAACTTCTAAAATAAATTAAGGAATGTACTTGTCAGTTTATTAATCAAAGTTTACCTGCTTCACATTACACGGAGACAAATTAAACAAGCTACCATGGTACTCAGAAAACATCTGCTAACAAAGTCAGAAGTAATGATAAACAAACTTGAGTTCCCTTTGTGGTTGATTTCTATCCAGCTGCATTTAATTATAAAAGAGCTATCAAAGAAAGCTCCCCATTAGCAGCTAATTCAGAATGACTTCAGAAGAAAATCCCAGAGCCTCCAGTGATATCTCTCCAACAACCTTCTCATCTCTGCAAGTGATTGAGAAGAGCTGAATTAGACCAGTTTAGTGATCAGTCCTCCTCTGACTGCCAGAGTTAAACGAAGATGATGCATCTTTTCAGTACCTGTGATTGCCTGTTTTCAAAGCAGGACCTAAAAGATCCAGCAGACTCTCTCTTGCAAGTAATCTCTGCCAAAAGCATCAGTGCCAGCCAGAAATACAGAGATAACCCTGAAAATTGCTGTTTGCATTTTCTAAAGCAGAGCAGCTGCTGATATTGCAGAGAAAGGGAGGAAATTTATTGCTACAAGTTTTTTAATAAAGTCTCTTTGATTTTGGTGTTTTTCACAATGAAATCAAAGATGTAGGCATTCAGAAATATCTAGCTCTGGTTTACAGCAACCAGGAATTTTAGTGCTGATGTAGCTGGAGATGTGTACAGTCCCAGACTGATGCTCTGAACCAGCATGGCCACACCTGTATTATATATATAGTTTTTACAAAAATAATTATTTATTAATAAAGTTATTAAAATATGGTAGACACTCATAAAATAAATAAAATAAGGAAAAAAAGCAAATACAACAGGACTCCTCAACTATTTAATTGAGAAAATTTGCTCATTCTATGGCAGATCTCTCTGTCAAACCAAAAAAGTAAAAGTTTTTCCATGCACCCAGAACCACGAGGAATTTTTATAAAATTCCATGAAGTCCAGCAATAAATATGAACCCCAAAAGACCCCCGTGTGCACAGCTCAGTAATGCAGAAGCAACTCGTGGCATATTGAAGAGCAAGGCAAGTCTGATAAAACACCGAACGATTTTTTCGCTTTCTCCCGTCTTATCCTTTTTCTTTAAGACAGCAATGGGTGATTCTTCCCCCGAATCCTAACTGCTATCTGGCCAGCAAGCCAACATGAAATCAAAAAAAAAAAAACCCAGCGTGCCAGATCTGCACAGCTGTATTTGTGCTCCCGCAGCTCCCAGAGGAGCACACACCACATGTCGGTTACTTGACTTAGGGTGGGTTGGTGAGGTGTAAGTTAAAAGGGCAGCTGTACACTCTGGGAAATGTTCCAGATTCATTTTCTACCAATTGCTTTAACAACACCACAAGCGGCGGTGACGAGGTAGAGATGCCGGGTAGCACAGGTAGAAAATAGGAAAACTTTTCCTACAGCTTATTCCTGGTTCGGTCCCCAGGCTCTCTGGAAAAATCTGTAGGCACTTTATAGAGGATTTTTTTTTTTCCCCTGCAAGAATAAAGAGGTTGGCTCTGATTGCTGCTATTCTAAGAGGTTCAGGGAAGAAAAGAATTATTATATATCCACACGGTAATCAACCAAGGTTTCATGTAACTACTGCCGTTGATGTGGCTCTTCCTGACTCTTCCAGAAAAGACTTTATTGATGTACCTGGCCTGGAAGTTTGAGAGCCAAAGGAAGAAAATGATAACACGGTTTAACAAACCCTTTGTTTACGTAAACATCCATCCACAATCTGTGTCTGGTGGGGTGAACATACGGCTTTAATTTTACCCTTGGCACATGGATCAAACAATGTTGCCAATATCTATTGTTCTCCTCATAACAATATGCCTGGTGGTTTCAACATATCCTCTCCATTAGCTGGCTTCAGATCAAGCATTGCTGTGTATGTGCTTGTGTCTTCACAAAACTGGAATATGGATTTCTCTCTTTTTTTTTTTTTTTGTCCTTCTTTCTTTACCAAATGTGTGAGAAGGAACACGGGAACGCCGTTGAGAATGGTGGTCAACCTTCCCCGTGAGACATGAGAGCGGCTCCCTTCGGGAGCAGAGCCGACACCGGGTGGGGAGAAGGGGTTGGCTTGGGTTTGAAAAGCTGTGGCCATATAGCTTAGGTCTTCCAAAAACCAGAGGAAGTGGTGAGTCAGATCCTTATCCCATTTTATCCAGGCTTTAGCAAACCTTTCTGGGTTAGGTCTGTCTTTGATCTACTCTAGCCTTGCTCCAGAGCATGCACACACCAGGTAATCAGGAGAAAGGTGGTTGGGGTGGCTTTTTCTTGGATTCCCCCCCCCCCCTTTTTTTTCAGTTTCACTCCCTTTCTATTTGCTGCAGAACACCATGATAATACTCTTTTTCTCTGATAAATATGCTGTTTCTGTAGAAGCAGTGTGACAGAGAAGTTGGGGAACTGAGGAATGGAAAGAGGAGAAACCTCAGATGGACTCCCCGAGCCAGAGTGGCTTGTCATCTCCATGCTAATCTTCTCAGCTCCTGCCTCGCCCTCTGGATCAGCAGCACTGCTTTCTTATGTTTCCAGCAGCAATCAAACTTGACATTTCTCCTCTACATTATGCTGCATTTCAGCCTGGACTTCCAAATGTTTGATCCAAAATTCACTTGAGTCAATGAGAGGAATCTCATTGCCTTGAATACACTTTGGATCTGTCATCTTCTTTCCACCTGATCACTGACACCTCATTTATATTTACTAAATTAGCGAGAAAATAGAGTCTTCTGAGTTCTCTGGTGCCATTTTCACAGTAATGGAGAAAACCTCACTGAAGAAAAAGTATCACTGGGAAAGACAACAATTATATTTGGGGCATTCAGGGAATTTACTCTTTGTTTGGTGGTTTCGTTTATCCGTGACACCTTGTTTTCGAAAGTTTAGGTTCAAGAGGAAGTGTCTGGGAAGGGTTGATGATGCCTCAGCAATTTGTCCTGCCTGGGGCAGAAGCTGCTGCTGTGGGAGGCAGAGGTCCCACGCCCTTGGGTGCTCTGGGGCCCTCCACGTAGCATGAAAGGATGAGTGAAATCTTGTGGGAGCCCTGGAAGGAGGCAGCTCTGGGAGATAACACCATGGTGATTAGAACCACCAAAAATAGGGCTCTGCAGGCCTTTTTTTTCCCCCATGCTCTCATGACACTCCTCCTCACTGGAAGTAGTAATCTCCAAAAAGCTTCGGTTTCTATTCAGCATTTCTGTTTTCTTCCTACTGCACCGTTTCTCACTTCCCTGTTTCTCCCCAATTTCGACGTTTTACCTTCTGAATATGCTGAATCTAAGCCCAGAGCTCTGAATGATTTCACTGACCCTGCAGTTCTGCATACCAGCACAGATACATATCTTTTAGGTTTACTTTTATCTATGCTAATTTCACTTCCCCCTCACATTTACAAGTAGAGAGCAACTGCAAGGCTTCCTGTGCATCCCAGGCTACAATTTAAGGAGTTTAAGAAGAATTAGTCTGGATGCTGCTTGTGCACTCATATATATTCAAGCACAGCTTTCAGCCTCATCACTACACTTGTGCTTCAGCCTGTTCTCGACTGTCAGAGCGATAACATTTCTATATAAACTCATTCATTAAGACTATCAGAATGTAATTATCTCTACTGTGCAGAACGAATGCAGGTTTTTCCCCCTGTAATGGCATGGCAAGAGAAAGAGAAAAGGGGGTAGAAAAGCCCTTCTTTTATTTTTGGAATGACTGATTTGCTCAGAAAGCTGAGGCAGTTCTAAGCATTACTGGAAAGCCTAAAAGTAACAGCCAAGTCATACATTCACGCCTGAACCCATCTAGAAAAGAATCCTTCCCTGAATGAATCCGGTAGTTCCTATATTTTTTCTACATTTTTTGAGTCAAACTAAAACTAGTGAGTTATTCCCCCTAAAAACACTTGCAGGAGGTGGGGATAGTGGGAATCAGCAGGAGAAGAGACATGCATGATTCAAGCCTTATGGGGAAAAAACTAGTGCATTAACTTTGAAATTGTCTAATACTACAGATTTATTTATTATACAATTAATTACCTTGCTTGAATTAATTAATTACCTCACTTGAAGTGGCAGCCACTGACACATGATATTTTGCCTAATTCTCTATTGTGCATAAAAATGCAATATATTGTAATATAAATTGTGGCTGTTACTGCTTTGAACACCAGTTTAATCAAGGGGTTTGACAAATGTAACTATAGACTGATTAGGTTTTTTGTCTTTTTTTTTTATGTGAAGACTTTGTCAATTTTAGTATCAGTTTAGTTTCATACTGAAATAAGCAAATTATCATCATAAAAATCCTGTTGTCCTGAATCCATGCAGTTAGTTTCAAAAACGTTTAATCCATCCTGGTCAATGGGATGCTAAGCATAGGATATAATTTGAGTTTAAATGCAGAGAAAATCGAGAGCACAGCTGTCAGCACAAACCTGTGGGACAAGCAGAGTAACTATGGGGTTACTACAGGGTTGTGTTTCATTTGGCTCTCCTCTCTGTGTCCAACTTACCCTCAGCAGTTGCTGGAGCTCTGCTTGGGGCGGATTTGAGGTGTGGAAAGAGGGTTCTAACCAAACACCCCTGGTAAACTCCAAAAAAGACCTGCTAGTGAGGGAATTAAAGCAGCATTAAGCCAAACTGAAGCAAAGGCTGGCATATAATTAACATGACATTGTCAATGAGAGCTCATAGTTTAATTTTAGTGGGGAAAATATGGTATCTCAGATACCATGATATGGGTGTTTGTTCACAGCCACTGTACCTGTCAACTATTATTAACCTGATGCTGCCGTGTTCCCTGAACTGTTTTGATTTCTTAACAAGAAGAGAATTTTCTCTGATGTGCCATCTGTAAGGCACAGTTTACCAAAGGAAAACTTTATCTCAAATTTTTAATAATTTTCTGTCAATTCCAATAAAATCAGATATATTTTTATAATACTTACAAAATAATAGCAAATGTGACTCACCACATGTGCCACTATTTCATTTGATATTCTTCTTCTCCCACTGACTTCTCGTTCCAGCACAAAATGCAATTTAAATGTCAACTTGAACTAAAAAAGTTACATTCCTGGGGAGATTGCTGGTATCTCATACAGCCTCAAATAATTCCATGGCTTTCCACTCCTCTACCTATTTTCTCCTATTTCAGTCTCTCATTGTACAGGTTCTAAAATTAACAAATGGTGGAAGGGATAAAATTATGCACAGTTTGTTTACATAATAAGTGACAGGACAAATCATAGAATCATAGAATGGTTTGGGTTGGAAGGGACTTTAAAACCCATCTCGTTCCACCCCCCTGCCATGGGCAGGGACACCTTCCACTATCCCAGGTTGCTCCAAGCCTCCTCCAACCTGGCCTTGGACACTTCCAGGGATGGGGCAGCCACAGCTTGTCTAGGTGACCTGTTCCACTGCCTTACCACCTAATTTCTTCCTAATATCGAATCCAAATGGGAAAAAAAAAATCTATTCTGAAAGGACAAAAATGTCCTTTCATGCCTAAAAGGGGTTGGTCCCAATCCATTCTGGGATCCAAAGTTCATATACTGAATATACCAGTGCACAGAGAAGGGTTGTGGTGTCTTAAGTGAGGCCATTGCAAGCTGCACAAAATGAGGACTAGAAATCCAGGGAAAAAAAAATCATAGGAATAGAAAAAATAGGAAGGATATTTATTTTGTCATCCACACCAGTCAAGTGTGTAGACAGCACAGAGATTGTCCACACAGGACAATCTGTCAGGAGACTTTATGCTTGGGAAATTCATTAAGGGTTGTGAGAGTGTTTAGAGTTTTATATTTTGGATTTACCTGAGACTTTCGGGTTCCCCCCTGGTAAAATGGTCATTAATTTGCAGAAATGCTTTCACTCTCCACAGACTTGTTTTTCATTGGAGAAGGACCACAGGCATTGAGGGCACAGGTCACATCAGCTTGGATTCTCCCTCTAGGACAAGCCAAAGGAGACTTTTCCAGTTCAAGCTCACTATCATATAGGCAGGAAACAGTGATGGCAACCAACTGCCCTGCCAGAGCTCAAATCCCTTTTTCTTCACTGCTGAATTTGTACACATCTTTTTCACTTCCATGAAAATGCCTTAATTCATAAGAACGGAGAATTGTCACAATCTTTCTTGCCTAAAGATCTCTTTTCCCCTGAAATTCCTAGGAAGACTGCTGAATGTCATTCTCAGCTCCCTGCAACGTTGCACAAAAGGCATGGGAAAGCTGGGAAAAACAGCTCTGTTGACATCAGTTAGACGTCAAAAAGTTTAGTGCTGAGATTAAGCCCTAATCTCTGTGGTTTAGTTCCTAACATCCAGCATTACTAGTGCTCACCAGTTTGTGAGAATGCAAAATAAAGACTGAGACAACCAGTTCCTCCATTATTGGCCCCACAGAAATAACTCAGACTGTTCCACTTCAGGAGAAATAAGGATTATGGTATTACAGCACATGGAGGAGTCACTGCTGCCTGACTTAGAAAAGATGGAGATGTTTTAGTCTAAATGAAAATTAGAGTTCAATATAGAGTGAAAGACACTTAAAACACCATGAAATGTGGGAAGTGGGCTCAGGTTCAAAAGGCACTCAAAACTCACCTGGAATTACCGTGGGAAACAGTTGCTGGAAAAGCCATCTGGAAAAATGCCTTCAACAGAAGAGTCAACCTTCCTGGGCCCTTCATCCAGTCTGAATACAGAGTTTTGTTATAGGCAGAAAAGATTCAGCTGTGCCACAGATTTCCAGTGCCTTGATGGTATCTCCAGCAGTGGAGAAGACCTGCATCAAGAGGTGTGCCACAGGAGGTTTCTTTTCTTAGTGAAATTATTGGAAGTCTAAGCTAGAGTCAAATTCTATATATTCACAATGACTTCAAGGGCCATTTGCACAACTAAAAACTCACTGCCCCTTTCTTTTTCTGCAATGTAGTGTACCATCCACCATAGTTACCTCACTTTTGCAGCAAACAGGTGAGGACCTTGTTAGCTCCCAGCTGTGATTCATCCCTGCTGCCAAAGCCATCTCTTACAGTGAAAAGGGGATGATCCTGCAGGGAAAAAACCCAGACAAACAGATTTTAGGCTGCATTTCATCGCTCATTATCTGGGTCTCAATTTAATAGATATATTTAAGGTGTTAAGAGCCCTAAAAGAGATTCTGTCACTGTGTTAAGACTCTGGATCCTGATCAGATTTGCACATTTAGGTTAGTGGAGTTTGCTGAAGCTTCAGCAAAGAGTGATTTGACCAAAGGAGCAATGTGCATGTTGGTAAAGCTCATCTTTCCTCTTTCCACATGGTCATGAATATTTCTGTCCTGCCTTATCATGCTCCTGTCCCGTGTCACCACTACTGGAAATGGCACAAAGAGCCACTGGGTTTCTGTGGGTTTGTTTCAAGGAGTAAAGGCTTAAATTGAAAAAGAAGACAAAATTAGCACAACTCCAGCAGCATTAAGTGGTTTCATTCACCTATTAAAAAATAATTAACAATAAGGCAGGCAAAACCCCACCACCAGCTGCAGAGCATGCGGGTAGAGCAGGCCCTGCTCACTAATGCACTGCTCTCAGGTTGGCACCTGCTGCTCTGATGAACATGTCAGCAGAGAAATCACACAGCCAGCATTAAACCAAACCCAATATTGAACTATCAGGCACAGATTCTACGTCCCATCACAGGCTGTCCAAGAGGGAAGCTCTCCCGCAGTCCCTCTATCTTCCAGGTGTTCGTATCGTTGCTCTGCCCCACAGATGGATGAAGAGCACCTCACACTGCCAGTATTTACCTCACAGAGGTGTTGGAGGCTGTAATTAATTACTGCTTGTAGAAGCCATTCAGTTTGTCAGAGAAAGGCACTAGAGAGCGAGTGGTGCTGTAAATTATTACACTTGAAAACGTTCAAACTCTTCAGCCTTCCACCTCTCGCCTTCTCACAAACTTGAAGCATTTCCTTTTCTCCTCCTGGAATAAAATTTGCCCTCTTGACATGCACAAACCATTAGAGAGGCTGTGCTTACAAGCACCTCACAGTATTTCCTCAAGTTTATTTTGACATTGACTTTTAATCAACAGGATGATGATTGAAAAAGCTAGTCCAATGTTTCACTAGAAAGGAATATTAAAAGTGCATTGATTGTGTCTGCAAAGATATGCAATTAAAAAGTATAAGTGCTGTTATTTAACACTTGACTTTACTTATTTTGAACTCTTGTGGCCCTGTTGTGTACATGGTTAAATGTGCAATGCTGTGTGTTTCAAGTAACTTGGCTGTAAGCAATTTTATATTTTAATGAAAATAATTACAGTTTGAGTAATATGAAGTGTATCTGAAGTATAACCCCTGATGCTACTTCCCCAGAATTAGCTGTGATATAAATTATCATGATTTATTATGGTTACTCTGTGCTTTATGTGTTTATAGGGGATCCTGGCTAGCAATGATGATTCTTAACTAACAAAGAATTGCATTTCAAAAGCAATTTTTTCTTGGATCTCCTCTGTAATTCTTCCACAAAACTGATATGATTTAAGTGTGCTGCAGTATGTGCTATTGCAAAGATGGCATTATTGTGCTGTCATTTTGACAGCTTACTTTAATTTACACCATTTAATGGATGAATACATTTTTTAAAAAATCTGGTGTTATTCTTTCTTAATATACCATATGCCATCGATCCCACATGCACTCCTTTGCATAAGCACACCAAATTATATAGTGGCATAAAGCAACCTATGTGTCATATACAACCTCTCCTTTGAGTGACACATCAGAAGCTGAGGTCCTCTCTGTTCTTCAGGGATTCTGTGGATCCTGTGACATTTCTGAGCCTCGAGCTGAAATATGTTACACGATACACGATGTCCCGATTGGCGTCTGTCCACCTCAGAGATGGGCACTTTTCAGATACACTGTACAAAAATAAATGCATGAAAGGCATTTGCCTTGCTAGAAAAGCAGCAGTATAGAAAGTGCAAAGATTATTATAATTACATTGATGCAAAGGCCAAAATCTGCAGCAGCTGGTTTCAATTGCAACCACTATTTTAAACTGTTTGGTCAAATAAAATCTCTTCCAGCTCCTGTCACATTTTGCCAGCTAATGGTAACTACTCATCAGTATGGGCAAAGGTTGGACAGCCATTCCCTTTGTCTTCTTTTGGGGAGGGCAGCCTGAGTATTCCTCTGTCAGGGCAATTTTTCGGTCACCTCCAAAGGAAACAGAGAATACACCAATTTGATCCAGGCCTGTCCACACTTCTCTCATAAATGCACATCTCAGCTCAGCAAACATCAGTTCAGTAGAGCTCCCCCATGCAAATTTCTTTACTCAGGCAGCCTTCCTAAAGGATTCAGATATTCAGTCTATCAAGGCCAGGTTGGATGGGGCTTGGAGCAATCTGGTCTAGTGGAAGGTGGACCTGCCCATGGCTGGGGAATTGGAACGAGATGATCTCTAAGATCCCTTTCCAACCCAAACCAGCCTGTGATTATATGATTCTACCCAAGTTAAAAACTGCTCAGGAGAGGCCACTAAGCTCAAAGAGAGCAAACCCTCCTTCTCAGGAGGACTTATAACCCCGGGTTAATGTACCACGTGAAAACATCTACACAACTTCCAAGTCACACCTGGCTTGGTGCTGTCTGCAAAAACTTCTCTCAATGTGCTCAGCAGAGCCTGAAATCCTGGCCCAGGAATAATCTCTGAAGACTTCAGAAAATCTGCTGTGGGACGTTATCTCAGTAGAGGAAAATTTCATTTGGGAAGCAGCCCAATTCAAGAAAACAGTTTCATGACAGCGTGGAAAGCAAGCTGATGATACTCCAAGAACTTAGCTTTATTTGGTAGACTTTTGTCCACTTTCCAAGCACATCTAAGAGTTAAATAATTTAAAATTAAAAAAAAAAATCCCTGAAAAAGATAGCCTAGTCTTTCCATTTTCCTGTTACAAACATTATTCTTGGACAGAAATGCTGCAAACAAAAATGCAACACGAGCTAAAGATTTTAAGCAGGAGGTATCCAAGGTTGAAAAGGATTTTGTTGACGTGAGCTGAAGAAATACAACATACCTTTATACTTACTTCGATCTTTGATGTTATACACGATACCCAGTATGGCACTACAACCAACTATACATGTCATAAAAATACAGAGATTCCATGTGGAATGAACCTGCAGTGAATTAATGCCTCTGTCAAGGTGTATCCTGAGATGTATTAAGCCATCCTTACTTCAAATTCCAGCTCACACATTCTCTGCAACTCACACGGCCAGGAACATGCAAACATTCCAGCAAAATCAGAAAAGAGTTTATTTTAAATTCCATCCCACTGACTACCAGCAGATTTGAAATAAGAAATCACATTAGATATTTAGAACTTTATGTGCTTTTTTAATAAACGTTAACGATTGTGGAAAAATATATAATTTACCTTTTTTTTTTTTTTTAAATTTATTTTCACATTATTTAAGGCAGTAGGATTTGGGTCTAGAGCACAAGTTCAATGAGGATTGACTGAGGGAGCTGGAGTTGTTTTACTTGAAGAAAAGGAGGCTGAGGGGGGATCTTTATAAGTCCCTAATATGAAAGAAGGTTGTAGGGAGGTGGGATCAATTTCTCCTCCCAGGAAACAAGTGATAGGACAAGAGGAAACAGCCTCAAATTGCACCAGGTGAGGGTTAGTTTAGATTTTAAGAAATTTAAATTTAGGAAATTTAGATATTAGGAAATGTAGGTATTAGGAAAATATTTTTCATGGAAAGGGTTGAGAAGTATTAGAATAGGCTGCCCAGAGAAGTGTTGGATGGTGATCCCTGGAGTTTTTAAAAAATGTGTTGATATGGCACCTGGAGACGTGGTTTAATGGTGAACATTGTGGTGGTGCTGGGTTCATGGTTGGACTCCGTGACCTTAAAGGCCTTTTTCAACCTTAATGGTTCTGTGATTCCATGATTTCACCTGTGTCCCACATTAAAAAAAAACCTGGTAGGAGTTCTGTGTGACCAGAAATGAGGTATTTATACAGAACAGAGCAACAGATGCTGACAGCTGACACTTCCTGCACCTACTGAAAATTGTCAAGGTTATAAATGACCTTCAGGTGTTATGAAGAAAGCTGCAGATCACTGAACAGAAAGTCAAAGAACCGGCATAAATATGATATTTTTTGGTTTTTACACATTAGTTTGAGTAGAAAAATACCAGAGATGAACAGCAGCAAAGAGAAGGAAGACAGTGCTATTTGTTAGGAAAGGACTTTCATTTAAAACCAGGGGGGTTTATTAATTTATTTTTTGTAGAAGACATCTCTGAGATAGGAATTAGCATTTACACTGAGCTTTGTTGCAGGAGTAGAGAAGCTGCATCTTTTAAACCTCCAGCAGAAATCCCAGAATGTAGAAGGGGCAATGAACACCAGCTCCTTCCCCCTCCAGTGGGAAAGAGCAGATGAGGAGCTTTACAAGTTGGACACACAGCCCTTGACCTGTGTGACACTGGATAACCCTCTGCAGTGTCAAGCAACAGATCACCTTACTTGCTGCTGTAAAACACTCTTACTGATGTGTTTGCAAAGGACATTTGCCTATCTCTGAGACAAAACTCCTCCCACCTTACTTGACCTACGGAAGAACAATCCAAACCATAAGGAACAAATAGGGGGAAAAAATGAAAAAAAAAAAAAAAAAAAGGAAAAAAAGAACAAACCCAGAAAAAAAAGAAACTTCACAGAAAATTAAACTCAACCCCCAGTATATTTTACAAAGCAGCCTTGAAAAAGTACTTTTCTAGTTTCTTCTACCCCTTTCACAGGGCTCTGGAAAAATGCAACAGAACTTAAGAGGCCCTGATGGAAATGAGAGTTTCTGCACTGAAGCAGATTGGTGTTGTTTGATATTTGTTTCTGCTGGATTTTGCTGGTCAGCCCTCCTTCTCCTTCCATCCAACACACGCACACCGATCTATAGCACACACATATGGACGCCAGCACAGAGGCAGCAAATGCCAGATCAGATACAGAAAGAGCAAATTTAAAAGGTTATAAATGTCTTTTCGTAAGATTATATATGCAATACTGTCAGTAATGCCCACTGACTAAATAAGAACATTTTTCTCCTCTCTTATGCGATCATAACGTAATAAAAGATAATCATTTCAGTTCAGCAGTGCTGTGTTGTTAAAAGGTGATTAGGAAGGCAAGACAGCTTCCATTTTGAACCTCTGAGAACCAGTGCCATGGTGAAAACCAGTCCAAAATGATTCTTTCCTGCCATGAGGTCACAAAAAGGTGAAACATTCTCAGTGGGGAGGAAGACAGGGATGTTGTTGGTGCATCACATCCTGACTGTCACATTGAGGGGAAGACTGAAGTCCTGTGAAATCAGTGCTGTACCACCTCTACAGCTGTGTCCAGCCCCCTCTTCATGGTTTGAAACACAAGCCTGGCTTTATGCATCTGCAAAGAGCCTGGCACAGAAGCATTTTGTTCAAAGAGATGCTGAGATTTGCTTTATCAGATAATGCTACAGTCCTGTCTAATGTGGCACACGAAGAAAGAGATACTTCCCTCAAAACATTCCAAATTTATGCCACCCACATAATGCAGTCATGACTTAGCCATCCTGAAAGACAAAACTGTGTGTGGCTCTCACGTACTGCAGAACATCCCTGTCCCTTGTGCTGCTGGTAGGAGCCTGAGGAGGAATCACACCCTCAGCCCCTGCCAGGCTGCCAAAGGCAGGGAAATGGATTTCCCTGAGGCCTCCTTTCTCCTCTCAGCACACAGATCTCAGCTCACCAAGTGCTCTTTGGGTGTTCATCTCAGTAAAAAACCTGGCCACAAGATTTAGAATCAAAGGCACCAAGTTCCAAACCCCGCTGAAAATCTGGCCCTGGCTGGGATGTCAAAATATTTCTGGTCAAAATATGGCCATAATCATTAAAATATAAAATTGCTTTTCATAATCAGCAGTATTTGCTCACATAAATAGTTTCACTGACTTTAGTCACAGGAAATACTAATTTTCTCTGACACTGGGAAGGACTTCTAAGACGGAGAAGACAACAATAGCATAAATATTACTAAGACAGAGCTATCTTTGTCCGGCCATTAAGACTGTATCACTCCAGCTTTGGTGGATACAAACTTTTGCATCACCTCATCCATGTGTGGGAGCAAGAGAGGGATTTCTTGTGTTCCTTGGAAAATGTAAAGGAGCAAAGAGACGGCAGAGGGAAAGATGGAGATTTCATTGCAGATGACCTTCAAGGTTCTATCCAAGCCTCAGCATTCTATGGTAGGAAAGTATTTGCAAAGCATGAAACAGTGACACAGTATCTGAGAAAGGATAAACAAATTATTGCTTTATGAGTTTTGCTTTTGTTCGGTCTCAAAAAAAACAGTTGCAGAGTTGAGATCCTCAAAATTTTTTGTAAGGACTGCTCTGGGATTTTCCCTCATTAAGGGATCAGCCCTATAATGCACCAGCTAATAGAGCAGGGGGCACCATCAGCTGATGACAGACACACTTCAAGTCAAACCTCTGCTCCAGCATTTGCTTATAAAGCTCTTTTGAACACAGACTCAGAGTCCTGGGTTAGACCAGACACAGCAGTCTTACAATATTTTCTTAAAGTGCTACCCAGCCTTGGAAATCCAGCTGAGCGTCTTGGATTCTTCTCATAAAGTGAAAAGGGCCATGTGTCTTGTAAAGACCAGCCCCCAGGGAACTGAGGTAAAGTATTTTTGTAGCCTTAACACAAATTTTCCTTGTGTTTATGGCTTCATTATTTTAGTGGGCGTGTTATTTCAGTGTGTTTTTCAGCTACTTATTTTCTATCTTCTTAACTGTTCTTTTCTTTTTTTTTTTCTTCTGTCTATTTTAAATAAGGAAAATGGACTCAACAGATGATGCAGAAGTCTTTATAGCAGAGCTACTGGTTTTCATTTCTGTTTCCTGAACCTCCAAGAATCATGTGCTTAAGACGCTCAAAGAATATTTCTGTAACATAATATTAAAGTTACTGTTGATGTCTGGTCAGTGTAAAAGCTCCCCATATGAACAGGGGTGAAAATCTTAGGCATCTATCTTCTGCTAAGTGCAGTTAAAGAGTTAAGACAAAATGAATTAAAGTAACACAACCAAAAACAGAAAAATTGTTTCTGATTAGCAGGAAAACCCGGGATTAGGATGCGGTTACTCCGTAATTGCAAAATCTGATCTGCAGTAATATCTGGCAGGGTAGCAGGGAAAAAAAGCAGTGAAAGGACTGAAAACTAACATTAAGCTCTTTAAGGGTGATTTAATCTAAAATACTGGTCTCCATACCTATGCAAGTTGGTCCCTACACTGGGAGAGAACTACCTCTGTAGCAAGCTGTTGATATTGGTAGGACAAACGTGGTCTGGCACACCTTTCTAGCCTGGGCAGTGTGTTTTTCACTTAAATGCCCCTTTTCTTTGGTGCCAAAAGTTGGTGAAATGGCGAATCTTCAACCAAAATGCACAGAGACAGCAGCTATTGATCAAGCACAGACAAACCAATGACCCATCCAAATTACCAGTTTATTAATTATCACTTTACCTGATGCCAACTCAACTTGCCATATCTGCTTTACTGGTAGTTTGTTTGCCTAATTAGCAGTAATTTGCATTTTAACTGAGCCTGTAATTTCCCTGTAAGGTCTGTGCTTAGGGACTCCAGTGATCACCAGGTTCTTGGTCAAAGTTTTGATAAGAAGTAATGCTTGAGTAAATTCTACGAGCCATCACCCTAAGGCAAAGTAATCTCATGGTAGGGATGACTGAGTAAAATAATAGGAAGCATGAAGCTTTTCTCAAAACTGGAGCCAAATCTTTTACAAGACATGAAGTTTAGTTCTCATTTTTCTTTCTTCCTTTTTTTTTTTTTAACTTCTTCATAGACTTTTGTTCTGTGCCAGAAAAGAAAGAAAGAAAGAAAAAAAAAAAAAAAAACACCAAAATATCAAGACAAAAGGCTATTCTTGGATTTATGGCATGAGAAAATCCAGGAAGGAAAGGAGACCTCATGAGAAAGCCTCTTTTCACAACATTTTTACGTGGCTTTCAAAGCATAAGCAGTGGCAGAAAAAGGTACACCAAGCTAAGAAAACAAAATGTACCATAACATGAGGAGTTACTGTGCTCACCGAGTCAAAATAGCCAGTAAGATGCATTAAAACCTGGCAGGGTCCTCACGTTCCTGTCCCATGATGCGCAGGCTGCATCTTCACTGAGAGCCTGTGAACGTCGGGTTGTCCAGTGCTCAGCTCTTTCAGCTGGAAGTATCTCAAATACTCTTTTAATTTCATCCAAATGTGTTAAAAATATGGTGGAGAGGTATATGCACCTAAAATAAGCAGAGGAAAAGTTCGAGGCACCAGGCAGAAGCACGCTCAGAGCAGAGCAGATAAGCACGTTGGTAATGTGTTTTGCTGTTTCAAACAAAGCAAGAACTGCAATTAAAAAAAAAAATTAAATGCAATAGATTTAAAACAGAGAAAAACTTCCATAGAAAACACAAATATTTGATTGACTCAACTGAAAGCAGATGAGTGTCCAGGAGTGCTGCTTTATGGATCAGTTTAAGGGGCAACTGATGCCCCTTTTCTCCTCACTCACAACTAGAATGACGTGATTGAATTTGCCATGGACATGGTTGGACTCAGCATTGACCAGATGAAAGTGTACAAAACACATCATAGAAATTAATTAAGGATGTAAAGTCTGTCACTCCTCTTTCCTCTGTAGCTTGGTTTCTCTTTTTGTTTCCTTCTGGGTTTGGAGTTTCAGAGAACATTTGAGTTTAAAATTCTCCCCTTACACACAGGCCTATACATTGCATTTGACCTGTGTCATGTTACTTGTGTTGAAAGACCTCAGCCTTCATGAAATAACCCAACTCCTCTTGCAAGCCCTTTTAATTAGACAGTCCTTGTTGAGGGAGATCCAACTAGCGGAAAACTAGGGAGGATATATGAAAACACTGGCCATTGGCAAATTGAAATGGTAACTAAGGTACCTCGTGTAAATGCTGTGTTTATAAAACCTGAATCCTATGGAGACCAGCCCCAAGCGTAAGCAGGAGAGCCCAGCACTGGCTATAAAAGAATTTTTACTGATGGTCAGGATCTTGCCATCTTGAGCTCAACTGACTTTTATCATTCATTCCCTCACCAAGAGATCTTCTGGACCTGTTTTCATACCTGATGTGGGGCTTCAATTCAGCCATGTGGGGCAGCAGCCTCATAAAAGTGGATTACTGGTGACCTTTCCACACACTCATCCAGTAATTTTCCTAGAAAAACACCAATGAGGGAAGATGCTCTTCATTGTGGTCTAACAATCCCTCCAAGGGTTAAAATATTGATCTTTATCCGCGATATAACATAGCTTGGCATGTTTCATCCAGCATGTGGTGCTCGCTTCAGTTCCAGAGCACTCCTCAGAAAAGTAAAACAGGGAGGTGAAAAAAAAACCACCCTAGATGGCTGCAAACATGCAAAATATACTTAAATAAATCAAAACAGCAAAGAACTTTTTTATCGTTAGCACAATAGAAAATTAAACACCAAACTTTAAACAAATCGTGCCGTTCGTTTTTGTGGCAGCAAAAAGAGTTTATTATTTCACTATTTCATCTCACCTTGTGTCATTAAAATATAGGACACAAGTAGTAAAACACAAAGTAAATATGCACATATCTTTACACCATGTAGGGCAGCTATAAATCTTACTCTTTGATAACAGCTGTACTGCAGCAATCATTTGAGTAGTGCAGCTGCCACAACAATATCAAATTTTATAGTTAAAAAGCAGTCAAAACTTTAATGGTACAGTGGAGGTAGATATATATTGTGCTATAAATAAACATTATCTAATGAAGAAATGAAACATGTTTATTTTTCCTTGACATATCGTTCAATATCATATATCTTTGCTCCTGCAAGCTGCTATAATAGCAGCCATTATACTTCAGCATGTATAACAAAGTCTGTAGTTGGGCTAATTACGCTGGATTTAAATGAGGGATGGGAGAACTTCAGACAACGTGGCCTTGCAAGCAAGGCTTTCATTTCAACAAAGCAGTATCTTACAATGTTATCAGAGCTCACATGTGCTGGCAGAGGTTCTGAAGAGGCTGGGAATGCAGTGAGAAACGAGTGGGTTTTCCCCTTAGACGATGACTTGTGCTGCGCTTGTGTGACAGGGTGTAATCGATCTGGGGGGCAGGAGACCATGAGAACCGATGCACTGGTTCAGACAAGTAGCCTCTGCTGCATTACTCAAAACCTCTGAATCCTTTCACAGGTCTACCAGTGGCTGGCTCATCTCCTGCCCAAGCCAACAACGTGCCTCAAAAATGGTTTCCATGAGTTTACTGAGGTTTCTGGGATCGCTGGTGTGCTCACAGCCTGGGGAAGTAGTGACAGAGCACTGATGGCACCTATGGAAATATCCTCTTGCCTACTACACAAGGAGCAAATGAGAGCATAGAAGTGTGGAAGAGGTCTTTAAACAAGCTAAGAAATGTCTAATTGTGAAGAGTTCACAGAATACAACTTATCATGATGCACAAGGAAGGGCCACATCCATCCCCCCTGCTCCGCTGCTCCCTAGAATCATTAAGGTTGGAAAAGAACTTTAAGATCATCGAGCACAACCATTAACCCAGTACTGCCAGGTCCACCACTAACTTAGATGTAGCCTCAGACCACTAAATAAAGGACCAAAACCCACAACTACATGTGACACAAGATGAGAAAGAAAGGTGGGAGTGACAAAACAAATATTCTGGGTTCCAGCAACACCAAGGAAACTGGCAAGTAAAATTCAGGAATTCCATTCCCTTAAAAATCTTCCTTGGGAAACTGTAATTTCCCTCTTCACATCATAAAAATGACGCTGGAAGCATCCCTGCCAGAAGGGAGATTACCAGCTTGCCTGGAGTTTGCCTCCTGTTTAGTGTGGGTTCCTCTGAAGGTGACACATGGACACCCTGGTGGGAATTGCAACAACCCGGGGGAAGCTGAGCCCTTGGAGATCAAATCCTTGACAAACAGCTTATTGCAGTTAAACTTTTTGCATGCCCACCATCAGAGATCCTCAGGGTGCTTTTTCTTGCCATCAACAGCACATTTATCCAAAAACCCCCATGAGATGCCATAAAATAAACCCAACAGCTGTTAGCAGATGACAAATCCTAGATACCTTTTTGTCACATTGCAACTTATACAATTTACTCCATGATTACAAACAAATTGCTGCAAAAAAATTATTAAGTCCTGGCATTTAGAGAAGCTCTAGAAATTACTCACTCCTCTGGAATTCTGCATGACAAATTAGGACTATGCTTTGACTCCTAATAAATGTAGCTAGAGCAGAGTTTCATAAACATTCTTGAGATTTCTTCTGTAACAGCTTTATTTTGGCTCCCCACTTTTCCTGCTTAAACAAATGGAAAGGTTGGCTGATATTGTCAAAATACAGCACTTCTCATGAACCAGGAGTCTAATGTAATTTATTGAGCCTACATTGTAAAACATAAAATCATATTTTTACTGGGGGACTCACTCACTAAAACAAACAAACAAACTAACAACAAAAAAAAAATCATTACCCCAAGCTAAGAATATTTTCTTTTAAAAGTAAAATTATTGCAATTATGGATCTGTAAGTAAGATTATGTGTTTCCAGAACTGGCCTTTCAGAGGCCAACAGGGTAAGTTTTAATGAACCATGCAGTGTTGGGTAAGAACAGAACAGATGTTTGTACAACCCATCAGGTAGACCTTTGTTTATATAAATGCACCACAGTAGATAATACCTAATACCTTTCTCATGGTTTAAAATAACCTTTCCACTAAAAATAAAAACAGGCTTTTTCCCAGTTGTGAACATGCTTAAAATCTAATTAACACACAGCTGACTGCATACCCACCAAACTGCTCACGCAGGGTCGGGCCTGTCACCCAGTGTCACCTCTTTCATGACACAGCCTTAATCTCCTCCTTTGTCCTTATATTGCAGTTTTTGCTCTAAAGGTTTCTGCACTAAAAGAGTGGGAAGGTGAAGCCATAGTTCAATTCAATTTATTTTTATATTGCCTCTCATACAAAGTCTTTCAAAACTCCTTATAGTGGGAGATAAAATAATCATATAACACTTGCCAGAATTCAGCTCGGTGACTTTTACACTCAGGGTAAAAGCTACGTACCAGGAAAGTAAAATTTACAAAATTTAGAAACAGAGAAAGCATTAATAAATATATACTGGTTCTGCACTGCATGAGTAAAGGGAGGCAAATCCTTCCTATGGAACATTCATAGCCTTCCTTTAGGTCTGAAGTTCTCTCAGAGTTCTGCAGATGCTCAGAGAGGCCTGTGCATGGAGGAGAGTAAGGGCAGTGGAGCACTGACTGTAGGGCACAGAAATAGGAGTCAGTTGTTTCCCCCTCGATATGGAAAGCCCAATTTCTGATCAGAAAAAGAGAACTTTTCAGCCTATCTTGGGAAAGGAATGCAAAAACACACCGAGTCACCTACGCTCGTATCCTGACAAACACAACACAGGAGTAGCCCCACAACCAGGGAGGGAAAGGTTTCTGCAACAAACAACCAGAAAAAGTAAAAACTACTTATGGCAACACCACACAGCAGCCTGTGCGCGGGGACAGAGGCAGGAGTCAGAGAGTGGACTTCATTCACCCTGCTGTACCCATCAGATCTAGAAAACAAGCACGGAAAAAGTGCCTCTTGGGCTCCTAAAGTAACTCTACCCCCGTCTAAACAATGCTCACCCAGTTTATTCCCATATAACCTCGAGCAGCATGACAGAAAGATGCTCCCCAAACCACCCGGATCATTAAATAAAGGGTGTTATAAATTCCGTGATATTGTAATTGTAAAAGTTTACTACGTCTTTGAGGCCCATTGATTCAGAAGGCCACACACACAGAAGCCTGGTAAAAGAGCATCTAAGGAAATATTTGGGCAACAGCTAATATTTCTTCCTACCTATCTTCATGCCCACAGCACTCAACTCAAGTCACATCTTTATAACACACAGTAAGAAAACACAATATATAGTAACTCATTTTCTGACCTTTTAATATTTCTGTCATTGATTGTCAGAAGTGAGGACGGCTCTCTATCCTAAGGTGATGGATTATTTAATTAACTATTGACCTTTTCAGTATCAGATGTTGACAATGAATGCGCTCCTGTGTAAGCTGCCTCCTCTGGATGCTGTTCAGTTCTCCACTGCAAGTTGATCTGTTCTCACATTTTGGTTTTAATCCTAACATTTCTATTATTTTAATCTAAAAACACGACAAAGTCTTATGTCTAGTGATGAATACTTTTATGATCTACTGCTTTGATTTTCTTTTGAACTCTATTTCTAGCAGAATTTATATGAATATTAACAGAATTAAGTCTTTCATAGATAAAATCGTTTCTGCTGCTTACCTATGACTGAGGTTTCTGGCGTGCTTTCAGGACAACTTCTGCACCAGGAGGCAAAGAAGCCAGCACAGAAAGGAGAAATTGCTCATCATCTGTTCACACGGGTCAAGAGATGTCCCAGCCTAAAAACTGTAAGAAACATTTGCTATTATGCTTTGCTTTTGGGCCCAGCAAAGACTCCAGCCAGGAACATGACATTTATACCGAGCACCTTTAAAAACAAAGCGTTTCACTGCTTTCCCACAGGACATGCAACATGAAGCCTTGTTTACACACAAGCAAACTGACTTAAAGACTTTTTCTCCCCCAAAATAAAGGGAAAGGATCCAGCTCCTCATCCTGGAGACCCAGGATCCCAGTGCTCCATTCTCAGCAATTACATATTCAGCCACAATCTTTTTATAAGCAAACAAGGTATTTTCCTCCACGAGCATGTTGTTGGAACCAAACACTGAGCAAATGATCCGTGCCTCCAGGTTGTCAGAGAGATTTACATGTGACTACACAGCAGTTTGGGTATTCCACTGTGATTTCTTGCCAGGACCGAGTGAGCTGATTAATCAAACATATTCCTGGTAGAAACCATCCAGAATTTCCCCAGGAAAAAAGTTTGTAGCCTGGCACACCTTTGCAATAAGTATTCTCTGCTAATTTCATCTGTTCAATTAGAAAACATGTATTTGCCAAACCAGGTACCAGACAGAAGTTTTGCTGGCTTTTTTTTTCGTGTGCTAAACAGACATTAATATTTTTTTCAAGGTATTCCATTTCCTTAATTATTTTGGTAACTATATAACACAAAACCACTTCATAGGAATAACACCCATAAAGAATATGAGCAGAGAATAACAATTAACAAATTTCCAGAAGGTCTGTTTACAACAAATCATGTTCCCCTTATTTTTTTATATATGTTTTTGTCTGTGAAATCATCAGCACACATGGCAGTAAATATTCCTGCAGCTGATGGACTTGGTAAGTGGTTTTAATCAGAAGCTTTCCTTTTGCATCAATCAGCTTTCCCCCCGTAACCCGAGAGGAACCCCCACATATGTCAGCGATGTACCCAGATAGCAGAGTTATAAGTCTGATTTTTTTGGTGATGTTAATACAATATTATGATAGATATCTATTAGTGGGGAGAGCGGAGCAGCAGACAGACTCCAGCTCCTCTGACAGCGGCTGCTCTTTCTTTGTCAGTGTCAATCCGCGCCGGAATCGCGGGGAATGAGTGGATGTGACAGGAGGGGACCGCACCAATTATGGATGAAGGGATACTATCTACTCCCACTGGCTGATGTGATTTATTCGACGGTCCTCCTGCATTTACGGAGCAGCAGATTGTAGCTGCTTATGAAGTGACAAATAGTGCTCAATGACATTGACTGACTTGTCTGATCAATTTATCTTGTCTGAAAAGTGGCCGTGAACCGCTGTCCTTGCTGAATGACGGCACGAGCAGTCCTGGTTCAACTTTACCCACGTGAAATCTCAAATACCGTTAGAAAACCATTACAGATCACTTTCCCCTTAATCAAATAACACTACAGTCCCACACAAAGAATGAAAAATAGAAACCTTTCCTGCACCTTTGCTTTGAAACGCACCTCTCTTAAAAGCGTGTTTTGCCTTTGAGACCACGTCAGTAGAACATTTTTATTATTTTATAAGTTCCTGAATACTTGATATATTTTGGTGGAAAAGCAATGTATCTGATGGAGGGGAAACAAGTGGAGTTTTCTTGCAAGAACCAACAAAGCAACTTTTCATGTCTTCTAGAAAAGTTGCCAACTGTCCCGATTTTACTGAGCCTTGAGTCATTAGATCCATTTTAAAATTCAGAGCTCCTGGAATCTGGTGATGATGTAATCCAGCTTTTATATGAAAATAAAGAAGAAAAAAGGAAATTCCTGGCCTCGTGGTCAGAGAGCAACTTGAAAACGCGACTTTAGTGAACACAATATGACCAAAATCCAAAACAAAAATTGGAAGCCAACTTACAAACACTGAAGGGTTTTGGAGGGTTTTGAGAAGCGATCTTAGGACCACTGAAGCCTGGCAGGACTTCTTCACATTTCTTAGAAGTTTGGCTCATTTTGATAGAGAAGTTGTGTTAATACCCCAATATTGAAAACTGTCAAACCCTCAGTGGCTGGAAGCCCTTCTCGCAGAGGGAGTTGTTAAATGTGAAGAGGTGGCAGAGCCAGGCTGTTGGGTGCTCTGGAATTCTCGCTGCTCTCCGGAGCCTCAGCACAACCCTTCCAGTAACACCAAAGTTCCACGATAAGGTGTTATTTGGCGTGAGCAAAGACCTCGCAATAATTCCTTTAAACAAACGCTGAATTAAAAACCATTGAGAAACCGTTAACAATTGTATTTTATCCAACATCAGATTAGTATTTTTATAGGGTCATAATGTCGTGTCACACCTTATAAATAATACTTATGATATTTCTTGTATAAGGCAGGCACAGGAGTTGCCTGTGAACGGTAATTCCGTGTATAAATATGTACAAACTTGTGAGGGAGTCCACACACACATATCAATATATATATATGGTTGTAGCATGAATAAATCAATGTCTGCATGTGGGGGGTGCATGTGTGCCGTTCATTATATATTACAATATTAAACTGTTATCCATGCACAAGTATATTTATGTATATATTTCAATTTATTAGAGCTAGGCAGGCCTTTACAGACTTAATAAAGAGCACCAGCATTATAAGCCAAGAACCATTTTTCCCTTTCCCTGTATTATTCAAATTTATTAAACAATATTTCACATTTGTTTGACACAATGTCAAACTCGGGACTCCTAAAGAACTGCTGCAGCTTTGGAACTGTTATGCTTTCTTGGACTTTAATCATTTTTGGCAAGGCTCCATTTCCTGTCAGAAAGTGAAACAGCTTAGGAATGTCATTTTCACGAAAGAAAACAGAGAGAATCCGAGAGGAAGTTCTCCTCCACTCCAGAGCCCCTAAGATACTCAAACACACTCACAGGAGGGCTGGAATACATCAAACATTAGCAGAGGGAAAAGGACACACTTTTCCCACATTAAAATACATGGATAAAGTTGAACTTTTGCTAAAAATAGTTCCCATGACTAATCCTATTAAGTTTTTAAAAAATTGGGCCGTATCTCCCTTGAAGTCAAATTGTTTTTTAACTTCAGAATGACATTAGAAAAAGACTCTAAAGTGCCTTTGCTTAAGTCAAAGTCCCTGGAAGATTATTTTTTTTTCTCTGATTTTTTTTTTAAAGTGAGATATGAAAAATGAGGGCAGGAGCATGGATCACTCTTCTAAAAGGGCAATTTACCTATTGAAGAGGTGGGGAGTATCAGTCTCTCCCAGATCATCACTTATGATTTATAGTGTAAAAGAGAGGCTCCCTATGCAGGGAAGAGGTTCAAGCGAGCAGATTAAAACTAACCCTTCACTCTGTGCCTACAGGAGCTGAGCACTGCAAAAAGGCAGTGGTATGAAGCCTTGCAATGCTTTTGGGGCAAGAAACACGTACTTTCTTCAATCAGAAGGCTGCTTACATAAAAAAAAAACCAAACCCACCTTGACTACTTGTTGTGATGGGGAAACAAGTAATGGCCAGATGGAATTTCAGAACACAACCCACACCCTACCAGGAAAAACACCACACTAGGGAAGTTAGCAGTTCCCACCACATCTTGGCCACGTTGGCAGTAAATAGAAGTAAGGACTTCTGACAACCACCAGATCCCTGTACAGTTTATGAATCCTATTTGAAGCTCATCTGAGTGCTTTTCTATCAGACCAAACACTTTCCAAAGTTTACACCACCCTTGTTTGTCCTAACATCCTAGACAGAAATCACAAGATATGGTAATACCACTGTTTTTTCAGTGGGAGAGGAAAAGGAAGTTTGCTGCAGGGGAGGATGAGAATCCATTCCTGAAGGAAAAGCCATTTGCCACACTACACTGAGATAAAAAGGATGTTTATCTCCTTCAAGGAATTTGACCTAAATCCAAACAACACTCATTGCACAACAAGGAAAGGCAGGTAGGATCATCTATTGCCCTTTTCCTAGAATCAGGTTAAATACCAACTGGTGGGATTTTAGAAGCCTTGCAAATGTCTTAGCCCTGTTTGCTTTGGTTTCAACACGTGCTTAGATCTACATGTTACAAACGCCAGTGGGGCACACGCTGCCCTGGGGACCAGATCAACGAGCCCAAGCTGAGAGGACATCCCAGCACCACAGTCCACAGGACCCAAACACAGGAGCCCCAAAAGAGAGCATCTAGTTGGAAAAGCCTGAGCAGAGTGTCACATGCCTCCAAGGAAAAGATGAAATCCTAAAGGGAGAAAACATGAACAATACTTGGGCTAAGAAAATCATGCATGTTTCTGGCTCAGTCGTGAGAAAGATCAGGATTTGGTATTAAGGAATTGAGAAGGAAGTTGGATAAGGAAAAATAAAATAAAAACTAAAATTAATAACTCACTTCACAATAAATTTGCACTTTCTGTGGTTTGCTCATGGATTTTTCTAGGCACAGATGAACAGAGAGCACAAGGGGATGAGGAATGGAGGGGTAATGGGAGTTGTCTACTTCCATAAACCTTCACATCTCCCAGTTTAAATTCATCCTCCATCCGCCTTCTGCTCACCACTGAAGAGGGAAATGAATCTAACAGCATAAACATCATTCAGGTTTGCACAGGTAGATGCACAGAGTCATTCCCTGAGGGAAGGGAGAGAGCAGAGCACGTTACAGTAGGAAAACGACCCCCTTTTCATGTGCTTTTTCCCTCCGTTTCTTGGACAGCCGGGTCAGGTACGATGGGGTGGTCCCAGCATGTTACACACACACCAGGGGACTGTAAAAACTCTCAGTGTCGGCCCACATCTGCTTTCCTTGAAGTCCTCCCCCCCCACCCACACTTCCATAGCAGCTGAGTGAGGTCAACACCGAAACACTTGTGAACACGTCGCTCCTTCCCACCTCCCCCCGAAACCCTTCGGGCAGCATTGTTTTCTTTTCTGCCCCCAGCTGAGCTTTCATTGTGCTCTCTGATGTTCCTGCAAGGAATAACTCATTCTCCCAGCCCAAACCTGTGCAATAGGTACCTTCATCTTCCAATTGCACCCCTGCCAGTCACCCCAACAGTATCTTCTGCCTCGGATGAGATTCGCTGCTGAATCTCTAATTCCCAACCAGCACGTGGCATTTGTTTGTTGTCAAAAGTATAACTTCTTGTTTGCACTTATAATATAACGTCTTGTAGTAAGTTAGTCACCGAGGAACATTTCCAGTCATTTATTTTCCAGCACAGACTACAGGTTTCCATGGCTATAATCCACAGAAAAGGAAAAAAAAAATCAAAAAAAAAAAATCCCAATTTCGTGTGTAGATGAAATACTTCAAAGTCTCAAACACTCAAGCCATCACTAACACATGTAATAATATAAACTGGAATGAATTTTCAGGATGTAGTAGGCTAAAACTCAGCTTTTGGAGCGGCAGGATTGAAGTGCACTTTGACAAGAGCCCTCCTCGTCACCCCCTCCCCACTCCAACTAACTCTTCCTTACCTCACCTTTTTCTCATGCTTGGCCCAGGCTCACAGCAGCTGGCAAACACCCATTGACACCAGAGCCCACGAATTTGTCCAAGCTACAGCTCAGTCTGCACTTCTGACCCGTGTGCTCCCGTCACCATAGTGTCGGTTTATACTGTAAACCCATGAAGTCAACCCATTACATGTTCCGCCAAAAATCTCTCCATTCCTCAGCACCCAATCTTCATTCCAGCTCATCTTTAACTTCACTGTACTATTTATACTTCCCGGCACGTTAAGGCAAGCATAGAATCATTTAGGTTGGAAAAGCTCTTTAAGATCACCGAGTCCAACCTTTGGAGAATTTGGAGAGTGAAGTCCATATCTGGAGCTATACAGCTATTTTCCTGTAGTTAAACATCTGTAAGGAAATTACTGAACTTAGTGAATTTAATAAAACAATTGGGAAAAAAAATTTAAAAAAAGAAGAAAAACCCACAAGAAACCATAATATTAATTAGCTGTGAAGTAATGATCGCCATGCCCATTCTTCTTGTTATGTTGTCACTTAAATTCCAGGCTTTTTGCATTCCCATTGCTGCAGGTGCCTCTGAAACAGCAGTTCACACATTACACTTCATCCTCCTCCCTTCTGTCCCAGCCTGGTACCTCCTTGAGGGTGTCATATGCCATCCATTTATCTTCCCTTTTTATCAGCCTGCTGAGCCACTCAGAGGTGGCCAGAACTTCTTGTGGCCTCCCCCCTCACTGTTGGCCCCCACCAAATTTCCATTTATATCTAGATCTTTCCATGCCCAACACAACCTAATGGGCAGGAGAAGGCCTGAGCCCAGGTTGTTTTAACAATGCCTTCAGGGGCTTATTCACCAAAGTTTGATGCTCTGACGAACAGCTTGCTGCAGCTCTAATGGTAAGGCATATAAAATGCATCATACATTAAATTTAATGTTGCCTCATTAGTCTTAATTAGATTCCTACGTTACACCAAGATTATAGTTTCTTCGTGTTTATGTTTGCTCCTAAAATAAATTCTACACCACACAATAGTTTGGTGTACTTTCTAACCTTTGAATAAGTATGCCCTGAATGGATACCTACAGATATTCTTAACCCTGAAGAAACAGAAATTAGGTGATGCTACAATGGCCCTTTAGACAAAGAGGCTGTGTTAGGTCAGTCACAGAGGAATAAATTTAAAAGGAAAAAGCACACAGCATGTAAACATTTTTTTGAGATGTTTTGAAATTACTCATCTTGTGTTTTAAGAGGTAAAGGGGAAGAAAGAGACTGTTCATTTCAAAGAAGTAAAAAGCTTTTCTATTTCTATGATTGCTTTGATAGCTTGCTCCCATACTAATTAATTTTTTCTTCTGGACCAGGTTTTTTGCAGCTTATTTACTTTCAGTTGTAAAATCTGTTTCCAGGTGATGCCACTAATTCACCTTTAAAGCCTGTCTAGAACTTGCTGCAAGAGCAGAGCTCATCCCATGGTTAATCATAATGCCCTGCACCGGGACCACACATGTCAGAGGCCAGCAGAGAACAGAGATGACAACCCGAATCACAGTTTCCACTATTGACAAAAACACCACTCTAGGAACGCAGCTGCTTTAGCAAAAACCTTTCTTTCATCCAAAGAAAGAAACCACATATGGTACCTGCTTGGTCTCCTAGTGGTGGTGAGCTGTTCCCCGAGGCAGGCATTGTCCCCCAACTCCGGCATCACCTCCACCTGCTGCAGCTCAGTACCTGGTCTTGTATTGCAATCCCATCTAAAAAGATGTTCATATTTAAAATAAATAGCTATTAATACATTGGGTCTACTTTACATTAAAACGGTGTCATTTACAAGATTAGACCAAACTGACTTTATTTTCATAAAGCCTGTTTTCATTTAACAGGAAAAAGCCTGGTTACATCACAGAATCAGGTTTCTTTTCAAAACACTTTTTTTCCTACTATTTAATAAAATGTTAGAGCATCCCACTTTTCTTTGCAACTAATTATACACGTAATTTCAAATTTCAAAAAGGTTGGGAAAAAAACCCGCAATATTTTTAATGTCAAACTAAAACTTGATTGTTTTGACCACTGAAAGGATGAAAGCTGGTTTACCAAATGTTGTCGTTCCTAATAATTTTGCCCGGATCTTGCCACGAAATAGTTCAGCCTCTTGAAACTTTTTCTTGCCCAGCACAGAGTGCAATTCATACAGTGTCTTTCCAACTGATTTATCCAAGCACTCACAGTAGTATAGGAGCAAAGAGAAGCCAATTAATAATATTACCAGTTAGTGTTCTGCTATTTCTGCTCTGATATTTTTAAGATTATTTCCTTTCATGTTCCATACCATTAATTTGATAAAATTTAATAAAATTTCATTTGAATTTGCATGTGGCCAGTTTTACTTGTTAATTAGAATTGGGAGAATATTATTGAAAAGACAGTGTAAATCCATATATTTCACTTGCTTAAGGGTTTAAAAGAAATTATTTTGTCCTGTTTGGATTTATCCTTTTCAGAAATCTTTGCACAAAAATGAGCATTTAAAGTTTCTCAATATTTCAGTGGCCTCACCATGTACACTCAAACAATATTATTTCCTCCGAGATAAAACAGGCTTTGAAAAATCCTTTCCGTGGCTCAGGAAATGGGGAAAATGCTTAGGAAAATTCTCAAGAACTACCTGGCTTTATAAGGAGATCAAAGTCTAAATATTTGTATCACAGACAATACTGAAAGACTTATTTAAATGACTAAGAGGGCACATGTACTGATTTTGTTCAAACTTGAATTTAAACTTTTCATCCATCCAGGCTACAGTAGCACATTTTCCCTAGAAATGACGTCTTGGGAAAGGCCTATGCAACTCGGAAAGGAAAAGGTTTACATTTTCTAAAATCCCCTAATCCTGCCTTTTTGCAGTCTGTCCATAAGTTGTTACCTTTTTCCTGAGGGGATAAAAAGCTCAGTTTGTTTCTTCAGTTCTTTGAGGGCTTTGTCTTATATCCACCAGTGAGGAAAGAAGGAAAAAAAGGACCAGGTGACTCCTGGGGCAAAACTGCAGCTTCAGAACATCTTAAATCCCAAACAAACCAAGAAAACCCCCAGAAACACAGAAAACTTCTTCCATTTCTCATCATGGATTCAGAGAATACCAAAATATTTCAGTAAATATGGATGAGTGACATGAATGGGTTACAGATGAATTCACAGGAGGAGAAATGAGTGGATGCACATATGTACACTGGATGTACATATCTTTAAAAGATAATATCATGTGTAATTACAGTACAGTGCTGAGCATCTGAAAGAGAGAAGGTACTAAAAAAAGTGATTTATAAATTACCTGTTATTTATAAAAAATAAGAAATTGATGCCCAAGGACAAACCTTGACTTTTATTTAAAAACCACACAAAGTGTTTCAGAGTGGGTAAAAATTAGCAGAATCTCTTCTTTCGCCAAAAGGCCCAAGAAAAGTCAGCTTGGCCTCTGGCGTGGGTTGGCTGCCAGGTGGGATGCAGCCAGGCAGGACACATCCACCTCCCTTGACTCGAGATCATACAACATCCAGCAAAAAAAAAAAATAATGGATGTTGTAGGAAGGCTGGGACTCCTCGTTGTCTTTTTATTGCCTTGCTGTGGTGGCCCACTGGCAGCAAGGACAGCCAGCCATGCTGGGGTTCACTGGGAAAGCCTCCCAGCATGGCTGGGACCGGATCCACAGGAGAAGGGGAGTGTGTGAACCCCAGACACCCCACACTGCAGACCAGACCTCCAGATGTTGGAAGAGGAGCGGGCGACAGAGGAGGCGACAAGGGTGGTTGGTGATCCTGCCGTCAGGAACTGCTCTGCTCCGAGGAGCTGGCAGGAGATGAGAGGTAAGCTGTGCTCTGCAAAGAGCTGCAGCCACTTCCTCCGGAGCAACGGGGAACGGAGCAGAGGGCGGCTGCACATTAAATCACTGCTTCAAGGCTTCCGCAGGTGAGGCCCAGCTGAGCAGGGCTCTGCACATCCAGCCCAGCCCAGCCCACCGCCCTCACTCCACTCCGCTGGCTGGATCCAGCCTTTTCATTTTGCTGGCCGCGGGGTGGATCCTGTTGGATTTCATTTGAGGCATACGGAGAGCTCTGGGACATCACCCAGGAGTGGATTAATTAATTTATCCGGCCTTTCCAGGCAAGGTTTGGACGTTTCCGGGATCAGCCGTCCTCCTCGCACGCAACATGAGCTGTTCTGGCAAGAGCCCCTCGGCCCGATTTGGTTTGAGTGACAAAAGTTAATTTTATTGATGCGCAGCCTTCTGTGATGCGAGGTAGGAGGTCCGACCAGGCAAATCAAATGGCTTCTCCAGAAATATCACAGTGATTGATAACGAGGCAGTGATGCAGATTTCTGACACTTTTGATCCTACCACAAGCAAATGCTAAATTTAGACCCGAGAATTTACAAAGCTAATGCCATGCTGCTTTAAAAGTGATCGGTGAAAGATATACATAGTTTAACGACGACTAAATGTTATTCAATGAAGACTTTTTTTTTTTTCAATGCCAAACAAAACTGTAACAAGCAGGATTTCAAAAATATGGGGAGGGAGGGTGGAAATTAATATGAAACAAACCTAGGTATAGAAACATGTCAAATATGCTATTGAACTGTAATTTCGTTTTTAATGGAAAGGTCATCCAATGTATTTTGATTTCACTATGGTATATGACCACCTACATATGGATACATGTCAACTATTATATGGGGTGTATAAGGGATGTAACTGGAAACACTTAAACAAGGAAGATGACTGACACTTACAAGAAAAGCCTTTATTATACGTCTATGTTTTGTTTCATTAATCATGTATGTTCATTAACCAATCATGGTAATTTATTATGCACTGTTTGAAGACATCTTGCATTACAGTGGTGTCATTGTCACTTTGATCATCTAAAGATCTCACAGGGTAAGATTTGCAACCAAAGGACCTGGCTCCTCTGTATGTGCTGCATGAACATGTACTGGAGACTCAGAAGTGTTAAAAAAAACCCCACAACAAACCTGCAGTACAATGCTGTTTGCAGGATACAGAAATTAATTATGTAGCTCAAAGATAACAACCCACAAATTAGGTAGAAATATTCAGGTGAAGTGATTTGCACATGATTTTAATAGTGGATAAGCACCAAAAGGAGATGCTATTCATTTTGTCGTGTAATATTTGATCATGAAGTGTTTTGCTAGCTTGTATCACGCTCGATCTATACAACAATCTGAAAAACACACTCTTTGCAAAACAAACTCAAAATGTTCTCAAAAGTCTTGGCTTTCATCACTGCCTGCTATTGCATTTATATAGTGAGAAACTAAATATATGTTTGTCAAAAGATAGTTAGAGGCACCATTACCCAAATGCAGCACTTCCTTTCCCCTTAGTCTAATGGTCACTGCAAGAAATGTTGTGAACCTGAGAATTAGAGAGAGTCTGATTTTATGGAACCAAGGTTTACAACTTCTTCACTGCTCATTTCTGCCTTCCATTGCACCTTTCATAAACCTACTGATTAATATCAAACAGTGAACAACTCTGACAAGCAGGATTACTAATCCAACATAACTGTTTATAGTGTGAATGAAAAAAGTGCTCCGTTTCCAGCCACCGCACTTAATAATAAATTCCTGTTGTACTTAAATGTTGAAGGGATTACATAACTGTCAAAGTTCCTTTAAATGTTAAGGGTAGTAATCATATTAAAGACATACTATACAGAAGCAAAAGCAAATGTCAGTTTAGTTATTATTACCATATTTGCATGGAGTTTGAAAATATGAGGCCAGATTCCCAAACACGTCACGTTTGGGCTCGTTGCGGCTGAGCAAAGAGGAAAAGGAGCTGCAAACCAACCCCGCCAGTCATGCTGTGATCCTGTGCCATATAAGGGGCAGAAAAAAAGGGGCTTCACGTGCCACAGCACAGCCACAGGGCTGGTCTGGATTACACCAGCTGAAACAGGACCACCAGGACAATTGTGCCAGAAAGACGGAGGGGAATACCACGCATTCCTCGTCCCTCTCTCCCTCTTCCGCTGTGCATACTTCTCACAAGAAGGCTGTTGGGTTGGCTCAATACTATCCCAGGGCAATTCTGAAGCACCCACTTAAGACATGCTTATGACAACTGCAACTCTCTTGGGCATCCCAGAGCAGTGAGAGCCAGGAATCTGGTGCAAACAAAATCAAATATGCAGATGCTCTCCATGCAGTCTTTAGATACTGTTCCTCTGACCTCTGCTATTGGCTTTGACAATCCTTATTAAACACCCAGGAGTCAATTAGTGCCTTGGTAACAAGCAACATTGTGAATTGTCAACCATTTCCAGAGAAAATTATGATGAATTAATTAAACTATTGGGAAAAAAATGAAATCTAGAAAAGCCGCAGCAACCAAAAAAAACCCAACAAACAGAAATCCAAGCCCAATGAAGACCTAGATCTCGAATTACGCTCTATATTTACCTCCTTCCCTGTATTGGAATCATTTGCAGGATTAAAACCTGAGCCTGGCGCCTCCCCACACTACGATTATTGGCAAAGAAACAATTCTTTGACTGTCTTCCAGTGCTCTTTTAAAGGACCGGGGTTATTCGCGCAGAACCCCACCCTGCATCCAGCAAGACAAGAGGAATGCTTGCCCGTGGAAGTTATGTGCACGCAATGAAACTCCTGTTCCCAAGTTAGAAATGGGACCCCATCATTAGCATTCCTGATATTCATAGCACTGCTCACGTTCCACAGCACCCAGCACCGCTCAGCCAGCAGCCTCAAGGAAAAAGATGTCTAACCATGAGTTTTATATTATCATTAAATCAGTTCTTTTTCGGAATTACTCACCTGCAGAGCCCTGCTGCGGTGCTTGATTTGCAAGGTAGGACTCCAACCATAGTCTCAACCAACCCAGTTGGTGCTGACGTCCTGGAGGAGCATCAGTGGTGAGACCCTTTCTCTAGTGTCCCCTGAATGGTGCTCCTTGGAAGTGACACACTTACACACTGCCACAACTGCCAGCTTCATCTTACAATAAATAGAACAATGAAAAGGCAAAGAGGAACAATGTTATTAATCCACCGCACATTAAGGTCCAGGGATAGTTACAACATATTTGATACCAAAATATTAAGCATTGTCTGGTAACCTACTTAGTGCTGGGTGGAAAGCAGTCTCCCATGGCCCAAGAATCCCTGAGATGTTGAACATTTTCCTCTACAAACTCAAAAATTCAAAACATTTGCCAATAATACACGTGTAAGAATAGAGATGTCTCTGGATAGGGTCTAGAGAAGGTCAAATTGCTTTGAAACATGGTCTCTTTTTTTAGGTTAGTTATCACTATGGCAGTGATAAATATTTTGTGAAAAATCTAAATAAAGCAGGCTGGATGTTGCATACTTAGAACGGGTGTCACTAGAGAACTCTTTTCTTTTTCCCCCCAAGTGAAATTTCTAGGAAGGGTTTTGGCAACTATGTTAGTGTGGAAATCACCACGGGAAGCGCATTGGCCCCAAGGCATTCGGCGACCTACGATGTGTTCCATCACTACGTCTGGCCCCTCTTCATGTCAGCGTCTTCCTTTACAGGAATTCTGAGGAAGAGGGGAAATTGGTCATGCTCTTATTTCTCAGTATTCTTTGCTGAGAAAAACTATCATAACAAGCTGGGGTGGTTTGTTTTTTTTTTCAATTTCTTTCAGTTAGTAACCCTTTTTTTAATCTGTGGTTTAGTGTTTGTCCCCAAAGAGGAGACCCTGTGGCTCAGCAGATGGTCACCTTTGATGGTTTCCTGAGGTTTGGAAAGGTTCAAAGAGGGAACCCCACACTCCTTCACTGGATCCTGAGGTCCCCCTGGCCCGTTGACATCTACCATCTAATGCCTGATGACAGGGCAATGGAGACTGCATGTTTCAGCTGCATTTCTAACACTATCAAAGCCCCTTTCCCTTGTAACTGAACTGTTCTAATTATGCACATTTCCCTTTGCTGTATTCCTCAAGGTCTTGTCTCACCAAATGATGTAACTCTTGATTACAGCTCTTGTATTCAGCTTGTACGACGAGGCTGAAATACTCCTGAACACCTTGATGACAAGTACATGGATTTGCCTGGCAAAACAATAACCACGCTAAAGCTCTTTTAACATCCTGGTTTCTTTGCTGAAAGCATCTGCCTATACTGTCAATTCATCCTGTGCCTCTTGGGTGTCTGACTTCAGCATAAGTATGCAAGTCCTATAAATGAATACATGCCGCTGGGGGTAGCACTTACAGTAGAAGAGTATCGTCTCATGAGTGATAAGGGTGACAGAAGTGCAAAGCAGAGTTGAGTGGATCTGGCACTCACATTGCGAGCAGCACAGCATCCGTACGGGGAGATTTTCCCACAGAATGACATGCAATAATTTATTCTAAGCCCTTCCAACTTGTGTGTGGTTGTTTTTTTGATCCCCCCCCCCCTCCTCTGCGAAGATGCTATCTTCTGCAGCTCTTCTCTAAATAACTGGTTGAGAGAAGATGCCACTGCTAAAATGAATTACATTGTTTGAAAGAAAGCTAATCAGTCTGACCAAGTAAATAATTACTAGTCAACACAATCCCCACGTGACTGTATTCTACGAAAGTGTATCACTGATGAAACAAGAGTGTTTTTTAATGCTAAAACACTGATGGTCCAAGGTAACAGTTTTTGAAGGACTCAATTTTTAATCACTCTTTATAAGCACAATAAAAGCATGCCTCACAAAGTTTTAAGCAGGAAATGCTGTTTTGTCAGTGACAACCCTGCACTGAGTATTTCAGCTTCCTAAAGGTCAGAGCATGAAGGACTTCCAGATCCCCCAATGCTATGGAGCAGAAAAACTCTTATCCTGAGCCAGACGTGTTTCCCAACACATCTACTGTCAAGTCTCCAACCCCAGCCACCACCAGATGTTCCAGCAGATGCAAGAGCGGGTGAAATAAGGGTGGCTGTGGGATGATCCTGGTCTTTTGAAGGAGATCAAAGATGCTCCAACCACATATGACCTGGAGCCAGACAGGTATGGGCACTGTGCCATCACATTGTACAACTGTAAATTACAAGGTGACTTGTTCCCATATATTGCTGACCTGACAAAAACTTCTGTTGGAAAGGGTAGAATCCAGTGATCCTGGGGTTTGAAGTCACAGTGGAAAAGTCTGAAACATCCCTGGTCACCTATAAACATTCCTTTCTCTTCCCCCTTATGCTCCCCTCAACTAGACCCTCTCCCTGTTGCAGGTTGGCTGCACTATTCGGCAATTTGATAAAAATATCTATAAAGTAAAAAAAATCACACACATTACTACACTTACCCAATACATAAAAGCCTCAAGCCTGTGTTCACGTGTCCATGAGACGTGATCCTCTTGCCTCTCTGCTGCCTGTTCTCCAGCTGTTGGTGGTTAGAGCAAAAGAGACAGGGAGACCAACACTGCTCTTCAAAACATTTCTGCTTCTCTGTCAGTGACTTTCTGCCTTCAGCAGCCTGGGCTCCTTTAGACTGAAACTCCCAACACCAAAAAAAACCAGCGTTAAAATAATAGGAGGCAAGCACTCTGAATTAGTTCAGTTAGTCCTGGTTTTCCTAGGCAGCAACCTCAAAATATAAGCTTAGAATGTCAAATAAAGGTCACAATTTTGTTATTTTTAAACCAGCTAAGTAAGAGTCTTAAAATGTCCAAATGGAAGAGAAAGAGTAATGATGTTCCAGTTTGATCTAACAAAGCTTAAATATTAAGATCCTTTTTAAGGAGGAAATCCATGTGGTGAGTAATCAGCTCTCACCTTGGTGTTGTGAAGTAGGAAAGGAGGGGAAGACTCATGTAACTTTTAAGAGAAGTACTGCACTATCTACAGTAATTGGTGGATTTGAAAAGCAAGATTATCAGAGATAAGAGTTCACCACAGAGATCTGGCGTAGAGGTAGCAGACGCATTCTTGAGGTGGTAATCCCACAATTGCAGTACCATAAAAACCACCTAAAATATGTAGAAAGCAAACAAATATATAAAAAATATTACTAGCATTAACAAAGAAGAGGAAACACAACAAAATTGGTTTGAGAAATAGCCTGTAAGGTGCTAAGCAGGTCTGTTCCATCACATACCTGTGATGTTCTCAGGGCATCAGTGCAGGAACACATGAATCATTGCTCTGAGTATATGCAGATCTTTGTGAGACCAGTCTTAATAGATTTCTGTAATACATACATGATTTAAAAACATACTTTCATTTAAAAGTTCAGTTTTGTAAGCACATCAAAGCTTTGCAAATGTAGATTTATTTCTTTTAATAGTGCATATTAATAATATTGATATCATTATCACTATTCATATTTGAAGACTTGCAAATACAAATTTTTCAAAGATTGCTTGAAATTCAAAATGGGGAGTAAAGAGATCCATAATTTAGTGGGTAGAAGTGGGAGTCAACTTTTCTGGAGCCTAATTTTCCCAGTGTTTAAATATTGCAGAGAATCAATGCAAAGCTCTGAAATGAACTTTGGAAAAACTGTTCATTCCCTTTACTACACTTACCCGATACATAAACTCAATAGGCTAAAATTCATCTACTTTACAAAGATTTGGTGCAGCTTAATAGAGTGCTTTGAGATCTTGTGATGAAAGAGTGAACCCAAGTACAAAGTAATATAATAAAGATAGCACCATTAATTAGAATTATTAAAATTCATACACTAAAATCTATAATCTAAGCGTAGGGACAAAGTTATTCATGGGTGTTTAAAATAAGGAAGAACATTAAGAATACTAATTTGGACAATTGAACCCGGCATACCAAAATTGTCCTTTTTTGTTCTGTTTAGTCTTTGGGGAACAGATAAGTTCACATAGAACAAGAACAATAAGCTGCTGTGTCTACAGTATTTGATTGGGTTTTTAAGATGGTCAGTTAGTACTCAACAGCAAGTGCTAGAGAAAACCAGCCATTTCTGGAGCAAACAGTGATGTGATGGGGTAAAAGGTGCCTTTTTTTAGTTTGAAAGGTTGAGATAAACAATTTTGCTGTCTCAGGAGGTTGCTGAGGCACTGATCAAGGAGATAGTTGAAGGGGGCTTTGAGCAACTTGGTCTAGTGGATGGTGTCCCTGCCCGTGGCAGGGAGTTGGAACTGAACAATCTTCAAGGTTTCTTCCAACCCAAACCATTCTGTGATTCTGTGAATGACAGTGAGGACCACAGTCCATTCAGAATCCAGCTCTTCATGGTTCATGCCTCAGTTCTCAGACTTCAACCCTTCTTGCTAATGCTCTCAAGAGAAAAACATCAGCCTCCAGATGCAGCTTGTCTAAGCAGTAGAGATGAACAACTGCAGCGACTGAGCCCTTCTCTGTCCCATCCTGCCACCTCCACGCAGCCAAACCTTGTCTAGCAGACAAACTTACATATGCAAAGCTCTGCTTGAAGGCAGCAGGACCATCCAGCAACACTGGTGTCCAAAATAAGTCACAACAATGGCCACATCAGCTATCTGCTGCCAGCCTGGGGACTGTGACTAACTTGCGCATACATTTGCATAAGTTATATAAAAATGAATGTATAATGTTATATTTATCTGTACTTGCATCTTCTTTGATATGAGTGGATGTTGCTTGTCCACCCACAGTAAAAACTTACAATGTTGTAGGCTTATAAATACAGAGAGGAGGAGAGCAAATTACAACAGATTTCTCCTAGGTTACACTTCAGATGTTGCTCAGAGGGATGGAGTTGTGGACAATAACTTGGGCTCATAACACATCGACAAGCTGGCCATCAGTATGGCACCATTTCCCGTGCTCTGGGGTTCCCATGGATGAGGGAATCAGTCTAACAACTTCACTGCTTCACCTACATTTCCCACTGCATCCAAGATCCTTGAACCAACCCCATTAGTCACAGTCCTCTGCCTGCACTGCATCTCTCTGTATCCCACCCCAAACTGGGCACAAATGTGGGAAATCAGGGCCTGAGCCAACTCGCACCAGAAGCTGGTGGGAGTTTTCCTGTTGACTTCAAAGAGAGCTGGAGCAGGTTGTCACTGCATAGCAAGGAAGAAGATGTTCATCGTGATTTATAAACATGATTTTCTGTTCATCTTTCTTCTTCCTAACTTCATAATCTCAGTTTCCTGGACTAATGCCATGGGTTGCTGTTCTGTAGCTGATTTACAATAAACAGAAGAAAAACTCTGCAAACTTGTGTTTTACTGCCAGTGACACACACTTCAAATTCCTTCTGTATTCTCAATGAAGAAAAAAATCACTACAAAGATCTGGAGAAAATACAGTATCTGGTTTAATCTCTAATTGAAGAAGAGTAGATTGTTATGGAGACACAAATTATATTGTACATAATGAATTTCATCGGAATACAAATATTACAATATTGCTTTTTTGCCTTTCAACTGGGGAACATCCTATTTTAAACTTGGGAATCATTCAGCTTTCAGATTTCTCTGAGTAGTTGCAAGGAGACTTAGAATTTCAAAGTAATTGCAAGGGTATGTGAAGCTCAAATCCAGCTTAATGACAAAGGGGAAGAGAAACTAAGAAATCTCAATTAGCGTAACCAGCGATAACTAGATCCAGTTTCCGGGTGAACTGTGTCAGATTGGTACAAGGAAACAAAACCCTCGTTTAGGAAACATGAAGGTTTTGTGGGAAGGAGGAAAAAAGGTCAGGAGATCTCACCTTCAAGTGGCCATTACCCCTCTGAAACATCAGTGCTCAAGGAGGGGCCAAACTGTCCAAGGTAAAAAAATGACTTAATTTTCCTCACTGAGATTAGTTTTATTTATCATTAAAATTTTGCTTTTGCTTTAAAATTTACACAGTGGAAAGATTTTATATATTTAGATTCAGTAAGAGAATTAAAAAGAAATAGTCCTACTAAAAATACGACTCACCCCTACCTATGTTTTGTGTACATATATATATATATATATATATATATATATAACAAGACCAATTCTCCAGGGTACATAATCTAGCAGTTCCCTGTCTCAGCATACAGAGATATATTTGTAGTTGTTGTTATTCCACACCCATGCTCTGATCTCTGTAAATACAGGATTAATGAGTTTTCTTGAAACTTTCATTGTGTATCCAATTGAACAAGAACATCTTCTTTGGATAACACAATATAAATTACCTAATTAAGACACATGATCTGCGTAATAAACCCACACATCTAAAACATGTGCAGCAAACAGTTTTTCAGCCCAAATGTGTCATTGGATTTTTTTTTTTTTTTATTATTTTCAATCCAGGGGGAGAAAAAAAGTATGCCACATGTAGACTAATAGTCTCCCAAATTTCCTTTTCCTTTTTTCCTTTCAATTACGAGAGCATTGTCGTTACACAAGTCTAAAACAGAGCTCCTCATGCTGGGAGATTTGTGACTTATTTGCAGTTTTTAACCAAAAAAATGGATATGTTCCATTTTAAAAGTTGGGACATATCTGTGATGTTTTAAACTTATGTACAGCAGCAATATAAACCATTCTCTATCACCAATACAGTTAGTGCTGAATAAAAAATTAGGGTGATACAGAGTAAGTATAGCACATGTAATGCCAACAGCACGAAGTTTCAAAGGGAGAATGTGATCCTTAAAAGCACAAATAAAAAGCAATATTAAAAAATTACCAACAACAAAAAAAACCCACACAGAAAAATCAGTTCTACATTAACACACAAAAAAATGTCTGGCAAAACCCCTGGAATTTACTTAGGAAAACAAACAAACAAACAAAAATCACCCTATAATTTTTAAGATCTCTTACAGATTTAAACTCCACCTGTTTCATATATAAAAGAGAAGGGTTTTGATTCAAGTTAAATTTATTCAAACATAAAGAAGAAGAATCAAAGTCTGAAGGTCAGAAGTTAAGGCTAAAGAAATTTAAATGAGAAATATTTTAAATACTGGAAAACATTACAATAGAACAACATATTAAAACTTATTCTTTCCTGTGGAAGAATATTTCTTGAGCTGAGGCTTTAGGAACTATTTAGGGTGAAGCATAAATTGGAAATATCATGGTGGTATTAGTGAACAAAGCCCTATGGCCTATAGAACAAGGGGTCAGACTAGTCCCTTCTGACCTTTAAATGTAAGAGCAGCATTTTATTTAGAGCTTCTACTATTTGTATTCTGTTAGTCCTGAGAATTACCAGTCACAATTAAACTCTGCATCACGAAAGATCCTGAGCAAACAGAGACATTTCATGAGCTGTCCCCAGGAGTTTACAGCCTTTAAGCTCAGTTTTGCAACTTGCAGTGAATGAAGTTCCACATAAGTGGGATCATTTTCCCAAGTTCAGTGATAACACAATACTGACTTTTATTACAATGGCATTTCTTCCATTTTGCCATCCCAGTGTTTGGGAGTTTGACTGCATTCCTTGCTAAGTAGCCTATTCTGTTTTGCTCATATGAGACTCCAAATTGCCATTTAAAATTCCCGAGTTTATTGACTTTAAACTCCTGGTGCCAGTTATTTTAGATGACAAGCCAGAATGCAGGAAGAGGCCTGTGATGGACACGACATGTACATGTTCCTGGAGAATACACTGGAGACTCCTCTCTGTGATCTGACCTCTCTAATACAGAAAGGTTTGTTACATTGGCTAGACAGATGATTTTCACATTTTAAGGCCTTAAATGTGCCTGAGTTACCCAGGGAAAGATTTATTAATCCTCATTTTGGCATCCCTGAGCTAATAGGGTGGCCCAGCTTCAGTTATAGAATCCTAGAATGGTTTGGGTTGGAAGGGACCTTTAAGGGTCATCGAGTTTCAACCCCTCTACCATGGGCAGGGAAACCTTCCACTGTCCCAGGTTGCTCCAAGCCCTGTCCAACCTGGCCTTGGACACTTCCAGGGATCCAGGGGCAGCCAC
>JAWWES010000171.1:2783084-2832689 GCA_035583135.1 Lophotriccus pileatus
TTTGGAGGTCTCCTGTTTCTTTGAGGTCTAATCCTGAAGTACATGGCTCCGGCTACTGGTGCCAAGAAATTACACATACCATGCTTAAGCAGCACAGTTCATGTCCCCAGAATTGTTGTACTTCTGATCACCACAATAGTTACTAAAAGCTTGTGCTCCAGACTGGTGGGATTTGGTTTCAATTTTTAGCACACTATTTTCACCGCATCCTACACCCAGCCACAGCTTATCTATCATTTGATTCTGACAGATACATATTTTATATTTTGACAAGCAGCCCACTTGACTGCTTTCCTGTGACATCATCTTATCTCTGAATGTACCAACCTGTTAATAACTTCATTTTCTGGTTGAATTTTTCCAAATTAAATTAAGCAGGCGAAACATGTTAAGCTCACCAAGTCCTCTTAACACTTCTGCTGAAGGGCATCTTCTGATAGCTTGATTTTGAAAAGGGCAGCATACAACCTGTTCAGAGAGGGATTTGGTCCAAAATATCAGGTTTCTGGAAGGTAGAAGATTTTTCCCTTGGCTAAGAAACGCAAAAAGGACAGAACACACAACCAAACAACAAAAATTAAACATTTATCATCTGATAACTAATATTTTAAAGATTATATCATTATTTAATGGCACTTGAAGGAAACCCTTATGAGATGAAAAGGAGCAATACAATCTAACATAAACTCATTTTACATTTTTTCTGTTGTAGATAGAGAGCTGGTAGTTAAATATAGACCAATAGTAGCATGAAATAATTTTCTCTCTATCTTGAGACAATAAAAAGTCAGCAGCAGCTTTTCTTTCATGTTAATTAAAACAATTTTAGGGGGAAAATCTTCTTCCTGTCTATACTATATAGTATTAATTAAATATGGGCTCTTTCATACTTATCTTATTCCGTAATTAGCTCTTCTGTGGAAGCAATACTGCACTGGACATGAAATCACAGGACAGTGACAAAATTTAATTGGATAACATGGACACAAAATCATAAAACCAGGCTCTTTTCCCAGTTGTGGAGCTCAGAGCACTCCATCCCATTCTGTGCCTCAGTCTGCTGCCATTTAAATTGAAAATGTTGCACCAAGAGAAGGAAAATCAATATGAAAACATAGCACAAGTTATTTATTTTTTTTTCCTGGTTGTGTTACAAGGCAAAACACGGCACTCTGAGCTCCTCAAGGTTTTCAGGGCACTCGAGTTGTTTCAGAAAGAAAGTCTGGCACTCACAGAGCCACGAGCACCAATCCTGACCCCCTGGTGATCAAGGAGAGGTCCAAAGCAGCAGAGCAACTCTGTGCCCAGAGGTGAATCAGCACCTCTGGCCAACTCCCCATCCCAGTGACACCCCCAGCAACGGATCTTTGTGCTCCAGATACACCCTGCCTTGGAGAAATGGGTTTGGCACCTGCCCACCTGAAGCCACCAGGAGAAAGCCCAAAAGCCCAACAGGTTCAGCACCAGAGAGGAGCCAAAAGGCTCTGACCACCTCACTTTCACTTTTTACCTGTAATCTTCTCTGCACTGAGAGGATGGAAGAGGAGCTGAGAGAAAGGTTGATAACATTCCCCTGCAGTTACACCTTTGAAAGCCTGCTCAGAGACCTGAACTGCACAAAATGCTGCAGAATAAATTACAACTATAGTGGGATTCACTGGCATTCCTAGACTGCATTGCTTGATATATCTGGAAATATCCACTTGGGGCCAAATCCTCATCCCAGACAATTCAAGAAGAGTATAACTTTTAGGTCTAACAGGGTGTCAGACTCCAACAGGGAGTTCTGAAAACACTCAGTGGGGCTTTATACCAGCAACCTTCAAAGATGCTGAGTATGAGAAACATTGTGCAGCAGTGGAGAAAGTGGCAAGAACGTGCCAGGGCCTGCCAGAGCTCATGGTTTCCCTACCCCACTTCACTACTAACTTCTAAAACAACCTTACTTTTATTAGAAAATACATTAAGATTCAAGAGCCTGATTTATAATAAATGCTTTTATTTTCCTTGCCAGTGCTAAAAAAAATTTCTGATGGCGCTCACACTGGCCTGATTCTATCCATTGTGTTCCTGCAACAATCCAATTTTTAATCATTGCAGGTTTGGCCTAGGAAAGTAGTCCTGACTTGAGGCAGAAGTAACCTGGTATGAGAGACCAACTCCTGAAAAGACTGAGCCTTTAAAAGAAGAGATCTGTACAACTGGGGAGCCACATGCAGCATGTGAAATACATGTTACTGTACTGGGGAGTGGAGAAACCAATCTGTAACTTCAACTTGTCTAAAACAGATTTAATTAGAATTAATACAAATGCATCTTTCCTGCATGGTTGATCTAATCAACACTGGCAGGTTTAATTACAAGCCTATTTAAGGTGAACATATTGCATTTACTGTGGAAAAGATGCATTATTTTACACTGTAGGTGTACCTCCTACTTCTCTATCTGCCACACAGGCAAGAGTCTTTAATAGCTGTTAATGTAATGTCTGTTTTTCCAAGCTCCATTTCTGAAGTTTTTAAGCAGAATCCAATGGAATCCAACCCAAAATCTAATAATTGTGATCTATTTTATTTTTTTTTCCTCGCTATTTAGTTTTCACCACAAAGAGAATGACAGGTCTAATATGAGGCTCCTGAAATGTAGTTACATCTAAGCTTCAGTGCTCCAGAGCACATAAAATAAATATATGATCAATGAAATGAAACATGACAAAATGTTTCATATTGATGTTATTTTTCTTTTCAAAACGTCTTTTATGGTTAATGCCCTCAGTCACTTTTTCCATACATTTTCTTTTTTTGTAATATATAGCTTTCCTAGTTCTGATTTCAAGTTCAGGGTGCCTGGGGAGAATTGGAAGATTTCTTCAAACCAAGGCTGTTCCTTCAGCCTTTCACATGAGAAAATTGTTAGGCGCATTAAAGTATTCCTGACTATGTTGCATTCCTTTGTTCAGAGTGAGTTTTGGGAACACATCCTTTTCTCATTATATTTCCATAAAATATATTTGATCTATTCTATTCTTAGAATACCTCTGATGTGGTCTGTGAATGGAGCACAGTATAAAAATATTTCTTTTTTTTTTTTCTTCTTTTTTTTTTTTTTATACGAGACAAAATGTTTCCATTTCTTAGACACATAAAAAAAGTCACTATATAGCACTCCACGAAAGTAAAACTTTACAGAGAGTTTTGGTGCAACTTGGCCCAGATCACAACAGCAATCCATCCTCTTTGAGTCCAGTTGTAACTCAGAGCCTCATCAAAGGCACACAGACTGGTGGCAGAGGGAGAAAGAGGGAGAGAAGCAGAAAAAAAGAAAGAGGAATAGAGAAGGAATGAGACCTGGATAATACTGCTGGGAAGCGAGTTTATATTTAGAAGCACAGAAAGATGTTAACCATGTGCCTCCTAGAAAAAAAAAAAAAATCTGCCCTAATAGTAGTTGACAATAAAATCACCTTTGGAAAACGTCTTAAACTTTCAGAGCACAACCCCAGATACTCCCAAATGCAGGCAGATGTTTGAAATGCTCACACAGACAGAGCATTGCAGCAATTTAGGCAGCTTTCCCCCCTTCCCTTCCCTATCTGCTGATTGTTGTTTCCTTTAGGACCTTGAGAATCACGGAGTAGCAGCCGCTGAGCTTTTCTGCAGCCCAGGCTTGGCTTGGCTGTTTATTGCTACACCCATAAAATTATGGTTTTGATCAATCCCTTTCAGAACCCTTTCTTCCCCGGAGTTTTCCATTCTCCCGAGGAGCGCTGCTCCAACCCGACACGTTGGAAACACGGGGACCGGCTACAGAAGGTTGTCCCCGGTCTGGCAGGGAGTGAAATGCCCCCACCAGACGTGCCCCTGGTTCTCCCTGCAGTCATGTCATCTGATGTGAGCTGGGAGCCTGCAGCAGCCCAGCTGCGTTGGGTACTGACCACAAATGACTTAATCCCCAGCATAAACAAGGCCTAACGTTCAAACTCATCTGCTGATTCCCTCGCAGCTTCCTACTCACAGTTCACGGGAGATGACTTCTCCTGGTTCCCACGACTGGAGAGTCCGGATCAAAGGCTTGAGGAAAAAAGAATACAAAGCTTTTTCTGGGTTTGTTTGTTTTTGTTTTTTTTTCATTTTCTTTTTTTTTTTTCCTAAATTCAGGTTGGAAAAACCTTTGCTTCACTTTGTCGAGGTGCTTAAAAAAAATTAAAAACAATATAGAAAATTTTAGGCAGTAACAGGCTCACGTAGGTACAGGCAGAAGTGACTGCACAGGGTGAAGTTTGTGTCTTTCTATCCTCATAAATGCATATATTTATTGTTGATTCTTTAACAGACAAAGTGGTATTCCCTGTATTTGAACAGCCATGGGAAAGCTTCAAAATACCTGAGCCAGAAAGCAGGTGAAGTAAGGGGTTTGCTATATTCAATTTTTTTTAATTCTTATATTTATTTAATTAGAACTGAAAAACGTTAGAGAAAAATCATTTCAACAAAACTGTGAAATCCATGAACAACAGCAGTTTCTTTGCTTCTTATTATTACACCAGTATTCCACTTCAGAAGAATGAGATATATTTTACAGTCTCAAAATCAGACTGGTGGTGTCTGCCTGAGAGCCTTCGATGTATCAACAGCACAAAACAGCTGCCTGGTCCTGCACAAACGGCAGAGACTGGAAATGTGGGAATTACTCACGTAGGTGTGTTGGCAGGGTTGTGTCATCTACCCCATAATGCACCTGGTTGCTATCACTTTTACTTTAAAGAGCACTAAAATTCAGCTAATAAAATTTAAAAAGAAAATCATATAAAGTGACATATAAGCAGGTTTCACATGTGAATAAAAAAAGCTGTAGCATGTTCTTTGCCACGTGAAGTGTACATTCGCTTTTATCAGACTTTTCCCAATTAAAATAATGAAAAACATACAGTATCTTAAAAAAAAGAATTAAAAACCCCTCAGACCAAACTTACCCACATTAATAAATACTGCATGTGTAGTGGGATCATTCTGGCACAGGAAGATTTTGCTCCCCTCTATGAAATTTTCTTGGGTAACTTACAACAGTGCATTTCCACCACTCTGTCCACAGATTTGCACACATAAAGGGACTTACATGAAGGCAAGTTTTTTTTCTGCTAGCAACTCCCCTTTTCCAGCAGTTATATAAATTCCCATGTGGCACTGGCCACCCCATGTGTCCTTCAACCCCCAAAGACCTCAGCAACGCCCATATCAGGAGGTTGCAGCACTACAGGCAGAGCCACGTTCCAGGCAGGTCACAGTTGTAGGGGACAGTATTTCTTGTCACTGGGAACAGTGGTGACGATGATGGGAGCCAAGACTCTCTCAGCACACACCTTCTGGTTGAGCCACTCCAGGAAAAATAGCACAGTGCACTTTGGGCCATTTAAATTAATTGATTAATTAAACTCAAGATAAATTATCAGATAAGGCCACTCATGTGAATTCCCCTTAACACTGTGTGGCTGAATTTTGGACACTTAGAATCATAGAACATCCCGAGATGGAAGGTACCTACAATGATGATCAAAGTCCATTTTCTCCATTAAGGAGTCTCATGAGCTCCTCTGCTCTCTACAAGGAGCTCAAGAGCCAGTGTCTGACAGACACCATCTCCCTGCTGTAGCTCAGCTTTGTAGCCATGCCCCCTCTCATCATTGCTCACCATCAGCCCTTCCCAATGTTCCCAGTTCCCCAGGTATCCCTTCACAACCTCTGGCCACACACATGGAGTACAAGAGGGGCAGCAGCACCTCAAGGGAGAACGTCCCAACGCATCCTTAGGGGTGAAGCTTTCTCCACCTCGAAAAAACCTCTCAGCCATTCATCCAGAATAAAAATAAAAGAAAGAATCGTATGCTTGACTTTCCATCAAGTATAGGAAGTCTGGAATGGCTGGGATCAGGACAGCTTTACCATCTCAGTTATCCCCACCACGTGCTGTACATCTACTGATGTGCAAGGTACAGGCCAGTGACAAAGTGAGCTCTTTGTTTATTGGCATTTCTTCCTATCAACTCAGCCATCTACAGGATCAATCTCTTAATTTGCAACATCTTTTAGGCATGTCAGAGAGATCAGAAATGAGCCATATCTTGCTTCTTAATAAGTTTCTATATAAATCACTGCCCTATTAAAAACAAAACGCAGTATCCTCCACTAATGATCAAATTCTACAGTTTAGCAATGTTAATAACCCTTTACTGTGGAACACTGGAATATTTTTATTATAAAGGTTATGACTTGCATTGTATTTATTATAAGCAGGGGGTTTATATCCTAAAAAAATCAATATTTTAATATGTAACATCCAAATATATGACCTTCCTACGGCTACATTTCAAAGGCAATGTGTGTGTTCCATTTAACTCTTTTCTTAAAAAAAAAAAAAAAAAAGCTCACTCTCCAGAAAGTTGCAAATATTCTGGAAAGCCTGTTAATCATGAAATCTTTTAAACTGAAATTTGTTTGGGGCGAGGGGAATCTCTACGATTTTCAGTAAACTGCCTTTGTTTCGGATGCACCGGTTCACGTGTCAGCACGCCAATGTGTCATGCCTGGTTACATGTGTCTTGTTGTGTTAAAATTATGTCCCTGACATACCCAGGCTCGGTGCCCCATCTCCATTATGCGTCAGGCTGCCCATTTTAAGAGCATTAGATTTTAATTTCCCTATTCCTTGCCTCGCATGAATTTGCCAACTGGAGAGAGTACGACTGATGCCCTCTTCCGTCACTGGTCCCAGTAGAGGTGGCCCAGCAAGACTCTTGCACCCACCAGGACTCCAAACATGCTTAAATCATCCATGGCAGTAGTCCAAGCAGAGAGGAGAGGCTGTACAATAAACAGCTGTATCAGCTGAATGTGACAGTATGGCTCAGTTTGTGCAGCTTTCCCAGAGCCCTCCCTGAAAGCCCTGCTCCTGAAACGAGAAATAATAAATGCTTACATTTATCACCTGTAAAAAATATTTCATGGGAAATGTTCTCTTATCAGCTTCCTGAAGAAGGCTGTGTGGGCATAGGAAGGTGGCTGGTTCTCTTTGAGAAGTACATTCAGGTGACTTCTCGTGCCATGTTTCAGCCATGGGGCATCAGTTCCAGTGGGCACAGAGGAGGTTGGCAGGGAGATGAGGTGCAAAACTTCATGAAATTCTAGATAAATGAAGCAAATGTGGTCTTTGGTCCCACTGAAAGCAATCTAGGTATTATTGTTCTAGGTTTATTGATCTGGGATTATTGTTCTACAACACAATTCTCCTCCAGCTCTCAGAAGCTTAGACACAATGTCAGTCTCCAATATTAGATTCTGTTAAATGTGGTTAAATTCACCAAAATATTTTGCCCTCTCTTCCTCTGAAATACTGTCTTAATCAGCCCAGCACACAGGACTGACTTTGGTCCAGCCAGGCATCATCAGTAAACAGATGTTTCCTTACAAGGGCTTTTGAATTTCTTTTCCTTCTTACATACCAGTATTGAAATGTCAAAACTCTCATCACAGGGTTCAAGACTTAAATACGCATTTTTTGCAAAATTGTAACTTTGTCTCTTTATTCTGGATATAAAAATTGACAAAAACTGGGGTATCAAATTTTTGTGGGGCTACAATGGTGATATAACAGGTGTCAAACAAGAATTTTGTGCTTTAGGGTTAGATATTTGTATTTCCCTCTTAAGCCAGGACATGAAGTGGAAGCCCAAATGCTTCCTGGTAGCATTTAATAACTCCCATAAACACCCAACCCTTGCTTTATCTGATATGTGTCCTCTCCATACGCTTGACAGCCAAAAATTGGAAGTTTCCTTGAGTAAAGTAGTCTAGAGAGCACCTCACACAAAGCTGCAGAGCCCTCAGCAGAAGCAGCAATGTATTAACTTTCTCAGTTCCTGTGCCAGGGCTACCTCTCCTCTGGGAAAGGGACCCTAGACCTCGGAAATTTACATTATACATTATTTATAGAAGCACAAAAGTAAAGTAAACATGTTCATTAAGTGAAGACTTTTGTACAGCTGACTTTGCAAGTATGATCCATGTTTAGGTCTTGAGCTAACATACTTCAAACCTGACAGAAACCAATTTTATAAAAGCAAGAAGAAACAAAGCAATGAATTAATCAAGCTATCAAGCATAATTACATCACGAGTCAATGTTTTCCCAACAGCAGCAGTTGATGTACACTGTATCATCTCATACACTCAGGAAAACAACAGATATTACTTGTTGGTGCAAAATTTTAACAACAAGACCTGACTTTTCAAGCTAACATAAATACTGGCATTTATATGACAGGTGATCATAAAGGTATTTTAGCAGTAAAATAGGAATAAGTCTGAAAATTTCACCCAGTGGCAAGAGACAGACTAGGCTACACTTAATATTTGTTAATTTAAACTATAACTTTTCCTTCTTGCAAGGCTCCATATTTCTCAAAAACAGTCCCTTACCCCCATTTTCATCTAGCTGTGTGTTTCTGATACAGACATGTTAAGATCCTGAGACAACTTGGGGTTCTAGTCTGGGACTTCTTGAGCTGCAACAGAAATTTTCTGAAGAAAAACTGAAAGGCAAATTTGTTAGTCTGAAGCTAAGCAAGGAGGGGTTTTTTGGTTGTTTTTTTTTTTGGGAGGGGGGTTTGGTGGGTTTTTTTTTTAATGAAGTTGACTGTTTTACATCTTGCAGCATTCCAAAAAATAATAAACATCTGAGACTTGCTGCCTCTTTAGCTGGACAGGTTTCCCACAGCTGAATCCTTTGATGATACTCTTTGGACTTTCTATTTTAGGAAGTCATCCCTTTCTGCTTTTCTCTGGAGGCAAACTCTTTTGCTTTCCTGCCAATCTTCCTCTTGACCTCTCTGTCCTGTGCACTTGGCCCTTCCATGTCTTTTCCAAAGTCCTCTCTCTCTCTCCTTCCACATTGCTAGACCCTCTCTATTTCCAGTGCCAATAATTCTCCCTCAGTTGCCAGAAAACCTCTTCCCCTGGCCTGGTTACCAAACCATTTAATCTCCTACCCCTTCTTAATTTTCACTGGAATATTTCTCAAATTTTCAGAGAAAGTGTATTTCCAAGAGCACTCCATGTATTTGCACCAGTGTAATATCCAGTATTGATACAACTGGATGTATTAACTGCAGGAACCACACAGAGCAGTAAAAACTGTGACACTGAAGTTATAATGTAAACATTGACCTTAATTGCACATCAAGAGGAAATTACTTTTCAAATGCTATAGGTAATAATTTTAACTCAACCTCTAGGTTCCAAACCAAAATATTATGTTAAAGAACACATAAAGGTATACTGAAGACCACCTTTTTTGTGTGGTGAAGTGGCCTGCTCAAACACCTCCCCACCATCAGCACCATGAAAACAGAAATAGGGGTAAATCAACTGCTCTGCACAAGTTTCATGTGAACAGCTCGTTATTTGTTGCTGAAAGAAAAGCAAAAAATCTCCCTCTCCAGAGCACACCTTGACATAGTTCTTCACAAAAGCTATACCTCTCACTAAAGATTCTTTATCAGACCCCTCCATGCCACATGTCAGAGCAAGAACTCTCCATGCCTAAGGACTAAGGAAGAATGTTCGTTTTGGCCTTGGACAAAGACCTTATTTATATACAGATATTATTCTCTCCCAGTTACAGCATTATATCTCTATCTGCTCCACTCAGATTAATATTTAAACATGACAACATTGTCATTCAAATGCTTCAGGCTTGATTACCATAGTTCTCACAGTCACAGTAGGAAGCCACTGACTTTAAAAGAATTACAAATCTTTCAGAGCGCAGCAAACCAGAAGCTGAGGCGGCCTCCAAGCCCATCATCCTCACACACAGCCCTCCTCCCATTAAATATCAAGCAGGATGCTTCATTTCATTTTGAGTTTTCAAAACCCTCTGAGGGACAGAGCAGCTCTGTGGGCTCCATCTCCCAGCATGAACACACTTGCACTTCAGAATTGCCTTCAAATAAGAACACAACCAAGAATCAAGATCATGGGGACAGATTAAGTGGTTCAGGCAACAAAGAGACTCACTCCTAAAAATACAGCGGTTATTAGAATACCAACTTTTCTAAAAGCCACTAATAAATCTTGCTTTATTGACCTACAGCAGGCTCACAAAAATAACACCATAAAATAGACAACTCCAGAAACCGCTCTTCATAGATCAAGGAAAAAAAAAAGAATAAACGTATTCTTTGTAAAATTTTGAAACCAAGAAGATAAATTCTCTGTAAATAACTAAACTGATACACAAGTAAATTGGTAAGACAGTACTGAATTTAGCCAAAATGCTTTAAAATACTCTGTCTGCCTGGTGTAAACTGCCCTTAATATCAGAATATCATCTGTTAGGCTCAGAACATTTCTGCTGACAAACCCTTCTCAACCTCAGACCCTCGAAGTCTTAACTTACAGTTTTGAGGGCTTCAAGCTCTCCCTGTACCAGTTTTTACCTGGCAAAGGTAAAATGTTCAAGTTCACATTTTATGCAGTGAAGTTAGAACAGCTTTCAGTTTAGGGAATAAAACACCCTCCAGCCGAAGAAAATTCTCACATTACAGTATGTTAAGAACAATCTACTTCAATTGTGGTCAGTTGTCATGGAGAAATAAGGACGGGGGGGAGGGAAGTATATTCCCATGTGAAAACCTTTCTCAGTTAGGAGGAAGAAAAAAACCAAAAAACAAGAAAGAAAAAGAACAAAAAAAAACACAAACAAAACCTCAACTCTCCTCCTTCCTGCGCTTGACATTTTATGCAAAGTAGGTGAATCTGGAATGAGAGATCATTTAAAAAGAATACTCATTATGCTATTTATGTACATAAATGTGGTTGTGTAAAAGTATAACAGGAATGCATTCACAATCGGTTTAAGTAATTTTCTCTTGGCAAACCACCATAAAAAACGGGCGTCATGGCGCCACCAGAATCCTAAATTGTGGTGGAGAATCATCAGTACACATGGCATTAATCTCTGTCTCCTTGCAGGAGACACCCTTGCCTGCATTTCTGGCCTGTCTCTTAAATCTAAGACGTTGTAACTTCAGTTTAAAATGACACTATAAATAAGATATACTCTCCCTCCCCAACAACAAAAAAATTACCCAGTTTATTAAAAAGACACATATTTCAGACAGTTTATTCCTGTTTGAGTTTTTCATTGCCAAAGGACACCGAGAGCGCAATACTAATGGGTTAATAATAGATCATGTAATCCTCAGTATTCAGATTGGACATGATTCAGACTACTGAGAGACTTTTTAAATATATACATATAATTAGTTAACCCATTGGTATTACATTCTTGCTACTTTGGATTGATCACAGGACTGTAGGGATCTCATTATACCCTACCAGTTTATTTTCCCCGGTGACTGAGAACGCTTAGCTGTCTTTTAATATCTTACTATTAATCGCTTACTAAGTTTTCAAATCTTTTTTTCCTTCTTCCAAATTTAGGTAGAGTTTTGCTAATAGAGCAATTTAAAATATCACCATTCTCTCTGCAAATTTCTCCGTGGCTCGTAAACATTGTTGAAATGTTCTACCAGATGAAATTCATGTCTTTTAAAGGAAACTGTGTCTCTATTTTGGTGGGGGAAGGAAAAAAAAAAAAAAAGAAAAAAAAAAGACTGATAGTTTGGGAACACCCACTCAAGATAAAAAAAGGATCCTTGAAGATTTCCTGTGGGGGTTAATGGAGGCCAGGCCAATGGTAACTGACCTTGAAGTCCCCAGATGAAGCTTCGTGTTTCTCCTCGGATTATTTCTGTTGGGTTTTTTTAAGGTTTCTTCATTATGCAAAGCTCAGTTTGTCAACCCCGATATGGTGAGAGTCCAAAAAATGTCACTGATAAGTGCCACCTTTACATGCACTTACTAAAAAAAAAAAAAAAAACGGGAACTCAATATGGAAACATTTTTAGTTGATTTTCTTATACTCTTAGCACAGCATTGCCAGAAACATGCTAACATAATTCAGAGATAGTACAGCAGCACAGCACTAGCATATTGAATAATTAACAGAGACAGGTATTTTAAATGAAACTTACCCACAATGACACAAGTTTAAGTCGGATTGTGAGCCACAGTGTGCTTTTCCCCACAAGTTACACGACCATAACGTTGTCTTAAAAAGCTATTATTTTAGGTACCTCGGAAAAAGAGGGGGGAGAAAAAAAAGTGTTAAAGATCCATACACAGGGTTTCTGCAAATGAATATGATGTATTCCAGAAACAACATGCATTCACACAGACACTCAATAAGAAAGGGACTGTTTACTCAGTTTATAGCTTGAAAACCACTGGGGACTGTGTTCCAGTATGGGAAATTTTAGTACAGTGCATTGTTAATACAAAATAAAAAGCAAGCCTGGGAAGTTAGGATTATTTTTTTTTTTTTTTGAAAATGCTTGTTTGGACCATTAAAAAAAATATTGCCTTCTAATGTCAAAGTACGAACAAATACTTTTTCAGATGAATAAAATCTGTAATCAGTTAGATAAGAGCAATATGCCTTTTTTTTGGCATTTAATCAAACAATGAAATCACATACACATTTCCTGACACAAAAGACAAATGATGTAATAATCTGAAGGAGTTTTCTCTATCTCCTTGGAACTTTGCATACTTGACTTGTTTTCCATATTTTGTGACTTTAAATGGTGGGAAAATTATATTAAAATGCTTGTAGCAGTTCCTCTAAACTAGCATCCTTTTTGTTTTATTGTATTTAATATAAAAGCAGCAATTATTTGATTTCAAAGTTATGAAAATATGTACCTTATGAGAAAACAAGCAATTTAAGCTTTAATTGGTGTCATTTTTCACAGAACTGGCAAGATTCTTGCATCCCTGGCATGTTGTTTTCTATAAAACTGCAGAGCTGCTTTCAATGAATGTTTTACGAATGTATAAGTTGTTACATGAAGGTATGTGAGTGGATGCCTGGAAATATAAGATTTCTGGGGGGATTTATTCACAAAAGATGCATTTCATTTCATAGTGTATATACCGTAATTTTTCCTTAATATTCCTAATGTGCTTTGCTTCCCATTAAGCATTTCTTCCATTCTTCCATGGGAAGAAAGGGGAGGTCTGCAAGAGGGATATTTTGCACAGGAGAAATAGAAATAAAGATGGGGGAAACAATGGAAAAAGACTGTTTTGAAAAAAATTATTTTATGTACATTTTTTTTGTGTGTGTAAAATTAGACCCCCAACCGGTTGGGCTTTGGTTGGTTTGGGTGGAGGTTTTTCCTCCTTAATGAAAGGCTTAATCTTTAAATTAAACTTACAATATTCATGCCCCTACCTGTGGAAATAGGCATGATTTTATTTTCACCATCCCTGGAGGTGCTCGAGAAGCAACTGAACGTGGCACTCAGTGCTCTGGCCTAGTTGACAAAGTGGTGATTGGTCACAGGTCTTCCAGCTTAAATGGTTCAGTGATTCTCTGTACAGATATCAAACCACACAGCAACTGTGGGCTGCTAAAAACAGGAGACCCGAAGTGTTGCAAGGACCCAGCCTCAAGAAGAAAGCTCACGGAGTTGAAATGTAACCACAAACCTGAGACTCGGCTACGATTTTGGTCAGTTTTGGAGCCTTAGGAAGGAGCAGGAGCCTCGTGGGTGTGATGTTCTGTGGTGCCACTCCCCTTCACCACTCTCTCAGAAGTCTGCAGGACCAAGCTAGGAAGGGGACTCACTGGTCTGCAGGGTGGTGGGCACCCTCAGCAAGAGACAACTTCATGGAATCATAGACCCGTTAAGGATGGAAAAGATGTCTAAGACCATCAAGTCTGACCATTACCTGATAAATCTGCCATGGGTTGGTCCAGGATTTGGTGCTATCCCAGTGTAAGAGAAAGAGCAGTGCTGTGTCAACAAGGTTGTGGAAGAATGATGTCATTGTGGATCCATCAACCCCCACACACACCAGGGAGCAGCGCTGCCTCCCTGTGGGACCTTCCTTCCCTCAGCACACAGACAGCGACCACCTCTCAGCAAATACACGTAACACTTCAGTGCTTTGCTTGAGCAAGCACTGAGACGTGACATCATCCAAAAGGATTTAAACCAGCAGATCTTCCACCCTGCACGTGGGCCAAACTGGTGAATTCATTCACTCACATACCCAGGAAATTATTTCTTCCAGAGTAGCTATGTTCCATTAAAAGCCACCGTTGCCACCGGTTTTGGAGTCTAAGATGGCCAGTGCCTCAAAGAGGGAGAGTGCAGCATTTTTCCCAATCCTAAAAAATCAGGAACAGCTGAGGCGTCACAAGCTACCACATGGGGAACATCAGCACGTCTCAGCCCCCACCAGGAGGTCAAATTAGTGCTGAGCACTTGATTGAGGGTTCTCAGCCATTTAATCCCCAATTTCTCAGTTCTAGATTTTACGAGGTAGACACCAGTGCCCTTGGCTCACAAATGCTCCTCTTCAACCCTGTCTTTGCTGGGACCACTAGTGGGTACCTGTGAAATACCCAAATGCAGTGACAGGCTCTGCAGCCTCTCCTCTCCCCGTGTCCCTTCTCATACATTCCCCTCTTACATCAAAACACCTACTACTGTGACTTGCTATCTGCCTGTGACCATTCCTTCTTTACACTTCAACGTTTTAATTAAAAAGCAATAAAACACTTTAACTTGAGGTTTGTACATAAAAATACAAGTAAAAATGGCCTGAACACTGGGCAAATACTATTGAAATCTGAGCTGGAAGGCAGTTAGAGTAACTTTAACCACCTGAGAAATGCAATAATCACCCTGAAATGCACAGCCTGGAGTGTTTTATTGCCATTATAAACTGCAATTTATACATTAAAATAAGGAAAACAGTCAGACCCATCCATTTATGAGCTATAATAAATATGGTTATGACATCACTGACAACCAGTCACAAACTTCCAAACACATCCAGAGCTCTAAAGCAATTTCACGATTACCTTTCAAATCTGTTTTCTATCAGCACGTGTGTATTTCTTGGGTGTGCACACAGCCACAGGCCTGACTCAGCAGCCCTGTCTTCATGGATGAAAAGGTCTCCTGCACTGTACAAGCTCTTGGTTTGACTTTGTCTTTCTTACCTCTTGCACCCATCCAGCACCCTGCTCCATTTGCATCCTCTATATTCCCCGTGGCTTCCACGGAGAAAAAACAAACCAGAAAAAATCTGACTGTTATAGAATCATTCCTAATTTTCTTTTTGTGACTCTCAAAACACCACCTTGACAGCATTTGGGAGAAATTGTGCTACTGGGGAAACCTCTAAAACGACCATTACAGCTCTCATGAAGTCCCTCTTTTTGAGAGACAAGGGTTTCTCAACTATTTACACTAAGTGGCTGCATCCCAGAAGAGTTTTCCTTTGCATGTAGCCTTGAATCCAGCTGCTCAATCAATTTTGTTAGACCTCTCCTTCAAACACAGTCCCAACTTTTGTTCTTTCCACTGTTGCAAGTTTCTTGGGGGAGGAGAGTTTCTAAAAAGGATAAATTGTACCTCAGGGAACAGCTCTTCTCTAAGAACAAGCTAACAGGATAAGCCTATAATAGAAATATAAATCAACCACAGACCTTTTAGTTGGGTTTTTTTTTCTTTTGGAGAGTGTTTTTCTCTCAGAACCAGCAGTGCAACAATTTCCTTCTCTACTGCTCAACTCCTTTCCTGATGGAAGCTCTCCTGATCCCTCTGCCATCCAGCTGCCAATGTGTGTGTCACATACATTGTGCCTTCATGGGGATCAAAGACCTTTGACTTCATCCTCAGACCCTGATAACCTGGAGCCAAGCTGGAGGAGATGGGCCATGGTAGCAGTTCCACGGGCACGACCCAGCATCTGCCAAACAGGAGGGCCCCCTCCATGGAGGACAACAGCTGAAGACAGTCAGATCAGAGGGAGCTCGCTGTGCTCAAGCCAAGAGGAGCTGGGAGTCACAGGGCAAGGAGCTGCCATCAGCTGGTGTCATGCTGTGTGAGGCAGGGTGACCTGCCTGATTCATGGACACAAGTAAGGGCTAAACACCAAGCGAGGGGAGGAAGGGGCACACGTCATGATGGAGAAGACACAGCCTTTGATAAGTTTAGCTAAACACAAAGTCTTATGAGACTTAATGGTACTCACACTGTTATTTTACGTTTTATCCCTCCCACTCAAAGCATCTTGTTCCCCTTCTGTTTCTCTCTTCATAGTGATCACTTTTTGTCTTCTCAAATTTACCCTTAAGTCAGCCCAAAATTCTTGCAAAATTATTCCTGATTTTTACTCTGCTCACAAGGAAATCATCTCACCACGTGGTTGATCTTCAAATCCTCCACCCCAGCTTGCCAAGCATCAATCTCAGACTTTGGTAGAAACTTCTAACAATAAAGTAGAAGCAAATGAACACTGGTCAGGCAGTGACTTAAATAAGGCATTTCAAGTACCTTGTGGCCAGCAAAGGTAGAACAACAGTTGTAGTAGGTTATAGGAGAACAGTGGTCAGATAAGATAAAGCTTTTTCACAAGCCTTCACAGAAATTTCCTCTGAAGATACACTGATTACTTGCACACAGAAGGATCTTAGGAGCCAGCAAGACTCCAGATATTTGTCTTTTCAATGTTCCTCTTAATTAGATGAAAAGAGTACTATTCTTACCACTTTGAGGAAGTAAAAACTGAAAAAACAAAGATATTCTGTGATTTTGTTTTTCATGGTCGCAGAAACCATGGAAAACTGGCAACTATGGCAAAAAAATTTCAGGCAACTTACTCCATACTGCCTATGGAATGTTGCTTAACACCTGAAATGCAAGGACCAAGAGCTTCACCTTGGACTGGAGACCAAGAAGAAAAGCACAGAGCTCTAAAATGTAGCTCAGTATTTTAAAATGAGCCAATAGTCCAGATCCAACATGCTTCATGTTTACAATTTATCACTTTATTCTGACAACTAGAAAGGAAACAAAAGGAAGTATAACAGATGAAGTCAGCTACCTGCTTCTAAAGAAAAATCCTCTTCAACCAACCAGAAGTGGTAGGAAAGGTTATTTGTCTTCAGTGCTGAAGTATCACCTCTTCCATTCATCCAGGTCCATCCAAATATCTTAACCAAAGCTGGTGATAGGACTTTTGTCTCTGATACTTCACCTGCCCACTAAGGGTGACAGGACATGGCCTCTCCTGTCAATATTTTCAATTTTTACATTACCTTGAGCCTCACTGGCAGATATGCATTTAATTCCACTCATGTTTTCCCTTCAGAGTTTGACCACAAGTGCAGTGACAACTTTGTAAGGAAAATTATCTTCTGGACCACAGGAAAGACCTTGGGCAGGTCCATCAAGTGGGTCACAGTGGAACAATGACCAGCACTAAATGATGCTGATGTCTTCAAACCTCTCCCCAGCACTGGCTTTCACCAGCTGTGTAGATGTAGGTGAGACACTAAGGAAGCTTTTGCTTTCATTTTGAATGTGTGTTCATATTTGAAAGGGTTTATTCTGAATAACTCCTGTGGATTTGGTTGACATGGTTCTGCTGGGGGAAAGGAGAGGGAAGCAATTAGTTAAAAGGGATCAACACTGGTGGTTAGTAAAATACTGCTGGGAAGACACTGAGAGGAGAGGAGGATGGAAATGGGTCCTCATTTAAAATCAAGCTTTTTCCAGCTTTTATCTCATATTAAAACAAGAATATAATGCATTTGTTTCAAAATTAAGCAAGTTAATATCTCTCTTTGTGTTCTAACTGAAGAAAGGCAAATAGGAGACCAACAGAGGAAACTCTGCTCTTAGTTTGTGCTTAAATACCCACAGACACACATCCACACCCAATGCTTCTCAACCTTATGTGTGCAAACTTAGTGTTCCTAGTGAAAGAAGTCACTTTGATAGTCTAAATTTTAAGAAAATTTGTAATGGAAATTAGAAATGTTGAGAGGGATTGTAAGAATAGGTGTGTGCATGTGTCTATCAAATATATATATATATGTGTGTGTGTGTGTGTGTGTTCTTCCAGAAAATAAAATTATATAAACTAGAAATTTACTTAATTTCATGGACTTTTCAGCATCAGCACATATAAATTTTTCACTGGTACAGGATAATTTCTCTCCCTTTCATCAGAAAATCATTTCTTACTTGGAAAAATAACTCCTTAGTGCTCCTTATTAATATCTTTAATAATTTAAAATGTTTATCAGTTTGCTGTATCCTAGGTATCTAATTATTTGCAGACTTTCGCTTACACATTGCTAATGGGACAAACATCTCGCCTCATTTGTCTTTTATTTGGGAGAGGTATTAGGTTACAACAAATGCAGTGTGTGATCTAAAATTGAAAATATTCCACCATTTCACAATAACCAACAGATAAGCAGGGATCACTCTCTCTCCAAACACTGAGGACACTTTTCCTGTCAATATTTGATGTGTTATTTGCTATCTGAACCAAATGTTCCATCGCTGTAGTGCTCTTGTTCTTTGATTAGATGATCTGAGCTATAGAAGCAGGTGGCTACTCTGAATAATTTGCTTTGGCTTTGCTTTACTCTCAGGGATAGTGGAAATACTTTAGTTAGAGGGAATGAAAGGCCATGAGAGGGTGGAAATCAGATCAGCAGAATGATAAGGATTTTAAGCCTTTTCTTGGGCACAGGAGCAAGGACTGTATATGTCTTAATACTTGGAGCAACAGGTTACCATGTCTAGCCTTTCTCTTAACGATCAGGGCAATAAAACAGTGAAAGCAAAATGTATTTTTAACACTGAATTCAAGCTTTTCTTTTTAAGACCTCGAGTGAAAATCAATCTGTACAACTGTAAACCAAGCCTTAACCCTGCAAAGACATATAAATATGTTTAGCTGTACATCCTAGCTGAGCAGCACCATTTTCATCAATAGGATTCATCATGGGACTACTTAGGGACATTAACACTAATTAAAGACAAGCATAAAACTCTTTGCAGGATTGAGACCTAAACGACTTCAATTTCCACTAAAAATTATTTTCATCTCATAATTAAAGCAAATTTTTGCTACTGGCATAGTATCTGATCTCCACTTAAATATATGGAGATAAAACTCTGTTAGCAGAAGTGGCTTTCATAAGAGCAGTAAGAGCAGTGAAAACATCTGCAGCTCAATTTCTGGGGAAAATTTGGTTTCTGAGTTCTCATTTTTAGTTCTTCACCATTCTTCATTATCACCATGACTTCACTACTAACCCTACATGTAGTTTGACTCTCTTATTTGCTTTACATCTTTGTTTTGGGGAGTTTTCTTTAGTACACTGCATATTTCCCCAGTTCTTACTTTCTCCTCCGAGACTCTGCCCAAAACGTGGTCTATCACTCCTCACTAACTCCTGGTGGGTTTGGACCACCCTCAAGTGCCTCAGAGAGCCCACTCAATCCACCTGATCCCCACAGCCGGGTGGGCTCAGCTTTACAGCACCCACTAAAGACACCTGCGCATTAAATCCTACCCACTACACAAAAACTGAAGGTGCCAGGCATTTTTTCTTCCTAACTACAAGTTGCCTTGCATGCCATGAACTACTGATAACTGACCTCTCTACAAAGAGAGACAATGTTTTTATTTATTGGAGCATCTCCATCAGATATATTGTGTTCAAGATCAGGTTGGACGGGGCATGGAGCAACCTGGTCCGGTGGGAAGGTGTCTCTGACCAGGGCAGGGGATTGGAATGAGGTGATCTTTAAAGTCCCTTCCAACCCAAATTATTCTATGATTCTATGATTTTAACACAGGCAGACCCAGAGCCTGTTTTGGCAGCCTCCCAGTATTTAGGCCATGACCTGCAAATGCTGAAAAGCCAAAAAATAATAATAATAACAATTAAAAAAACATAAAAGTCATCAATATTACAGACCCACCATGGTATTCCTGTGGAGCCTTCATTAAAGAAAAAGATATCCACGAGGATGTTAATGAGTACGGGCACTGTGCCTTTTCTGAGGTCAAATTCATGTTCCTCCCAAGTTTGAAAAGTGAATGTTGGACTTATGATCAACATTTTGCGGTTTAAAATCCAAGAAACACTTAGCCAGTTATTTCCCCAGCAATATCAACCACAGCAGAGAAAGACATCTTAGGACTGAAGCAGTTATACCATTAACAGCATTAATGTGGATTTGGTTTTTTTGGGTGGGGGGTGGGGGAGAACTAGTAATGCCATTCCTAAAAACATATTGTAGGGTTCAATAGCAAAGCCCATTCGAGATCATAACATGTTTTAAATCATCAGTAGAAATAAAGACATTGTTAATTATTTTTTTCTTTTTCCTCAGAATAAATGCACTTTCACCTTCTCAAGCACCTCCTCCACTTACTTTTCTAAAATGACATCAGCAAGCCAAGGCAAAAAACTGAGTATGTCTGCTGAGACCCAAGATCAAATATTACCATTTATATGGCCCAAATGGCGAGGGAGGTCATTCCACCCCTCTGCTCTGCTCTGCTCTGCTCTGATGAGATCCCACCTGCAGTGCTGCATCCAGCTCTGGGGTCCCCAGCCCAGGAAGGACAGGGAGAGAGAGCAGAGACTCTGCTGGAGAGAGTCCAGAGGAGGCATCAAGATGATCAGAGGGATGGAGCAGCTCTGCTGGGAGGAAAGGCTGGGAAAGATCAGATTGTTCAGCCTGGAGAAGAGAAGTTTTGGGGTGATCTAATCGTGGCCTTCCAGCACCTGAAGGGAGCCGACAAGAAAGATGGAAAGAGACTATTGACAAGGGCCTGGAGGGACAGGGCAAGGGGGAACAGCTCCCAGCTGAAAGACAGGAGGTTTAGATCAGATATTAGGATATCTCATCTAATGACATCTGTGGCTGTCTCATCCCTGGAAGAGTCCAAGGTCAAGTTGGACAGGTTTTGAAGCAACCTGGGCTAGTGGAAGTTGTCCCTGCCCGTGGCAGGGGGTGGAACAAGATGGTCTTTAAGGTCCCTTCAAACCAAGGCCACTCTGACTCTGTGAAGACCAACCATAGACATGGCCATGGGTGTCACAGGGAGCTTGTGATCTGGAGCCCAGAAGAGCAACACTGTCTGAGTGACAATGTGGGCTGGAGTTTTGGTGCCATCACAGCCCCACCACTGTCGGGCTCAGCACAGAGACAACGAGGAGCTGAGCTGAGATATTTCTGCACCCTGGTTTGATTTTTTTTTTGCTATTTGTAGTACTGGAGTCCTATTTTGAGTATTTGGAGTTCTATTTTTAGATTTTTGAACAATCTTGTGACTCTACTGTACATGTAATCTGGGAATATCAGGAAATATAACATTAACAAAAATATCCCTTCAAAGAGGGTTTTTTTTTAGCCTGTTTTCTGAAGCTGGATGGAGAGAACCACAGAACTTCACCTCCCATGCCATTCCACAGCATTTCCCCCTTACCTCTGTGGCAGTGCCAGCTTAAGGCTCTGAAGCCTTGAGACAGTCTAAAATTATGAGATTTGCTCAAAAATACTTTCTTTTTTAATCAAAAGTAATTGAGAGAGTGGGAATGTTTGCCTGTTCTTTGTTATGAATGTGCCTCATATATTTCTTTAAATCTCTCCATATGGGCAATCCACCAGGAGAAATAATTTTTTATATTTCAAAAATGAAAAAAAGAAAAAAAAAAAGATGAAAATTTCATGCCAGGGAGGTCTGAAGAGGAGGAGCATCACTGTACTTACTGGAGCTAACAACTTCATCTTTTTACTGGGAATGCCTGTAAAGAAGGGAAGTTCAGTGAGAACTTCCTTTGGCCTAGAAGGAGAAAAAGCCATGGTGTCTGTATTTTAACTTTCCAAGGCATAATCACAAAAGACATTTCTGCAATAATAAATGTTATAGCACAGCACTCTTTTACTTTTCTCTGTGACTAACATTTCTCTATCAGTTGAGGCCCACTTGGACTTCACAGTCCAACTATGGCATCAAACTGTAGTACCTGATTTGAATTCCCAAAATGGAAATTGTTTTCCAAAAAACTGATGTGGCAGCAGGAAACTCTGAACAGCATTTTCATAGTAACACCCAGTAACATATTTCAGGCCAACTAAACTTATTGGGCCCTCCTCTATGTTTACGGCATGTTTCAAATAATTTTTAAGAGCCCAGAAAGTAAGCAGCAGGCATGGGTGATTTATTGAAAAATTATTCCTTTAAATCTTAGAGTTAAGGGCCATATTTCAAGTTGTCGATAGTCCATGTGTGATGCATATATTAGCAGAAAAAAATTACCAATACTAAAGTGTAAAACTAAAATGCAATCACTGACAAAACAAAAGCAAATATGGAAGTTTTTCTGGTAACTATAAACTGTTTCTTTTCTCTGAGGATGCCCAAAACTTTATAAAAATATGTGAATTGGGTCACTCAAAACTTCTTGCTCTGCTCCTGGCCAGCACAGCACCTCTTTGGTATCTCATAACACCCTCATAACATTCACAGAATTATTTGAGTTGGAAAGGACCATAAAACCATGTCATTCCAACCCCTCTGCCATGGGCAGGGACACCTTTCACTAGACCAGGTTGCTCAAAGCCACATCCAACCTTGAACGTTTCCAGCTGTGTTGATTACACCACACAGCTTGGTGTCACCAGCAAACCTGCTGGGGTGCACTCAATCCCACTGTACGTGCTGCCTAAGGTGTTCAAGTGTGGCTGTCCCAACCCTGACCCCTGAGGAGTGTCACTGCTCACTGGTCTCCACGTGGACATTGAGCTGCTGACCACAACTCTTTGGTGGGATCATCAAGCCAGCTCCTCATCCACTGAGTGGTCCATCCATCAAATCCACCTCTCTCCAGTTTAGAGACAAGGATGTCACCCAGGACAGTGTCTAATGCTTTGCAGTGGTCCAGGTAGATGATGTCAGCTGCTCTTTCCTTCTCCACCAACACTGTAACCGCAGCCGTGTTGGATGCCACCAATCACCTCCTGTTTTCCACGTGCCTTAGCAGAGTTTCTGGGAGGAACTCCATCATCTTCCTGAGCACAGAGGTGAGACTGAGTGTCTTTCTTTTTTCTCTTTTTAAAAATGGGGATTATGTTTCACCTTTGCAGTCAGTGGGATCTTCACCGGACTGCCACGGCTCAAACACAATGGACACGGGCTTAATAACTTCATCCACCAGTTCCTTCAGGATATGCATAGATGTATCTCATTAGGTTCCATGACTTGTGCAGCTTCAGGTTCTTTAGATGATCTCATACCTGTTCTTCTGCAGTGGGTGGAGTCTTCATTCTCCCAGTCCCTGCCTTTGCCTTCTGCATCTTGGGTGGTGTGGCTGAAGCACATCCCAAAGGCAAAAAAGTCTTTAAGTAGATCAAACTTCTCCATATCCTGAGTAACCATGTTTCCCACTTCCTTATGCAGAGGGCCCACATTTTCTCTAGCTGCCTTTTTATCCCCCTCTTAAGATATTGGGAAACCAACCAAAAAAAAAAAAAAAAAAGAGAGAAATGCCAACCTGCAAATCCTTGCAGGTGCCTACAAATCCCTGCAGGTGTCTACAAATCCTTGCAGGTGCCTACATTCACCTTGGGCTGCATGTGTTGCAGATCAGCTCTGACACACACCACTCATTCCTGGGTCCCCACCTGCTCATGTATCACAGTCCATGTGCTCTGGTGGCAGCACATTTGGTGGCAACACAAGACAACATAAGGTGAAAACTTCATTCCCTGCTTTTGCTCATGTCCAGGAACCCTTCTCTTGGTCTGAACATCTCAACCAAGATGCCATTGTGTAGTGAAGTGAAGCTACTTTAAACTATATTTATATGCTTGTAAAATAAAAGTAAAATGATAGCAAGGCCGAGGAATAAGTTGCTTTACCAAATAAAGCCAGCCAGTGTTCACCAAACACCCAGGTATTGGCAACAGACTCGGCAATAACACAGAACTTTATAGAACACTTGGTCAACTCACGTAGGAGTTGGTCACCTTTGATTTCTGAGGGTTGTTTTGGCAAAACCAAGATCAAAAAAGAAGAAGAAGATATGTACATACGATACACTGCTAAAGTTTTCTAAATTCTTAGTGGAGTCTTCCCACCTGTGAGTCTCCACAATTTTTCAGCACATTAGCAGCCCATCCAAAATTACTTCCAATATCATAAAAATCTATAGCACAACACTGTCTCACATAATGGCTTCAAAATAAAATATCCTTTTTAAACTAAACAAATATATTTCCCCTTTTTTTTTTTTTTACATTAAGATACCCTTCCTTAGTCACGATAGAAACATGATGACTCTTAAGCAGAAAGCTGAGGAGAGCAACGGGATTATGTTTGCAAAGGAAGTTATTTTTGGAAGACATTTTTCACTTAGGGAAGGAAAAAAAAGTCCAACTGAAGTAAACAATTCAGTTCATAATCATCAACACAGGGACACTTTGCATAGACATTTCCTTTCATAGGTCACTACGTTCATTAGATTAGAATTAGTTAGAGCATTGAAAATACTAAATGACAAAAACTGCTGGAAGTAGTAGCCCATGAAGGAAAACACAGCCAGCTGAGGTGAAAATTAGATCACATTATGCTGAACCTACTCCTACCTGTCCTATAATTCAGGATCCAGTTTGCACATGTACAGTTTTGTCATGCTATAACAAAGCCTAAGGTTTATTAAATATCTCAGCTGTGGGGAACTGATTTAGGTTGTGGATTCCCTTAAAAAAAAAAAAAAAAGAGGAAAAAAAATGCTTGTTAGGTCACAGTTTTTTTGTTTTCTGGGTTTTTCTTAATCATCTTCTGCATAGTTCTAACATTTGCTAATACAGTGTAACGCATCAATACACTATAGCAAATTTTGTCGGCTTTAAATATCACCCTCATTCATACTGTGATTCAATTTAAAGAATCATTCAAAGATAAATCTAAATAAATAACAAGCTGGCTTTCAGGCAAACAAATGAATTTGCATTGTTTTATATTCATCATAAATATTTCACTTAATTACTGAGGTACTATGTTCAGAAATACAAAACAACATTATAAATTTATTAGCACTGTCCCTGCTGATTTTACAGAAGTTCTGTGGAATGCAAGAGCCAAAAGTAGAAACAGGCTCAAGAGCATAACCAAAAGAGAAGAGGCTGCATTCAAATGCTAAACTGGATTGACACCCTCTGCCTCTCTCTGTATATTTACCCCAGCTAAAGCTTCCTGTCTCGAATCAGGTGTTATCCTATTTATTCTCAAAACACAAGGTCAACAAAAACCCTTTTCCTTCTGTTGACTTTCGAAAGCTAAACATCTGAACCAGGCTGGTTCGAGCATTATCTTGAAAACTATCACAGGAGTTATTTTTCCCCTCTCATTGTAAAATGGTGAGAACGTAAAAGGATGTAACAGAGTTTTTCAAAGGTTTGGTGAGGTCAGTTATGTGGAGAAAAAAAAATAAGAAGTGCTCCTAAAACATAAAAGGTACAGCACATACCATTTATCCTCAAAATTATTTAAGTTCTTTTAATGGCTCCAAAGGCTATGAAAGATGTTTTTAAAATGTAAATATGAGGGTCTTTTAGAAGAAGTTATCCTTCTTTGTAAACCGCAGTATCACTGATGATTTATAATTTTCAGAAAATCTTAATCCCACAGGAAACATATAAGAGTTCCTCTTTATTTTTAGCCTAGTGCTGGATCTAATATGGAATGCAGTTTTTTATTATTAGAGAAAAAGATATTATTTTTATTTGCTTTATAATAAATTGAGATAAAATCTGAAAGAGTGCAAACATGAAACCATTTTAAAAACAGATTATTCTTCCTCATTTACCTTTCAAACAACTTCAGATGTAAATAAAATTGTGGCTATCACATATCCCTAGGGATTAAGTACTCTTACTGTTCAAATGTCATTAATTACCCTTAATGCTGTTATGAACTATTTGGAGATTATCATTATTAAACTGTTAGAGTATTTCTTAATTCCTCACCAGAAAGCCACAGAGTAACTCGCTGAGCCTGTTCTCCCCCCTCTTTTGTCGAAATAACAATAGCCTAAAGGAATTGTGTCTGAAAAGTCAAGAAACAACAATAAAACATATTTTGTTGAACTAAATGAGCAGTAGAGAGGAGAGTTTGGGTTTTATATTCTGTTTCATAAGCAGAGTATCTGGGGCTGATTGAAAAGAATGGAGAGGCAGCTATTGTGGAGAGTGACTCAATTTTAAACCAGCTAGCAGAGAGTAAAACAAAACAACAAACAAAAAAACCCCAAATACACATACACAAAAAAACCCCCCACACCTTAAAAAGAAGTTGCATGGTCCAAGCCTGCAGAATGAGTGACTGATAAGATCCACACTGACATCTGAAATTTAAAACTGTAGGGTCCCGAGGATGTTTTACTGCTGTAAAAAATTAGAGCAGAATATGGATTCTGCATAGTCTGGGTTTGGTATCAAAATATTTCATACTCAAAAATTCAAAATACACACATTTTTGTCATAGCCTCATCTTCTTTTTGCAAAATACTAAACCAGTGAGGATTTTAGCACAGTTGTTATTTAAACTGTGTCACTTGGCTCTGTCTCTGAATAACCGTTGGGCTGGGAGGACGAGTTTGCTCCACCACAAGGGCCACGTGGTCCTACTACAACTCAGATCCTCCTCCCTTCCAAGACAAATCACACTTCTTGGATTCATATTTTATTTTATTTTTATTTTACTTTGCTATTATTATTCAACTGGTATTTTTCACTCAAATGCACGCCAGCGCTTTTACACTTGTGTTTTTAAAAACCAAAGCAATAAATTTCAGCTAAAGGTAAATTTGATCAAACAGGAAAAGAAAAAAAAAAAAGGCTGAACTGAAACTTTTTAATGACTACCTGGGAAAGATGAGAGCTGACAAATCTAAAGTATCTACTCACTCCTGGTGCTGGAAAACAAGCTTGAAGGCACCCATTAAAACACACACTCCCTGACTTTGTTAAATGAGCTGCTCTGGGGATACCAAGTGTAATTTTTTTAAGTAAAGGAGTAAGGGGGGTTCTCCAAGAAGACAAGCAGGACCTCAGTGGTCCTGCTTTCTTGGTTTGCATTCCTAGCTCCTCTCACCTGCTCTGGAGGAGATCCCAATCCATGCCTGGAGCACTGTGAGTCAAATTTGGTGTTTTAATAGGACAGGAGAGCTGGCAGGTGGTGCTGCCAGTCACCAGCTTTGTGTTACCCCCAAATCATCCAGAGGGGTTATTCTCTGGGAACATCTGTGCTAACAGGAAGGGAGGAGAACACCAGAAAAGGGGTTGCTGAAAAGCTGTGCTGTGTTTAGAGATGGGAAAAGAGACTCAGAAAGGGCCATAGAGTAACTCTACTGAGCTGGTGTGGCCTAGGATGGCAACAAGCTTTTCTCTACCCCTTTTCCAGATCAGATCTACATATTGCAGAGGTCATGGCTCCCTGACAGAGCTCTGCTGAAAGGTAACGAAGTGCTTGGGATCTGTTATGAGTTATTCCAGTGAGGAATGTCTGGCTTTTTATGGTTATTTTAATTGGTGACAGTACTCACTGCTTAATGTACTCAATCTGGCACTGATGTTCTCCCATGTCCTGCTCCATCCTGAGTGCTCATCCTGTCTCACAGCTGCTTTCTCATCCTCAGCCTAAGCTGCTGCCCCGTTACTGTCCTTGCTCAGGCGTTATCTGGTCTGGTCTGTGTAACTCCAACCCAGGGCTGGCATTTTTCACTGGAGATTATTACTTAGGCTGCCTGTCCAGAGAGCATGGGAAGTTGATAAATGCAACAAGCTTTAAAGTAAAACTGAACTCAAAACTCCTTTTATTATTTTCTTCAGACCAGTAATTAACAGTTCAGTCTGTTCTTTCATACATATAACAAGCTCTTCATCAGTGAAAAGCATCACTGCCAGACTTCCAGGTCTGACAACGGAGACTAAGCTTCACACCTTGGGCACAACTTTTCTTCTAAGCATCTCAGAGAACTTTACTACCAGTAGCAGCTTTCAATTTGTAGTACTTGTAGGAGAAGGCAATTATCATCATGCTTTACAAATGAGATGTGGTGACTTAAGCGTCTTGCCAAGGGGGAAATGGAATTAACAGCAGTAATAGAGTCAATTTCTTACCCCCAACTTAAAGACAACTCTTCCAGTGTGCTGGGTAATGGAAGCCTTGGTAGGCTTCAGATTCAGGGTTGACTCATGTCATTGTGTACAAGGCACGTAAAATAAAGTCTACATGATTCACCCTCTTCTCCCACTTTCCTAGAGCTACAATCACTGGCACTCACCAGAGGACTTGTCTTACCCCTCTCCATACTGTGAATGGAAAAATAACAGTGGGCTAGTTAAGATGAGCAATCTCTTCCATTTAAACTCAAAAAAAAAAAAAAAAAAGAGGAAGGAAGGTCAGCTCAGCAGCTCCTCTTTCCAGTCTCCTTTATCACCCACCCCTCACAGAAACTTCCTCCTCCTTGTATTGCTCCCACATTGAACCACCTCCTTGCTCCAGTCCCCATCCCTTTCCCACAAGCAGCACAGTTATTCAGCCATCATAGCAGACTGCATGGAAGAATTCCTTTTTTGTTTTTTCCTTCCTTTTCCAGATCAAACACACAAAAAAGACATGACAGGCCAAGAGACACTACCTGGGGGAGGAGATAACAGGCTGCCATTCATCCAACCAGTAGTACCAAGAGATGGCAGTTGCTGGAAAAGTGGTGGGAGGCTGAAGCTGGGAACCACCATGTCTCCCAGTTTATGTCCTCTGAGCCTCCATGGCTCACAGCCCTCATTCCTTTGCTTTACACTGCTCAAAAGCAGCCCACGTGCTATGCTTTGCCAGAGCTTGGGAGGCAACAAACCCCCAGTGTAGGTCACGGTGAAAGGACTTTGCTTTCATCCTCACAGGCAGCCTTTGGCAGAAGGGAATAATCACAGGACAGTAGTGACTCACTGTTTCTGTCAGTGGAAAGAATCTCTACTGCCCAGCGCTCCTCTTGTCCCACCTGGCATCACCACCAAAACCACCACACCGACGGACAAGGAGGTTATGCAAGGCAGCGAGGCCGGAATATTAACTTACAAAAGGCAGGAACGGTGGGAAAGGGCTGCCAGCTTGACTGCATCAGCTTCCCTGGCCTGCTAGGAAAACTAGGTCAAGGTTTTCCAAGGTGCCCAACAATTTTGGATGTCCAGCTTCATGTGTGTTGTTAAAAAAACAACAAAAAAAATCATTTTGGAAAAACCTCTAAATGTCTATCACTGGGGTGGGCAGGCACAGAAACAAAAGGAAGCCAGACAGCTGGTCTTTCAAGGTCCTTGCACTTGAGCACCCCAGAATGAAAAAAAATTACCTTGAGCCATAAGCCCCTGAAAAAAAAAAAAAGTTAAAAAAAGTTAACCACTGTGCAAAAAACACCAGAGAAAACCCCGTGGGTAAATAACTAGTGGGAGCTCGCAAGAGCACGGCTGAGGATGCATGTGTGTTTCTACCGCGGGAGAGAGAACAATTGAATTACGAGGAGCTCTTAAGCAAGTAAAGTAAACATCTTTTGGCAATTTAGTGCTGCACTTTGAAGCCTGGCGATGTCATACAAATGGTGAAATAGCACGGACACCCTTCTGCCGGCCCAGTTTGTTTAACATGGTGAGTCGGGAGTTTTTTTGGAGCGCAGCACTCTTTTATGAGCTCACGAGCCGGAGGAGGGAAAGTGTGGAAGGAGCAGGAGAGAGGCGTTTAGGCAGAGCTGGAGCCGCCCGGAGCCTGCGGGAAGGGGCTGCGGAGGGAGCCTCGCAGCATCCAGGGGGGCTCCGCTCTGGGAACCGACCCCGAGCATCCCCCGCCACGGGAAAAGAGGGCGGGGAGAGAGGTACGGGGTGAGGCGACGGGGATAATCACACGAGCGGGGTTAATTGCTATAAATATCAAGAATCAAATCAATATGTCAAGATGTGTGTTCCACTTTTCACAATATACGCGGCACGTAAATGAGAAACGGAGAGGGAGGGAGGAAGAGCTAGGAAGAAAAAGGAGAGACTACTAAAGAAATAAGCCCCCCTGTACAGACAGCCTGACGCCAGATGGCTTCTTCTAATAAATATTCAACCTTAACTCAGTTCCCATGTAACTTTGTTGTAAAGCTGCCAGCACACCCACACAGATCTGGGCCAGCAAAATGATTACAGTAGTACAAACAAAATAGTGCAATAGAGGAAACAGGCAGACAGGGTCCTGTATACAGAAAGACAGAGCTGTAAAGATGTGAGTTGATGAACCTTTAGATTTAATACTGAGGAACTTAAAATAATGGTTTGGGCAGAGGGGAGAAAAAAAACTTGGGGGGGGGGGTAAACATGCCAACTTATTTTTTCTTTGCTGGTGCTTTTATTGTTGGGAATAGAGAGAACATCATTCTGCTAAGACAGCAAATGATGAACTGTAAATCAGTTGCTGTTCTGCATATTTTCTGCATTCAGATGGAATTCAGATACCTTCCCTGAAATCATAGCCCAGCTTAATTTCTGCTGTCTCCTGTGCTCACATGGGACAGAATTTAAAAAGTAAGATTTTGTGCATGACATTTGGAACATTAATTGGGAAGAGAAAGAGGAGACTTGGTATATTCTTCTTAAGAAAACACTGGCTCAGTGCTCCAAAACATGCATTTCAGTTGTGCGAGTGTTTTTGCCCCGAGCTCTTTAATTTCAAAATTGGATTATGAGATCTGAATATCAGAACACACCATGTTGGCAACCCCAAAACTATTTAAATAGGAGCTTGACCAACTCACAATCTAGTGCTAAGATTAGGGGCGGGGGGGGGGGGAAGGCAATGAAAAAGGACATGCTTTGCAGACAGGCTTCTATTAATAATGTGAAGAAAGAAACAGAGACACAGATTATAAATTAAATTTTTAAAATGCTAAGGATTCATTCTATTGATTTCTTGGATCTCCCTCATGCAGAATGTTTCGAGTTTAGAGGCTGATCAAAACTTCTACCTGTAGTGAAGTTAGGGTGGTTATTTAACAACTACCCATGGACCAACAATGGATTGGGGAGTTAAATTATGCATTTACTTTAGTTAAGAGAGTATTGACACGAGGAAAATCTCTTCTTTCTGAAGAACACAGCCTTTTGGTGTTATAATTCATGGTGTGCTCCTGGAAGGACATTATTTTGCATGATACAGAAGATTATAAATAGAATTAATAAGACAGAAATAAAAAAAAAATAAAAAAAAAAAGCAGGGGGGTGTCAGCTGAACGTCAGAAAATATTTCCTGGCTGTGAGAGTTTCCCTCTGCAAAGCAGATCGACAAGGAGATGTAGTAGGCTGTAGAGTCAGGCTTTCACCACTTCCCTCGGGAGATTGTCACTGTGGAGGTTTTAAAAACAAAGCTGAACTCAGCACTAGTAAATATGCTGCAGGGAATAACCCTGTGTTGGGCAAGATATGGACAAGATCAATTAACAGATCTCTTCTATGTCTACTTTCTATTATTTTTGACTGTTGGGAAGAAAACTTTGCTAGAGAAAAGCCCAAACCTCCCTCCACCCCCTGCCTTTTCTTTTATAAAGAGAACAGACTCTGTGGCATTGCAGCTCATGCCTGAAGCTCTGTTCACTGCAACAGCAATTTCTGTCCCAATAGTTTTGCTCCGCTCACCCTCTATCCCCACCATTATTGAAGAGTGCTGGAAAGAATTTCCTGGAGAGAAAAGAAAGGGGAAAAGATCTGATTTCTGTTCTTTTCAGAGCTCTTTATAATATTCATCTATTCTGAGCAGCATTTGACACTTCCTTCCCACCCACCCCCATTAGGAATCAGCTGTGGATTGCTTTCTTGTGCTCCTCCTTCTCCAGCCTTAAGGTACCCATTAGGATTCTATCCTTATCCAGAGCACGTCAGCATCAAACAAGGGAAGGAGTCCAATGACAGAGCCTTGGTAAGCTCCATGCCTGAAGAAATGCACACCTTTTGTTTATGTCTAGCAGGATGAAAGCCATGAGATGGAGCCGGACACGAATCTGTCAGCCCTTGGGGAAGAAAGCTGCTAACGACGCCCCTCCTCAGCACCACACACCACAAGCACATCAAACAAGTCCTTCATTGACTATGCTGGCTTGAAGTTCAAGATATCTGTGCTTACCTTAATAAACCACGCTGGAAAATCACCATATAAAGCTTGGAGGTGCTTAGAGGTCCAAGGTCACCCCTCAGACTCCTCCAGCAGTAAGCTTCGTTCTGCAAATAAAACTGGATCAAAATCAGGGCTAACTTCAAAATCAATTTAAATCTTCCCCACAACTCTTTTTCTTAAAAGATATCCCAGATGTTGAAGGGAACAGAACCAAAGCACATGGATTTCTTCCTTGTGGACAGGCAGAGAGACGAGGCCATGGTTAAGGGCAGCATTTCCCCACGGACTTGGGTGCCGCAGAGTGACCATACAGTCACACAGCACAGCCCCTCGGGATCAACACACAGACTATGATTTTTCCATCTACTTGACCCAAAAGAGTGCCAAGTTTCTATTAGTATTGTTTAGTTTGGAAAAGGAAACAGGCAAAGGAACACCAGGAGAGAAAGAGTATTGAGAAAACTAAATAGTAAAGAGACATTTTAACTAACGAAGAGACACTGGCAGAACAGAAAGGTAGGCTCTACCCCATTCTATCCATGTCCTCTCCATTGCCAGTCCCAGTAGAGGTGCCACAGCCTCACTGGTAGGCAGGGATGGAAGCAAACCTCAACCTTCTCTGGCTTCTCAGCTAAGCACCAGAAAAAAAAAAAATCAAATAAAGGAAAAAACAATGAAGGAGGTGAACTGAGGGCTGGAGGAGGGAGTTCTTCAATGCCTGAAGGCACACGACACAAACAAGAGTTTCAGTGGTGCAGTTTTCACTGCACCTCTGTTGGAGGTGAATTCTCCCCATTAACACCTTGCCCAAGCCCCATCTCCTGCCACGGAGCAGGGAGGTCATTTTTGCCCAGGGAAGTAGAGAGACACTAGAGCATAGAACAACCTGAGATGGAAGGAATCCACAAGGACCACTGATGGAACCAAAATCCTCAAGACTGCTAGCTGGAAGGAAAAGTTGCAGGATCACTATCCCAGCAAGGAACGGGCAAGGGTCAATTTCTCAGCTCCTGGAAGCAACCTGGATGAACATTTTGCTATCATTCAGGTTTTTGACATGCTTGGGCACTCAGCACCTCGCTGGAAGCTAAGTTCACTAGGAAAGCATGTGGCTGGATGCCTTACATCCACATAATTCAGCTCCCATCACCTGGGATTTCTTCAAAGCAGGGTACTCATCTGGCTGGAGCTGAAGCAAAATTCACTATTGCAAAGAAATTTAAAGAAAAAAAATAGTCAGGAGTAATAAAATTGATCCAACTTAATATTTATTTTTTTTTTTAACAAAATTCTGTGTTGTCTTTGAAACACAAGCAGCGATTCTGGACACAAGACCGAGCACAACACAGTGTTGATGCTCTCAGCCATTAGTTTATAAATTGAATAAGATAGATGTGTTCATTCATATGAACTAATGTAGTTTTTCTTATGAAGGTTTCATATTATACAAATCCATTAGCATATTTACAAATTAATCTTCCCTTAGGAAGAAAAAAGATCAAAGATTTACAGAAGGAAGTGCTTTATTACTTTTAAACTGCCTTTTTTTTTTTTAAAGAAAGAGAAAAAGAAATGAAGGGAAATTATGTTGAACCATAAATGTTTCTTTATGACTACTGTACAGCAGCTTTGTGGGAGATTTAAATTTACTAAAGGGCAAGGGGGACTTTAAGCCATCTATATGACTTCAGTATTAAAAATATATATACATGACAGGTGCCCATATAAGTTCATGCAGTACAAAATATTCCATAAATGAGCTCATTTATCTGAGTAATTTTAAAAGAGCTTCTGCACAAGGGGAGATATTTAGTATGAATTATAGTCCGTTTACCTTTCATAAGTTTTTTTCATCACTTCCCATACCTCCTTTGGTGCCACTGAAAATATCTGTAGTTATCAAGCATTATGTTCAACCTTGCTATCCCCTATTCCCAGGAAAGCCCTATTGGTGAAGTGACTCCCTGCTCAAGATATGCAGTTTTTAAAGCCCTGCATGCACGATTATTTCTTCTTCATAGATGCCAGATAAAACAAGATCAGACTGAGAAATATTTTATCTAAGCAAATAACTTGAATGATAAAATGTATTCCAGGTAAAGGAAAAAAAATCTCTGGGTTTGCCCTCATCATTTAGATTTGACTCAGTTGTAAAAGACTCCTCCTTCTATTTTCAGAATGACTTTGTGTTATGGTTGGAAATACAGAGTGCTAGAGCAGCAAGGAAAAGAAATGAGATGCAAACCTTTAATGATTTATTAATAAGCACTTTCTGAGACATTTTTAACTACTAAAGAAAAATCAGAACACTAAATACATTAAGATCTTCAAGGGCAGGGGGTGGAGGGGAGACCTATCACAAAGTTATGAAAATAATGAAAAATTTCAAAGAGGAAAAAAAAACACCTGACAACCAAAGAGTGTTTTAGTTAGAGCTGCTCCTGCCTTGGGACAGGAGTTGCAACTAGATGACCTCTGAAACCCCTCCCAGACATAAGCTTTGCACTTCTAAGCTGAAATGTTTGAAGATCTTTTGCAAAATGTACCTTTTTTTTTTTTTTTTAATACTTTAGGATATATTCAAAAGGAAAACTTTAAGGCTGTTACTAAGACTAAGATTAAATCACCATTCATCAGCAGAATAACTCTCATTTTCTTGTGATCACTGCACTTACCCAAGTATAACTTCTTTCACTTCTTGGAGCTTCCTGAAATATTAATATTAGTTTGTAAAGGGCCAGAAACCTTCACTGCTCCCCCTCCTCTACAATACACACCCAACAACAAATAAATCTCTGTCATAACAGGACAACTGTAGATTTGCTGTACTCGAGTCACAGGCACAAATAGGCACATACCCCAAGGTCCCTGCCAGGCAGTAAATGGTTTTGCAGTGTCTCATAGCAGGAGAGAAAGAGAACACCAGCAATCACACTACTGGGAAGCAGAGATTTTAATGCTGTTCAAAGAGCTGTACATTGCCCTCTTCACAGCTTTCATCACCAGTGACCAGATTGAAGCCTACACAAGGAACCAAACTGGTCCTGTTCTCCTGCCTAAACCTCCTCTTCTGAAAATCTTCTCCATCCACGCTCCACCCTTCTCCACGAAGGCTTCACACCCTGAGCAAGTTTTGAATGAAAGATATTCTCCTTCTAGTCTGGAGTTCACTTCAATTGTAAAACACCTCCACACCCTCCTGTTTCCATTCAGAAGTGCTCTCCCTGAACAAGCAGGCAACTTCATCGCTCTGTGCCTTCTCCTGAAAGCATCAGAGAGAAGCTCTCTGGAAGGTTTCCCTCTACTAGTTTGAGGGGAAAGTCGGTGTCATTTTTTGTTTTCCTTCAGACATTGCATTTGGCTATCAGAGTGCTCGCAGTTAGCAAACCAGAACTCTTCAATGTCTCAGTCTTCCCACTTGGGAAATCAATAAAAGATAAGACTACCCATGTTTCAGCGCTATGAGGGTTGGTAAATGCTTCTAAAGTGCTTTGAAAACCTGGAAAGGTGCAATGTTTTTATAATGGCCTGAATGCTTTGCAGTTCTACAGAATACTTTATTCCCAAATCCTGAGCTTGTACAAGTAACTAACCCTATAACTGCGACAGTCCTGCGAGAGGTCTGTAAATAAACAATAACATTCAGGGTAGTGCTTAGTCCATCGTGTCTTAGTTCAAAATACTGACACCAGATGCTGTAATTTATGTTTGTGTGATCTGCTGGTCCTGCTGAGCTCTACAAAACCTTTTTATTGAAAATATTATTGGCAGATCTACTCAGAAGATTAATGCTAACTAGCTTAGGGTGGGAGAGTTGTGCATTACTTGAAATTTAGCTCAGAAAAGGAGAAGGAATAAACAAAAAAACATGTTCTGGAGCCAGCAGGGCAGAAGTCAACAACTGAGTTTTAACTACAGAAAAAAAATTATATAAATATATATATATATATGTATATCAACTGAAAAGCCCTTAGGACAACGTTCTCCCAAACCAAGAGGCATTTAAGGTTAGCACCTTACACTTCCCATCATTCCCATCTCCAGCCATCACCACCTTGTTAAGGATACTGACTGCATCACACATGTGAGAGGAAGTTTGGCACCACAAGTTTTCCAGGTGAAAAAGTATGTCATCAATGAAGAAGAATTACAGGTCATTAAACTGGAGTGCATGCTGTGCATGCCTCTTCAATTCAATATAGGGAATTAAGAAGTCAAATGCCTGTGGCATTAAATATGAATGATGAATGCGAGAAATAAAATAAGTAGAAGAGAAATCTATGTGTTTCATTACATGAGGTAGCTGTGCCACTGGCATATTTTGCTTTTGTATGAAAAAAATGTCCAAGATTAGAAAGCACAGAAAACCCAGCTTGTTTTTAAGGGAATTCAGAGGAAATCTTGGTGAGATTAAGAAATAAAGCATTTTCCAATTTGGGTTGCATTCCGATAATCTAAAAAGATCATAACTTTCTTCATAGCAGGCTTCTATAAGAACAGCCAACATTTAAAGACAGAACACAAATTCAGAAAAAGAGCAACGTCAGAAGTGACACATTATCTCATTTTGAGGCATGAGTCTGACTCCTTCCTAGAATACGAAGGATAAACAAGACGGGCCACAAAGGCTCCTGTGTGTATCACAGAGCACATGGCATGGGAAACCACTTCTGTGGCTCTCTGACGGAAATGGCTCCTTTCATCTCCGATCAAGTTTCAGAGGTATTTTTATTTATTTACACATGAAGGGCTGTGAACCAAATTCACCTCATCATTTCGTACAATAAATTGAAGAATATGTCGACTCAGCAGGCTCTCCAAGACCTCTAACTGGTAGAGCTGTGTCTCCCAGATAGTTGGATGCTGTCTGGTCCCAAAACATCTCTTTTATGGACATCTAATATTAAGCAAAATTCTAGTAATTCTCTGAATCCGGTGGAAAAAATGACTGTGCCTTAAAAGAGTAAGAATTGAGAACAGCCAGCTGACATTTAGAGGTACTAAGAAAGAAACCAAAATTCTTGGTTGGATTTTTTTTCAAGATGCTGAAGATGTGGGAGAAGAAATTCTGTGAACCAACCACCAATTTCACCAAAGACTGAGGTAAAAAGTGAAGAAGCGCTAAGGGATATTAAAAGAAAATATATCAGTGAGAGGGTAAAATGTTTTTACTTGCCTGTTTGGAGATTATGAGGTTCCAAGACAACCTGGGGCCAGCCAGCTGAATATCAATAAATTCTGATCCATTCTATGTTACTTATGAATATTTTCGGATACATAATGAAAAGAGGAACTGGTTGAAGACTGCATAAATGTCCATTCCAAATGAGACAATTCTGAAACTCTTACTGAAACATAAAACACTGTTACTGATGCAACTAAATTCTGCTGATTTTTAAAGATAAAATCATTAATTATGCACATGTATAAACACACACAGATAAATAACATATATGATGCATTTTGGCACATAGTGTGTTTTCTGTCCCACATGGTCTCATCTTTTTCACTACACTGCTGTGTGATATATCATGATGTGGATGGCATGGGCCACATCCAAGAATCACTGTGGAGGTGAAATCAACAGTTTGAACCAGACACTTACTGATCACAGATCATCTGACAACTGGAGTAAATGACATGGGGGTTCCTTTAAATCACTTAATACGGTCTGGTTTTGCACAGGAACCTAGAAATGGCAGAATACTGCAATTAATCCCTCAAATCTCAGGCACTGCACCTTTATAAGGGCACTGTGTCCTTTTATGAATTCAACATGTTTTTTGACATTTTACATGTGCTTTGTTACGGGGAGTGGGCCACTGGAGATTTACCACAGACTTATTTCTCAAAACAGCCATGGTGGGAAAACCACAACTCTACCAGCACCATCCTCCAGATCCATAACATGGTTGTTGGAATAATTCAGGTGGCACAGGGATCCTTGAGAATTTCAATCTGAATTAATCTTTTTGAAATAAGATTTCTTTTCCCCAGTGCCACAAACTAAAAATGATGTAAGTGCAAAATCTCTGTAGTAAATTAGCAATAAAAGAATAAAACAGTTAAATGAATATATTTTTTTCATGCTTGAGGGCTGTGTGTTTAACAGTTTTCTAACTGTTCATTCATTTATATAAAAATACTTTGGTTATTATCTACTTGAGTTGAAATTAGATATTTAATTGACTGGAGGGAATGAAATTCGCTCACTTTTAAATAAAGCAATGATTTAAAAATATTCCTGTAAAGTGATTTGTAAGACCACACCAGCACTAGTTCTTGGCACACGTCCTTGTCTGTGTATATATTTTAAAAGCATGGTTGTTTTTACAAATGTAGTACTGTGAGAGCGAACTTCTTCAGAAACATGTTTATCTTAATTAGGAAAGTCAACAGACTTCTAATGGGAAGAAATGCGTATTTTTCTCTGTGGTATCTAAAGCATCAAAGGCCTCGTTCTCATGCCAAACCAATCTTCCTTCCTGCCTGCCTTTCAAACCCAGGTGATTGCAGACAGCTGAGCAGACATTTTCCCAAAAGCTTCTATTGACCTGGCTCCAGTCCTTTCCCGTGCTCTGTCTCCTTTTCTATCCGCATGTCACTTCTCTTTCTCTTTCTGTGTATTTGTTGTATTTTTTGCCTGAGGAAACCTAGGGATATTCATGGCACTGAGGCAAATAATGTGGAATTAAAAACTAAATTCTTCAGGCCTTATCCTAGCAACAGGACCATCACCATCTGTTCAGAGGACAGGACTGCCATTATCCGCTGCATTCTTTGTACGTACTCCATCACCTGTGAGGGGAAAAACATCGCCCCTTATCCTGGGGTCTTTGTTTAAAAACAAAGTCGTCTGCTCCTTTCTGGTACCAATACATTTCATAAATGTGATATACAGTACTTTTAAAGGGATTAGGCAGCAATAAAAGCTTTTTTTTTTCTTAAAAAAAAAAAAAAATCTAAAGAAGGACATCTGCATGATAAGCAGCATAAGCAAATATTGTTTGATTTAAATAAACAGTTGAGATTAATTAGCAAAAGTTCATACAAATTCCTGCGTCTACTACCAATATCAGCAATGCAAGCACCAGACCTTTGAATTTGGGAGGATTTTGCAGCAGTGGTAGAATGGTTATTAGGGTTTTGGGTTTTTTTAATTTAAATACCTAATTTAAAATCTGTGTTCCCCAATGTGCTGTGAAGGCCATTTTGGCTGCTCACTAACATGCCTGCAGCTGAAGTCCCAAAACACAGCAACAGAAGCTGAAGAGCTGCACACCTTTTACCTCAGGAAAATGTGAAGTTGCTCACAGATGTAAAATAACCCACAATTTAATTTGAAGCCATTATCTTTTGCTCTTTAAGAATATTACTCCTTATTTCTCATTTATTTCTGCTCTGAACCTTTGGACAAGAGAGAAACTGAGGAAAGACGAAGAGGCAAAAATCAGGGAGTTAAAAAATTCCTGGAAATCAGAGCCGCAGTCTTGACCTCATATTATGTTTTCAGTTTAAAATTATAATTTATAAAAGCTGGTTGACTGCCTGTCTCTGTTGTTTTTATGCCACTTATAAACAAAGCTGCAGTCGTATTTATTTCTCAGGGCTTACAGACACATTTGTGGTATGCAGCTTGGCAACAGAAATTGGTGAAATCTGCCTGCTGCTACCAGAGCTCCAAAGTGCCCATCCCAGCCCGTACAGCCACCAGGCTGAAGGTCAGAGGTGCTGCATCCCCTCCTCCCAGGGAAAACAGCAGGGCAGAGTGGAGCCACCTGCCCCCAGCCAGCCTCACCAGCCTCCTCTTCCTCCCTCCAAGGGGTGTAAGAAGGGATGGAAAATCGTAGCCTTAAAATTCCAAGAGAACTTCTTCCTCTTTTCCTTCCCGTGCCTTTCCCCAACCTTTTTCCCTGTTCCATTTTCATTTATTATCTTAATTAACTTGCTTCTGCTTTGCTGCAGGAGGGTGACAGGCAGAAGCTGCCCCTCTACTTGGTGGATCATAGAACAAGGGCTGCCCTGGATGGGTATTCAACATCACACAAACACAGAGGCCTGACCCTTTTCAAGTAAAAACTCGAGTCTGTTCAGTTTGCTCACAAATGTTTACAAGGATTGGAAAAAGATCCAAGGGAATCGAGGAGGAATTACCTACCATTAAAATAAAATTAAAAAAAAAGCGCCTACAATTCCCCTGTTCAATTAATGGATTTCAAGCCTTGCTTAACAGTTTGCCTCAGCCAAGCAGGTGCCCAAATTTAGGTGAGCAAAGTGGAGCCCAAAGCAGAGACACAGAAATTCTTTCATCTCAAAGTATCTGGGATGTTTTGCACTGTGGAATAAATCATAAAGTCCTAAACGGCCACCGACTCCTCTTTAAGCTTATGTGTGAGCAGGGAAGCTTCCTTGGAAATCCAGAGGGATCCCAGAAGTCTCTCAACTCCAGCACAGAGGCTGGTGCTTTAATTTAGCCCAAGAGGATTCAGCCTGTTCTGCATCTAGGTGGCCTCAGATAGGACACCACTTTGGCCAAACATGAGATGCAATTGTGTTTTTGAAATTGCCTCTCAATGGAAAAATCTGTCTCAAATGGTATTACTTCAGTTTTGTCAACACCAACATAAAGATTTATTTTAAAAGTCTTTGAAGCATTGTTTGGATTTTGGCTTTCTTACCAAACTCCTCATCTTTGCATTCCTCCAATATTTCATAAAAGTAATAAACTGCTGTACATATTTACAAACTGAACAAAACTGATGTTGCCTTCACTGTAGAGAATACAAATACATGTATCAGTATTCACATAGTTCTGCCATCATTATGCACCAGCTTTTAACGAAAAAGGAAAGATAGAAGCACTGTATTTCATATGGAAAACTGGGAGATGGTGTGTGTGGGGGGGGGAAGACCAGAATGTAAATGTACTGAAAGCAAAACTTGTGTTTCAGTAACAAACTCAACACTTCTAGCAGTGCTAAAGTGCAACATAGAGCCAGAGTTGATGAGGCCTTCCATACTTTTCTAGTTTCAAGGAAGAAGTTGTTAGTAATTTAAGACAGATAAAATCCACTAATTAAAATATTCTGAGATGAATGGTAGCTTCCAATTATTTTCCTGATTTGACACAATCCAGTAAGAGCATAACATAACAATGTTTTACACAATACCAAGGGATTTTGTAAAAGCAAAGCACACACTGAATTGGAATTTTGAGGACAACAACAATAGAGCACTCACAGACCAGCCCATTGCTGGATCCATCATTCTCCGTTTAAATGAATACAGAAATGGACAGAGAGAAGATGGATGTTGAGGAATAACTGACTTTTAATAAGAATAAAGGCTTCAAAGGAGAGTGTTAACAGGTAATAAGGGTTGTACCGGATCACTGAATCATTGAATGGGTTGGAAGGGACCTTAAAGACTACCTAAGCCCAACCCCCTGCCATGGGCAGGGACACCGTCCACTAGCCCAGGTTTCTCTAAGCCCTGTCCAACCTGACCTTGGACACTTCCAGGGATGGGGCAGTCCCATCACCTTCAGGAAATCTGTGCCTGTGTCTCATTGCCCTCACTAGACACAGCACATCTTTTTTCTGCAGTTTGTGCACAGTGTTAGAGATTCTACTCTTTTCTAAGCAATCTCCATGTGCCTCATTTCCTATTGCTAAATATCCACAAATATAATAAAGCACAGAGCTCACTCCAAAATCCATGGCAAGTCAGCAAAAGGTTTGCCATCCAACGTGATATCTGAATGCAAATAGCTGTATAAACTTCCTCTCATCTCGAGTGTAATTTAACACAGCTCCACAATAACTGCTGAGGGCACACCCAAGGTCATCCATAAGTGAGCTGAAGTGTCTGTAGGGCTGAGAGTTCAGCTGGTCTAGTAGCACAGACTGGTGTGACAGGGACCTAGGGAGGCTGCTACCCGGCCAGGAGATCTCTCACTGCATAACACACTTGGGTTTAGCCACTTAAAACAAGCTGTATCTCAGTTTTACCATTAGTAGCATGGATATTAAACATTTGTCTCCATCCTGATGTATTGCCAGGAATTTCTATTTTAGAGGAACGTTTTGAAAGCTATAGAGGAATAGAGATGATCACTGTGACTGTCAAGCCAAAGCGTAGCTGCTGTTGTAGTGTGCAAGCATAATGATAATGGGGAATGGTAAAGACATTTTAAAAGCTGCTCACTACTTCAGCAGGTTTGATTCAGATCCCTGAGCTGCCCAGCCACTTGCTAAGACAAGAGGCATGAAAAATAAATAAAAAGCTCTTCCTGCTCCTTCAGATAGACTTGATAGTCCTGGAGTTTAATAGAGCTCATAACCAGAATGAGAAAGGGGCAAACAAAGGTAAAGCACTATTAATTAAGGAACTTGTTTAATTGAGAAGACCACAAATACAAGAGCAGCTGATGGGGTTGGGATCTTAGACAACACACTGAGAGGCTGGGAGCCATGGGCACTCACAGGAGCAGTGCCAGGGCATCGGTGCCAGAGGGAAGGTGGGGAGCCTGGAGAGGCAGGACTCACCCCTGGAGTGGGGTTATCCAGCCACGGCCCGGCAGAAACGGCTTCTGCTGCTACTGCTAATGATGAATACCATATGCTTGGCTCTTGCTATTATAAAATAAGTTACGTTACTGCTGCCTGTGAGTGAATCAACTCTTTTCTTTCATTAAAAATAGCTAGTTGTGCCCATTCATAGTTCCTCAGCACTAGCACGTGGGCAAAAATGTTTTAAAATTGAAATATCCTCCAACTATTGCTTTTTTCTCTCTATCACCACCTTGTTCCATCCTGAGCTTTTTTCAGACACATCATCCCTTTTCCCAGAAAATAAGCCTTAAACAGAGGAGAGGAAAGAATTGATATGATCATTCAAGCATCATTTTTTTCCCTTCTGTTACTTTGAACCAGTTCAGTTCACTGTGGTTAAAGCAATGTCTGATTGCTGGCCTTGATTTGGGAAATGCTTCTTTAGACACAGTGAAAAGAGATGTTTGCTCCAGACACCTAATTTTGTTCAGCCTCCCATTATCTGAAGAATCAGCTGTTTTGTTGAGTCATTTTGGCCACCAATTTATCAGTGAAAAGGAACCGCTCAGATCCACTTTTTTCCATTTATAACTTCATAACCAAACAACTGATTTTGGGATGTCACTAAAGGCGATCAAATCATAGGACATGCAATTAATTCAATTAACATGAACCCTACAGGCCTATTTGCTCAAATACCATAGGAATACTTCAAAGTTCCATCATTTAAAACTGATGCCTTCACAATTGTGTGCTCTGTGCTGTTGTAAATTGGAAAAAGACATTGCTTATATTTTGCTTTTTCAACAAACATCCCCTTCCACTTTATAAGTACATCAGTATATATTTAAGTATAGTAAAAGGACATAGCTGTTGTATGGACACTGAAACAAAAAGAAAATCAGAGCTCATTGAAGATTGCTCAACATCTTCTGCTTCTGGGATTTCACTAAGATCAATTTTACCAGGCTACTGTCAAATAAAGCAAAGCTCCTGGGGAGCATCACCATGTCAGCACAGGTAGAGGGAGAGTGACACAACTGAATGCCACAAAAGACCCCTTCTTTGTGCTTCTGACAAAACAAACCTGCATATTGTTTCAAAGCCTGCTATAAAAAGAAAACTGAAAAGATTTTAAAAGGCTGGCAGCAAGCCTTTAACACAGAGACAACCCATTGCAGCACCTCCCCCTGTTTATTTTATGCCAAAACGATTTCCTATCCACCTGTTCATAAGAAATGATAAGAGCTAAAAGTATCCAGTTATTGTGCATTGGAGTTGCAGGGAAAACTAATACCTTGGCATGCAGCCTGTAGGAAAAAAAGAACACAATATATTACTTCCTTCATACGTGTAGGAACTACAGGGGATCATTTTTATACACTTGAATAGGCCACTATTAGAGATCAGCAGCTGATTGGCCAAATTAACCCCAGGTCTACCTCCAAAATGATTATGAGTGCATATTATAATTAACGATGACACTAAGGATATTTAGGCTCAGAAGGGGTTTTGTTTGTTTGAATGAATGATAGATTCATTCCATTCAAGGGTGGATGTTCATGGCTTGCTTTGGGATTATGCACATCCATGAAACCCTGGAGATCATCTCATGGCTGATGGTAATTCTGGAGAAATGGGAAAGGGAGCAGGGTGGGGGTCACTTCTGGATTTTAATCTTGTTTCTTCCCTTACGGAATGAAGTTATCTCGACACTTCTTGGGTGAACTCTAGTCTATCATTTTAATTAAATGTATCTGAGCAGTCATTGTGAAGCCTGAATGGGAGTAATAGGTTGGCAAGCTTAATAGTGGTGTCTACACGCAGTAGGGAACATCTGCAGCAGGAATTCATGGCCGTGTATGGGCCCGAGTAAGAGATTTAGAAGTTTTATACATATATAACAAACGAGGAAAGGAGAGAGGCCTAAATTACCAGGCCAAATCCAAGCCCTGATCCCAAAGTTCAGGAGTCTGAGCAATTACAGATCTAAATCTTGCCATATGAGCCACTATCCCCAAAATTAACCAGCACCTGAAGTCACACCCCTTGAATTCAAGGACCTTTGAAATATAGTTCTAATTTTAAAAACTTGGCTACAGTAATTTTCTTTTTTGTCCTCCTACTCCCCTCTCCCTGAAAATAGGAACACCATTAAGAGCAGTTTAAAATTTGGGGGCTTGGAGCTGAATTAGCAAAGTGTCTCAAACCCAGTGCTGGCTTCGTGTCAGACCCAACATCACTCCAGCAGAGAGGTGGCACACATTGCTGCAAGGAGTTGCAGGACCCTGCTCCAGAAACATGAAATACAACATGGCTTGCTTTCAAACACAAATGAAAAGGTGGTTGAAAACTCCAAAATGAGAAATAATCTAGCAAGAGGCAGGACAGGGGCTAACTCGTTCCTGGACAGACCATTCAAACCCAAGTTTGGGGCTTTTTCAAAATAAGCTGCTCCCCCTTGATCTAAAAGCAGGGAGAAGTGAAAAAAAGACACAGCCCCTGAGTAAGTGATTTTAATTCTCAAAGTGATCTCTCTTGAGAATCTGCCACGTGGCACCAAAATTCTTAAACTAATTCATGTCTTCAGAATATGCAACGTACCTGTGGATGGGTTGTAAAAGTAATACACAGGGTGTGTTACTGCATGTGCAAAGCATGACCTTCAGCTCTGCATTTATCAAGAGATTTGTGCATGTTTTGGGGTGAAACCCAGCCAGATCCAAGATGTTTTTCTTTTCCCCTCTGAACACTTAGTTGTTCTCCATGTAACTTCAGAAGAATTCCTTCTAATGCATTGTAAGAGCAGATTAAAAGTCTTTTCTCCAAAACTGGCAGATACAAACATAAAGCCTCAGATCAGCAGTTCAAAACTGTTATTTGCCACAGAGAAATTTTGGCCTAGGAAAGAATTGGAAGGAATTACCCTTCACCTGTTACTGGAAAGCTGGTAAAAGTAATAATAATAACCTCTCTACTTGTTATTCCATTACAACTGCATGTCACATATGGAAAAACCAACACTGAAGTGAGAAAAGCTAACGTTGGACTGCAGTAAAACCTTCATTTTCTTGTCTTTCTTTTCATGTTTACTTTTACACTTAGTAATCATATAGTAGTTAATACCTCCAATTAAAATAAATTGGAGTTTTATGAGGCAAAATACAAACCCTGCTATGAATTATTTGTCCTTTTTCTTTTTTTTTTCCATTCTGGTAAGTACATTGTTTTGTATAAACATATTATTGGTATTTATAGTTCTCTTATGTAGCCTAGAAATAAACATCATAATTACTTTACTTCACGAATTTTTCCGCTGCTAAGTTTTATCCACCTATAGTTTTAAATACAGCAGCTACTTGACAGAGTATATTGATGGGCTTTAATCACTGCTGAACATTTCCTGTCTATTTGTAGGCACTCAGAGAAACCCAAGGGGCATCATTTACAGGAGCCCAAACTGAAGAGATTTGACAGGATGTCACAGGGAATAATCCAAGAATTATGAGTGTAAAAACAGATATTGAATAGCACAAACCAGTCCAGTCCTGGCAGTTTAGCAATCCCTGTCTAACCAGAAGAATCATAATGGTGCTCTCGTACCAACGTGGCATAGTTAGAACAAATGATTTAGGAAATCTTTGTGGAAAGCTCAAACATTACTAAGCTCCAGCTGGAGTGTGCAGACAAGTTTGAGAGAAGGGGAGAGGAGGAGCACTTTATGTCTCAGTGTTTCCCCATTTCTCAAAAGATGAGGCTGTCAAACCTTGTGTTTTTAAAACTAGACACAAAAGAAAAAAGGTACAAATGCATTTTCTTTTTTAGTTAGGAGCTATTAAAAAAAAATCCATGTTTTCCAGTGTTTTTTTGTTTCATACAGGAGTAGAAAGCATGATAGAGATCCTGTTCACTACTCCAAACCCAGGAATTGCAGATGAGCTGTTTGAATCCAGGCAATTCTTCACTGATTTACCTGGGCACTTTCTTCCCCAGGGATTCAGAAGAAGGAAGGGCCCAGATGACACAGGCCACTTCTGTCCTGCCTGACCCCCGTGTTTTACACACGTAGCAGCAGCAGAAGTGGTGATTTGGGAGATGGGAACTTGTTATAGGACCAAGTATCCACGGGAAAGAATCCAAGTCTGCGAGGTAACAAGGGAGCTCAGGAGCTAGGGGTGATGGGGAGAAAGAAAGCAGGAACGAAAAAGCAGTTGATAAGAGGAATGCTGACTCTGAAAAAGAGTCAGAGGAAGAAAAAGGGGACAGAGAGAGAAAACCAAGCTGAATTATATTGATTAGGGACCATGAACACCACTTGAAAATAATATGAGCTGGGGACATTATTATTCTCTGCGGTCCCAAGAGCATCACCTTCCCATTTGCAGAGACATGCATTCCTGGGCTGCAGACTGACAGGGAGCAGGTGAAAGGGAGAAGGTGTTGAAGGACTGGAAGGAGGAAAAGTGGCTCCAGAGATGCATTAGAGAAACTGGATTTTGACAGGCCGTTATGCGTAATTCAGCTCGGAAATGCTCTTGACAACAGTCTAGATTGAACACCATCCCCCCCCCCCCCCCGAAAAAAAAGGTCCTCCTTGTGTGCTTACAACTAGATTCTCAGCTCAGCAAGTGGCTAAGCCAGAGCCTTAGAGAAGGGAAATAGAGTCCTTTGGTAATGAAAAATGCCTGTGAGGAAGGAAAAGACACACGTGCATTGTGAAGAAGAAAGACCACAGCCCCTGGATTTATGATATACATAATAATTAATAATGACCCAATTTTTCCTATTCCAGATTTCAAAATTCCTTACTCACTTTAATTAAGTTCGCTCTAAAAATAGGATGCTGTAGAACAAAGAACTTTTTTACTACTTTCAAAATGCGAGCTTACTCACTAGTCAGGATTTTCCCAGCTCTCCGTGCTTCGGTACAAAGAGCTTTTATGGCACGACATAAATGTGCTATCAATGGTAGACATTTTTAGATAAAACTTGATAATGTAACATTTACTGATTCCATCTTTCAAGGGGGATAAAGAGAATGAGACTTCATAGCAAAACACATAGAAAATGTAACGGCAGCAACAAAAACAAGCACGGGCAGCGTAGACACCACTTGTTGACCTACAGTCTGCATCAGTTAAATTCTTTCCCATAGACACAGGACTTGATTTCTTCACTGATATTGCTCTAGGATCTTCAGTTTCAACAATGCAATTAGATTTACTTGACAGCACTCAGAACTCATTTGCATTATGTGTTTTTAAACCTCCTAATTCTGCCTTCTGTACACAATTTTAATGGTGAAGAGCAATATGGGGCTATCTAGTTGCCTCAACACACAACCAGTCCGATGAGATCTCCTTCTGCTGAGGCACCATGAAGCCCATCAGCAGCGCTCAGCTCACAAACACAGCTCAGAAGCCTCACATTTCCCTTCTGCGTCACGAACCTGATTTAAATTCCGAGCAAAGACCATCCTCCCCAGTGAAGAAGAGCAATTGCTCTTTAAACAACTTTTGTAAATGCTTCCTGTGCCAACAAGGGAGCCCAGAGTTTGCTTAGGTGAAATAAAGCAGACGGACAGACCTCCCCACATCCTGCTTTGGTTCCAAGATTCAATAATGAACAGGGGTGTGCAAAGAAATTAAAGCGGTGGAAGTGCCAAAGGTATCCCTTGGAGATGTGTGCATCCTCTTGTCATGTAAAAGAGCTCTTGAATGATAAAGAAGCGGAACCCAATTACTACTGGTTTCATGCTAATCTGAACCAGCAACTAACTGTAGGCTTGGATGGCATCGTAGTGTCCACAGTAATTAATTCACCTCTTCCTTCCCAAAACATGCTAGGAAATTAATTTCCAATGCTAAAATTGATTTGGCACTGGAAGATATGAAAATGTTTGGAGTTACCTGGCAATCCTTTTGAAGTCTTATCTTGGATGCAGACCAGTAGTGTCTGCACCTCATGGAAGCAGAGACATGATCTCAGAAACACCACTGCCATGAAGACCTACCCTGTGCCATGTGGGTCACAGGGGAATGGAGCTTATCCCGACCCATGGTCTTCCTCTTGGAATGGTGGACACCACCAGGCAAAGAGAAGAGTGCAATGGGCCAAATTAGGGCACTGAAATGGATAAACTCTGAATCTTGGTGTTCTAGGACACATAAAGAAAGAAATAATATTCAAGTTAAAAGCGAACAAGCTATTTCAGCCCATTATAAATGAACATGAACATCTCACTGGCTTTTGGAGGAGGTGGTGATAAGTATGAACTTAGAGGTGTCAAGTAATTAGCTAGGCTCTAAGTTTAAAGTGAAGTCCACTCTGTAGAGCAAGTTAAAGTCAGATTTTAAGTGCTTGTGGATTAATTTTCATATGTTTGGGCACTGAAGTATTCCTAAAACCATTTTCACTGGAGCTTGAATTCCAGTTAATTAGAAGAACTTTACATGCAAAAAAATCTTAGACTGTTCAGAAATATTCTCACTAATTATTCTTTTTTCCTTATCTGACCAGCATTTTTTAAATTGTGTACAGAAAGATCTGCAAGATTTTAATGTTTTTAGCCCTGTGAGCTCATCCTGACAGATGATACCAGCAAACCAGGAAATGTCTGAACTTGACATAGGATTTTGGCTATCCGGGGAGACTTGAAAATATTTGGTAAAATTCTTCCTTGCTTTAAAATATTTCTGAATATAAATAATCCTCCACAATTCTGTTGAAAATCAAATTTTTTAGTGTAAAAATAATGTGAAATAAGGACGTTGCTATGTACCCAGTGGTAATTTAGCAAATTTGCATAGATTAAAAAAATAAATAAATTACTTTTTATCCCTCCTCTTAACTCTACTTTAAGTATGTCTTCTCTCTCTCAGCCTTTGAAAGGTT
>JAWWES010000171.1:2832789-2844888 GCA_035583135.1 Lophotriccus pileatus
AATAAATAAATTACTTTTTATCCCTCCTCTTAACTCTACTTTAAGTATGTCTTCTCTCTCTCAGCCTTTGAAAGGTTGATATTTCTCTGTGAGATTTTAAGGGACATTAAGGAGCAAAGTACTGCGTCACATCTCTGGGACACAAGGAAGCTTTGCCTCCCCAAACCCACAGCTGATGACACTGGACCACTGCAATGGTCACACAGCAAGATTTTGGATCATCTTGATTATTTGGACAGCATTTGCTTTATCTCTTCACTAGTTGTTTCTGAAAAAAAAAGAAGCCCTTTTATCAAACAAAAAAGCTAAAGTTTTTGCGATAGGTAGGGATGTGACACAACTATGTCCCCCTGCAACATATCTGACCATTTTTTTTAATTAAAAGGAGTCTTATCCGTCACCTCAAATTAAAAATTTTACTCCTGCACTACCTAAACTTAATTTTCTGAGTTGCAGCTTTTTTGCTCGGTAAAGATGGAGGTGGGGTGGGGGGGAACCAACAAAAAAAACCCCAACACACCCTTGAGAAATGGAATTTTGCCCGTAGACTGATGACTACAGATCGCATTTCTAGTGGGCTTATAACCTGCTCCAGCGAAAACATAATTTTTAATTTGCTTTTAGGGTTATTTATTTTTTTTTTATTATTACACTAAGGGTTTATAATTTAACGTCAAACACAATTTCGCACGAATTACGAGGCCGCGCCGCGATGCTGAAGATAAGACGTATGGGGCTGGTTGGCACGGCCTCAAACTCGGTTTCTGAGAAAATGGATCACTAATTGGCAGGCTGCCATCCCATACACTGCTCAGTGCAACTTCAAATGGAACAAGCTATCTTTTGCAAAGAGTTATGCACAACACCCTCTGGTACAGTGCAAAGAAAAGTAGACATCTCTTAACCACGTTGTACTTGCATACATATATATATATATATATATATCATACAGACAATATTTGATGTCAGCATCACATGATAACATTACATTTGTGCTGTTCTTAAAAAAAAAAAAAAAGCTATTTCTAAATGTTTACGCCTTTAAAAAAAAAATAAGACATTTCATGTACCAATTAAAATCCTAAATTATTGGTCATATCACTTCATAAAAATCACACCAATTTTGATTAATTGTAGTGCAGCCATTTAAGAGCTGAAAAAACATGACATTTTGCTATGATGTCATTTTCCCACTCATTCCAGTGGTAAAAGTCCTCCACCACAGCTACAGAAAGAATAATATAAAAATTAAAGCGTGGAAACGATCAGAGGAAATAATTCTGACAATGAAGTAATTTCCTAGATTGGCTTTTAAGTATGACTTCTTTGTCAGCTTTAAATAAAAAAATAAAAGATGCCTTGATTTTATTGAACTTGCATAGGGCATGAGTAATGTGCATATGTAAGAAGTGGTGTCACTTGACTTAAAAATCAAACCATATGCTCGAGCCCAAGTAGCCCAGAACACCCCAGGAGTAAACCCAAATCAAATATATACACAAGGAATCCTGAGCCAAAGTATGGTGCCCTCAGAACCAAGGATTCCTGAACATAAAACCCACCAAATTGGGAGGATTAGATCAAAGGTAATTCCATGAAAAATAGACAATATGGCCTTTATTCAAATTTTCATTCAAAACCGTTATCAATGCCTTAAATTTCCTATCAGAAATGCCTGCAAAATCTGAAGATTTTTTTTTTCTTCTAAATAAGTAATTTCAAAATTTTTGCTATTGGGTTTTTTTAAATAATATTTTTGAGTGCAGTTGAAAGTGAAGCCCTTGCATATGTTTGTATTTTCATAGGTGCCAAACTGATGCTAGGATCTAATCCAACTTCTTTTGAAATCAATTGGAATTTTTTACTTGACTGGAATTCAAGCATCTGTTATTAGCAATTTCAGAGACAGAGAGAAAAAAAAAAGCCAAAAATAATCCAAAATGTGGTGTCAGGACATCAAATTTTTTTCCTGTAGCCTTCGTTCCTCTAGAAACTGTGTTATTTGCAGATCCCTTCCCACAGGGATCCAGAAGATGAGGAAAAGCAGCAGTGACAATATCCTCATGAAATACTTCTATCCAAAAAGTGACAGCATTCCCCATCAGGTGCCTTGCTGGAACATCAATACACCAAGTTCAGATACAGATGCAAAATCCTCACACGATCCTAAATTTGCAGTCGGATCCAAGAACAGAACTGTGGAATGAATTTCTTTTTATAGCAATTTGCATCATCCCAAAATGCCTTTTGACTGGAAAAAAACACCAGAACTTCTGGAAGGACCTTGAAAAAGTTCACCTCACTTCAACCTCCACATTCTACTAGGCCAGGTTGCTCAGAGTTCCATCCAACCTGACCTTTTCCAAGATTCCAAGTCCTCAGTTCTCCCATGCAGAGAGTATAAGGGCCCTCAAATAACCCACACCCAGAACGAGATCCACCCTTTTAGACACAGAGTGTTTTTTTCTTTTTTTCATTACCAACCTCCAAATTAAGGAAAACTTAAATTTAAATCCACAACTCCAACATACCCAGGCAGTAACTAAATATACTTTTAGCACGCTGGAAAAAAGAGGGAGTCCCCACTGCAAACAATACAGCTCAGAAATGTTGCAACTGTCAGGAAATGAAATTTCATGGAGGAATTAAAAAAAAAAAAAAAAAAAAAAAAGAGAAAGGAAAAGAAAATCAGAAGGGAATCACTGTGCCTGGGCAGAGCAGCGTGGAGTGAATCATCAGCACCAAACCGGGTTTTGCTTTAAAAACGTGCAACAGTTTGTGTTTTTTAGGACGACATTCGTTTAGCAAACAGACGTCAACAAAATTTGCTCAAGGAAGGCACACATATGTTTGGGGTAAGGATGTGACCTCTGGAGAGGAAGAGAAGCCACGCTCACTGCAGTGCTCGGAGTGAGAATTCCCTCAGCTCCTGGCTGAGGGTCCGACCACGGCTTCTCTCGCAGGGCTGCCCCAGCAAGATGGATTTACAACCTCAGCATCCCGTTACAATTTACTAACTGGGAAATATGGTTGTAGCAGCAGAAAAAAACTCAATTTATTTAACATAAACCATTATGACCTTCCATTAATTTTTTTATCCACAATATTTTCCATTATAGAGATAATTTCTTACGTGTAGGTGATACTTTTCAGCAGGGAGACGTGTGCAGCTTTCATGGGGTTGTTGCACCTTCTTCTACACAACTTCTGGCTGCTTGCCCTGGTCTGAACGCCACACAATTCCCTATGAATCCCATTAAATAGTAGAGGAGCAGGAGAACAAGCAACAAGTTTAAGACCTTGGGCATGTGCCTCAGCACCAAAGGGCTTAAATCCATGAACTTCACTCTGTTACCAACCCCAGGACGGAGCAGAGCAAGGGAAACCAGCAGCATTTTTTTGTTCATATGGTATCACTGAAATACCAGGAATAAAATATCACAGCCACCACAGGAGATAAAAGCCCTTCCCACAGTGCAAACCAAGCACAAGAAGGGGCAGCACTGTGCACAGAAAACCTGGGAAGGCAGTACCAGAAGAGTGGGTTCTCTATGAGTGGGTTCTCTATGCCTTTAAAATTCATGGATGGTTTCTTTGCCAAAGGCCTCATTTCACATCACAAACTGTAAAAAGCAATCAGAACCCAGCCAGGTTTTCATTTTTCTGCATGTATGTGGGACATTTTGCAAGATGATTTTCATGTCCAGTCTTGTACTGCTGGAAGTCACCTGGATACAAAGTCTTTTTACCATCCCTGGGCTGTGGAAGTTCCCCACCAGTGAACTATAAATAAGACTAAAAATTAACTACAGTCAGGCCATCACTTTATACAACTTTCCCAGTTTTCCTGGTAAGGGTTTAAAGATTGAAAGTGATGATTCCTCAAAATTATTTCATGTAAACGTACAAATGTAAGGTCAGGAGTTTCTCTTTTCATAATGATTGACTAATACAAATCTTTCAGTTTTGCTTCAAATGTCCATGTTTTTTCTCACTTTCCTAAATTATGTGCATAATCATCTTTCCCTTTTACCAGACTGCTCTAATGTGTGTACAGGAAATAATATTTCAAAAGACTTCTACAGAATTGTGAGGTCATTCCCAGTCCTGAATAATTTGATTAAAATATTTTTCAGTTCTAGTTAAGAGATCGCTTTCTTAGAGTTTTATTTTGCCTTTTATTCATGCTTATACTCCACCAGAGGACACGATAAGAGCCCCACTGATCCCTCACTAAGCAGCTGGAAATCACAGAATTGTTTGGGTTAAAGGGATCATCATCTTAAAGATCTTGTAGTTCCAACCCCCTGCCATGGGCAAAGACAATTTCTGCTAGACCAGGTTGCTCCAAGTCTTATCCTACACTTGAATATTAAATATATATATATATGAAATCATCTCCTTTGCCAGCAAATGGGTTAGCTTTGTCAATATCTGATTTTAGTGTAGTGTAGTCCTGTGGTATCTACGGCTTCTTAATCTAGCAACAAAAAGTTTCCACTTGTCTCTGGGAATTCTTCTGGTTGACTGGAGTTGACTTCATCTCCCTCCCATCTCAAAAATCCTGCTATAAAACTCTATTTTTTCCCCCCATCCTCAGACACATTTTCCTTTAGTGACTCATCCAGTCAGCCTGTGACCCAGTTCACCCAGAATCTTTAAAATGACAACAAAGTTATAAAATAATCTGATATTTTGCCAGAGTTTTTGTGTTAGTTCAGCAGCCCATAACAGTGACCAGATATAATCACCAGCCCACAGACCATCAGCTTCTTGCCCTGTCCATGAGCTCAGGTACGAACGTGCCTCTCCCACAGAAACACACCTTTAGTCTCCCAGGTCTGAGCCCAAGCCCTGCACACCCTCTCATTTCCATTTCCCTCCTCTTTTTCACAAAAATAAACAAACACAACCCCAGCACATGGCCCAAAGTTTTTAGCACAATAACAGGGACCTTCAGATTTTTTGGCAGGGTTAAAGGCTCTACATGGGGCTGTTTAATCTCTACTATAACATTAATATACATTAAAAAAAAATAAAATAAAAAGTCATAAAATGTGTCATAATCTCCCACCTTTACATATATCAAGAATATTTTAATTCAAAAGTAATTAACTGAACTATTTAGTCTCCCTGTACTGTTTCTTGGACTGTTTGTTTCTGAGGGTTTTTTTCCCTTCAAGAAAATATTAAACACCTGAGATCAGTTTTTAAATCCTTTAATTCTCACAGTTTCTCACCCCCTCCCTCCAGTCTGCCCAAAGATTTTTAGGAGAGCAGCAGGAGCAGAGCAGAGCACATGTGGTAGGAAGTGGGTAACAAGTATCATCCTGCTGTCATTCCACCACTTCTCTCCTTGTAGCCAAGCCTGTTTTTTCCTGAGTTCTCCTTTCCCTCCAGCTTTTTTTCTCTTCCACAACTATTTAGACTACAAAGTTCTCTAGGATAGAGGTTGCCTCCAGGCATTATCATTACTGTTTTTGTTACTATTACCTTCATCATTATGATCATCATTCATATTATTAATTATATTATTATATATAAATGCAGAGAGAGTCTGCCATCACAAGTCACACGAAGAGCGGGTGTCACACACCAGCACATGCTTTACATGTTCCTAAAACATTACCAAAATTCCAGGTTTTCACATGTTACTATGTGTGTTTTCCACCTCCAAATTAAATATATGCAAAAACCAAAGTTATTTGTGGAGATGCTGAGTACGCCAATCAATTACAAGTTATTTCAATAGCACACTTCTATTTTTATGAAAAAGAAAAGAAAATCTGGATCTGTCTAGTCCCAAACTCCATGTGATTCATTAATTAATGTCACCCTGGAGTTGCTGTAACTTGCAGACATGCCCTCCTACCTGTTTTAAAATCATTGAATTTATTTTTTTTTTCAGACACATATAAAAGCACATATACTTCAAACAAAAAATAAAGCAGACACAGATGATCCTTGAAAGAACTGTAGGCTCCAGTATGGCAGTGAGTGAAGCCATTAGGGCAAAAATATTGACCATGGAATAACGGTATCTCCATAGCAAACAACAAGCAGAGCTTTGAGTATCATGAAAGCAGAGAAAGTTTAGTGGTTCTTGCTTGGACAAAGTTGTTTTTTAAGCTTTACATGAAGGGTCTTCATCCTGTTTTTCCCTATCCAGCCATTAATTGCATTTGGAAGAGGAGCACAGTTCAGTTCGACTCTGACAGCGACGTCTGTAAGGAAACATATCTCTGCACTAACAAGAAATATCTTTCAGGATAAAAAGAAATATAAGAATAACCTACTATAACCTTATGTCCATCTATGTGCATTCTTGCTTCATTGCTTTGCATTATCCTAGATCCACTTTAATACCTTTTATTGTATAGATCATTCTCTCCAAGCAGCACAATTGCTATTTGCAATGAGTAAAAGCAGTTTTACAGTTCACATTGCCGGCATAAATGAAAAACTACACCTCTCTGGCTTTCAAAAATACTTCTGAAGACAAGAACAATCAATTTAAGTGGAACCAACTTCAAAATGAAATGCACTTGCTACAACCAAAACTGCTTCGTGTAGGCTCAAGGAGAGGTGAACTTATTACTAGTTTAATCTAGTCATATTTGAGATAAAGCAGTTCATGTTTTCAGAACCGAAGAATCAAAATTATAATTGTTTTTGTCATTTGCACAGCAATTTTACTCCTGAATGCGTTGTTTTAGGCAGGAATTAATAAAAATTGCATGCGCTTCAGGTGCTGTGTAGCTCACCCTTTTCCACACAGCCCAGCCTGGAGCTGTGAATGCTCCTTTTCTTATTATCAGTTAATAATTCTCTCTCATTGAGGCAAATTAGGAACTTGACTGTGTTAGAGAGTCCAGAACGCTGCTAGAGGCAAAAAGGGGCTAAATGGCAGAAATTCCTCTCTGAGCAAGATGCATGAAGCACAACATTGTGTCCACCACAAAAGCTGCTCTGTATTTTTGATCCTTTCTAATTTAATTAGCCCAAGAGGTAGCGCATTAATTTGCCAAGAATTCTTCTGATGCGAAAGCTGCCCTCATTGCAGCGAAGGGAAAAAATAACCTGCCTGCTACAGTGGCATGCCAGTAATGAAAGGGGGTTATTTTTGTGTTACAAATGGCATTGCAGGGTTACAAGAGACCTTTAAACCTTTTTATCTCTGGTTGGGTCATATGTAACACAAAGCACTAATTAACCAATTCTGTTCCAGAAATCTTTTTAAATGCTTAGAGTAACAATGTTAGAACCCAGGTCACAGGCACAACTTTTTTTTTTTTGGTTATTATTTGGGAGAAAAAAAAATTACATACTATATTAAAAATAGTATTACAAAAAGAATCAATCAGCAGCACAAGTCCTGTTCTGTGGGACTCCACATCCCAGACATTTATCCTGGCTTTGTTTTCTTTATGTTTAGTGATATTCTTTATGTGGGCAATCTGGAGCCTTCAATTCCCTCAGCCTGTCTCTTGGCTCTTAATGCTGTATTTGTTTGGCAAATTGTCTCCATGTTAATCTTCTTCATCAAATACTTGGGGTCAGATTTGAAAATCTTTGATCAAATCTACTGCCACCCAAGCTTCTTCACTGCCATGTGCTTCTGATATGTTCTTGTGCACATTAACGGGTCATTTACTCATTAAAGAACAATGAAAAACATGCATAGTAAGAGAGATCTTGCAGGAGACTTTGAACTGTTTATTAAATCTATGAAATCATTTCTCTCACTTTCTTTTTTTTAAAGGAGATAAGAAGAGTGTTTTCAGGGGAATTCCTGATGCTGCATGCTCTCTTGTCTCCTTTGCTGCACTACAAGGTTCAGTAGTTACCACACAAAACAAAAGCTGTGGCATGTGCAGATTCATCCTGTAGTACCAAGAGTAAATGACAAATTAAAGAGATTTCATGCTTTCCTACACAGAAATCAAAGGGCACACCAGGTCTCAAACGTGCTGGTAGTCTGTTCTACCAGCACTACTGTTACTACACATCTCAAAGTCCAGCAATTTCACAGCAGACCCTCACCCTCGAGGAAGGCAGGATCTGATCCTAATATTTTGCAAGCACGCCTCGTACCTGGCTCAGCACTCAGCTCTCATGACGCAGATCAAATACTCCCCATCAAACACCTCATAGCCATCTCTGCTAGAACAGTTGGAGAAAACAAACACTTAGAGCTTGAACTGAAAGTATTTCCAAAATGGTTTACAAATTACTTTCCTGGAGGAAGGAACATGGGGGATGCACTGGGATAGACGACCTGGGGAGGGACCTTCAGAGGTCAGTGGAGATGCTCATGGCATGGGCAGGACCCAGTCCTTCACTAGCCAAGAGTGGTATTTCCTTTGTATTCATTCCTAATAATGTGTTTTACTGTTATGTTTGGGGTCAGAGGGACCACAGAGCGAGCCACTTGCAAATCAAGTCTGAATATTTTACTCCAGGATTCTTTTCGCTTGCATAACTATTTGTTTTATGTTTATATCAGCCTTTGTTTTTGTAGCACATGGCACCAAGCAAGTTCAAGTAGGTGGCTTAATCAAATGAAAAGCCCCCTTTTCCTGAAAAAGAAAAACCAAAGCAAAACAAAAACAAACGCAACATCAATATATTATGAAAGTCAAGGAGGAAAGAAAAAGGGAGCTCTATTAAATGCAAATACTTTTTCAGTTATTAATAATCAGTTTCTTGAAGTTGTTTTTTAACTATTTTTCCCACCAACAACTCCAAAGACCAAAAAAAAAAATATTCTTACAACAGCAGAAATATTAACCCTGTACTGTACCACACAAGAACTGGGATATTTTTTTGCTCTGTTAAATCAGCATTTGACACTTTATGGACTCAACCCTTTCCTTGTGTGTCCTCTTACCATTTCCACTGGCTCTTTAATACATTCCCATTGCCAAAACGTTCATGCTTGTAATTACAGTGCAGGAGGCATCACACAGGGATCTCCCAGTCACCCCCGCGTAAGCAAAACAAAATAAATCCAGAAAAAGTTCACACTTCCAGACCGCAGCTATGAAGGAACTGCTGAGGATCTGGGGCTCGTTTTGGCCTGATTTACAAAGATATGGTGCTAAAACTGATAAAACGCTGCCTGGTGGTGAACTCAGTTTGGAGCCGGCCGCCTGCCCGCAGGGGAGGAAGGGCTGTGAGCTGTTCGAGCATCGCCCTAGAAAAGCCATCGGAACAATCCCATAAACAATGGAGTGAGGCGACCGTTGGATGCGATGATGCTCTGGGCCAGAGCCCTTGAAGTCAATGGGAGGTTTGGCATAGGTTTTAATTAGGCCAGGATTTCAGCCAGTGAGCTTTGGGCTTTTAGCAGCCCATTGGGAAAGAGGCCAACCTCGGGAAGAAAGAGGCTGACCAGCAGGAAGAGGAAGCTCCCGGATTTCCCCGCAGCGGCAGCTTCCTTTCTCCTGGCGCTCGAAAAGTGGCCAACCTCATGTCTCTGCTCAGCACAAGCGGTGGCGGGACCCAAACCACAACAAACAAACCCAGGCACCAGTCTTTTTCTCTCCTCTGCACGATATCTGGAGTGAGACGTTCATAGAAGAGCCAGCATAGGAGAGGGGCTTTGCCAAAATTGTGTGTAAATGCTCAAAAACCAGAAAGCAGAAAAGCGCAAAGTCAGAAGACTCACTCAAGTGATGGGAACTGCTATGGAAATACTCAGAAGTCATTTGTCCATGATTTAAAAAAAAAAAAAAAATCACCTCACAAAGTCACACCTAGAGAACACCAGACACTGCAGTTGAAGAACAGTCGTTCTTCCCAGGTTTAACTCCTTGTTTTTTTCTCCTAGAGTTATTGCCGAGGGCTACAGTTTGAATTTCAGGGACACAGTAGGCTCCTGAGATAATGCTGAAGTAAATACACTTGCCTCCCTTGATAACCCCCTTCTGAACAAGGGGAAGCATTATTAAATGGTGGAAGAAAAGAAATCTTGTTTAAAACACAGAGGGCAAGACCACTACCTACATTATCAGATGCAAAAGGTACAAGAATCACTAAGTAGGTTTACAAGAACAAATTAATCAATAAGTTAAAGAGAGGAAACAAACTAGGGAGATTCCTTTGGTGTTGGGACTAATTCAGTGCCTCCTACTGACAAAAGTCAGTCGAAAAGTTCTTTGCTCTGACCCTTGTTTGCATACACTGAAGGCTGAGCCCTCCTTCCACTGCCCACGGAGGAAGACATGGAATCAAAGGATTATACATATTTTGGCAAATACTTTTGTCCTCAAGGTGAGATTCCTTATGCAAATAAGGAAAGATTTTCCCTGTTCATTTTTCATTTGATATTTAAAGATTTTGGGGTATTCATCTTCATCACCACAACAGTCACTACCACCACCTAAGATTTTACAGGACTCAGGCAAAGTATCATCTTAAGTTTTAAACAACACTAAAAGGATTCCATCAGACCAGAGGAAGTGGAAGTCTGAAGAAGCAGAGAGGCCAGAATGAAATTAGAAAAATAATGTATTATAAGCAAAGTAAATTTCCATGTACTTACAACTAACTCTACACATGGGACATACAGTGGTTCAGCAGAGTAAGAATTATTCAAGAGCTAGTTAAAGCAGTAGAGATTTGCTGCCTAAAGAGGTCCAAAAACCCTGGGAACAACTCCCATAAAAGTTTTCCAGTGGAAACTCTTGTTGAGTTCATGCCTAGAACTGAAACCTTTAATCTCCATTTCCTTTAAGAACAGTGATATCGCTCCTTGTCTGAAGACCTCTAACAGCTTTGCAGGGATTAAATTAAACTTTAGGGATATTTGCTAAGGTAATATCACAATCATCTCTTCAGACAAGCTAAAATCAGCTCATATATTTATATATTGTAAATATATACATTATCTATATCCATCTCTAAGTGAATTTACACTTACATACCTAAACTGATTCCCAGCAAATATGTACCTGCTGCTACATTTCCCTTCAACTTGCCACTGAAAATATTCAGCACCATTGAGGCTGGAGGTCACAAGAACTTGCAAGCAAAAGGCAAAACTCAAGTCTTTTGAGCTAATCACAAGACCTAAATCCTTCCTTGTACATATGGGATAAAAACACATCAAAGAACACATGTCAAAGGAGATGACGTAAATCATCTCCATTATTGGCATTTTATGGAACAGTGAAAGCAGCCTTAAGTAAACAAGAGGCTGGCAGAAACAAGTTAATTTAATAGAGGTGTCATTTTTGAAGATGAGCACTTGTACTCTAGACAGACATATTAGGGTATTTTTCCAAGCATGAGAGGTTCACCAGTAATTACATGGTGTCCTCAGCAGATTCCACTGAATTTAAAAACTGTTTTTCTTCTAAGCCAGTTTTTTTTGCCAGCAGTTTTAATTTCTTCAGCTACACCAAATGCACAGACAGGCAGCCTTTTATTTTTTTTTTTTCATGGTGGGAAATACATACTTTTCCAGTGCTCTAGTTCAAGTAAATAACACGTCACTGACCTTCACAACCCTGAAACTTTAACATATCACCTGCAAGAATCACCTTCAATAACATCTCTTCTTTGAGGTGGAACATTTTAAGTATTTTCAGCAAGACAGATTCTGGTATAAAATAAATATGTACATATAGCAGATGTAGAAAATAAATATTTTCAAAAATCACAGTGTAGGATTTCCAGGGAAGGTGTCTCAGGAACCTCACCACTGCAATCAGGGTATGAACCCAAGTGCTGCCCTTCAGGGTTTGCAAGGATTACCCTTAACTGCTTCAAACCTTATCTGCCCTGTCTTAGTTCACAATATTGATATTTTATTGTTTGTTCTAAAGATTGTCTGAAAACTGATTTTTTTTTAATTTTTTTTAAGCAAACAGAAACAGATCAAGTATTTTAATTACTCATGTCATTTGCACTCATACCATTTTATACCCACATATCTTCAATATTTACAGCAGACACTGAAAAGACTTAACATATGCAGTGATTTTCACCAGGTAACTCCACACTCTCCCTGAATACAAAGATGTAATTCGTTACTATTTATACAATCTGCTAAAAATCCAGCTAGTAATTCATGTGAACAAGTTTCTCCTCTAA
>JAWWES010000171.1:2844988-2856574 GCA_035583135.1 Lophotriccus pileatus
AAGATGTAATTCGTTACTATTTATACAATCTGCTAAAAATCCAGCTAGTAATTCATGTGAACAAGTTTCTCCTCTAATTATAACACAAATGCCTTGCACACTTCAAGTTGTAATATCCTGCACATGTATTTTAACTACTAAGAGAGGGGTTTTTAAATAAGATACATTCTCACACCTGAAGAAGTTCTATGTAATTAGCTGAACATAATAAAATACATCTTTTAAGAACCTAAAATGTCAACTCTAACAAGAAGTATGTAAAATAGAAATAAAACATTTAAGAAGTAGTAATAACAAGCATTGAGATCAAAAATAAAGACAAAGTCAGGACTAGAGCAAAATACTCTTTGCAGGGCAGCTATTTCTTATGTTTTAAAGAAAAGTTCATATTCTTTGGAGAGTACTATGAGGGGGTTTTCAGAAAGGAATCCATAAAACAGGAAATTTACCGTAAAATTGAAACGGTACCTCACATGGGATCTGGTGGTTGTTTTACAGCAACTGCATGTGCTTGCTGGTTCAATGAATTAAAAAAAAAAATAAATAAAAAAAGTTATGATTATGACACATAGGGGATAGAAAGGGCCTCAAAATAGGAGTTATTGAGGAACAAAATATAAGTAACACACCCCCATCGCCTTCGGAGCCTTTCATGTTAAAGAGAGGTTAAAGCAGTCACTTTTGGATACTTGCATTTTTGTGTGCCTATTGACACTACAATCTGGCTACAGAAACAATCCACCAAAGGCCACATTTTGCCCTCAATTGCCCAGAGATAACTCCAGTAGAAGTCAAGGGGAGTTGTGTGCACACATCTGAGGGATAGCTGGCCCCAAAATCTATTTCTTAAGTTGCTGAAAATCTCCCTGGAACAAAACAAAAGTGATAATCGGAACAGAATATAATAAAATAACTGTGCTCTCTGGAGACCCTGAGACCACATCCTTTGTTTCTGTGAAACATTCCTTGGTAACTTTTCAGCTCTGTCACTTTTTTATTGCCCAAACTCTCCAGTATTCCCGTCCTCATCACCATCTTGTTTTTATCACCGGCCTGTAATTTGTCAGTAACCTCTGCATCTTAAAAAGCAGACCCAAAGCTCTCTCCAGGCCCTCTTTCAGAAAGTGAAGATAGATGTGAAGAGGAGATGTGTTTGACAAACTGACACTTAGCAACAATTCCTAGGAAATATGGACGGCTTCTTTTTCCTCGCTGTTGCTATTTTCTGTTTTATCAAAAACTATGATTCATAATTTCTGCAAACTGGGGCCAAGTGGGGTGAAAGGAACTATAAATATCCTAAAAATATATATGGCTTCACCCTGTCACCGATGTATGTTCAGCGTGGCTCAGACTACAGGACTTCTCAGGGGTGCTTCACATCTTCCCTGCACAGCCAGGAGGATGTTAGCTAAGACCTGCCAGGAATATTTGCTTATTTGAAGTTGGATTAACAGTGAAATTCACAGCACAAATAAATAATGCTACTCTGCCTTACGCAAGTTATCTGCTGTGCCTCTGATTTTGCAAATTCTTGATTGAGTAATACTCAATATTAACTTTTCTACACACTAAAACCAGACAAAAATCCCTGGATGCATTTTTAGTAGTTATAAATCAGTTTTGCTTTTCCTTTAAACACAGGTTAGGTGAAATTCATCTTCAGAAGAAAAAAAAAAAGGAATGGTAAGAAATGGTTTTGTACTGGAATCAGTTTGTGTAATCTGGCTGTATTTGTGGCTTCTATTTTTCTGGGAAGGAGGTCTCAAATGGTGTCAGTGTATTTCTTCTATTCTCTAGTCCTAAGGGAAAGTTGACCTTATTTTCATTTTCCCACTGTCTGAGCCTTTGGTTTGCTGCAGAATTCCAGGAAGAACTTCCTGCAGGAGAACAATATCTGGCACCCATCGAGCTGACTAAGTGAAGGAGCAGTATACTAAAGGGTAGGTCAGCTCCAAGTAAATAAGGTAAATCACTGTTATCCTGGATACAAGACCTCTGAGGCAGAGCTGTAACACCTTTCAGGAAGCTGGGAACAGCGAGCCAAAGGCTGCTGCTCTGCTAGAAACAGTAAATGGACAGAGGGTCATTCTGTCATAAATCCAGTTGCACTTTAGTGCACATCTTTATTCTATTAAAAAGAAAACATCAGAAGTATTTCCACTGAATTTCAGGCTTGAGAGAGAGAGAGAGTTTGCGTAGATTAGCTGGTTTGGTTTTTTTTTCCCAAAGGAGAGTTTTCATTAATATTTTTAGTAAAGTTATGTACCTTTTTGTGCTATATGGGGCTGAACAAAATAACACAACCAATAAAATTGGCAAGAGCTGCTGACAAGTCCCCTCAAAGTCTAGGTACTAACATAGATGCACCTTCATAGAATCATAGAAGGATTTGGTTTGGAAAGGACCTTCAAGATCATCTTGTTCCAAGCCCCTGCAAGGACACCTTCCACTAGACCAGGTTGCTCAGGGCTTTGTCAACAACAAAACTCTAGGTCAAGACAGCAAGTGAAAAAGTCTGGGGTCTCCAGTTTTAAGCAGTGAATAGACTGACTTTACATTGGTTTCTTCAACAGAAAAAATATGATGGAGTTCAATCTGGTAGATGATGAGTTTATTCTACCTAGAGAACAAATTAAATGCGGATTGGTTTTCCTGAAGACACCAGCAGACATGAAGCATGTTTCTTATTTGCTTGTCCAAGTCCAGCCACAAATGAAGTAAAGAATAGAATAGGAAATGTAGGTGAACGTGTAAGAGGGAACCAGCACCTTCCCTAAATCCTACCAGCACTGCTCTGCAAATCCACAGCAGCACGAGACCAGAGCTTGGCAGTGGGCTCCATTCCCACCTACTGGGTCAGGACACCAAACCTGTGTTCACCAACCCTCTCCCTTAATCTCCTCTTTCCCAACCTTGATCCAAATCACTAACCTAGATCTAAGGAACATTTCCTGATGAAACAGATGTACCAGTTCCTTCTCACCAAAGCCTTGTGCCAGGAGTGGCTCAACACATCCGTTAAAGGTATATCTTTATATAACTTTAGCTCTGGAAATCCATGAGCTGCAAACACAGGAAGCACATCAGAAAGGTTTCACTCAGTCCCCTGGCCACGCTCACATGACCCTGCCAGGTAACTCCACTGGCTCCATAGAAAAGCATGGACAACACCAACATCACCTCTATCCAGGGTGGCCTATTCATATTTCTATTCTGGCAACTGAACTGTGTCCACAGGCACTGGATACACATCAGCCTACAGTATTCCCTGATCCTTTTGGCTCATTCCTTTATTAACTCAGTCCCTGCCCGACTCGAGAGCAGGTTTTGTGCAGCAGAGCATTCTTAATAAACACCCACATCTCATCCAAAACCACTTTCAGTGTTGACGCTATTCTTGAATTCTGTGGTTAATCTGGACTCTAATTCCAATGCTTTCACAGCAGCTGAGAATCCATTGCCTTAAAGTGTAAAACCAGAAAGGATTAAATGAAATTTCAAAAACAGAGCCTCTTCTTTGAGGCAAACAGGCATATGGTTTTAAATATTTCAGAATTCTAGCTGTACCTGTGAAACAGAAGCCTAAGCAGATCCCAAGCCTGGGTGCTAGTTAACTAGACTAGTGCAAAAGCTTCAGTGCACTTAAATTAGAAGACTTTTAGGGAAGCACAATCCTTTTTAAGTTGACATTGGCAATCAGATTAAGACACATGGCATGAGTGGAGCTCAGTTTGGGGCGGCACAAGTGGTCTGCAGAGAGCAGTTGCCCTTGAGAGGAAGGGAGCAGCGAGGCCAAAGAGACGGATGTGTAACAACCACATGTTTCTTAAGGGAAAAGGAGGCTCTGGCAGGGCTCCAGCAAGGGTACAGCAGGCAGCTGTATCTTGCTCTGAAAATGAAGCAACCCCCTTCTAGGAGAGGTTGAAAAGAGGCTGCTTCCCTGTGCAGAACTCCTTGCAGCCCTCGAGTTGTGTCTCCGGTGCGACTTTACACCGATGTTTTATTATTCTCACCAGGGAGGAGCATGTTTCTGTAAATGCATTAGAAGTGTAAATATATTAATGCAATACTTTCTCCCAATTAAATAATTTATATACTCCCTTTATAACTGAAGCATGAAAGAATGTGTGGCTTTCTGCTAATATTTGAAATGGCAGTGGTTCAAGCCGTGCCACTTCAGGGAGTCGACAAGTTGTAGGTAAAACAGGAGTGTACAGTCAGCAGCAGTCACGTTATCCAGGATCCCTGTGTTATGCTGTGCTACTACATGTACCTATGGCTGTATCACACCAGTGAAAACTAACATCTAAAACACATACTAAATTTTTAGTGCTTCCCCCTAAGTGTGAAATAGGAAAAAAAAAAAAAAGGCAAAAAGAGAGATATTCCATAGTGAAATATTAAAAATGTAATTTTTCCCCCTCCATCTTTTGTGAGAACCTGCAGATCAGACATCTACAACAGTTCTCCCCAGGCAGGAAAAATCATTTCCTGTCTCTTTTCCCATGAATTTTGCTGCAATTTGCAGGACTTTTTGGGAAATTTGCCACAATTTGCGGGACGCTTCAGTCCTCTGTGGGAGTTTGCAGTGCACCCCTGCAGCCTGAAGACCTCGCTGAGATATAGATTTCATATGGTGTGATTATTTAAACACAGAACTTCACTTGAGGATAGAGAATGGCCTTGTTTAATCCAGATCACTGGGAACAACTGCACACTCACAGAGGTTTGAAATCACCTGGACTATCAGGAGCCCCATTCATGAGCTTTGGGAGAAAATTATGACTCAAACAGGGGAAAAAGCTTGAGGGAGAATAAAAAACATCCACAATACTACATATATTATTGAGGAAAGAGTTAATATTTTGACCTCACATTTTTCCTGCCTTTCATGAAAGAATCTGCTACTCTCCAACTCCCACGTAGCTGATGAGCAAATATTGTGACTTTTTGGCTCCATGTGATTTCTGAACAGCACAGGAAGAAGAAGTGACCGTTTCTGCCAGAGCTGGCATTCTAAGGAAATCTCAAATAAAAAAAAAATCAAAAATAAATTACAAAAAGGGAAGGATGGGGAAGACAGAAGTGATGATATGACAGCAAATAAACCCCAGTGAGTAGTATGGTGGACATGGAGAGTATTAATTCAGAAGCATTTGTATGTACAAGCACTAATAAGTGGAAGTGCTTGTTGAACAGAAGATAAAGGAAAAGGATTGACTGAACTGAGGAGTGACAGGGAATGACCCTTTAGGAACACTTTTATTTCTGATCTTCACTGCTCCAACAGCTCTTTAGGTGAATATTTGCTTAGGTCAGATGTACTGATATCATTGTGTAAAACAGGACTTCTTAGCTGAGGTTTTTCAAAACCTTAAAGTATATTTGGCTTCCTGGAACGATGCTGGCATTTCATTTTCAGAAAGCAGAACATTATCATCCCCTGGGTGCCCCTATTTCAAAGTATCATGAGAAAAGTAGAAATGCCCAGTGTTTTCCAGTACATATCAAGAATTTTGCCAGCCAGAAACCACTAGACTTCACCTCTAATAATGCGGTACAGCTCTTTTGTGATACACCAACATTCTTTCATATTATGGCAACAACTGGAATGTGACTAAGAAGGAATCTGGTTATAAACAGATTTCAGTATCATTTTGTTCCTTCACCTTTGGGCTCATTTCCCTTATTCCAAAATGAAGGACAACGAAAAACAAACAAACAAACAAACAAACAAAAAGACAGATTGCTTCACCTTGCAGATTTTAAAGGAGAATGTTCTCTATATAAAAGAGATGGATCTCTGTTTTCCATGTGATGAGAAAGCTGAGCTCCTCACCTCCGTTTGAGGAAGAGGGTATGATGAGCTCTAAGCACTGTTGCTGTTTGGAAAGGCAGCTCTAACCACTGTCAATGGACCATGCTGGAATTAAGGGATTTCCACAGACAGGCCAGAAATGCAGTTCACAGACCTTCATAACATTTGCTCTACGTAAATTATTCATCTCAAATTTCTCATCTTCCAAATAAGTTTGAAAACATGGAAAGGTCTCTGACTTTTATTTGATGAGCACCCTGGCAAGGATAACTCAACTAGTTTGGGGAAAGCTCCTGCTGTCTCAAGAAGCTACATGAGGCCCCCACTTCATATGCACTTTTGAGCTTGTTTCTTATTATTGTTATTTTATTTTACCACTGCTTTGCAGAGTACTCTTACACTGCATGATTTTTTTTCTCCCCATCTACAGCAAAAGCCACTGATCTGGTACTTAACAAGACACACAGTTAATAATTCATGTGCTCACGTTAAACCAGGTAATGCCATAAAATGGTGGAACCTGCTTTTTAGTTAATTTTTAAATAGCCCTTCTGAATGCTGAGGGGACTGCGAGCACCTCAACAGTATGTAATATTAACACATAAAAAGCTACATTTATATAACATTTATGCGACAAATCAACAAAAGCACAAAAATTCAAGAGGCAAATGCTCCATCCATGGCTCGTTCAGAGTTTTTGCTCCAACACACGCATACACAGAGGAGCCAGACAGAGATGTGAAGCCCACGAGGCACAGCAGAGTAAGGCAGGGCACAACTGGCTTTCCCTCTGCTTCCTCTGCACTTACAGGCTTGGGCCAGGCACTTGTAAGACAACAAATTTTGTTTCATTATTTTTTATAAAAAGAAAAAAATACTAAAAAAACCCCAAACCACCAAACAAACAAACAAAACCAACAAACAAACAAACAGGAAGAAACAGCAAAAGCTTAGAAAATTCCTTAGGGAACACCAAAAACATGGCTGTTGGTGCTGTGTGGGCAGAAGCTTCTGCCCCTGAGAAACCCCACCACATCGGTGTTGCTGTAGAGTGATGGAGCAGATCCTTGTGCACCACAGGGCCTTCCAATGTACAACTTCATAGAATTCATAGAATCACAGGTTGGGGCTGGAAGGGCCCATCTCATTCCAAGCCCATGCCATGAGCAGGGACACCTTCCACCAGCCCAGGTTGCTCCAAGCCCTGTCCAACCTGGCCTTGGACACTCCCAGGGATGGGGCAGCCACAGCTTCTCTGCCCAACCTGTGCCAGGGCCTCCCCACCCTCACAGGGAAGAATTTCTTCTTAATATCTAATTCAAACCTACTCTCTTTCAGTCTAAAACCATTCTCCCTTGTCCTGTTGCTCTAGATCCTTGCAGATAGTCTCACTCCATCTTTCTCGCAGCCTCCCTTCAGACACTAGAAGGTCACAATTAGGTCAGCCTAATTCTGTGAAGGAGTTTAGGGTCTTATTTAGTTTTACTCGGGACTTTTTGAGCGGTTTGATGGTTGAATTTTTTTTATTTTTTTTTTAATTTGTTTGTTTTTAATATATTAAATTACAGAACTGATTTGGAGTTTCCCAGGCAAATACAATGGCAAGCATCTTTTGAAAATTTCATTTATAAAAAAGTCAAAATAGGAGGAAAAAATTAAAAGCCATCAGAAACCAAGTAAAATATGCTCTCTTTACCTCACAACAATTCAGTCTATGAGCAAGCCCTGCTAAACCAGGTGGAAATGCTTTGCCAGAATCACAGTGGTTGTAGTGGACTTCAAGAGGTGCCACAGTTAATGGAATTACAAGTATTTCTAGCCAGACACTTTCTCCAGCTACTCAAACACAAGACACCAACATGCTGCCCATTACCATGACATCATTTTCCCCCCCTCACTTTAGGAAGCAGGACCTGGCAAAAGCCCCATTCAGGAGGACTTTCAAGGGAAACTTCAGTGTCTTCCCTCCATACACACCGTGAGCATACACTTGGAAGGATGGAGCTGCTGCTCCCCATTTTCATCAGAAAATGCACATTCATCATGCAGAGACTGGGCCAAAATGGCTCCAGTGACTGATTTATTCACTTTCCTGATTCCCTTCACTTGGGGAACCCACATCACTGCGCTTGATCTGTGACTAACTGAGACCAACTGGAAACGGAGCTCAACTTGGAAAACAAAACCAATTGCCACAGATCTTTGGAGCCCTCTTAATAACAACTGACAGCTTTCCCCCCGATGGAAAAATTGCCATTTTCATATAATTACTTTCCATTTTTCAAATTCAAAAAAGATGCATATTTTGAAGGAGAAAACCTGCTTCAAGATGCCTCCACAACTCTACCTACGAGGCGCCACCATAATAAACTGTCATTCAAGGGACAGCAAATTTACATAGCCCACTAATGCATGGTAACACATGTAATGTAACTCAGCAAAAGGCTGAATGAGATGAAGTGATTTCCTCAGCTTGGGAACCACCCAGAGAAGGGTGTTATTATCACACAAATTAGTATGACTTGAATGTCTCCCTTTAAACGTATTAGGATAACAATAAAGGCAGTTCACCCTCATGTGACCTGCTTCTTCCATAACATTTAACACAGTCAAATTAAAAGTGCAAATCTGTTACCACTGCAAATAAAAAATAATGTACCTCGTATTATTTTAGGACTCTCTCTTTTTGTTTGAAAAAAAAAAAATAGTGATGGCCAAGTAACATGTCCTTTCAACTGGAAAAGAAATCAAGTTCTTTGAACAGGTAACAAATTAATTAGAAGTTCAAGTTATGTTAACTTGAAATAAAACCCACCTAATTCAGGATTTGTGGTGTCCATATATCATCATTCACTTCATGCTGCAGCAATATGTCAGTTTTCTGTGTTTATTAAAACTGGAATTTCTCATACACTTTGAAAATGAAATGGGAATACAGGGGAAGAGTTGAGATCTCACTGTTTTTTGACAGTGTCCATTAAAGATGATTTGTGCATTAAAACTCCTTTTGTATCTTTTCTATGCAGTATCTACTTTAAAGTACACATTATTCACAGCATTACATGCTTGAAGAGTTTGTTTCCTGTACCAGTGATTGTCACGACTCTACTTACAAGGTGGGAAGAAAAGGGTCAACCACTCCTTTCAACAGCAATAAAAAAAAAATCCCAAAGTTTGCAGCTGATAATTTTGAGGTGAGCAAAATAATCAGTTCCTAAAGATCAACAAAAGAACACTGTTCTTAACTTGAATGAATTCATATTGCCTCAAACACAAGCAGAGTTAGATCGAATCCAGCAATGGCAAACGTGGCCCACAACAGGAAACAATGTGGGACAAAAATCAGTGTATCAGGGAGAAAGGGTTTAACTTGTAAGAATGACTTTTATCTCTGAGCTACTGCTTGCCAGAAGTGAGGAAGAGAGAACAGTATTCTGCTCTGTTGCCCCAGGTTTCAGGTAGGAAATAAAATCCTGGCACTTGGTACCATGAAAGATGTCCTAACACCTTCTTCCAGAACGACTGTAAAGAGTCCTGTTATGTCAAACCAAATAAGCAGTGGAAAAGTACAAGAGGGTTGTTATGACTGTTAAATTTTCTTGATATCAGAGAACACTACAAACAACTTCTGTAAACAAGCAATTTGTTGCTTTGAAATGTTGAAACAGTGACAGAACATAAATTAAACAACTTTCTCTTCAACTGGTTCTTTTACCTACTAATACCATATAAAAACATTGATGTTAAAATATATTTTTACTGGAAATGATACATGACAGATGCTGTAGAATACAGCAGATGAATGCACTGCTTTATCCTGCCATGGCTCCCCCTGCTCCCCTTCACATATATAACTCCCCCTCCAGCCATGCACATATCCCGCTACCTTTCTTAGCCCTTAAAAGCAACTTAAGAGGCTGCAGCAGCAGAGTGGATACAATCTGAGTCTACACAGCTTGGTTCAGCTCTTACCCTCAAAATTAAGTCAAAACTGGAATGGAGGTACACCCCCCTCCAAACACTGGCTCGGCTCCAAACCCCATAATATGTCAACCACAAATCAGAACTTTCTGAAACTAAAAGTACACTGGACTTTTTAATATAAAGCAAGTTGCTTTGCTGCCCATGCCTGGCTTTATGTTCCTGACTTCACATATCTAGCAAGAGATTTTCCAAAGTACAAAGGGCAGTCAAGTGCTCAACACCATTGATCTGCAGCAGAAATAGGCCACCTAGCTAAACCTCCCGCATTTAAATATCCCTTGCCTAAACCTGAAAACGAGGACTACTGTTCCCCCTTTCTCATCATAAGCTTCTTATCCCAAAGGAGAAACATCAAAAGAGAAAGACCTTAAAACATTAAACAAACACAAACTCTTAGACTTGCTTTTTTGTAATAAGAAAAAAAAAAAAAAAAAGAAAGAAAATTTAAGACAAAGCCAAGTATTTCACCAACCAAGGAAAATAGGATGGTGTTAAGCTCTAGGTCAGGATGTTAATGGTGTTAGAACAAGTCCTAGGGCTAAGGTTAATGATGGTATCTTCCATCATAATCCTAAATGTAAAATACTTGCTATTATTAGAATCTTTTATTCCTAATCCTGTTAAATTTCTAGTCTCACAGTGACTTGAAGAGTCAGAGAAGTAGAGCACAGGTCAAACAACTCCTCTGTGTTAGAATTTTTTAATTCAAATGGAGGTTGTTCCTTTCTGTGAGTGTGTAAGTTAATTTTCATTTACTCAACTTTTTTTTCCCCTTCCCTTTTAATCAAAACTAAAATATTTGCCAAGAATGGGAAGTCAGTGGAAATTAAAAAAGCTGAGATTTTACCTCTGTGACTATAGCCTTGGGCGAAAATCGGGGATTATTTGAGGGGCAGGAAAAGGAGGACAAGGGCCACTCAGCAAGCGCTCACCAGACTGAAGTCACAGAGCTCATTGGCAGTGTTGGTCCCTGGCTCACACTCAGCATGCTCTAGTTTCTAGAAATATCTGTTTCATCTTCAACAAAAAAAGGCTTCTGCAGAGCACCCTGCCGTGCAATATACACCCAGTTAAGACCAGAGCCAAGAGTGATAAATAACTCTGGGCGCTACTGAACCCCTCCAGTCTCCCATCCCCTCCAGCCTTGTGGTGCTGGAGGTCAGCAGGGATGTTTGTATCAGGAAAAACATGGAATCAAGGCCATGCCTTCACTTTCCAAAACTGCTACCAGCTCACACCAAGGCTGACCACAGGCAGGCAGCATCCAGGCCCCTCAGGTCAGCATCCCAGCTAGCCACATCCACAGCACCTAGCAACTGATTTTTCCTCCAAAATCTGGACCATATCCTCAAGGATCACGACTCTCACAACACAAACATCTTCAGAAATGCTGCCAGTAGCCATCCCAAAGAAAAAGGCAGCTGTCATGAAGCACTTTCCCATCTTCATCCCAGCACCAAAGACTCAGCTCTGGTGTAAATACATCTATAAGTGATCCAAAGCATTACACAAAGACCTCAGGTCCAAACATTAAGGAATATTTAAATATTTCTTTCCAGGAATTCAATCAAATTTTATATTTGCAGCTTCAAACACTATTTTAAATGTAGTTTAGACAGCATTTTTACTTTGAAAGAATAAGCTTATATTGTTTCTAGGTAATAGTGTAGTCAGTCCCCTCTCCTTGATCTCAGTTGCCCAGAGAAGCTGTGGCAGCCCCATCCCTGAAAGTGTTCAAGGCCAGGTTGGATGAGGCTTGGAGCAACCTGGGCTAGTGGAAG
>JAWWES010000171.1:2856674-2867323 GCA_035583135.1 Lophotriccus pileatus
AAGGCCAGGTTGGATGAGGCTTGGAGCAACCTGGGCTAGTGGAAGGTGTCCCTGCTCATGGCAGGGGGTGGAACAAAGTGATCTTTAAGGTCCTTCCAACCCAAACCACCCTATGATTTTATTATTCAATGAATTCAGTAATAGTTCTCAAGAAAAGGCCCTTTTTCTGTCTTTCTGATTTTATTTGTTACTCAAAAATATTTTCTTCTCAATTCCTTAAGCGACGTAAAACATTTAGAAGAAATCACTGAGACACACACCAGAATCTTCCCAGTGAAATTAGCAGCAGATGGGCATTTGCACCCCCAAACTGGGTAATTACATGGCCAAATACCCATTTGCACGTGTTATTACCTAATTCACGCACACGTGGGTGGAACCCGTGTGGGCTGTGGGCACAAGTTCTGTGTGGATCTCCAGCCTGAGGTGTCCATGGATTTCACAGCAGATGTGTTGGGAAGGTGAAGCATCCGTGTGTGAACCTTTGATCTCCTATAAAAAGCCACAGAGGCAAATTGCAACCAAACTGCAGTGATTCCTGCTACCATTACCGAGTGTAAAATATTCCACTAAAAGGCTGCCTCTCGCAACGTAATGTATTTTAAAATTATCAAAGATGTTTGACTTTAAGAAAACCGGTTTGGAAAAATATGAAACTGCTTCAGTGATTTTAAAAGTAATACGCTATACATTGCTATAGTCCAGAACCAAGATCAGTTCCAAATTAAAGCACCTATAAAACATCTGTAGTGCTCTGATAATTTTAAATCACTTTACACCGCTGAAGTCCAGATTCCCTATCACTTTCAAGCTGAAACACTTACGATAAATTTGAAGAGCTCTAATAATTTTAAATCATTGTGTATTGCACATGCTCAGAACCTTGATCACTTCCAAATTCAAGGGCATATAAAAATTTGAAGAGCTTCAATTATTTTAAATCACCATGTGCAGTGTATAGAGTGATTTAAAATTGTTGTAGTGCTTCACATTTTTTTAAGCACTTCAGTTTGGAATCGAGTCAAGAAGCATTCCAGCCTCGCAGCTCAAGACACACTGGACTGATTTTAAAATGTAGCACTGCTCAGAACTGGAAAAAAAAAAAAAAACTTCCCCACCCCCACCAATTTTTTTTTTTTCTTTTTTTTTTTTTTTTTTTCAGGGGGTGGTAAAGGCAGGGCAATTGAAATAATTAGCGTGTCCTTTAAAAAGAACTGGGAGAAATATCAGGGGGTTTGCATCAGAAAAAAGAGGCAAGACGTTAAAAAGATGGTTTGAAAAATTTTTTGAAACATTGGATTATGATTTCTCTCGAGTTTCAGCAGGACTGTACAGAGTTAAATATGGAAAACTCCAGTTTCTCCATTCTCAAGTCTGATAATAACACCCTTTTAACCAATAAGTTTCTCACCCTCAGTCCAAGATCCTCTGGCCTTGACTGTTGCTCTGAGGGATTAGTAATCTCCAGATTTTTGGACTTTATTGGAATTCAGTTAGTCCTGCCCTATTTAATATTCACCTCCATGCAAGAACTGTTTGATGCTTCATCGTGACAGACCTTGGTAACATGAAAACCACCCTCCAGCAGGTAGGAATGTCTAAACTGGTAGGAACTAACTAGTCCCTGGAAATGGTACTAGTTAGTTCCTAACTAGTAGCTAGAAAGATAGAAATATAGAAATTAAGTACCAGCATGGACAACATTTCAGGTGCCCAAACCTAGTGGGAAGATGGACTCAGGCAGTGATGCTGAGGCTCCCCAAACACTGCTGCTCTCCCATCCTGAGCTCTCCCCAGCTATTTTTAACCATCCCACTTCTTTCTGGCCAAAACTTGAGTTGGTGGAGGGGAGGAGAGAGGTTATTTGTTTAACTTTGTGGTCGTCTCTGTTGCCTGCAGGTCTGCGCGCGGAGCCGGCCGGGCAGTGCCCGGGAATCGGGGCGTTCTCCATAATTCTGCTTCAGTGAAAACATACTGTCCTGCAGTTAGCAGGAAAAAGGGAAAAAGAGCCTGAAGGCTCTGGAATAATTAAGCGAATGCAGTGACAGCTGTGGCAGGTCCTGGGCAGGACTGGCTCCACTGAGCTGAATTAATGGCATCAACAGCCCAGCATCTCCATTAACATTTGATCATTAATTATTACCCTCTGACAGTAAGATCTGAAACCTTCTTATAAGTGGTCTGTTATTAATCTACCTTACCTGCCCTGAAAATCAGGCAGCTCTCCCACCTAAACAGAGCAGCTCTGCTTTGTTTTTATCTCCTTTAAAAAGAAAACAGCAATGGCTTTCGGGATCAGGTTAGCGAATAATACCCACAGAACTACTTTTAAATTAATTAGGTGCATTCTTAAAGCATCAGCAACATTCCTGGCATGTTCTTGTGTTGACTTAAACATAATGGTTACCTCGCATACGTTCCTGGCTGCCTGCACTTCACATCCTCAGAGGGAAGAGCCACGAGTGCTGCTCTTGAGCTGCCTGTCATAACCAAATGAAGGGCTCAAAATGAGGGGTTTGAGTTGTTGTGCTTGTTGGGTTGTGAGGGGGTTTTTTTTCAAAGCTCTGCACAGCCAAGAACATCAGCTTCCCAAGCAGCACAATGACCGATTTATCAAACCCAACTCACAAATCTGCTGTCGTCAGAAGGCCTGTTGCAGAAGCTAAACAAAACCTGCACCTTTAGACCAAAAAGGCAAATAAGTGTAGAGAAAAAACCCCCAACCTAGGTTTTTTTAAAAGTGGAAAACAATAGCGACACCCTAATTATATCACTGAATTTGCATTTAGCAACCTTTGCACAGCCATTTGGGGTCCCCGTCTTGCTAAAGAGGAGTTAGAGAATATTAGGGAGGGGGTTATTATATATATTTTTTTTTTTTTTAAAACCAACATAACTTGCTAGTCCTGTGAATACCAGCCAGGAAAAGGAGAAGTGGTGGAATAAAGCAAATCTAAGCTGCTGTAAATCAGCAGTGAACGTTTCCCTGCTCGAGAGAACAAGGCTCGTGCAGCATCACAGGGTCCATGGACCTTCCCCCTCCACCATCCACACGCCTCAGCCCCCCCTCCTTTCCTAGCAGAAGAACTTCCAAGTGCTGAATAGAAACCAAATCAGATTAGTTGCCTGTTTGACCTTTTCTCAAAGCACAGGGCTGCAGAAGGTGCCGGGCCAGGTCTCTTGCAGCACAGTGGCTTTGCTGATAAGAGAGGCAATCGGACCCAAGCAACAAGGACCTCGGGAGTGATGGGGGGAGGAGGAGGGAGAGAAAGAGGAAGAGTGTACAGGTGGCCAAAAGCCACACAGCCTGCTGCCCTCGTGTGCCTGAGCTGCCTGCCACTGACAAGAAGACAAAGGGGCCAAACTGGAGGTTGGAAAGGGATTGGGTTATTCCCCGGCACATTGGAGCACAGTCCCCAGGGCATCACAGGGGACCTGCAGCAAGACAAGGGAATAAGTCATCCTGCAAGCATGGTGTCCTTGGGAGACAGCTCTCTTGCAAGATAGACTCAGGACAAAAAATTCATAATAATTAAAAATATTCTTGACATTTTTCCTCATCCCCCCTGTAAAAAGGAGGAGGGGGGGGAGGGAAGATTTCAGTTAAAAAGTTTTCTACATATTAAGATACCATCTCCTGTTCTGAGGCAGAGCAGCTCAGACTGTTTCAGAGCTAACATAATGGGATATGTATTTTCAAAGGGGGCTGTGTTTCAGACCAGATGGTTTCTGTCTTCTCATAGAGAAACAGAGACTACACAGTCGCAGCAGTGTTCGGCACCGAGGCAATGGCACCCACGTTTTGGGGACAGACAAAAGGATGATTCGTGAGAATCTCAGTATAACTTCGAAAAAAAAAAATTGTTTCAATCCTCCAGTGTCACAGTTTGCTGTGAAACTGGGTATCGTGTATCATCACCAGTGATCACGCAAGCCTTATTCTGGTTTCACAAATACACCTATTAAAAGAACAGTGTGACAGTTTGCCCAGATTAGCCAGATAACGGGCAGCAACTCTCCCACAGCCCTCAATTTTCAGGAATTGCCAGTATTTCACTATTAAACAGTATCTTTCCATAAAGGATTTCAAAGGGTTTAAAATATTCTTCAAGAAAAAGAATGGAGTTGCTCCTTTTTATAGGTTGGGACACATATACCTGAAAAATAAGGGCTAGGTTTTCCTTTACTGTGGATATCTGGCCCCAGATATTTGCAATCTAATTGTCCAAAATTATTAATTCCTCTCTAGCCTTGCCTTCTGCTGGAAATGTGGCACGTACAGCATTGCACAGTTTGAAGATGTTGTGAATATGCCTCACTCGGGTAACATGTATTAATATAGAATAATATATGTTTTATCTGAGTATCCCTCATTCAAGCAGGAGTGCTCCACTCTCATGGAATTAAGTGGATGAGCCAGTTCCAAAACAAGGAACAGTAACAAGGAGGCAAAAGTCTCAGTTACTGCATGCATGAAAAGTCAATGTTTTTGCACTGACCTTTCACTTCCAAAGGTGAGGCTGGAATGGATTTCTGTAACCCTACAGGGAGTTTCACCGCTTTCAAACCTTACAGGTATTTGGGAGGTTATTAAAGAAAACACCCACACCACGAGATGAGAGGCTTCACAGAAAACTCGGGATAATTAAAATGCCGAGCGAATTTTGCCCTCTGCTTTTCTAGTAAAGTGTTTTAATGAAGGGAGGACTATTTCACTAATAAAAAACTCCATGTACAGTTATTCTACATATTTACATAGAGCTCAAAATATTTTAATAGTTTTGACTTTTCCATTACCAGTCAAAACCACTTCTTTTCTTGTTGTCTTCATATAGTAAGAGTTATATATTAAGCATTTTCTAATTTGAGTGAACAGATGCATTCTTTGAAAAACAGGTCAAACATCCACCCCTTCCAAAACACTCTAACATCATGAAAGCATCACACAGAGCATCTTAGAAGGAAATAAATACACAAATTCAAACAAATTTGGATTCAGAAATATGCTTAACTAGTCTCAAATAACCTGATTAGATCCAGTGCTCATTTTCCACAGACACTGACAACATTCATTTTTTTGACTCTCCTCCAGAATAAATTTGTGTCCTAGTGTTACCCATGCTGATGGGGATACGTGTGAGAGAGACACCTCGATTAAAACAAAATGTTTAACATCCCTCCCCATACCCTGGGGATAATCAAAGCAACCTGAATAAAACAGAAACAACTCCCACACCACCTAGAATCTGGGCAACAAAACAAGTTTGGGAATGTGGCTCTCGAGCAGATGACCAGTCAGATCAACTTTAGAAAGATTTCTCCAAGAAATTTGATTGTGCAACTTTACTCAGAGAAGGGTTCAGATGACACACAAAACTCCACGTACACATGGCCAAATTTTCACGAATATTCCATAGATTATCTATTACTCCATCAAATCCTTCCTTTTCAGCTGTTCTTGATCCATAATGCTGCAGTATAATTAATGCCACATATGAACTTGATATGCTTAATTGTTATGAATACCAGAGATCTACCAAAACAATCAGAATATTATTTGCACTGGGTTGGGTTTGTTTTGTTTTTTTACTGGCTTTACAAATAGTTGTTCTGCATTGTTCTGGATTGGTATTAAAACAAAAGGATCAGGTTAACTTCTAATTGTGCTGAAGTTAGAGATCTGAAATTCATGAGAGAAAAAAACCTAATGAATAGCTTGAACCCATTTCAAATACTTGTTGCATTTAGAGTGAACTGGGTACTTCCTGAAAGTAAGCAAGTTGAATAGTTAGCAAGTCCCTAACCAAGCCAATAACTTCCCATTTATTTCTCTAGAACACAATGTATCCCAAATAGTTTGAAGAGTAAAATTATGCAATGCACAATTTTAAAATCTTAACTGTAAGCAAAGTTGGGGATAAAAAGAAATAAAAACAAGGATGTAGCTTCACAGAAGTTCTCCAGCATGGAGAGCCTTCAAACACATTCCTGTTTCTGAAGAGCATCTGATTGCATTAAAAAAAAAAATAATTCTTAATCATGTTAAGGATTTGGCAAAAAAACAGACAGATGGAAAGTAGGTCTCCAGTTTCCGTGTGCTACTGGATAAATATAGCAGAGTTTTTACATAGTTCATACATAACAGACAACATTCCGCTCCCTTTGGATCACCTGTGAAAGCAAGTAGGCAGCACCTGAGGGTCAGGTCCTGCTCTGAGATTCCTCAGAACAACAAGGAAGAAATTCTGGCCTCAGCAAAATTTGGATCAGTTACGAAAGGATGTCATATCCTAGACTTTTCTCTTTTTTTTTTTTTTTTCCCTCCCTCCTATGCCTGCTGCTTAAGTTATAATTTTTGGAGCTATAGCTGCGCTGCAAAATCATCGTGATGTTCATCAACAAGCGTGTGTTTTATTCAAGAGGCCCAGATAACTGTTTTTTAGGATAGCCCACATCTCACGCTGTGGGAATGTGCCAGCCAGCAACAAGCCAAGCCTTAAGCCAAGTTTTAATCATGAAAGAAAAACTTGGTCCTTAACAATAAACCATCAAGAACATGTTTTCTATATACCGTGCATTGTGCCAGCCAGCAGCCCTCTTGTCACTTTGATGCCAACCAAATGAAGTACAGATTAAACAAACCAAATTTCCTCTGCCATTGAAAGCAAACAATGGCAATGAACTCTAATCACTGTGCTGTGTGTGCTGAATGGTGTCATGGGAGGAGAGCAGGGCACAGGGTAACACACAGACTTGGATTTGCACTAACCCACTGCTCTGCTGGCTTACACACTTTCCTTCTCTAGTCCCCTTGGTATCAAGGCCATGTAGGACCACCCTAGGAAGAGATCTGTGAGGACAGAGAGCAGGATGAAACACGTTGCCTTCAGCCTTGCCTGGACTGACAACATTCCCTGAAAACTGCAGGATGTGTTAACTACTTCCCTGTAAACATTTAATCGCTTATGATTCTGCATTAGGACAATAAAAATTGTACCAGAAATTGCTACAACCTGACAAACTTCATCACTTCCGAGAAGACAAGATCATGTTTCTTTGACTTTAGCTGGTAACTTCACGCTAAGTTCCACAGAAAACTCATGGGCTAAGTATTTCCCAATCTCTAGGCTATAGCACGCTGCCCAGATTCATTCCCCGGTCTGATTTGGTGTTGAACTGCTGACTCATAGCCAGAGGTTCACCCTCCACAATCAGTGGAGTCTCCTGAATCAATAAGATGGCTGTACAGCATCAGAAACCAAATTTCCATCAGCTTCATCCCTGAAATCAAGAGCTGTTTTCAACCCTTAACCACCTATGCTCACTAAAGCCTGTATGTTAGGCTTCCAAGTATTGCCATATTGCTTAATTTTTCTTAATTTTCAGAAATGGACCAAATCCATCTGTGCACTGTTAGTGCAAGTGCAATTACAGCAACAACCACCTCTGTCCTCCTTCCTCTTAGCGATAAGATTAGTAGAACCATAGTGGCTGTCAAGATCCACTTTATAACCACCTGATTTTCCACGGCTTTTCTTAGTCAGATGCTGGAAGCTGGCAAACAGCAGGTAGTAACTCCAGAAAAACACACCCTGGGGATTCCTGAAAACTGTATTTCTCTCAAGTTACACACAAGACAATAAGACTGCATCCTGAATCTCAAGCCACCCGAAGTGACCGGCTATCCTATCAATGGGCAGCAAAGTTACACAATTCCATTTGCAACGCCCACGTCACTGCGCATCAATTCCTGACTTTCTACCGCTTTGTCAAGTTTGCCTTCATTTATTATTGAATAAACTGCTTATAGGAGCTCTAATTGTAAACATTTGTTAAAGATATCAAACCTAGAAATGTGCTAGAATGTTTCCCACCTCAAGCTTTAATGAGTTTACAATACCTTCAGCCCATATGCTTCAAAAACGTTATCCTCAATTATGTAACAGGAGGTGCACTGCTGATATCTGTTAACAGCTAGAACAGCTGTGGTTTTCTGCTTTTTTTGCACTGCTCAGGAGAAGCAGCAAGTTCAGCTTCCTTTTTTTTTTTTTTAATTTGGTTGCAAAACCTCTGGGCCGAACAGGTGTGTGCAATCACGAACCACAGCGATGAGCCCAAACTGCTGCTTTTCTAAAAATTCCACCAGTCGGTGACACACACACTGGTCAAGGTTGCACAACCTTGTTTTCCACGGGCTGTTTCTGATGATTCACTGCCCTCACGGAGGTGAGTTTCAATTATCGTTAATACGCTTTTTTTTTTTTCTGGTACTGCGCTAAGAACTTCCTCATTTTCATTTCTTCTCCTCCACTCCCCCCCCCAGCTCTCCTAAATGGAGTCTCCTTGTTAAATCAGGAAACTTACTATGAGCATTAAAGAGAAAAATCTCCCTATGTATGCCCAGAGCAGAACTATAATAGCAGAAAATTCCCTATATGACTTTTATCCTCACTGGTCTCTGTCAAAGTGCTCTTCATTCCTTCACCTCTCATTAACAATTAGCAGCTAGACTTGTGATGCTGTGGAATTGTTTTTGCAAGGGGCACTTGTCCAGAGCTACCAAACCAATTTTACATATAGGTGAGCTTATACATCTACTGAAATCAAAAGACAGACTGTGACATGAACTTGATTCCCCCACATTTCCTGTAATTCCCAAACCCCTAATTTTCTTGTCATTTGAGGTCTTCTCACTTCATCTTAAGAAAGGAAGAGTTGTGAAAAAAGCACCAGGAAATGTTTAAACTTAGAGAGCCAAATTTCACTACTTTCATTGTCAATGTAACCCCTGTTTCCTCTCCCTAGGTCTCCATCTCCACCTAAGTGTCAGCACACTACTGTAAATAAGAGGAAATGTGTGGAAAAAACTGGGTCTTCAGGAGGTCAGACGACACCAAGAGCTGAAATTGTGAAAGCTGACATCAGACAGATCTCACTTTTATGTCTTCACCGATTCTGCCTGCAAATACCTCAGACACTTTGTTTTATAAAAGGTAATAACAGCTGCTTCCAACTGGAGAGACGGGAGCTGGTGCCTCGAGTGCCGCTGTCTCTGCTCAATGTGCACGAAGCACCCAGTGTTAGTTCCTGCAAATATTTAAATAAAGCATCACCTGGAGCAGAAATAGGCTTTACTTCCTCACAGAAGATGTGCTTTCATACAGTTTTCCAAACCTACATGTTTACAGGCACGTCCTTCCCTGTGGAGAAGCCACACCAGACAGAGGGAAGGGCTTGAACCTCCCCACACTCCTCCATCTGCTTCCCTTCACCCCACTCAAGGTTTCCGAGAAGGCCTGCCTGGCTGACATGATGGAGGGAGGCAGGGGAAGCTCTGCTTTTTGTTGCCTGCTGTGCTTGAGCAATTTTGGAGTTCTCAGAAGCACTTAACAGTTTATCAACACACACTTCGTATCTAAGGAGTTTAAGGTCTATTCAAAGGTTACGAGGCAGCAGGATGGAGAACCTGGGAGTCTGAATTTTGGAGTTCTAGGGCTAAATTCCAGATGGACACAAAAAAAGAATCAAGTGTTTTTCTAGAGCCAAAACCTATAATATCTCAAAAACCCCACCTGCATGCACCTGTATTTTTAGGCATCTAGTTAACCTTCAAAGACCAAAGCCTGTTCCTTCCTAGAAGTCCTCAGAAAGCTGATGCTGAAGGGATCTGAATGTCCTTCCCCAGCTCAGACACCTCAGTGAGGGACATATTTCCTACAACTCCCCCAGTACAGCCCAGAGAGCTCTGCATACCTTCTCTTCCAAGGCACAGTGGACACTCCGTAAGTCACGTGTGCTGGCCCTCTGCAAAAACAAGGTCATGACAGAGCAGCCACACCAAAAGACAAGACCATGAGTTTTATTTCAAGGGAAGTTGGATGGCAGCATCCAGGACATCTAGAAAGACGGAACTGAAACTTTTTTCTCTGAACTTTTCCTTTGGAGCCTCATGACTCGAGATTTTGCAAGCACTTAAGGAAAGTTACGTGCACATCGAGAACCTGTGATTCACTAGCCTGCAGTCTGTAAATTTAACTCCTGAATCACAGGATCTACATAACTGCAGAGTCACTCCCCTACCAACTTCTAGCCAAACAGCCAAGGAGAAAATCTACGTGGAAAATCATGGGAAAAAATATCAAGGTGTGCGAGCCTCATCTTTTCTACAAAGAGGGGCATAAAATTCGTGATTCATCATGTAAATTCTGAAATTCAACACTGGCCACTGCAACTTGCTACCTAACAGCAGAGGCAAATATAAATCTTGCTAAAAAGGACAGTGCAAGCACTGCATGTCTGTGGAAGACACTGCAGCCAGACAGCCTAGTCCATGTTTAGTTACATGCACAACTCTAATACTTAAATGATGTTTTAATAAATGGCAGTCTATGTCCTTGAGTAGAAAATAGGATAATCATCACTACCACCTTAATTTCAGAAGTTGTTATAAGCTCCCCTTGATGCATCTTATATGCATGGAATGCACACAACAGGATCATAGAATCCCAGCATTCTTTGGCTTGGAAGGGACCTTAAAGATCATCCAGTGTCACTCCCTGCCATGGGTAGGGACAACTTCCACTAGCCCAGGTTGCTCCAAGCCCTGCCCAACCTGGCCTTGGACACTTCCAGGGATGGGGCAGCCACAG
>JAWWES010000171.1:2867423-2893046 GCA_035583135.1 Lophotriccus pileatus
ACCTGGCCTTGGACAGTTTCAGGGATGAGGCAGCCACAGCTTCTCTGGGCAACCTGTGCCAGGGCCTCTCCACCCTCCCAGGGAAGGATTTCTTCCTAAGATCATTGCTGGTGTAGCTTTACCAGCACAATTTATTACAGGAGACCTTAAGAGCATCTATCAGTCAGCACCTGCAGTGCTACTCATGTCATCCACCATCACTTTTCCCTCACGTGATGGCTGTTCATTTTAAATAGGTGTATTAGACAAAACATAACTCACAGCACTTTACTGACGCAGGAACATGAGCTTCCAGCCAAGGGAAGAGACAAAGCTTCCCCAGGCAGTAAAACACACACTGGAGAAAGATGACATGCCTGATGTAGACAGATTATCTTAAATATCAGGTGTAAAATTACTTCTTACACTGTGCTCCAGCAGTCATGGAATGACTTAAAGTCTGGTGCCTTATTTAAATATCCTAAATTCTACTCTACGGTTACCAGAGCAGCTGGCATTATACACCATTTGCTCAGGAATTTAAAATAATAATAAATTGCCTACAGCAGTAGTAATAATTGTTTTCTTTCTCACATCTACCCCCAAAAAAGGCAGAGACAGAAAAAAAAAAAACCAAAACAAAACAAAACAGAAAGAAAAGGAAAAAAAATCCTCTTCTCCATAGGGTCAGAAGGCAAGGGCTTCAATTCATTAGAGAAGACAGCTTCCTTCACTTTACATCACCTTAAGGCTAAAATTCAGGATGTACCTTTTCACATCCCACCAGGGCAGGCTTGAGTGCTGCTTCTCCTCAGAATGATACAAACATTATTGATTCTTAGTTCCCCTTTTTTATTCTGTGTCAGTACCATCATATGCATTACTGTTACAATATCATAATTGCCCCGATGGTTTGAAATGTTGAACTGCTGTGGAAAATGCAAGGAAACAAGGAAGTTTGGCAGTCAAATAAATCAGGATTGTTTGGGGAGGTGAACTGCTAAGCCAGCTTTTTGGAAACAGACAGGAGAAGGGGACCTCAGCCAGATTATGGGTATCTGGATTGTGGCAGAGGCACCAGGTTAGCAACTGTCCACGTTACAATCAGGCAGGTTGGGGAATTTCTTGTTGTATTTTATTATTTACACAGCCCAGGGTATAGCAGTGAAAAACAGAGTTCTAGAAGGGAAAAAGAGGAAAAAAAAATTAGGATTCTTTCTTCAGAATTAAACCAGAAGAGCTTTTTTCCTTCCTCTTTAGTGATTCCACTGGAATAGGCACTGTCAGTAAGGTATATTTGCACACAATTTTTTCATAGAGAAAAAGAGTACTTTGAGTCAATTTGGCTACATCTGTAGTGATGTGTAAGTGTTTGTACTGCTGGTTAAATTCTTTGATTACTTCTCATTAGGGATCAGGGAGTAGTGATTTGGTATTTCAAACACTTCAAGTTCAGGCCAAAATCAGATTTATGTCAGTCCAATGTAGGGTTTGTAATTTAATTTAAGGCCATGGCTACAACTCACAAAAGTGGAGGTGTGATCAGATTGCATATTGGACACTGAATTGTGGAAATGAAGCTCACAGTTTAAATTCAGCTCAGCTCAAGGGAAGAAAGGATGTTACTGTATTTACCGACTTCATCTTTTGGTGGAGAAATAGAGGCTATATGCACTTAGGACTTCAGATTCTGGGAGCTGCATATGCTTCTTAAATATTTTTAAATACATTTTACTACATTTCATCTGGTTCTAAACTGGATGTGTCATAATAGAGGTCATCAGCTTCTGCCTGAGCCCTGCTGCATCGTGCAACTTCAGTTACAACGCTGAGTATTAGCTCAGTCATAAACCCTCCCATTTTACATAGGGATTCAGATAAGACCCTCATTTGGCTTCATGTTTTCACTGAGACTTTAAACTCCATCCTGTCAGAGGAATATCTGAATTTTTTGCTAACACAACCCCCGATAAATAGCACATTTCTAGTCAAAGGAGAGGGGGAAATGTTAGCAAATAGTATAGTTTTAATTTTTAGCTTATGCACTGCAGGAGCAATGGGACAGTGCAAATTCCTAGACCTAAAAATGCTCTTTTCTGTCTGCTTGTCAGTAATCAGCAGTAACACACAGAGCTAAGAACTGTTCTGAACTGCAGCTTCTCCTCCTTCCTCTGTGGAAAAAGTGATTCTTCTCTAAATGACACTAGAAAAGTCCTATTTTATGGCACATATATATATATATGTGTGTGTGTGTGTGCATTTAAAATAAATCAATTTTCATTTGGTAATGTGTCAGAAGTGTTAAAAAATTCTGCTAAAGATTTAAGTGTTAGGGAAAAAAAAATTACCAGAAATATCACTAAGTATATGAAATAAAATTTAAAAAGTGAAAATGTATTTCAACATTTCCACAAAAATTGAAGTCCTACATAACAAGACAGTTATGCAGGCACTAAATGCCAGGTGAACAGATCATCCAGAAGTCAGAGTCAGATGCTGGAGAGCCAACAGCTCCCAAAAAGCTCCCATGAAGTACAAGGTAGCAATATTTTTTTTCCCCCAAATCATTCTAGATTTGGCTGTTAAACCCTGTATTGAGGTCCGGGTTTAAAGGTCATCTTAATGAATGGCAAGTCCCATCTCTGTCAAGAACAGTAGTGTTGTTTGGACTTCAGTGCCCTCCACAATCGAGGAAGTCAACTTTGAATTCAGAGTTTCATGGAATTATCCTTGATGGTGGGTCTCATAGAGCCTCCACACTGAATCATTAAGTCTGGAAAAGACCTCCAAAACTGAGTCCAACCAACATTCCAGTGCTCAGTAGAATCTCTTTCTCTTGTTTTATGACACCTCACCTGCTACAGTATTCACTGTTCCCCTTGATTGTAGCAAAATAAAGTAAATCAAACAGCTCATGGGCTGCTACTCTCAGTTAACAAGTTATATGTAGTTCAGGCTCAACAGTCCTGGTTTTGATATCAGTCTTTACTCCAGATTCAAAGGTAATGGGTTCTTCTATTAAAATTTTATCAGACATCTATAAATGCAGCAGTTGCTATAGACTGCATTGCACAAAGGGAAGAAAGAGGGAGAGACTGATAAATCTTAGAGTTTATTATTAATACAGGGAGAATTTCCTTTGTTTGCTGTGACGTGTTTTATTGGTGTGCTCACCATGGTTCAATTTAGATTAAAAAGCGGGAAGATTATTGTTTCCCAAACGACAAGTATCATAAATAAACACAAGCAGAGAAATTCTTGTATTTATATCCCAGAGAGATATGCCAAACTACCCACAAATAGCCAGGCTAAGGGGTAAATCAGAGTACCTGCAGGTCCACGGGCAGCCAGCCTGTATTTCACCGCCCTTGACAAACACAACTGCCGGGGTTTGCCGAGTTTTGATCCACTGCAGTGCTAGCGCTGCACTGTGTCAGGTTACACTGGGTCACATCTCATCTGTGATGTGACATAACGTGACATAACTCAATGTGATGCGATGCACAGAATAGGCAGGTGCCCACAGGAAGCATATACTCCATGACTACGAGCGAGTTGTGCAGCACAGCAGGTACAGCGCTCCGAGCCGCCCTGCACGTCCATTGATGTGGATAATTAGTACACAAAACAACGCTCTGCAATATGCTCATTCCAACTCAGTCGTTGCCCTATAAAATATACCCCTAAAAAAAAAATTTTATATTTTGTGGGGGCTGCTGGCTGAGATTATTGGGTGTTGTGGTATTACAAAGACAGAAATTACCTCTGTCGATAAATCGCGTCCTAGTTTGGGATGCGGTGTTCAAATATCGGTATTAAAAGGGGTGGAAGGGACATCAGCTAAGTGGATTTTGGATTTTATTTTGATGAACAAACCTTTCTATAATCTTTTCACAAACTGAACACCACATTTATAATGAAAATAGTGCTCTTTTCAGCCCTGAGAAGGCTCCCAGCCCACCAAGTGCAGTGTTGTTACCTCTTTATGGTAAACAAGATCCTGCTACATTACAATTCATTACCAAGCAACAAAAGTACCCAAAAAGCCTGCTATGAAACAGCAAACTTACTTTGCATGCTTTTGCAAGCTGACATGTTATGACTTATCATAGGAACATCAACATTACTGTTTCTGATTGTTAATTGGCAAAAAATTCAACAGCACATTTCAACAGTTGTGTCATTTGATTTAGTTTGTAATTACCATAAAAAGCCTAGTGGATTAACATAACTCATGGTTCTCCGATGAAGGTCTGCTAATCTCCTTCTCTTTCATAATCTGTGCATTGAAAAGCATCCTGTCTTCCCAACCCAGGCAATATTAAGTCAAAAAATACCAGAAAACCCTGCCCGTTGCTCAGTTTAGTCAGTTACTAATAAGTTTATTTTTAATCAATTCATTTCACTTTTTTGAAAGTGCCAACAAAAAGAACAGTGCAGAGAGCTAGTCCATGTTAGATATTTTTAGGTATCATATGAACAGCAATTTTAAAAAGAACAAAAAAAAATATCTCTCCCAGGCACACTACCACAATTACCACAGGGCTATTTGCTTATATAACTCTCCAAGGAAAATACACAAAAGATACTCAGAGTGCTCACTGACCCCCCAAATCTTGTATCCCCCCTGTGAACAAAGGACTAAGGCTAAATGCACTGGTCTGTAAAGGCACCAGAAGGCCCCTTTCTCCTCCATCCATGCACCAGATCCCTGCTGCCTCTGTAGATATGGTGTTGTGGTTCGGTATTTAATTGCAGGAAAAGGCTCCTGAGTGTGGACTAAGTGGTGTGTAACAGAGGTACGAACCTGAGCGGCTCACAGACATGATCAAACACATTCTCCCTGTCCCTGCCCACGGCAGGGTGTTGGAACTGAATGATTTTTAAAGGTCCCTTTCCAACACAAACCATCCTGTGATTGTCAGCAAGCTACAGGTGCGTGTAAGGAAAGGCAGGAGAAGCAGCTGTGTGACTGCAAGGGGAAAGGGCGATAACAGCCCCAGCCAGGAAGCATTCAGCCCAAGGTGCCCTTGTTTTATATTTAGGCATTCCTTGCCTATAATTTTAAAAGCATGTGTGCAAAATGAGCAGCTTTATTTTGCCCTTACAGGAGAGATGTTCCCAGCCAACCGAAGGGGGATGATGTACTGTAGACTGACAAGGGCTGCTAGGCTCGATCACCGAAAGTGTTTCAAACTGTGGGAGAGCTAAACACAGAGTGAGAACGTTTTATTTTTAAAAAGCCTGGCAAGCCATGCTCCCCATATAGCTCACTTCCTCCCAGAAACTTTCCCTAAAATATTTTTGTTTGATATTTTGATCCAAGTCCTTATCAGATCCAAATTCCCGGCTCCTGACATCTGCTCCCATCTTTTCTGCAGAAGCTGGAGCCTTCAAAAACAGGTAACTGCTGCCTCTGCACCCCGACTGCAAACACGCTCGGGGTAGTGACAGTGGTCTGTTCTCAACTGTCAGCATTTACCAGCTACTACCCACTTCTCCCAGCTACAGCCCTGCCATATGCTCAGAGTGGAGTAGCCCTTGATGATGTGTTGTAACAAGGATGATCCTGTTTAAAGGTTTGTACATAGTACAAAAATAGATATTGACATTATTGGCAGTGGCAGCAACACGTATAATCATTTGCCTGAAACCTCCTCTTACTAATAGACACCCATTTCAGTCACTTTTTGTCTAGCCAATTTTAACTGTTTGAGCTGGCAGTGCTATGCCAGGTATCTGTTTGAGAGACAGATGCTTTGGAAACACTTCAGCTCAAAGAAGTTGAGGCATTTCTTTGATGAGGGCTGGGGAGAGGAAATGCATTGCCTTGCCCAGAATAACAGCAAGGCTTATTCTTGCCAAAGATCCTACCACTATTCCAAGTAGGAGCTTAAGATTCAGTGGAAGCAGGAGTAGAGCTCTTGTCCAGTATCGCCCATTTGACTTCATCTAAGTTGTTCTTATTTACATCTCAAGTTTGAGACATTTTTATGTTTCTTTTATCTTCTAAAGGTTGAAATTTATTTTCCTGACAAACCAAACTTATCCGTTCTCAGAGTTTTCTAAAGCCATCTACACAGAACGGGAAAGTTTTGTGCTGAGCTTAGAACTATGGGTGGAAAAGAATTTATCGCCTGAAAATGCTGACCCTGGCTTTAGGGCTGGATACCCAGAGCAAACCCAAATTCAAACTGTCAATGCTTTTCAGCCAGAAATGAAACAAAAGCAGGGTTCGGGGAAATCTGGGTAGAGGGAAACTCAGAGACCACTAATACAGGATGAAAGCAGGAGAAGAAAACCTGATCAAGATCAGGTGAAAAACTGGCTGCTGGAAAGGATGGAGCAGCCTCCGGGTAGAGCTTCCCCAGAGACAGGAGCCTCCCCAACATAAGTACAACAGCAACCAGGCTACAGGTAAAAACCACCCTGCAAGGGAAGTGTGATGTGCTTTGCTTTTAAGCTCCCATAGAAAACAGCCTGTCCACAGAAGAGCCCACATGAAAAGGCTCAGGGTGCCGATGTTTGGCTTCTCAAACCGCAGACTTTTTGTTTCTCCGTCCTCTTCACAGAAACATCTGTCTTTCTGTAACCCCTGCCTCCCTCACATCACACTTCCAAACATTTACCCCATCGAGGACGGCGAAGTACGTGATCAAACCATATCATAATGTATACACAGCAGAAGGCCACTACATATGTAAACAATTAAGGTCACATAGGCATTTTCTGAAGCTCAGGCACTGCAAGATTTTGTGCTGTACAAACACATGAGACATACACAGAAGGCTCCCCCCGGGATGGGGTGTATTCGGGAGCAGCATCCTACACTGAGGCAAAGTCTCAATGGAGTCTGTGGGAGCTGCAGGGTGCTCAGCACTTTTGAAAAGCAGAACATTTATATTTAGACTCTTAAATGAACTTTGCAACCTAAATTTAGGCTCCTATTTCTAACGCCAAATAAAAAAAGAAAAAAAAATTAAAAAAATCCATATGAGCCTCCAAATTTAGAGCTGGGTACCTCAACATAGTCATGTTGGAGTGAAATGTAAGCCTTGCACTTCGGCCCACATTCCTATCAAGTTGATTTCCAAAAGGGGAAGTGATCAAGCACGCAAGATTTTTAAGGGAAAATAATAATCTGGACTTGCTCATGTGAATTCCTTGCATCCTGGCTTATTGCTATCTCCGAGTCAATTGACTTAGATTTCACTTGCAGCCCCTCTTGCACAACTGCAACTCCACTGGCTGCAACAAAAGCAAGATTTTGCAAAATTTCCAACTCAACATCAGCTGTTAAATTCATATTTCCAAAGGGAGCAGTGGCTTATAAAAGTTTCACTCCGAGCAAAGTCAACTGGGCTAAGGCTCCTAAATCCACGCTGAAGTATTACACACCTTTCAATTCTGACTCGTATAAAATATCACTGTGCAAATATTTTCCATTTGCAGGAATCACCTGCTCCTGAGAGCTTCTCAGGGAATTTTTCTTCACGTGTAATACAATCTAAACATGTGTGTTGCATTAAGTTGGGTTATATCAGGTCATGCCACCTGACACAGTATATCCCAACATAATCTAATGCGATGTAAATCACTCATTACAACAAACCTAAGGGGGAAAAAAAAAAGGCAGAAAAAAACCTAGTTTTTCTCCCACCTCACAGACAGCTGCAGCAAAGTGTTTATATTTTCATAAAGGGCCAGGTGAGCATCTGTGTTTTGGTGTTATTACAAGGCATTTCAGTACATGTCCATTTCTGTGGTGGCCACAGCTACAGTCCCAGCTTGCTGATCACTAGTGGTGAAAGGAAGGGAAGTTCCATTACTCAGTTCTAGAGCTTATTTTATATATTTTTAGCTAATATATACTACAACAAAAGGCAAAATGTCAGAAATATTATAGCAGAGCCATAAAATTCAATGCAGGTCCAAATCTCAGTGAAAACCAGCTTGGGGAGGCAGAGGAACAGGTGGGAGAGCAGGCAAAAGGGATCAGCTGTCCCAGGAGGTGAACTCAAGACACGGTGCAAATCCATTCCCATAGAGGCCAGATTTCGAGTTCTCCTGCCTCAGCTTAATAATTCTGCAACACTTCATCAACTCTACCTTACTGAGGATGATCAGCCTCTCTTACCAGCCCCTCTGCTGCTCCCTGGGTAACACTGAGCAGGCATGAGGAGGGATAACCTGCACTATGATTATCTCCTGCAGGAGACCCACTGCCATCATTTGGAAGCACATCCAAGTTTCACATTATCCCATTCACTCTGCACGACGTTTCATCTACACACAGCCCTTCGAGCCGGCAAAATTATTCTTGGGGCTTTAAAGGAGGCATTGAAAATCAGCAGTTCTTCCATAAATATTAAAACTATCACACTCATTATGACAAAGGCATCTGCTGAAGGCGATTATTTGTCTGAACAGCCCACACAGCGTAGGTAGAACATGGGTTATGTTAAGAGCCTGTTGTAGGATGCAGTCTTGTATCATTTTATAATGTATGAATTTTACATCCAAAGGGTAAAGCTTAATATCATGAATTATAACGATAGGAAGTTAGTGATGAATTTTTTTTTTCAATTCTGTAATTTTTAAGTTGTCTACCTATTTGCTAGAATTGCACTGAGTTGGATTTAATTGGCAACAGATTTGTAGTTACAGCAATAGGAGTGTCTTGTGAGTAGCTACAAAAGGATGCTTACAGGAGCAGGAAAATAATATCCCTTTACACTGAAACAAACAATTACTGCTGATGTAAAAATATTAAGTCTCATGGGAATTCATGAACCCTGCTTACAATTGACATCAGTTCAGCTGAACTGGCTTTAAACTCAAAATCATGCTAATGAGGGGACTGTAAACACACCTTGAACCCTAATTCAATAATGAGATCAACAATTACACTTAAAGGTTACTTAGCACTGCAGCAGTGTGAGCAAAATCCTTTTGATCACCTATATTGTGCTGTTCATTATTTTCTTTGATGGTTAATAACACTAAAAAGCACTTGGTCAAAAGAATAAAATGAAGTACAATATTTATACCTTATTACAAAGTGCATTAGCAAATCAGAGTGCTTGGAGCACCTACATTAAAAAGAAAACACCATCAATATTTGATGTTTGTCTTCTTTAACATCTAGCTGTGGTTTTAACATCAACTAAACTTTCAACCTGGAATCCACTGCAACGCCCAGAAATGACATCTTTCGTGCACCAGACCCATGTGCTGGCCATTTTGTTGCACATCTTTGCTCCCATCTTTGTGTGGCCTTTAGAAAATAGAAATCAGCACTTGCAAATTTGTAATTTCAAGAGGTGAGTGCCGGGAGACATTTTAGTAAGCAAGAAGAAAGCAGTTATTTGACTTGGTGATTTCAACACTGTTCTACGTCAGGGTGGGGAAGGGGGGGGTGAATGGCACGAAGACATTGTGCTAGGCAACAGATCATGTAAACATTTCCTATGACAGTCTTTCATCATCTATAGGAACATTTACACTGCCAGATCTTGTCTTCTTTAAAAATGTCAGCTCGGTAAGTTTGATGCACATGTGCTCCTTCTGTAAGTGTCTGCTCAGGCAGACAGTTTACTAATTTGTGGCTCAGTAAGCCTTTCACTGCACCGAGCACCTTGAGGTTAGCACATCTCTAATCATTATTTGATAACAGAAATCTGTAAGCATCACATCCCTGGTAACAAGAACATTGTATCTTAGCAACCAGCCTTGATATTCAAACAATTTCATTAAAGCGTAGCACCTCTTAGCAGGTGGGTGAGTGCGGGTGTTGATAAACATTTATAACATGATCAACCATTGTGTTTGCCAACACTATAATCATCATGACAAATTTATGAATTTGTTTACAAGCTCTTAGGTACCAACCTAAGTAGGTAAACCACCTTATACTACGCTTCTGTGTCTATAGATAGAGGCGCATTCCGAGATTTGATGCTTCTTTAAATTGAACATATTGGGTAAAAGGTTAGCAGATGAACATCGCATGTCACCGTAAAAATCACCATTTAAATTAAACCACAAAGGATGTGTTAGAGCGAGGGCAAGGATTATATTTCACCCCCAAGAGAGCAAGGAAATTTAAAGTTGAAACTGTCTGTAATTTATTCCCAGGTCCCCAGCAGGGCATGTGTGTGGACACGGTGCCCCAGCCCCACATGGAAGAACCTCACCATCATGGGGTGAACAGCGGGAACCTGGGGGTCACCAACACCACACGAATGGAGCAGTGGCTTCCTGGCCTCAGCCAGGGCTTGGAAACCCTGCCAGAGGGAGATATCAGGATAACCCATCTGCCTCTCAAGAGAAAGGGGCAAGGCTTAAATTATTTCAGTTCATCAAATACCCCACAGCATACCTATACCCAAGGAGGACAGCAGACTTTGAAGAAAGCAAATCCACCATCTTATTTTGGAAATTCAGCTCGGACATTCTCAGTCATACTCAACAAAAAGGGCTCACAAACATATCTTCTACAGTAGAAGCATTGCAGGCCCCATTGGCTAAATTTTTTATAGAAAGGCAGGAAATATTTTTCAGTTCTGGGTTACAGAGCTCTGGCCCTTGCTATCCCAGGAAAGCTCATCATATAATGATCTTCATAAACTACTTAGCTAAAACCAGTAAAGTCTGTTAACCCCATAACTTCCATGGGAAGTTTTTTACCAGAACTTCACTCCTTGGATAATTTGAGGACTCCTAATCTGAGTCTGATTTTATTTATGACTCTTGAATATTCTTTTGTTCTCATGCCAATATTGTCATTTAACTGAGACCACTCAACCCTTCTTGGTGTTTACATCCCTTTTTTTTTAAACCACAGAGCAATCATGACCCCTCTTAGTCTTCATTGTTGCTAGGCTAAACAAATTGTGCTCTTTTATGGCTGTATTACATCAACACAACCCCGTGGAGGGCAATAGGTTTAGTCTTTTGTAATCAAAACCAGCATTTGATCTCATGAACTTAAATGGAAATGTCCTTCTATGAGTGTTACTTTCTAAAGTGATTTCCAGTGTTGAGTTGCTGCCCAAAGGGGCAAGGGGGGAGAGAAAGTGAACAGCCAGAGAAAGTTAGCTGGCCAGCCCAGGGTCAGAAAAACTGACCACTCTGTTTGCAATTCCATGTGCCAGCTAAAGTCACTCAAATCCTTTTGAGGGCCAGATTTTATGCAAGTGTTTTGGCTGCCAAACTAAATTATGAAACTGCTAATCTACCCAAATCCATCTACAAATGTGACAGTCTCTCCAACCCTTATTTTCTCTGCAAGGAGAAGCCACCCTTACCACCTCCCAGGGTTCTCTATGAGCAACACCCTCAGACAATAACATCCCCTATCGTGCAGACTCAGGTCCAAACACACTCTTGGATTCAAATTTCACATCTCCTTACCTCTATATTGTGGACACCAAGCCAGCCTGTGTTTGAAAAGATGTATCTAGATATTCCTTTTCTGTGAGCATTAACACCCTTTCAACATTATCCATCAGGCAGCCACAGATACCTTTCTGCATGGCATCCGTGGGGGAACATGGGCCAAGACACAAACAAAGGCAACAGAAGTGGCAAAAATATTTAAGGTCAGTGGGTAGATAAACAGAATACATGTCATAATTCACCTTTGTATCAGATTAATGGATATTTTACAAAAACAAATCAGAAGCAAAACGCTTGGAACAGTCAATAATTCCTTGATGCTTCAATCTAGCCTTCAAAATAATGATCTGTTCCCCTTTGCAGTAACTGGTTTGCACTAACCTTTCAAGCAAACCCAATAACAGCCTTGCTCAAACTGCAACGTGTGTTTAAAATTTACCAAAAGGTGGGAGATGGAATGCAAGCAGGAAGAAAACAGGAGTATGAAGTTTGTACCTTGTACCTACGGCACCCAAGGTAACACTATCGCATCGCTGATTTCACACTGGGCACGCTACATCAGGCTGTTAATCTACCTGAAATACCTGGGACCAAGTGGAGCATTATGGAATAGGTAACTGAAACTCCCTTTTTGAAACTAAAGTCATCCACTGCAAGAAAAAAAAAAAAAAAACAACCACATTTTGTCATTTCAGCTTGTTGTCTTTGTGGTTCGCTTTCCTCCCAGTGCTAAGATCCGATGATAATCCTATACACTACAGCTAGGAAACACCCCTGACACATTGATGTTGGATTTTTTGCCCCCCCTCTCTTCCCATAAACTGACTGTCCAGGTTTGTAAAGTTACATAAGCTTTAACTAAGTATCTCAAGACATTTTTTTTAAAAATCTGAAGCAAAAGCTAAGTACTGGAGTGAACTATGGTGAATACTACATAACACTTTACTAAACAAGTGCCAACTGCACATACACACATAAGTCATATATAAATAGATTATAATTTTAGCAACAAATATGGATTAGTTGCACACAAAAAAAGGGGAAAAGCTATTTAAAACAGGAGGCCAAGGCAATCCTTAGTTTCTCCTATACAAACAGAATACAAATTCTGTTTTCAAAAATACATGGGTTTTTTTATGAAACAATATTAAAAAAAGAAAAAATTTGGTCAGCTGTGACTACTCATGCCTCAATTTCACCTTCTGTAAAATGGGAGAGTTGCTTAAGTCCCATCTCCTTTCCTGCGAGCTAACACTTCCAAAGCGCTCCAAACCTGAAGGTATTTTTGGAACAGGAACTTCTGAACAGGCAGAAGAAATACCATGAAGAACAGCATAACTTGCACACATAAGTCAAATTCATATGCATTAGCAGAAATCTTTATACGCTGTGTTTTCATAGCACAACTGAGTCTGATCTATTTAATGATGACAGCAGTAAACTACGAAAGACATTTTGTCCTTCCCTTTCAGCTCATTTCTTTTGCAGGACACATGCTTAGCAGTCCAAGGTGATAAATGAATATTTGTAATGCCAGGAAAAATTTCAACTCTGGGTTAAAATTTCTTAGCACAGTTTGGAATGGGAAAGGTTTTAAAGAGAGAAGAGTTTAAGGTGGCCTTTAAGCAATGTTGCCCTGCCCTCTTACTCCACCCACGTGGATAAAGATAGATTTTGGGTTCTCACTTTTCCACCAGCCTCAGATTGCAACTGCTCCCCAGAAAAGCTTAGTAAAGGTACGTGTGCAGCCAAAAACTGATGGAAAACTTCTCTTTCTGCCTCTCTTGTTTCCTAATACTCTACTACCCCAGCTTCCAGCTCTCTCCCACACCTCTGCCACACAGAGGAAGCCGCCTGACAACACTTACTTGGCCACACAATAAAGCAGGCAAGCACTCATTGTCCAAATCAGCAAGGAACAGACATGGGATTGATAATAAAACATGGTACTAGAGAAGGAATAATCACTTAACACCACCACGGGCTGGTTAAACATTATCCTTGTTCCGCAGTTACGGAAAACTGATGGAGGTTGTGTCGAGGCTACGTGGAGCCACTCATCACAGGTGGAGTTTGATCTCCCTGGCTTGAGCTCCCTATTTTTATATCCAGAATCAATGCCAAATGGGGAAATGCTGGATGCTTTCAAATAGGGGGGTTTCTGGTGTTGGAAGGGACACTTTTTAATGCTTTTATGGCCTTCCCCAAACCAGCTATAAGACGGTTCAAGAGTTTTGACTCACAAAAGGAGAAGGGGCACACGCTGAGGCCACCTGTGGCTCCACATTCCCCCTCTTTCATTCCTCACCCCTCTCCTCCCCTCCTTCCTGGGAGGAACTGTGTGTTGGCCACTTACAAAGAGACACACGTTGGGTATCTGGGAGGTCCCATAAATTTCTAATTTCCCCGATTCAACCTCCAGCAAGCTGTTTTTACCCACACTGGGCCAGGAGCAGCAGAATGGGGAGAGTATGCTGAGAGGCACGGTCCTGCTGCACCAGCTGGGGGTAACATTTACTTGCAACAAGTACAAGATGCCACAGATGATGCTTGAAGATAAATATACACCCTTTCATATTTAACCAGCATATTTTGCCTTTTTAGCACAATACTCAAATCTGTTTAATTTTCATACTGCCAGTTCAGAGCTTCCTGACATTTTCAGTGGAGAAGGACAAGGCGACCGAGGCTGAGGATGCCCACGCAGAGCACTGCAGGTGACATCACTTTGGGCCCTTGACAAAAACGTCACGACAAAGGATGGTAGAAAAGCTGATTCCAACACCACTCCACCACACAGAAACTTCCAAGACTCCTACATTTGTTTCACAAACACTAAATAAAGTCCTTGGGAAAATTTTTTTTGCAAACTTTAGGGCTGTTGAAGTGCTCATTGCAGTCCCAAACTGAAAGTCCTGGTGCTGATGTACACTGGCCTGGTATGTCCTAAATACATCCTTTTTCTTGGTTCCTAGCAGAACTTTTTGTTCAAAACACACACACACAGAGCACAAAACCAAATCCCACCAAAAATCAGGTAAAGCTGAGTTTCATACTGGCCTGAGAGAACTTATGGCCCACCTACCTACTACTATCACACTAATTAGGAGTGTTTTAACAGCAGGGGAAGGTGGAAAACACTTTGGATGTTCTGCTGAATCTCCTGGAGCTGTATGAATTTCCAAGCTTTAGTTCTTCAGAAGCCCATCAATAGATTAAGATCTTGCAGTGGTCAGTTGAATTATATATGTTTTTCATTAGAAGCCTAAAGATAAATATGAATTCATAAGTGTGTGTCTATAAACACACACACACATCTGCAGGATTTAATCATTCAGATCACAGTGGAAAGTAGTTTTAACACAGCAGTGAATTTTGCCTTTCTAGTGTGTTAGAGAAAAGAAAGAAGTAGAGCTGTGTATGAACATAAATCAGGGTGACCTTTACCACTTCTTTAACTCCCAAGGAAAAGCTATTGCATTTTAGGGAAAGAACAGTCTCTGTTAAAGGAAGAGACAATCAGCCCATTAGGTCAATTTTAATTTTAAGACTAGAATATTAAATACTTCCTTTTATCATTAATTGTATTAAAGTGATTAAAATCATCTAATAAAAAAAATCCTAATCCCAGACCTGCTGTCATGTAAATATATATGGTTCACAACATCTCAGTGCAACTTAACATTTGTAATAAAGTCCATAATTTATTAAAATGATAACCTAACCACATTTAAATTGATTTTAAAACTCAAAAATACACACTCTTACAATTTTACTGTCTGATATAAAAGAATGCCAGTAAAGCCAGCATTTCTAGCGTTTTACTTCTCTCCTGATTGTCTGACCACCTCTATAACATAAAAACATCTTAAAGATCTCAAAAGAACTCCACCAGATACTGAGAGAGATGAGTGACAAAAGCTACAGGCAGAAATCCTAACATTTTCCTGAAGAATCTTTGTTATTATTTATAAACACTTTTTTCTGTTGCTGTAACACAACTAGGAGACATATGCAGATAGATAAAACACCAAATGTTTATTTTTTTTAATTTGTTTGGTTTTTTTTGGTTTTTTGGGGTTTTTTTATGTTTTAAAGTGATCTTTGCATTATGCAGGCTTTTTCCTTCAGATCACTATTATAGTCTTCCGAGAGCCAAGCTGCAATCCCCGTTTGACTCATCACATTATGTGCTCATATTAAGTTTTGCATTAAATCCCAGTGCCATCTATAACTTACTACTAATATCTTTACACCACTGAGGCTTTGATATTTGATGGAAAGCCCCTGAAACCTCACCAAGGGTCTCATCAAATCAGGCAAGCCTCACTTTCCTATGTATTTACCAACTGAAGCATATATTCAAGTCAACTTCGTTTGAGGAGTCCATGGTTGGTTAATCAGCTATGCAGAGTTTTCTCAACCTATTGTTTTTAGCAATACAGCCAAAATTCTATGAAATGCCATCCCTTGGTGTTATACTTGAATATCAATGCTTTACCTGAAGAGAATCAAAACGCTATCTCTCGTTCCTGTTAATTCCTTACTTCTTGCTTAGTGCAATGCATCTAAAGAAATGAAACTTATTGAATCAAGTTTAATGACATAATAAATTCTTCCCTTCAGACAATGTTGAGGCTTAATTCACTAGAGCACTTTAAGCCTTTGCCTTTAGCATCTGATGGGTCATTAGTCTGTAATCCAGCAGCCAGCCTGTTTGGAATCTAAACTAAATCAGGAACCGTATCAGTAGTTTCTGAAATATGACTGGCAGGTCAAGTGGCCTCAGAAAGACTGCCTGGGGCAGTTAAGACTAGGATAGGGCATGACTAGAACAGAACCAGTGATGAATCTGGAAGCATGTACTCAATAAAGACTTCATTCATTCTAACTGACTAAACAGCAGTTCTTCAAATGACTTGACTTATATTTTTGATGTTTTTAACCAGTAGGTCATGCAATAAAATTGTCCTGTATGTGCCAATAGGCTTAACACACAGATCATTGACTTGTGTGCTTGGGCATATTTTATTTATATTTTTCCCTCAAGTTTTTCCATAGCAGCCTGAAATAGGCAATAGAATCATTGCCGTGTGGGAAAACATGTAATCTAAAGGACTTAGATCATAGAATTCTGAAAAGCAGAAAGTTTGATGAAACACCCTTTTGTCCAAAGAGAAAGGAACTCTGAAATGCCAGTTCCTACACCTGGAAAGTCACATTCTTGAGATGCTACTAATAATCTGTGCTCCCAGCTGAATATTTCTCACATTACATATTAAAAACCTTGTGCAATCATTTTAGGGCTTTTCAATACGAGCCAGAAAACCAACTCTGCTATAGAATTTCAGATGGAGTATTTCAGGCTTGCTGGAAAGTGTGCTGTGCTCATCTCCATCACCCTCCACTACAGCATTTACTGAACGCTCATAAGACTTGATTCAAAGTCCACTTCAGTCAATTGACCCCAGTGGTCTTTAGATCAGGCCCTTAATCTGTACATTGCACTTAGATAATCAGTAACAGCTTAGTTAGAGGACTCATGTTATTTTTTTTTTCCACCCACCATTCCCCAGATTCAACGAAACATTTCCAAACCCCTCAAAATCAGACTAGCACTTTCAGAGAATACAGTGTGCCACAGGCTGTAGTCATGATTTAAGTGGTATTTGCAGTAAAAACAAACAAACCAACAAACAAAAAAAACCCTAAAAACACTACAGTGGAGGAAAATAAATAAACACACACATGATTTTGATGCTCTGACTCCCAGAAAACATGTTTTCCTGGTGCCCCCCTGAACTGTGCTTCGACTCTGAGGTTTTTCAGTGGAGACAAGGGGACACTGGCACCAAGCAGGGGGTGGAAAGGAAGATTAATTCTTGCATCAAGGTCCATTTTACATACTTCTCAACAACATTTCTTTATTCACAATGATGTAGTATGACACTTAGAACTAGTTAACAGAATAGGACAAACTCTACACTAACTGAGCCATCAAGTGTATCACAAACCTACGACTTCCACATGGCACAGGGGTCAGTGGGCAGGTGCTCCACAGAGCAGCAGCAGCAGCCAAAAATGGCTGTAAAGTAACTCTAAATGCCACAGTATTTGGGGAAATTGTAAGTGCTTGGCCAGTTCCTTAAATCAAAGCCTTGCACTGTAGGTGTGTGGTGAGAAGATGGTTCCCAGCAAACCATGATGTAAATTAGCATAAAGAAACCTGCCTCTGCCCTCAGTATGTTGCAGCAAGAGAAAACAAGGCTTGGGTACAGTGCACAGGGCTGGGTTATGAAGAGCAGACAAGTGAGTTACCCTGCTTTCCTCAGAACACCAAGATACCAGGCTTCAAAATGCAGGCAGGATAACCTCAACATCCCCACTCCCGCTGCGGAGCACGCCTGGGACAGGAGCCCACAGTCACCCCATTTACAGTCACCTTGCACAGAGCAGCTGTGTGAAATTCAGCAGGGCAAATCCCAAAATATCCCCAATTAGAAAGATAACTCGTTTCCAGTTATCCAGACCCAGGCTGCTCGAAGTTGTCTACAGATTAATTTAAATATGCATTAAACACACTGTGTAGCAGAGGCAAAATTACTTATTGCTTTAAGCATGCCCATGCTATTTTAAAATAGCCTGGCCGTCATGAGCATTTCTCCTATTATCTTTGGTGACATTTAATCAGTGCTTAAATGTTGGGAACACAAGGGAAAGAAATCAGGTTATATATTTGGGAAGGCAACTCTTAGAAATTAGGCTTCTTTCCAAAAGAAAACTTAACCAGTTGCTCACTGACTAAGCATACAGAGCTAACACTTTCTCCCTGGTAGGAGGAAAGTCACAGGATACCCCACCCAGGATCAAATCCTTTCTGGGGACACATTAGCAAAGCTGAATTCAAATTCCCAAAAGACTCAGACCAATAAGAGACAGCCTCTGTACAGTAATATTCTCTTTTTCCCTGTGTCTCACACACTACAGAGGTAGAAGGTATTTACAGAAATGAGAAAATGTAATTTTTTTTAATTTATTACTGAACTATTAAAGGCTCTCTGTCATTTGGGATCTCCCTCTATCTCCAGCCTTTGTATTCCAAGGTACTTCAGTAACAGTAAGTGAGCCTAAAACGCCAACTTGAGATTTGCATTATAAATGGCATATACAAAGAGAGATTTTTTTAAACTTTGGTTGATCTAGCATATCAAAGATCTTTTTCTCTCTTTTTCTAAGCTACTTCAGTGACTGTATTGAAGTGAACTGAAAGGATTAGCTTGAAAGTGGCAAGAAATCTGGCATGCAAAGAAGTAATTTCTCCCCCCACACACACTTATTTCAGTTGAACTCTTCATTATATGGGGGCCCCTTTCCTCCTCTGAAATGCATTTTGCTGTCTGTCTCTCTCATGCCATCCTGTGCTGACACAATACCAAACAAGGTGAAAATACAAAGTGTGCAGGAATAGCTCCTGACGAAGGTTCCTTCAGCCCCTCTTCAACCTCCTGCACTGCTAAACTGAGCAGCAGAGTGAAGATTGCGACGTGTTTGCTCATTATTTCCTCTTTAGCCAGAGCTGGAGGTAAATCCAGAGACACTAATGGCCTCTGCCTCCCCCACACTTATCCTGGTTTGCTTCCCTACAGCGCCGGACGATCCGTGTGATCGCGACACACGTCGCAAAAACACACACGGAGGATGTTCCGCGCTTCCCAAGGAACTCACACGGTGTTTTCACTGCTTGTGGTGTGGTTAGCATAGTCTTGCTCCCGTCTAACTGGGAAAAATTAAACAGCATGGAAAAGTCACCAGGGGAAGAAGAGCAGAAGGAATGACTCAGCTCTGAACCTGGATTCCGACTAAAATGACTAAGAGCTCCCAAAATTAGGAAAGAAAAAAAGATTCATGACCGCTGATACCGATTCTCTGTTCAGATGTGTTTCTATTTACAAAGTTTACAAGTTGGATTATTCTTTAGATATATCAGCCACTTTGCAGCTCCCTACCTAGCCTGATGGCCCTTTCCTTTGAATAATTAAGCAAACCAGCTGCATTTACTTTTTGAAACAAAAGCCCTTTATGTTTGCTGACAAGTTCAGTGACAGCCCTACCCTAGATAACAGTCTCAGAAATGAGCTCCCAGCCTGTGTTTGGTGAAAGGCTGAAGGTCTGAGGGGAAAGAAGGGGCAGGCACAGGCAAGGGGAAGGGTTTGGGTTTCCCATGCTGGGGCTGAAAACGAGAGGACATCTGAGTCGGAGCACAGGGCTTCGTTAGCACCGCGTGTTTACAGAATAACTCGTTATTCCCACTGCAGACATACTGCACTGCCCACTCCAGCCCGAGCTCATTCCTCTTACATCAGTGACTCCACAGCAAGATTAGACAGACATGGAGCAGGGAAAAAGCCAGCTCAGGACAGTGTGATCCCTGCTTTCTTGGCTAACTTGTTTGTGCCAGGATCGCCCAGACACTTGCAGAAGAAGCAACGTGTGTCCAGGCTCACTGCTGAGCACCACACACATGGTGCACAAACCATGGGACACTCAGAGCACCCAAAATATAGGGAATGCTTTCCCAAACATAACCAAATACAGTTTACAGTGACATGCCACTGGGATAGCCTTTAATGCATGCCTTCTAGAAGTTGATTTATCAGCAACTAATTACAGAAAATACTAGGGGGTTTCTTCACATCACATAAGATACAATAGCTGCTCCATCCCTCAGTGCCGATGACACGGGCATCCTGTCAGAGCTGAATAGCTGCCTACTGACCCCTCCTCTTCGTCAAGGGGGACTTGCTAATGTCCTGAGCTAAAGCTGTGCCAGCACCAGCTGGCAGGCACGCTCGTGAACCTACAAAACCCACCCCGAAGACAAGCGAGACCTCTGAAACCTGCAGAAGCAAGACCAGAGTTCCTCCTTCATCCCAAGATTAACTGCAGGAGAGTGCTCCAACAGCTATTCATCACCACCACCACCTAAAGCCTTCCCTACTGCATATATCAATGTGTCGAGGGCTGTGACTAATGGAAAAGGCACCACCCTACAAAAAGGAATAAAAATGAAGAAACCATCAGTAACAAGCATCAAGTCAGCTGCATCAAGCTAATTTTTTTTTTATGTAAAGATTCAAAGTAAATACAGACTCAAAAAAAAAAAAATCAGCCTTCTTTCTAATCTCCTGATAAAGAAATGCAAAATATTAAATCAGTTTAGGTTTATTTCAAGCAGTCTTATAGAGATAAATAAAAATAAGCTTCCAAAACACCCAGGGAAGCGACACAAGCCAGTGATCCCACAGAGGCTGCATGGATAGTGAGCCACACGTAAAATACTGTTTGCATATGTGAAGTTCAGCACACAAAAGACTTCTGAGAAGTGAGTAATGTCGAATAAAAGAGTAGCTGTATCAATAGCTGCACGTACTTTTGCTGTTGCTTTTCTATAAGGCTACATATAGGTAGGGGAATTAATTGTCTGGGTGCTCAGAGGGGAGAGCCCACCTTCACTAATGACCCAACTGGGTCAGCCTGAGCCTGATGGCAGAAATGAGCAATAAAAAGTTTAACACTGTCTGAAATAATCCCGGATTTCATTTAATCTCCCTCCTAGTACTAAAAATAACAGAGAGCAATAAAATCTCAGATGGTGCATATTGCAAGAGCCGACGTTTAATCTTGCTGATGAGAAAAGAAAAAGCGACAGACCCCTTTCTCAGCTTCCCAACACTCCAAATTTTGATTTTTTTCCTGCAGTGCTGGAATATGCACCTACTTCCTTGAATTAACAGATCTCCAAATAACACTCATAGGGCCTATTTTCCTACACATAAAGTTGCTTTCTCTGTTCAGAAGAGTATAACTGGCTTTGGGAAGAAATATAAAAGAGTTGCTAAAGCCAGTAATTTCCTCAGCCACACATATGGCTTCTAAGTTTAATAGCAATTATGTCATTTTTATATATGATTCACTTGATGTTGTTTTCATGTGAATCATTTGACATATATAACTCCGGCAGATTTCTTAAATAAGCATATCACCAGAGACTAAATTACTAATCAATTAACCAATTTCTCCCCCCTTTTCCCCATCTTGGCATGCAATTAAGAGAGAAGACTAAACTTAGAAAGGCAGTAGAGGCACTTGGAGAAAATGAGGTTTGATAAACCACGGATTCTCACTTTTGGGGGGGAGGAAGGGGATTGCAGAGCAATAAACTGGGGGCTGCAGCAAGCAAACATATGCAAAGACATTGCATTCCCCTCCCTGCTGTGACCTGAAAAGCATCTCTGCAGCACCCAAAGTTTCTCCAGCACCCCAAATGTTGTGCAGCCACCCTGGGCACTGCTCAAGGGCTGCAGCCCTTCATCCCTTTCTTGAAAAACCAGTAGCACCAACGTGGCCACAAACACCTGCAATTTCAACACTCAAGCAGGTGCAGCAGGGACACCAACACCCCCAAATACATGAGGTTTTAATTCTCACTTCTCTTCTCTGTGGGGGTAACAGGGGAGGCCAGTGCTGGGCAGGGAACAGGGAAGGAAACAGCCCGGTCGGAGAGGTGTTTACAGTTTTCTTGCCCGACCTCCTTGTGCTCTCACCACAACACACACCCTTCTTTCCAGAAGAAATTTCATACCCTGCAACACCCCTTCCTCATTTTCAAACCGCTCACCGCCCTGGTGCTCAGGAACCTGGGCCTTGGCCACAGGCACAAACCAACTTTTCCTCCCCTTTCCTACAGACACAGCTGGGCATCCCCTTCCAGCCTCACATCAGATCAGCTCCCTGTGCTTTCAGGAGCAACAATCAGAGAGGGTTTATTTTTCCAGCTTAGCTGCTTTTAACATGTTTCCATTAGCTCGCAGACCAGCATATAAAGGCAAAATACCTGACTCATTGCATTTATGGGCCTCAAGTGAACCAGGCACAGGCATTTTCCACACCCTTCTTGTTACTCTGCTCGGGGACCAGGCATCTTTCAGAAGGGAAGTTGCTTCTCTTTCTAGAAAATAGCTTGGAAAACCACTTGTAACATCTTCAACTTTAACTGCATGCAAAGGTTTTACACCTACAGCAACTTTGCACTAATTATTTGATTCCATCTTTTAAACTGCACTAGTCCTCGTTCACAAACACACAGAAAGCAGAGATATCAGCTCACAGAAACTCCTCAGAGCAGTTATCTGTGTACTTTGGCTACTATCAAACGAACAATTAAGCAGACACTTAATATAATCACACAAGTAACTGCAAGTAACTCCTTTAAGACAACCTTATTTGCTTGTTTAATTTAAGAGCATATTCAAGAGATTTGTTTGAAGAAACCAAAGCAAACAGCAAGACCAAGGCTCAGCCACTAAACATCCACGAGACCAACTACTCCAAACCTTTTCCAACATGAAAAAGAAACTCAGGTTTCACTGTTCAGTTCTCAAACACAAAAAAATTACAAGCCATTACAGCACAATGTCCCAGCTTCACTTTCCCACTCCCAGTACTTGTTTTTACCTTAAAAATTAGTGTGTTTCTTCTTCTTTCCTTGATCCAAGAAATATGAAAGCCCAGCTCCTCTGGTAATCACCTCCTTGCAATCAGGTCCAAGTGAAAGCACCTATGCTTTCTGGAGCAGCCCCACCTTTTGCCAGCAGCACACCCTGACCAGGCAACCTCAGCAATGCCGAGCTAAATGTGGGGGGTTTTTCTTCTGTGCACACCTGAGTGCAATGAAGGAGATTAATGGAAGGTCATAAATCAAGCCAAGACACCTAAATTGGCGAGTGATAAGTGTGAGGCTTACACCTGTACATCCACTGAGACCAGTAATAATCCTCCTGCTAGGATGAGCAGGCATCCTAATCTTCTCTCTCTGTTATTCATGGTAGTCACATACAGTTTTGCCTACAGGTAAAACTACTTACTTAGGTGTGAGAGAGTTATAATATATTCTAGAGAATATATTCTAGTCCTTTACCTGATTCATAGTAGAAACTGGTTATTTCATCATCCCAAGTCGTTGTGATGAGAGAATAGAATCATTAAATCATTTAAGTTGGAAAAGCTCTCTTAAATCATCAAGTCTGGCCATTAAGCCGGCACTGCCAAGTCATCACTAAACTATATCCCTACGAGCCACATCTACATGTAATGTCCCTCAGTTTTTAATGCTGAAGATGCTTCTCTGAGTCTCAACAACTTTATAATAGTGGATTCAAGAAAATTAGAGCAGCTGTTGGGTAAAGCACCTCCTGAGCAGCCTTAGCATCTCTAAAGTGCTGTTGCACTTACACACATGCTCTAATTAAAATGTGATAGTTTTATAAGGATTCAAAAAAATCATTGTATGTTCAGGGTCAGTGCAATTCTTCTGCATGTCAGGTATTCAGATCCAAATCATCACCACAAATCAGAAGAATATTCAATGCTGACCTTCTCCTTTAGCAAACCCTCTACCCACAGAGCCTCCTCACCCCTGTGTCCTACCCAACATGTTTAAAGTGACCACCACAGGCAGGTGCAGAGCAGGGGTGAGATGAATCCTGGCATCTTCAGGCACAAACCAGACAGTAAATCGTGTGATAACATTGAGGATTAATACATCTGTGAGGGGCAGGAGCATCAGTGTCGGTAACCAAAACCCTGGCAGAGGGAGGAGCAGGGAGGGGGGTTCATGGCACCCAAAGGGTGAGATGAACCCAGAGACATGAGGATATTTTCCATGCCCCAAAAAATCAGCTTGGAGGTAAGCTGTGTTCACACTGAGGTGAGCGAGTCCACAAGGTGTTTTTTCTTGCAGCAGTGGTCCCTTTTCCTTCTGCTGTACAGATCTGGCAATCTGGTTTTATAAAGCAGATGATTCCCCAAAGACAAGCGTGCTGACAGGAGTCAAAAGAGCTGGTTTGACTCCCCTGAGATATGACTTGTTCAAGGTGAAAAGACTGCTGGGCTTTCTTTATCTTGTTGGTGAACAACTTATTTATAAGGAAGTTATGAGCAACAGGGTTGATAGAAGCACAGAATCATAGAATGACTTGGGTTGGAAGAAACCTTGATATAAGAAACCTAACATAGTTCTAACTTTCCTACACTGGGCAGAGATGCCACGTGTGCTTCCTCAAAACCTCAGAAAACACCAAAGCTCCAGCACTTCTCAAAAGTTAACCCTCCCGTCTCTTTTTTATCCTGTTTACTCTGTACACTTAATTAATACAACCACACTCCGAGGATACATGTTAGCAACACTACATGCCCTGGTCTGACAGCAAAACATAAGTTATAAAATCCCTGCTCTGCAGAAAAAGTAGCTGCAAAGTGCTCCTACAGCACGTCTTCTGTGGCATCCCCACCTTCCTCGCCTCCCTTTTCCTGTGGCTGGTCCATCTGTCCTGACTTGGGAGCTCTGATTTCACACATCTTTTCCCATCCCCTCTCCCCTGCTCGCTGTTTGCTCCTCAGGCGCTTCGGGATTTGTAAACCTGCACAGCACTTACCCTGTGCGGCTTCCCATCGCTTCCAGCCTGCCTCGACTTCTGTATTTTCTGCTGCCAGCAAACCCACCCTCCACCCATTTCCAGGCCCCCCAGGGCAGGTGTTCCCACCCACCCCCTGTTTCACATGGACTGCACTCTGGACGTCAGCGGTGTGAGCTCCTCGCACGCTCTGCCTGCCGAGTTCCTCTCACCAGCACCCCGTGCCCTGCCACAACCAAATGAAATAATCCTGCTGGCAGCAGGATGGAGGGAATTTTGTGGGGTAGTCACATCCTTCCTCTGCTCCCCTCCCCTTGGCTCCAAGCTTAGCCCCTGCAGACCTTTCACAGCAGGAGTGCTGATGATGTCCTGCTGAGCTGTACCACCCTGGGCATTCAGCTCCGGAGATCCTGCTACGATTAACTGCCCTAAGAAACTTTTCCAATCCCAGGTGAGTCCTGAGAAACACTCACACAAGGAAGACATCCCAGCTGCAGAATCCTCAGTGCCAATAAACTCCTCAGTCCCAAACCTGATGTGGTCTAAATTGGGACTGCACCTGCTCAGAACCTGCTCAGAAAAGTTCACAGACTTAGAAACTAACTAGAAAAGCAGCAGAGTGGCTCTTTTTCTATCAAACAAAATCTAAATAAAAAGAGTTAATGACTATCCTTACTTCCCCATAACTTCATCAATTAGATAATAACTTATCTGGTTCTCTTTAAATGTTGTTGTATGCTCTTTAAAAAAAGATGTTAGGATTTTTGGGGTT
>JAWWES010000171.1:2893146-2966984 GCA_035583135.1 Lophotriccus pileatus
TTAGATAATAACTTATCTGGTTCTCTTTAAATGTTGTTGTATGCTCTTTAAAAAAAGATGTTAGGATTTTTGGGGTTTTTCTCTTCCTCAGATTGATGCTGCAAAACGACAGACAAAGCTTGGCCTAGAGGAATTTTCATGAGTCTTTCTTCCTCTATTTAGTGAAATTGTGTGCTGCTGATACATATTGTCGGCCTACAGAATGAGACCCACCCACCCAAGGAAAAGGATTAACTAAAATATTGCCATTTCTAGGAATTAAAGTTATTGGAATTCAAGTCGAAGCCCATTTCCTACACACAATCTTAATGTGATCCTCAGGGAGCTCTGAAATTATCATCTGCAAGTAAGTGATCTTTTCATGCAATTTTATTCTAGCACTATATCTAGGTATCTTCTCCATAACTTCTATGTCCACAAGCTTATTTATCTCCTTGCTAAAGTTCAAAATCTAATTTCCAACACAGGTTACTTACTGTAATAAACTGTACAAGCTTTAAAGTGACAAGTTGAAAGATACAATTTTTTAGAGTTATGAATTAATAGCCATATATGTCAAAGAAAGTGCCAACTTTTTCATATTTATAGATATATTATTGAAATGATAAAAAATGAACTGAGGAAAGAGAAAAGAAGTGAGGAGAACTACATATAATGAATCAAACATACTTAACAAGACATGTACAGACACTTTAGTGTGCATCTCTTTTATTACATTACATTAATCAAATTCTGCTAAAGACATCCATCTAAGCGAAGTGTCACAGTGATATTCTATAAAAACATTCTTTTGAAAAAGAGTCTTCCCTGACAGCGGTATCAACTCCACTGTCTTAAGTGATTGTCAGGACTGCATCACTCAGAAATTAAGAGAATTTATGTAAGTGCTTCCTGAGCTCCCCTGAAGAAAAAAAAAATAATTTAATTGGAGCAAGTGTACAAACTCTGATAAAGGCTGGTAAAACACGGATAAGTGATTTCACTTAGGGAAGCATGAATGGGTTTTTTTTTTTTCCTGCTTCTTCCTTCTTCGGTTCACAGCACCAACAGACTTTCTTAGTCTGGAAAATCCTGGAAGAAAATCCTCCCTTCTGCTAAAATGGGCAGAATATGAGCATTTTTGCTAAATTATCCAGCAAGACCTGATCATCTGGGATTTGAGGCACTTTTTTTTCTTTTTTTTTTCCCTACATGTATTTATTTATTTATTCTAATGAGCTCACAAACAGCTCTCAGGAAGGCAATGGAGGTTTCTTTGCCATGCAGATGTGAGGGCCAGATGTGGCACCACTTGGCATGTCCTGGCTCTGGGGAACAGAGCAGGTTGGGCACATGGGTTGTGTCCACATGGAGCTCAGGTTTCTGTAAGGCATGATCTCCTCACTTCCTACTAGCAGGCAAACCAATGGTAACAGTATTTTTACAACCTATTGTACCTGTGCATTTCATTATGGGATTTGTAACAGATCTCCATTTGTTGCTTAAAAGAAAAGCGATGTGGAGTTAAAACTTTGGTTTGATTATTGCATTATTTCATCTCCTTTTTTAAAACAGTCTAACCTCTGATTTCTCAACAGCAGTGCTGGTGAGCCACAGAGAACGAGGAGTGAAGGGTATTGCATCACTTCTCCTCCATTATTTAGGTGCAATGGGATCCATAAATCCATGGAGGTGACAACCATTAGGTAGCATTAAGGTACTACTGGTATTTCCACTCAGCTTCCCTTCGCAGGGGCTGTTTTTGCTCTCCTGCAAAGGAAGGGAAAGCTCCTCAGGGTAATCCCTTAGTGATGTGCCATCAAGTGTCAAAATATAAGACAAGGAAACAACGTATAGGGAACTGTTTTATCTAAATGATTCACTGACAGATCACAAAAGCAATGATTTGCTCTTCCCAATTATTCTCTAATTTCGCCATCAAACTATTAAGCCTGGATGTTATTCAAAACTCCAAGTCAACACTACAAAAACAGCCAAACATAAAATTCACCATTTGCATAACTTATTAAGTGAAATATGGAATTCATGTGACAGACAGAATGTCAACTTCAAACTGTGTTTTCAGCCGCAACGAGAGCTGTTTGATCTGCACGGGGTAGTTCCCTACTCAGGCAAAAATCACACAAACACACACATTTTGTCAAACTAGTCGATGCAGTGCAATTTTGCAGTGAACTGTGTAAATACAGGAGATCTGTGAACACACTGGATCAAAATTCTGCAGCGAATTCAAACTAATATTTACCGAACAACCAGTTCACTGTTCGCTCAGCCGCTCTTATCAATGTTATAATAAACTATAAATCCTAGCGAGCCCTGAGGCAACTTAACTGCTGTAGTGATGCTGGAGGGTGATTAGGAAAAAACCTTAAGATAAGATCCATTGTTTTTTTCATGGTTGTGCACATCATTTTTCTATTTCTGATGCTTTATGTGTGATAATCTGAGCTTCCTCAGAGGTAAATTCTCATCTAATCATAAGTCCCCACACATCAACAGAACATGTCCTATGTGGTCTAACAACAAAAAAACAGAGAGCAAGAAGTGCTTCATTAACAACATGGATTTAACCTACTGTAAGCTCATTTTTAGGCTGCAACAAAAGCCCTGGAAAAGGTGAAAATTAAAAGATGCCACCTAAAGAGCTCTCTAAAATTAGAATTAATTTTAATCTGCCTGGAAAAAAAAAGTCTGGGTGGTGTTGAGAGCTATGAAGAGGGGAGTTATTTTAAAAATGTGTATAATATCAAACTGAAGGATCAAGCATCCCTATTTAAAACAAAACAAAACAAAACAAAACAGGGCAGACATCATATTCTGCTGGTCAGCTTTGTACCTAAATCACACAAAAATGAATTGGCAGGGCCCATTCTGTGGCATTTTTGATGTGGACAACATACAGAGATGGGATCCAGGGTGCAGCCAGGTTAGGGTAAGAGGAGAAGGGCACCAAAGGCAGGGACAGAGGGGGTGCAAAGGAGTCATCTCTTGTTTTGGTAACCCCACAACTGCCAGAGAAGGGTCTTGGGTTTCTGAGGGACATTAAAAATCCTTGTTAGCATGTTCTGCTCCACAGTTGCTCAGAGCAGCATTACTGTGAAGCAGGAGACATCTCCTGTCACTATTTTTGGGTTGGAGCATCCCTGCTCCAGACGGTTTCTGGCGCTTTGCTTGATCCACCACAGCCGGGGCAACAAACCCGAGGAGGACAAGGTGGGTTAACATCAGGTGCGTCATTAACAATCATTTCCCCATTTCCCAGTGTTTCTCCCTCTGTCCCTGCCTGGATCAGCACCCCGGGGAGCCCACCCCTGGCTCTCACGAGCCGGGTTGACCTTTCTCGGCGTGTCACTCGCGTACGCGGCGCCGCCAGGATCAGCCCCAGCAACTGGAATTTGTCTCCCTCTAAGTGACAGCTGCCATTTTAATGATCCAGCAGCAAAGGTGAGTTTCATCTCAGGAGGCAGAGAGGGAATGCAAAATAAAGAAGGGAGAAAAGGAGTGTTTCCACGAGAAGCTCCTGAAGATCAGATGGCTGGGAAGTGATTTTGGGGGTGAATTCTATATTTAAAAAACATTTTTAGCCAATTTAACAGATAACTTAACCAGTTCCTATGTTGCACTGATGTATATTTATAAGTCTATTTGAATGGATTTGTATTAAATTGCTGATTTTCAGTGGTTCTTACTAGAACCCAACTCTTCCCTGTCCTCATCTGCCTGGTAAGCTTGTCCAAAGACAGCTCTCTGCTAAGCTATTACACTTTAAAAATCATTTCAGTGACTTTCCCCCTTGGTAATGAGATGGAGTGATTAGAAGAGCTCTCACAATTACCCCACCATTTTCCTTTAAGACACATATGAAAATTCCTTCCCTTTCTCAGCCCTTGGCACGTTCAGAGTTACTGTTCCCACTCACAGCTGTCACTACCATGCAAACTTAATAAATTCCATCTATGCATGACTTACTTAGCTAACCTCCATCCACCAGAGATACACGCTTCTTACTCAGACAAGCAGGACAATAACATAGTAAAGCTTCAAAACAATAGCTCTCATGTTTCAAATATGTATAATATTGCAAGGGGCTTATCCCAGTCCTGGCGATCCTGCCCGAACAGAAAGGAGCTTTTCTTTCATACTGTTTAACTTTTGGGATTCCTTTTTTTTTTGTTTGGGGGGGGGGGGGGGTAGAAGGTGGTGGTTTCAGGGATTTTTTTTTTTTTTTTTAGTGGGGTTGTTTTTTGGTTTGCTTTTTTTTTTTTAATTAAGAAGTAGTTTGAAAATGCTCAGGACCGGCAATTGGGAGAAAAAAAATAAAGAGCTCTTTTAAAAGCATAAAGGTAATTATAAAGGGATAATTAAATAAAGAAAGGGTTAAAATGGGCAGGGTTTCCCTCACTGAGCACAACGCACCCCAAGACACAGGCGGCCAGATTCTGACCTACCCCAGCTTTGAAATTTTCAGTAACAAATGAACCCTCTGGAACTGCTGCAAATTTAAATCCACATAACCCAGAGTAAAATCAGGCCCCTGAACAATTTTGTTAGCAGCAAATTTGTCATGCACATTAAACCCTCCCCACCAACAGCCTCGGGCCACATCAGCTGGGACCCTGCACCAGACACCTTTCCCCTTTGCCACCTTGTCTGTCAGTAGAGCAATCAGCACTTTTTGGAAAAGCTCAGCATTTTTCAGAATTAACACCGTAAGAGAGGTAATCAAGCCTGTGTTAAATAAATACTTCCAAATGCCAGGTGAAATGCACATCAGAGTGCATCAGGCAGCCACACAAGGTATCTGGAGGCAGTAGAACAAAGTATGCTTCACTTTGCATTAGAGCAGGCAGGCACTGAAGCCCAGGAGCAGCAGAAAAATGCAGGATGAGTAATTTTACTAGGTGCTTCCTCACAACATTTCCTGGGGCCAAGCACTGTCCTGGCTACGTAATTTTGATTAAATCAATAGCTGTTTATCAGCGTGCCATAAAATGACAGGAGCCAGATGCGACAGGATTGAAACTTAACACAGGTAAGTGAGGAACAGCAGCAAGGCTATTAATAACCGGTAATTTCTAGGCTGATTAACTTGGGTTTGAGGATGGGTGTTGGAAAGGTTCATTCAAGCCTTTCAACATTCAGTTTCTCCTGTTGGGTGTCCTTTAGATCATAATAAAGGATGGATTTCCAGACAGGTTTAGCCTGCTAAGCATCCCATCCCTGGTAGTGTTCAAGGCCAGGCTGGATGGAGCTCGGAGCAACATGATCTAGTGGAAGATGTCCCTGCCCATGGCAGGTGTTGGAATGAAGGTCTTTAAGGTCCCTTCCAACCCAAACCATTTCAGGATTCTGTGATTCTTCTATTTATTGCCTAGGTACTATGGTATGGTCAATACTGTGCAATTTTAAAAGTGTGAGTCCAGACAAGCAGGATTCGAAACAGGATGCCAAATATCAGAATATATCTTTTCTTTCTGTTTACTTTCTATTTTAGAGCTTTGAGGCAAACTTGAAAAAAAGGGGCCACAAGAAGCAACGTTTTCTTGGAGCACCTCTTCCTCTGCTTGCCCTGAGCTGCTGATGGCAGTCTTGACATGACTCTATGGCCCATGGTCCTTGGACTCCAACCCCCTGATGCCACCAGATCCCACCAGGTGCCCCTGCCAAAGGTGGGTCAGAGGAAGCTTGAGGACATTCAGTGAGCCTACAAGAAATCTGGACTTTTTCCTAGACCAAATCTTGCTGCCCTGATCTTTCAAAGAAAAAGATTGTACAACAAACGGGGTGCACAAACATCTCAGGAAGGTGTAATGCATAACAAATGTATTTTAAAGGTGCCATTTCTTACAGCATCTTCATACAATTAAGTTCTGCGATAGTCTCAATTTCCACTCAGAAAATGGATGTCATAAGAGCACGTATAAATTATTCACATCTTTACTAAATGAAGGGCTATCAAAAACTTGTCATGGGCTATCCATATGCAGTATGACTTGAGCCACAATTGACAACGTAACTAATATTTTTAATATCCCAGTAATTTCATAATTACAAGAACACTGATCTTTTACAGCATTAGTTCAACGTGTGAAATTAGGGAGACCAGTAAACTTGGCGAAACCTCTGGGCTTGATCCTGCATCCTCTGAAAAGCCCAAGCGAGAAGCTCGCAGTGCTTTTATGGACCGGTGGGTACTTTTGGGTATGCACAGAATGAAGAAATAGAGCCCCATAGTGGTTAATCCCCAAAGCTAAAAATAAAAACAAAACAAAACCCTACTGAAACCAAAGCCTTTTAAGCCGCTATCTCATATTTTAAGCGAGTTATTAAAATGTTAATTATCTGAATAACATTATGCTTGAACACAAGGGGGAAAGACATTTTGAAAATTGTGCGCTTTTTTAACTGGGAGGGTAATTCACAGATTTCTTCCAAAATGACAATTTCTTTTTTATTCAGCAGCTTGAACACTAAGTCAGAGCACTCTTCAGACTGCAAATATAGCAATTATCCCAAGTAATGCTTTGACACTGTTACCACAGGCAAGTGGCCAAAGTGCATCAGCAGTCAAAATATCTAAGCAAGTTAACAAGCTCCTTTTACTCTCAGCAGAGCAGGAGAAGAAAGGGAATCCAACCCCTGAGAAATGTTAAAATAAAGGCGAAAGAAAAGCTGCTGGTGTTTGTTAAAGAAAATGGTGTCACTGTCTCGGCCTGATCAAGGTGTAATATGTGAGTCCCTGACAGATGTCCCTGGCAGTGTGGGATGGGGAGGGCTCTTCCCCAGCATCGCTGCCGCGTGATCCCGGCTAATGACTGGCGGCAGCCCACCAGGACCCGCCGTCAGCCCACACCTTGCTCCTCGGTTTGGTGCTCTCTCTCTCTCTCTCTCTCTCCTCTTTCTTTGCCCCCATTTTTCTTTCTCTCTTTTTTTTTTTTTTTTCTTTTTCAGCTCCATTTGCAAAATACCCCCACATGTACCATACAAAAGACATCTAAACTCATTAAGGAAATTCCCAAAGAACTATTAACAAATCATTTTGCTTCAGCCAGAGATATCAGATTTAATTAGGTGAGCGGTGTTGATGGGGTGCAAAAACAAAAGCCATCTCCTGTCTGAAAAGGTTCAGGTCCTGTGTAGGCCCCATTCTTTCCACTATGGCACAGACAATAATTGAGCATTTTTTTAAAGGACATAGGGATGAAAAGAGGAGTCTGTCTCGCAGACAAAAGCTTTCAACTAAGATTTGTTTTCCTTTCTCACCAGGTGACTTAAAGGGAAAAAATCTTCAGCTGTAAAGAAATGGCTATAACCTACAGTGAGAACACAGTGACAGAGAATATAAAACAGCTCTAACAAGCATAATTTTTGCAAGTGATTAATCAAAATGTATTTAGCCAGTCATTTTCAATGATAATCAAAAGACCCGCTTAAAACAATAATCATTTTGCAATAATAACAGTTATGTTCATTCAGATGCAGGCAAGCTCTGCTGCCTGGAATGAAACGTCGACGTTGGCCCTGCTACAATGCCCTGAAATACTAAAGGGTTTCTCCGAGTGGGAAATCACCAGGATGGAGCCTACAGGTTGCACAGATTAGTGCCCTGCACAGCACAGGAATGCAAAGTACCAGGGAGCCAAAGGTTTTTCCTTCCTCTCTTGTTTTAAATCTTTGGGTTAATGCTCTTTGGAGGTCTGGCCAGTTGTCATTTTAGGGGAGTATTATCTGGGTGGCAGGATAATACTGGCACGTTACTTGGTGTGTAATGGGAATGTTTTCCTAACAGCTTCCAGAGGCTCCAGAGATCACATATTGTAAAGGAAAAGACTCGTTCCACTTTTTTAAAATACATCTTCAAATTAAGAGGCTTAAGAAATACTAACAATTGACATATGCCTTTGTGGTACCAGCTATTCCTCCAGACCTTTGAGCATATCCCTCATCTCTTCTTTCCTCTTGTACTGGATGAAAAAAAAAAAGCAAATCCAATGTTAGTCATTGGCATATCAGATGTGAAACCACTCTGGGTTCTAGGAATGTATCTTTATAATTTAAGGCTTACAAGAAGCATGCACCAATTAACACCGTGGAGCAAGCTTTTGATACAAATCATCATTAAATAAACACACCGAAGCTTTTCAGAACCAGGAGCTACAAATGATAACAAAAGAAGTCAGCAGATCCAGTGGGAAAGAGCAAAAAACCTCCTCCAAAACACACTCTGATGCCACTACACAAAAAGCAGAGGCTGGCAGAGATGCCATCAGCAAAAAGAAAAAAAAAAAAAAAAAAAAAAAAAGAAGGGAAAAAAGTTTAACATCTGCCATTTTAATTTTTAACAGTTTGAAAATATTCTACAGAATATTTTTTATGGCTGTGAGATAAGGACAGGAAGAGTAACAGGACACTCTGCTAGTCCTGAAAGTCACCAAAAAAAATAATTTGGAAGTATTTTCGACTTTATTTTATCTGAAGCCCTGACAGTTAATTTGGTGTGAAAAACTGCAACAGTAGAAAACAGATGTTAAGGGGCAAGCATATAGTTAAGGTCAAAACAAACATAAAACACCGCTTCCATTTCGAAGGGAAGGAAAAAAAGATTTGTCCAGCAACAGGTTTTATGCTAAACCTGCTTTTTTATTGTTCTGCTTGTGATATCTGTAGACTACACAATGCAATACTGTCTGCCATAGCGCAATACCTCTCAGCACCAGTAATTTAAGACTTTCTTCTCTGTAATACACTAAACCATCATAACCTGTCTCTTCCTATTTAGTTTAACCTACAACCACCACATACTGATTTGGCTGTGTGTGGCTTTCTCTATTGCCATTTATTACTCCGCTCGACTCCTGAAATTCTGTTTGCAATTTAAGGCCACAAATTAGAAGCGTAAGTCATCTGTTTCCTATAATCCCCCTGTCAGGGCTGGAATCACATTTGGAGCTGAGCACCGAGCGCGGTCCTGGCCCGGCGCTGCCGCCCCGATTGGCCACGCGGGCTGAGCTGCGCTGGGAATAAAGAGCAGGGAACAGGGAACGGGGCTGGAGCCGGCGCGGGGAGCGGGCAGGGAGAATCCAGCCGCCTGCGCAGGAGAAATAAATACTATTTTACAACCGTAACCTTTTGGAAATATTCTAAGCGGGCGACGGGGATTGCTGTGGGGGCTTTCATATCCATGTTTATTTATTTTATATACATATATATTTGTGTTTTTTTAAGCCGTCTTATAGGGATGTTATAACTTCCTCCTTCAATCCGAATCTTTGGCGAGTTCTGCCACCTTTGTCACGCAGCACATTTTCTCAGTGCCGTCTCTTGCTGCCCTAATTAACTGTTTTACCCCCGCATGGCAGGCAATATACAGAGCTAAAATGGAGATTTTAACGCACTGGTTCCATTTTCCTCCTTCCCCCCCCCCCACCCCGTAATTATTTTAATGAATCCATGCATTTGTTCCTTTGATTCCAGTGGAAAATGATTTTAAGTATGTAGATAAGAAATCTTAAAAGTGGATTTTTTTTTTCTTTCCTGACAACAAAACCTTAGTTAAAAATAAAATAAAATAAAATAAAAATCTGTAATTCTTTCGTGCAGCATTTGGGGTTATGTCCACAGTTTGAATATTATTTTCATTCCTTTAATATATTTTAATAGTAGTTCCTGATCACCACTGCTAGGAGCAAAAAAATCAGTAATGTTTCTTACTTTAGATTAAACTTTCTCTTTATTGCACTGAGAGTGAGGCAGTGTATCCTGTTACAATCTGAAAAGAGCAAGATAAAGCTTCTAAAAAGACCCCAATTCAGAGCAGCAGCCAGCAGGGAAAATACCTCCAGTTAATAGTCCAATGGGAGAACTGCTGTGCTTGGGGGGGGTGGGGGTGGGAATAAATAAATAAAACTAGATTCCATTAATAAAAATTCCTTTAACTGCCTCATATTTACTAATAGATATACTTTTACATGGGCTTTGAACTTGTAGCGAGCAAACCAACTTGTTTTAAGTAGCACGCTCTGGCCGTGTAGGACAGCCAAATGCTGAATTCTGCAGTGTGATCCAGGCTGAGTTGCAGCAAATATTTTTTCTTCCCTTGGATTTAAGCAAAACAATAAAAACCTTATAATTTTTGTTTAAGTTAGAGGAGTCCTAAAAAAGAACATTCCCCTGCTCTTTGTGCTTCTGTAACTTAAAAATTGGCTGTGCTTTTAAGTGAAATTTGGCAGGCTGTTAGTCTACAATGTGACTAGGATATTTGGACATAACAGAATTGGCCAAGATATGATATTTTAAATGGAACTACTGTTCATGCAATTTCCTAAGGTTTGTTTTTGGGATTTTTTTTTTTTTACTATGCATTTGATATTACAGTTTTATACACACAAATAAATACGTATTATGAGTCCATAATCTAAAAACGCAAACTACTGTCAAGATGCATTTACAGCGTGTTCTGTGATGATTCCTGAGCAAAAAGGCTCCCTCATAATAATGAATGCCCATTATTATAAATAAGCACACAGTAGAAATAACTCATGGCACACAAAAGCACACGCAAACCACTTGGTTTGTTCCAGAGCTCAGACACCAGCACTACTATTGCCGAGCTCTGCGTTGGAAGAGCAACTGGAGTCCTGCCATGGAAATGAGCAGCATGCTAAGGAGCAGATGTTCCTCTTTGGAGGGGTGTGGAGGGGAAGTCTTGCACCAAAATGTTGGTGGCCCCTTCTGGGTTTACGAGACAACCCAACTGCTGTGATGCTGCCCTGAAACTGTGAGGGACCTGTCTACTGAAAATCTGGAAGCTGTAGGAGGTGAGCCTACACCAGCACTCCAGAAACATTCTGAAAGTCACATTTAACTCCCATTTTAAACCTGTGTCAGGGGACAGGAGGATTCTTCTCCTCCACCAAAACTCCACAGGCTCCCAAGCCACCAGAATAATGTGCACATCAAAAAATACACTGACCATCTTGCTCGGTAGAAAGGGGGTTTGCTTGTGCCAGGCTCCACACAGACAGACACATGGTATAAAGTCAAATTGGCCATTGCTTTTATTAATTACCAACTGAACCAAACTGAGCAACTTAACCCCAGGCCTGGAAGCTGTGCCAGCTCCACTGTGAGCTACGCCACCACACGACCTCCCCCAAAACCAATCCAAGCGAGCGCGTCTGCCTCGCATCTCGCTCCACCAGCACACACGACACGGCCCCAAACGCCACCATGCAGATTTGCAAACCAGAAATGCCTTTTCTGCTCCACTTTGTTCATTCTCCCTCTACAAAAATTAAGGAGAAATTATGCTTGTGTTGCTTATCCCAGGGTTATGAATTGAAAAACTGCTTTGCCGTGTGAACAATGCAACCGTATTTTACGTAGTAGCACACAAACTGCATCCCAAAATGCATTATGCATTAAAATACATGGCAGCTGTCTCAGATGCAAGCTAGAGGCCAGAGTGGTGTAAAACCACTGTATAGTGAATAAATGAAGATATTCCATAGGCCACCTGGGAAGCTGGTAGCAGAGGCAGGTGCAGGAATCGAGCAGTTTCAGGGCTCCAACCCAGGCCGTGGCACAGCATCAAGAAGGTAGGAAGAGCCCTGGAGAGGAAATCAGAATCATGCACAAAGCAGAACACCTTGAGAAGACAAGTGAAGTACCCTTGGTCTTGAGGACACTGAAAGCTATGGAGGTGAACAACTACAGCATGGTAGCCCAGGAAGACAAGACAACACAGAAATGGTTGAAGAAATATAGAAACATAAAATCATTTAGGTTGGAAAAGCTCTAGAAGGTCATGGAATTCAAACATTAACCCAGAATTTCCAAGCCCAGCACTAACCGCTGTCCCCAGGTGACACAGCTATATGTCTTTTAAATCCCTTCAGGAATTGTGACTCCACCACTGCACTGAACAGCCTGTTCCAGTACTTGACAGCCTTTTGGTGAAGATATTTTCTCTACTACCCAATCTAAACCTCCCCTGGTGCACCTTGAGGACATTTCCTCTTGTCCTATTACTTTTTACCTGGGAGAAGAGACTGACCCCACCCGGCTACAACCTCCTTTCATGAAGTAAAGAAGGAAGTAGGAGAAAAAAAAGGAATCTGATCTGTGGCTGAATCCCTGGATTTGCTTCCAGTATTCATAGTCTGATGCTCAGCTTATGCTTCCAAAAAAGCGAGTCAGACAAACCTCTAGTCCTTAACACGAATTTAAACACCCCTTGGGGATCGCTATTTGGAATAAAATGGAGGGACTGCACAAGCAGTTTTAAATTAACAGTTTTGTACTAAAAAATATGGATTTGAATTAAGAATGATGTCTTGAAGCAGAGCCTAAAATCACCTGTGGGCAGACGTGCTTTTGTCCTCTTCCTTGCAGTGTGGAGGGTGAGGGGTAGTGAGGAGAGAAGGCGAGCCTTTCGTTCTTCTGCACTTCCCAGCTCCTACAGGAAACATCCCAAATCCACACAATGTTCCCGAGCACTGCATCTTGCCTATGCATCTCCAAGCGATCTGACAGATGTGTAAATTCACACCAAGCCAAAAACTGCCCCGGGATAATACAGCTGTGCACGCTAAAGAGCACAAGTTATTCCAGCATGAATTTGCGGACAAAAAAAAAATGTCATTTTAACCCACCTTTGGCTTCCAGGTGTACATTTTCCTGAGGTCATCTGGGGCTGATTTCACACTGCTGTGGTCACACTGACCCCTTCTTTGCCCATTAAAAACTCAGATGCAAAGGAGATTATTTTCTTCTCTTTTTTTCCCTCTTTATTTTTTTTTTTTTTTGCTAATAGAGTGACTGTTTAACAGGCGATGCAAGGATGAGCAGATTTTCCTAAATGCCAAATGTTGATGGATACACAGTGCAGATACACCAGTATCATGGGCTGTAAATGTCACTTAGCCTCAAGAATTCCTCTGTCCAACAGTGTTATAACAAGGTGCTTTTAAAATGGGAACAGGATTTACACCAGAGAGGTGTGAATCAAGGATACTTTTTTTTTTTTTTTACCCAGTGAGAGCTCATCACTTGTTACAGAAACCTGGCATGGCTTAGGCAAAACTAGATAGTGACTCAACCCCACAGTCATTTACAGGGGTTGCTTTTAATGCTTTCTAAAGGAGCTATTATTGGATGTCCCAAAAGTAGCTTTGAGCATAATGGTCTGGTTTGTGATACACTGACCAAAGTAGCCAAACAATCCGGAACATATTAATTACAGACAGAAAACAGATTGTTCCTAAAGTTACATCTTATACTCTGCCTTTTCTTGGAATAGCTGTCTCTGAATAGGTGAAGCACACAATAATTTGCTCTCCAAACCAATAGAAATGTACCATTAACAGGGGCACAGTCAGCAGCAGTCACTCCTCTACACCAACATTCATGGGACAAAGTTATTAATCCCACATTAATCACTGGATAGAGTCACAGTGTAGTCATATAATAGCGGAAAGATTACAAATTTGGAGATGTGATGCAAGGGGGGGAAAAGGAGGTTGGAAAGCAAAATAAGTGCTATATTCAATTAATTTGCAGTGGCTACTACTTCAAATCAAAAACTTTGGTTTTTCAAACACACAACTCTAATGTTACTAAAGATACTGAGAAAAGAAGCATCATTTTCGGGAATTTGGGGTAGAGGGAGGGGAAAGAAAAAGAAGAGAAAATATATCCCAGTGGTAAAAGCATCAGATGAGACATCACCAGCCCCCTCCTTGTTGTGTTACCTTTAGTCCACCTGCAAATCATGTTGGGAGGAAAGGGAGATGGTCAGATAATACTGCCTTTCCCTTGAGGATGTAAGTGAGGCCCCAATTCATTCGTGTTTGTAAATCCCTGTTAAATATCCAAATGACCATGCAATTCTTGTTTTGGACTATGGGATTCACAGCATAACTTTTCACCCCTATGGTTCCTCTGAAGGTACTGTACTAAAGATGTCTGAATCTACAAGTCCCTGGGATTATGGAGCCAAGAACAACCTAGTGGGAAGCTACTGTTCAGAGTGCTGATCCTTTACTGTCAGCAGATATCTCAGCCATTCCCAAATCCAGTGAGTTAATGGTGTCAGAAAGAGCTGGAATCTCCTTGATGGACGAGATGCTTCCAGGGATTCTGTACAGCACAAGGTCCTGGGATACCTCACCAGAATAGCACCAGAACAACTAAAACCTAAACATGCTCAAGATGAATGTACCCTAAAAACAAAGAGTTTTCTCTTTACTGTGTACTGAGCATTCTTGTCTCTAATCCTTTTCCATACTGCTGCTAACCTGGAGACAATGCAGACCAAACTGCTGTTGGCTTCCCAGAGTCAGCTGAAAAACTGGCTGAAATGGCTCTGTGAAGAGGACTGCAAGTCCCATCTCTCATTTCCACAGGGGAATATTGATATTGAGAGCCCAGCTGTGTGCAGCTCTACATGGCTGCTCCCCACACCAAACCATCTCTTGGGGAACTGGGTGCCACGTGTGGGGTATGGGCCACAAAGCATCACTGAACCTGCAAGAACACAGAAAATCCCCACAAAACTGGAATGTTTTTTACTGCCTCAAACACAAGGTTAAAATTGCATAATTCCATGTACATTTCTTAAGTCTACGAAGCACAGCAATGCTCGTGATGCCTTGTGGGCTGATCCCCATAAAACTTGCCACTGGAGCAGTGAAGGTAGTTCCCATTAATGAGATAATAAATGTTTCTGAGTGACCTGAAGTGACGCTCAGATTACAGCATGAATACTAAATTCCAAGAGGAAAGCTACAGATGGGAGCAAAAATCCCCACAGATTATCCTCAAATATTCTGGAGGAGATCTCTTTGGATGCTCAGCACAAACAAACCAAAACTACACTGTGGCTATTCAATCATAAACTTAAAATGCAGAATATTCTTTGATCATAATTTTATTAATAACTTCCCCCATTGATAACCTGCCTGTATTTAATGCACATGAATTTCTTCACTGAGAATTGGATTTTACAAGATACTTCACTCTTTCAGTGTGAATTCGTGGTTAAAATTGCACTGGGGACAAATGCTTGCTTGGAGGACCAGGAGTGAACCTGTCCATCAGACATTGAAGCTTCTTCATGATTTAGGACTATTTCTCCCTAATCCCAGCTACCTAACCAGGCAGCCCCTGCTCCCCACTCCAGTGGCAGAACAGGTCTCTGTTCTCTATCACCTCTGCCTTCTCTTACCTCCTGTTTATCTCCTAAATGGTTTAAATCCCTGTGCCTGTCCACGAGGCCTTTCTGATCCTCCTCATGCCTCTGTTAGCAAACCAATCCAAAACCCCCCTCCTGTCCTTCACTTTTGCCAGGTTTCCATACCCGACACCAGGGTGAGCAAAAGCCATGGAGGAAATGCCATCTTGGAGCAATTGACATCTTTTGGAGTTACCCAAGAGCAGCTCCCATCCTTGCAACACTCTTCTGCACTTCACCCTCGGGGTGACTGTTGTCCCCTGAACACTTCATGGGTCTGACTCCCTTGCTGTGCTCAGTCAAACTTCTCAACCCTTGTCAGGGTCAAATTCTGTCACCTTCGGGATTTCAATCATTATTCTCCCCAGTGCCAACTCTTTTCAAAGGAAACAAATACATTGGACAAAGGAGAGAATGAAGAAGAACACCCGGCTTTTGGTTTTATTGATATAGATGAATGTAAACAACTTCAAGGACCGTTGCTTGGGGGAAATGTTATTTGTCTGCTCTTTTTTACATGTATAATTTCAGATTTAGCGAACATTTTGAATCAGGTTTTATATGCCAGAGTAGAAAATTAAAAAGTAGAATTGTAGGTGACCAGTAAAATTTTCTACAGAGGAAGAAAAAATTGCTAATGGACGTCTCAACCTCAGACAAATGACTCAGACTTCATAAATTAGACAGAGCCTGGTGTTAATGACAATAGTTATTTCCTAATCCAAAAAAAATCAAAGTAAATCCACAATAAATGTTTAAACAATCTATGCCATTTCCAAAGTCCAGGAAAACCCCTCAAGCAGGTTTCATCTCTAGGCACCTCCTCAACATGGAACAAGATCTCTTGTAAATGATTAACACCAGCCCTCATTTCACTGCACTCCTCTTCTGGTGAGCCACATGTTCCCCTCACCCCGGTGGCAGAGGGAAGCCAACATTTAGGAAATGGGTCTGTTGCAGTTTACAATGTCTTTTAGCATGGTAACAGTAAAACCAAGAATAGCTTTTTTTCAACCAGAATCACATTTACATATGTATTGATTCCTTTCCCTTTTGTAGTGGTGGTTAATGCAATCTGATGAGCCGCATGCTGAATATTTGAGCACTACGAAAATCTGCTTTTTGGGATATGTGTGTGATAACTTGGACGCCACTAATGTAATTTTAAACTTTTGCAGCATGCCAAAACATCTGACAAATTTGGTACCTTATTTCAAGAGGATTTGGCGTTTTTCTGTGCTGGTTTCTCCAAACATACGTAGCAGATTTACTTACTATCAAAGAGCAGCAACCTCTAGCTCAGCACGTATTAACTCTTTCACAGCACATGACAATGCACCACTACTTTGCACTGGAAGTGAAAAATAGTGTATCCAATTAAAATTGCATGGAAAATGAATGCAGGCAAAATTTAATTACCCAAATTGGAATTTGTGTTGGACACAAAGGCCAATCAACACCCATACAGTTTTTTAAAAAGGCATAGCCCCAATAATAGCCATATTTAATATTTTATATATGACCTAAGGTTGAATCTGAAAGATCTGCTACAGATCAATTATAAACCACTGACGTATCCTTGAAAAGGAAGAAAACAAGTAGTTTTCTAGTGGCGCTGAAGAATGTTACAAACATCAAAGCCCTTGCCCTTTTCCTGATAACACAGAAATCAGGCATTGATGGAAAAAGCTCTCCTGGTCACCAAGTAATGAAACAGTAATGAGCATGGCAGCTCCTCTGCTGTCTCATTACAATAGGTGGTATTGTGGTGTGTTTGTCAACTCTGTAGAGAAAGGGAAAACAGGCTGACAGAGGCTCTCCTCTGAGGGAAAGCTGAGAGAATTGGGATGGATCAAGCTGGAGAAGAAAAGGCTTTGGAGTGACCGAATTGGGGCCTTCCTGTACCTGAAAAGAGCCTACAAGAAAGTTAGGGAGTGACTGTTTTACAAGGCCATGGGGGAATGAAAGAGAGTAGTGTTAGGTGAGATATTAGGAAGAAATTCTTGCCTGTGAGGGTGGGGTGGCCCAGGAACAGGTTGCCCAGAGAAGCTGTGGCTGCCCCATCCCTGGGAGTGTTCAAGACTGGTTTGGACAGGGTTTGGAGCAACCTGGTCTAGTGGAATGTGTCCCTGCCCATGGTCTTTAAGGCCCCTTCCAACCCAAGCCATTTCAGGAATCTATGAATTTATGTCTATCCAACATCACTTTGCGTGGGAAAAAATGTTAATTAATGTAAGACTATTTTATTTCTTCTTAACAACAATAATCTTCCAAAAATTGCATTCTTGATTTCAGTGTTCATGGATCTGGTTGTTAGCTGAGCCACAACACCAACAAATTTTTAAAATTGCAATGAAGTACCCCAAGAGGAAACAGTCTGATATATCTTTGCTCATAAGATTCCATGATCGGGTCCTTTTTTCTTTTCAATAAAAGAGCGTACGGCAGACTTTTTTACCTATGTCCTAATCACCTTGAATTTAACATTATTTTTCTGAGGTCCACTGAACTCAGCATATAAGAAATCATGGCATTGGCAAGAAACCCACAAGAAAGAGTTAATGCATTTGCAACCACCAGACGCGAACACAAATCTTTGCAAGTCCTGCTGTAATGCAGCTCCCCTGATTGCCTCAAAAAGACAAATTTCTGCTACAACACGGAAGCATTACAAACTAAATTCACCAGAGTCCCGTTGTGCCTTAGCTAGAGAATATGATTCCTGTATTAAGTGCTTTTAATTTCAGTGCTTGGGAGCTGGTTTAAAACTGTCTGCTAATTTTGCAGCGCTGAAACAGTCGCGCTCTCGTCGCTGCAATCAGAGGCAGGGCTTCTTTAATGTGCCTCTCTCCTCATTCCACTTCGCTCAGCCATAAGCCCAGGCAGCTCTCCACCTGTCTTGGCAAACAAATCAGCTCTGTGAAGCCTCCAACAGATGAATTTGTCAAGCCTTGATATCCTCCTGGTAGGAGTGAAATCCTCCCATGACAGGTGATCACTGAACCATAGAATGGTTTGGGTTGGAAGGGACCTTAAAGACCATCTCATTCCAAACCTCTCTGTTGATGGCAGGGACATTTTCCACTATAGCAGGATGCTCAGATCCCCTCCTAGCCTGGCCTTGAACAATTCCACAGATGAGGCAGCTACAGCTTCTCTGGGAAACCTGTGCCAGTGCCTCACCACCCTCACAGGGAAGAATTTTTCCCTAATATCCAATGTAATCCTTCCCTCTGCCAGTTTGAAGCCATTCCCCCTTGTTCTGTCACTCCATGCCCTAATAAAGAGCCCCTCTCCAGCTTTCTTGTAGCCCCTTTGAGTACTGGAAGGTACTCTAAGCTCTCCCTGGAGCCTTCTCCAGGTGGAATTCCAACCCCAGTGTTCAGCTTAATCCTACCACGTCTTTCCTACCCCCTAGGGTCACGGTCATCCTGTTTCATTGAATCATGTTCTTGAGACGCTGATCCTCGGGAACCCAAAACTCCAAAAATATGAACAGACTTAGGGTGCTTTTGCAAAACATGCTTGATGGCACCATGGTGGCTCCTGTCAGCCCACACAGCACCTCACACTCAGCATCGTCCCCACTGCCACGACTCCCCACAGCTGGCAGAGCACAAGGAGCTCATCCACCTTTCTCATCACCAGCTTCCAAAAATAGCAAACGGTTGTCCTGGGCCCTGACCACAACTAAATACTTGAAAAACATCCAATTGGCCAGATACCGAAAAACTTCCTGTGGAGAACATCAAAGCGACTTCAAGCGGATGTGGTCCCCTGCTCCATGCATCCCATCCACTAAATAAATGTCACAACATCGTCGAAGGTTACATGAGGTAATCTGACACAAGGTGGTAAATATTGAAGGCTTGGGAAGAAAAAAAAATCCCCAAGTTCAGTACTCAGTAGTAGATATTTCACCAGAATTTATTACAGCAGGTGGAAGTAGGGTAGATGACAATGACCTGCAAGCCATAAACTTGTAGGTATACTTTTTTTCCTGTAGAAGTGAATTATTTTCAGGTAGTTTAACATATCTCTGATTCTAATTACTAGGCAGACCAAGATCAGTCTGAACATTTGACCTAAGTAGCTTCATCTCTTTGTTTAAGAATAGATTTACTTGAGGCTGGTACAATATGTGAAAGGAGCTCGGCTCCACTGCTGGGAACAAAAATGGAATATTAATTAATTATTTAATTCTTTTTTTTAATTACTATTGTATCAGAATCTTAAAGTGGGGCATTTCTCTGTGTCAGGAAATGGTTTTCAAAAATGCATCTTTACAATAAAATAAAAAAAAAAAAAAGGAGAAAGAAAGAAAAAGAAATCATTCTTCTTCAAATTGAAACCAGCATAAAATATTACCCCAAAAGACCTGGGCTGATTTCTTTATAAATGAGCACAACGTTAGAGCCATGGCAAAGGCAAATTGGCCTACAAGAAAACTGACAGCTTTATAGCCCCTGCCTCTGATTGAAATGTTGGGAAATCTCTTGGCAATTCTCCCAGACATCCAGGTAGAACAGTGAGTTCACTGATTATGTTAACTAAAACAATCTGCCTTTGCACAAACGCACCTCGAGCCCAGCCAAGTGTGAAGGCTTATCAACGTGCCAGACCAAGAAAAAGACCTATTTACCTGTGCAGAGCAGCTAAACGACGAGGCTCTGCAAAACAACCCGGGGACATCAGCGTGCAGGGCTTTTTATTATTATTATTATTTTAATATATAGCCTAAATGAAGGCAACGAGCCCTCAGTGGGACTGTGTGGGTGTTAAACGAGAGCGCGACTCCAATCGACGCGTTCAAATGTTTCTAGTAATCAGTAGTGGGAAACACCATCTCAAGGAACATGGTAGTAAAACACGTATGGGCAGGGAGAATAAACTTATTTCTGGGAGAGAGAGGCTCAACATAGCCCTCACTGGTTATCTTTTCAGCCGGCCATGGCGTGGAGGAAGCGCTGCCAGGACACGGGTGTCCCGCTCGCGGGGCGAAGAAGGGAATTGTTTATGTTTTCTAAAGGGGGAAAAAATGAGAGCCATAATAAACCTAAACAATAAAGATTACAAAAAGAAACAACACTGTTAAGTGGCAATCTTTTGAGGTGAATGCATAGCTGAATGTTATTTTAAACAGCACATAACCCAGGGAATTATGATGCTGTTTACACAGGCTTGTCTCTTGGAATCTGTATATGTTTAGAGTTTGGTTTGTTATATGTCTTGGTTAAGCTCTCCAATATGTCTGTCTTCTGAAAAAGAACCCTTTGCTGTGTTAAAAGTTAGCTCCAGCAAGTTAAAAATATGGAGAAAGTACCTTAAGTAATGTCCCTTTCCCCAGAGATGCCCTTGGTAGCAGTCAGTAATGCAATCAGATATCCAGGGTTATTTCTACTGCCTGCCAAAACATCACTCATGTCTATTAAAGCATCCTGAAAAACACCATTACATCAATTCCAGCAACGGCATAATTATTCTTCTTTCTGGAATGTCTTCTGATGTGAGTCACCCTGCCGGCGTGGGATTTCTCTGGAAAGAGGCTGTAGGAATGTCCCAGATGCTGCGGGGTAGGGTGGGGGCCAGCAGCAAGATGCTCTCATCCCAAAACTTGGTGGATGCCCAGGACAGTGGCTGGATGCACCACTCAGGGACACCCCACCAGTGGCTTAGACACAACCCCCATTCCCAAAGACCTGGAGCCCCAACATGTTTCTTCTCCGCTTATAGAGTGGGTTTCAAAAAAGCACATTTTTGCAATTGCAAACCAAGGCAAAGCACTGACAATTACATTTTTTGCTGAATAACTTGGGTTTCTCTTTAAAAATGCAAGCAGGAATTTTCACAAGGCACAGTTACAGTAGTTTATATATTAATGAGCATGTCTCTGCTCATTCCAACTGCAGTTATCTTAGGACTTCCACACAGGCAGTGCAAACCACACCTCCTCAATCCACTGTGACACAACTGCCACTGGGACTGTAGTTAGAGAACAGAAGGATTATTATGGTTCTATATTTGAACAAAAATCTGTAGAAAATCCTTGTGAGAAATTCTGGGTTTGATTACACTACTGTAAATCCCAATTTCTTTGAGGTCAATGGATCATCTAGCTCAACATTAACACAACAGAGAAGAGTTTGGCCCTCTGCCTTCTCCTTTAATCTTTCTAACAGAAAAGTTTAACTTGATGAGCCTTTGCTTTATTGCACGAACAGTAGTGGCAGAATAAAACAGTATTAATTTTGCATTTTAGAAGATTAAAGAGCATTTGACATTATCACCAAATAGCAACTAGACCAAAAGTCATCCCTAAAAGAACTACATATAGACAATTTTTACCAGGAATGCAGAAATGGAAAAGTGCCATTGCTAAAATAAAAAGTAAGTTAAATTTAGTTTCATTAATTTGTATGAACATCCAGACTGTTCCTATCCTGCTCTACGAAGCTGTGGCAATGCTAACAGACTTGTGATGAAGACCTGGCCTCACTGAAATCAGTCAAATACCCAGCTAATTCAAAATATATGTCTTTCAAGTTATATTCTGCATGCTAAACATCACAGAATCCCCACCAGCAAAAAAAACAAAGCATTTAGTCAGCTATCAGAGAGGTCCTAATGTCACAATTGAAATGGCAACATAGGACAGGCTCTTAAAACAGACCCTTTGAGTATCCTTACACAAGGAAAAAAACCTGTAATTTAAATGCTGAATAGTTATTTGCGTCATTCTCCTAGGCATGAGGACTAATCTGACATTCCTCCTCATCTACTGGGGGTTGCCTGCATGATGCTGGTTATTAGAACAAAAAGAACCTCTCTCAGGCACATATTGGGATTCTTGGGGTTGTCCTGTGCAGGGCCAGGTGCTGGATTCGATGACCCTTGTGGGTCCCTTCCAGTTCAGGACATTCTGTCATTCTACTATTAAGGAAGATTTGTTAACAAAATGAGAAGAGAATTTTGAGAAGAAAAGTGTGCTTTTACTGCAAGATTTGTATTAGCTGGATGCCTTCATTAGGAAAGTGGTTAAGCTGGAATGTCACCAGTTTGCACGTGAGGAAACTGTGCCATTTCACAGAGAGTAAATAATCATGACCTGGAGGCCCCTCTGGAAACAGACATTATTAAGAGTTCATATTTTGGGGCTCTTAGCATATGGGGAGGGCCATCAGTCCAAATCTCAGTGCTGCCCTGAGAGCTGCATCTCAGAGAGCCACAAAGAGAAACGTTACAGGATTTGGAGGAGGAAGTTACAAGGATGGTGACAAGAAAAAGACAGCTTCCACTGGAAGCCTGAAGTAACTCCTTCTGCATCCTCCCACATTTGTTGTGTCACTTCTGCACTCCGCAAAAGCAGAGCTGTGAGTCCAAAATTTTAGCCCTGTCCCATTCACAGGGAACAAACTCTCCCCATGGAACAGCTGGTTGAACAAGACCTTGTGCCACCAAATTTCACTCATCATCTCCCCACAAGGAGAAAGCCCACCAGCAGCTCCAGGCATAGCTTATTTGTTAACAAAAAACAAAACAAAACAAAAAAAAGCCATAAGATATGTAAATGTGAATAGATCCATTTTATCAATGAAAAAAAAATCGAGGCAGAGAAGAATGAAAAATTCTCATACTTTTCAGCAGGATGTTTTCCTGCATGTGGCATTTATCACAATTTAATCTATTTTATGTTTTCTTGATTGTTTATTGTAAAATGGGATAGATACTTTGAACAAAGCTAGGGCAGGAGATGAGTCAATATCCAGCAGCAACAAATATTTGGAGGCAACAGATTTGTAATAATTAGATGGAGACAAGAGATGATGAATTGGTAAATCTGAAAGTCTTTACAAACTCTGAAAATCTCAGATGATCGTTTAATCCATCAACTATCTTCTTAAGAAATACAATCACGGAAACTCCTGCCAAAAAAAATCCTTACTGTAATCCTACCTTTATCTCATCCACAAATATACGTTTTCTATATAAAGACACAACCCCTCTTAAAAGGTCAGTGTTTGTAGTTGGCCACCAAACACACCAGTATGCCTACACAGCCAGGCAAGCTCTTCACGGTGTCTCTCTTGTAACCCACAGACACTTCTGTGACAAACAGGGCGAAATCTCCCATTTCTACATGGCAGACATATGTTTCTTCACGTACCAACTTCCACTTCTGTTTCTCCCAGGTTACACACGGCTTAGATCCCCTTTTAGCTGAACGTGTACTGAACTTACTTAAATGAAGTGAACAGGCATTTCCTCGTAGCGCTACCTCGCACATGGGACAGCTTAATGGCTTTGCAATTAATATATGCATAAGTACAACCTGCATTAGTGGTGGTAAAAGGCAAGTTGGCTCCTTGATTACACATTATTAAATAATACCAAGGTTCTCGTGCTCGGTGCAGGCGCGTGATATACCTGTCCAAAGGTGGAATATTGTACGAGTCTATACATGTTTTCGTCCCAACACGTGGCTAAGCTTGCTCTAAAATGATCCCCCTTTTGTTTTTTCAACCTATGGATACCACCTGGCTTCATGTTTGCTGGTGATGAGCAGAGATTTTTAAATGACGCTGCACCAAATCACACTAACAGCAAGAGAAAGCCTGGCCCAGGAGCTATTTACTTCTGAAAATAAGAACAACAACAACAACAACAAAAAAGAGAGGATATTTTATCTGAACTCATTACAAAGAACTGCTGCATAATGGCAATGGGGCCCCAGAAAGGAGAAAGCTGAGGAGCTACTGCTTTATAGAAATCAAGGATAAATATCCTTCCTTACATTAGAGGAATAAAAATAGGTTTAAAAATCCTGAGGAGGGTTGGGGAGCTGAAGATGGTTTCTTTAAGCAAAGCCTTCATATAAATTCTAACTCTGCAGTTAAATGGAAATGCTTAAGCCTATAAAACTAGAAGGAGATGAGGAAAGGGGGGAACCCATATACATGAAACCAGCAGATACAGAACAATTTTATACAGTTCAGTAGGCAGGCTAACATGAACTTAATAGTGACAATTGTTTTAAATTGATTCAAATAACAAATACACATTTCAGAGATTATGAAGTTTTGCACTGCATTTTTCTTTTTATCTTTCAAAGAAAACAATGCTAATAGTTTCCTTTTTCCTACGCTCAATGACTATTTACTACTTTCTTGATGTGGACTTTCAAAATACAAAGAAGGTTTGGCAAGTTTTCAAAGTCTTTCTTCAAAGTCAGCTCTTAAGTACTTTTTATAAAAACATGAAGAATACTTCTTACTACGGAGAATTGATAATGTACTGCTTTCGTTATTTGTATATGAAATACTGTCAGATAAATGCACATGGATTCATTTGTTTGGACCTTCTCTGTTAACCTTCTGTATGAAATTGATTTCGATTGATCACAAGAGTCAGGAACGTAACAATTGCTTTCAACCAAAAGCAGCTTCAGACATTATAGACCCAAGTTTCAAAGAAAAAAAAGTTACTGTACTTGCAAGTTTAGAGTCAAACTTGGCAGTTCTTCCAGAGTGGTCAGAAGAAGAAAAATAAAAACAAACATCCTTCCAAGATTTTTTTTTTCTTCAATTGCCATACAAAATAGTGGTACAAGTATGTCACAACCCTTTCTGAAAGTTATTCGGGAAGACATAAGCAAAGCGTCCTAAATACTTTGTTGCCAGAGAGCTAACATTTGTAGAGCATTTTGAGAATTCAAGGAACTTTAGAAAGTTGTCAGCTCTTTGCTGCTGCACAGAGCTAAACTTGAAAACAGACACAAATCAAAGCAGCCCCCTCAATGTGACAAACCCGAGCAGTCGGACCATTTGTAGCCCATCACATCAGCCTGTTTATTAACAGTGATCTGAACTAGGGGCCAAATCCAGAGGTGACTTACAAAGGTGGGGCAAATTAGACTGTTTAAGTAGGTGTGAGTAGATGTGAGTGGGTGTGAGAGCCTGGGCTGGTGGTGCTTGCACACTGAGGGGCCTGAGAAATGTCCCAACTAAGCCAGGAGAGAGAGAAGCAGCGCTGAAGGCTATGGACATACCTTCTTCCAGACCCAGCTGTTCTACCTGAGATGGTAAGACCTGTCCTCCACATTCTTGGTCATTGCCCTGCAGAAGAGGGTGCATGGAACATCCCCAGCTCAGAAGCACAGAATATGCTGAGTTGGAAGGGACGCACAAGGATCATCAAATCCAACCCTTAGACCTGCACAGGACCATCCCCAAGGGTCACACCCTGTGCCTGAGAGGATCGTCCTAATGCTTTTTGAGCTCTGGCAGCCTTGGTGCTGTGACCACAGCCCTGGGGAGCCTCTTCACTCAGAAATACCCTAGTTGGGTTAGTTCAAAGACACCCCATCAGCAGAGTGACGGAGCTCAGGTTGTGTTGGCGGACGTGGGTAACGAGCACCTCCACCACCTCTTCCTTCCCGCTGAGCCCTGCGGGCAGCGGTGACAGACAGGACCATTTTCAGCTGGCACAGCTGGTTTACAGAGCAGCATGTCTGTGCTTTTACCCCAGTCGTGGGTCTTTCTCTGATTATCTCCAGAAATTACACCGTGGCCTTCATTTTCCTCCCTATCCCCAATGCCTCTGTTCCTCCAATTTCCTGTCTCCGGTGCTGATGCCTCTTTGTTCATCTCCCATCTTTTCTCTGTCTTGTCTATTTAGACAGTAAATTGTTTGATAAAGGGACGATGACTTAATAGGTGTTTGCACTACATCTGGCACCGTTTGGTCTTAATCTCAGCTGGGACATGAAGTCTCTACTATTAAGCGAATAATTAATAATGATTAGGTCCTAAAGCAGCAACGTGAAACTCCACTAACCTTACCCACTGCTCCTATCACTCTTCTATTTCTTCTAATGCCTTCTGGCTTCTGCAGGGATTGCTCCTGAGCCATGCTGACCGAGTGGCAGCAGGCACTGCTGTTCAGTAGCCCACTGGATACTCTGGAAAAAGGAAAGTTGAACTCGAAATTATGCTAAATGTGAGTGAGAGGTCTTACAAAAACTTTTAATGTATTCCTGTGCCAGGGCTGTGCTATGCATAATATAAACAGCTGCATGTAAGGGAGATTGCTGCTCTGTTTCAGGAAGTAATAGCTAAAGAAGCATTTATTTCTGACAATTAATGGACATAAAAGCCTATGTGCTATCTAGAGAGGAGAAGATTAAAGGAGGGAAGTAGCTTACACTATTGGATCGGCTGCACCAAAACAAATAACCTCACAACTTCATTTTGTACAGAGCCTTCCATAAAGTCTGGATAATAAAATGCTTTACAGCGAGCAGAGAGGGAGGGAGGAAGCAGAAAGCAGAACAGATATGTTTTGAGCCGAGATTGGATCCCAAGCAGTGCAGCCGTGCCAAGCAGCAGGAGCTGCAGAGGAGAAGCTCTCACCCCAGCGGCGGCGGCAGGAGCCCGGGACAAGCCCAGCAGCAGGCTGGGCTCAGGCTGGGCAGTGTAAAACACAAAAAAAAAAGAAAAGAAAAAAAGAGTAGAGGGGGAATAAAAAGATGAGGAGCCAAATTTCTCTCCTGATTCCACCAACGCAACCCCACTGACATCAATGGGTGTAACTGAGAACGGAGCCAACCCAAGGCAGCCCGACAGACATGCGGGGAGAGTTTGAAAACAAACAGGATGCTCCTGATGGGTGAAGGAAGATGGATGGGGAGCTGGTGGGGGAGCTGCAGGCTGTCCCTCTCCATAGGAGACCCTGTCCCAGACCCACGGGGCAGCAGCTTGCTGCACCAGAAGGTTTTGCCTGGGAGGCCCTGGGGACACAGCTCATGGCCTGGGGCAAGGGCTGTGCAGGTCAAAGCTCCTGGTCCCCACAGACTGGTGTGTCAGAGCCTGTGAGGCAGCAGGCAGACACTGGACAGAGTGTTGTTCCCTAAATTTTCCCTGATTTTACAGGAAAAATCACATTTTTAGGGGGCTGATGAGCCCATCTTGTAGTGCAGGGGAAAAAAGAAATCTTAGGGATTCCACTGACAGAGATGATATTTATCTACCAAATGACAGGCCCCCCCAGGATTATTTCTGGATCCTATTGTAGCACATAAAAAGACCAGATTCTACAAAAAACTGATTTCCAGCCTCCCCAGCACAGAGATCTATGCAAGACTTAAAATAAAACCTGATTTCTCCAGGCTTGAGCAGTCTTGTGCTGAGCTGGGTGGCGTGCAAAGCAGACACATTTTTATAGAATCTCACCCTAGATTACTTTCAAAAGTAGTTTTTTCACAACATATTTGTTTGGAAGATTTTGCTGTCTCTTCCTCTTTTTCTATTTTCAGACAGCTTTGTTTAGTGGGAAATAGATACACAAATGCAGCTCTTTTTGCAGTTACTCAATATTTTAGCATTGATCTACTAAAATAAAAAATTATCTGGAGTTTGTAGAGGGGACACACACACACACATATACTCCTTAGTTCTCTAATCCTTCCTAGGAAAAAAAAATGTCCAAATGGTCATTTTGAAAAGTTGCTGGGAGTACACAGACAGCTGTTCCTCATACATACTGCAAATGTTTCTTTTAAATTCCTACGGACGCAAGAGTTTGATACCAAGCCAGTACCTCTAGAAATGGAGAAAACTAAACACACCCCATACTGATGCTTTTACTGTCCCAACAAACTTTCTCCCACAACTAAAATGTTAAAACTTTTACCCCACATCCCACATTGGGAGATTAGTCCAATAACTAATGTTCTGTCCAAGTAAAATACATTTTGTCATTGCTTGAAAATGTTACCTTTCACAGAAGTATAGTATTTCTGACCAGCAGGGAACATATGTCAACATTATCTATTATTACACAATGTCAGGACCAGAAAGGGAAGGTGGGTGGTGGATGTTAATAACAACTTAAGCGATTTTCTAAAAGAGGCATTTGAGAAGTACAAAGCCAGAAGTTTTGAATGTTTTGTCTGATTGTAGCTGTGTCAGCAACCTGCCCCCACCACTAGCACAAACCTAATTCTGCCTGTGACCCAGTGCCTAGTTCTCTTTTCAATTTGAGCCAACACATTGCTAAACTGGAAAGTTTGAAAAATACCTTCGAAAACTTCTCCACCAAAAGGAAAGAGAAAAAAAAAAAAAAAAGAGAAGAAAAGAAAAACTTATGATCAGCCCTGGTGGAAGTGTTAAGGCTGCGATTTTAAGACCGAGATTTTTCACTTTGATTTTCTTTAACACTGTGTTAAACTGCTTTTCCTGCGCTGCTACCCATAACTATATTTGTCTAGAGAGTGTCTTCAAATTAAAGGTTTTTTTCTTGATGGAAAGGCACAGTCCCTTGCAGCAGGCTAAGGCAGAAATCACATTGCTGTTCTAGCTGAGGAATGGGAAAGTTGGGTTTCACCCCACATCCTGACAACAGATTTCTCACGTGCCCCCCGTCACGTCACTTTGCCTGCCTTGTGCCTCAATGCCCAGAGTGTAGCTGAACAACCTTCCCACCTTTCCAAGGTGTTGTGGGATGCATATGCCAAAGGCCACGACACAGCCACAGCAAAGGGACCTTCCAAATACACGAGGTAAACAGCCAACTACAGCATGTACTTACCATGTCCATGTGAGATTTCACTTCAACTGCCAAACACGAACTGCAAAGCATCCACTCGTTCGGGTCTCTGGAGATGCTCAGAGGCAGCGTCAGGATGCTGAATGATCACAGAATCACAAAATTATAGAACATTTTGGGTTTGAAGGGATCTTGAAGATCATTTCATTTCAAAGCCCTGCCATAGGCAATGACACCTGAAACTGGACCAGGTTGCTCCAAGGCCCGTCCAACCTCAGTCTCGATGATGGACCCTTTGGGTGCTCCATGGGACAGGTCCAACACCCCTCTGCACCACCCAGGATTCAAAGCTATATGAGTAGCTATAAGGTGACCAGACAACCATTTTTGGCACGGACTTGCTTATAAAACACTCAGTAGGAACGTTTGGGAAACTCCCATTTCCCACCAGAATGGCTGCAAACAGAAATGAAACAGGCAAACACTTGCCTTGAACAAATCAAAGGGAGATGAGCAGTGATGCCTTCATTCAATGCAGTCATTCAACCACATTTCCAGCAGTAATTCTCCTACAGGAAATGTTGAAATTAATGTCTTCAGCATCTCTCTTCCACTGCATAGTGCTAGATCAGGGAATAAATCTGGAGGAGGGAAGGTCTATTCAAGTTTACCTGTGTGGGAAGCAAAGCTCCCATCACCATCCAGGGACTGCTCCCTGCAGCCGACGGCACCACAGAGCAGTGAACACAAGGGTCCCTATGTGATTAAAGAGGAAAGGAAAATGGCATTCTCCTTAAAATAATTCCCATGTGTGAAGCTGTTTCCATGAAGATGAACATGTTGGTCCAAATCTCGCTGTTCATGAAGATCAGCCAAACCCTCGCCATCATCCCAATATTTGGGTGGAGTCGCCATTAAACCCCGTTTTATGCATACCCTTGTCAAATAATAGGCCTCACATTCATTTTCCAATGCAGATTTGGGTGCTGAGAAAGGAAAATTCCTTCCCCCACCACAAACACGATAGTGTCAAAGTTGCCAGGCCCGTAATATCTCCTCACCTTTTTTTTTTTTCATTTTGTTTTCATATCTGCTTAGAAAATCTATGTAATTTCTTTGCAGTGTGCTCTTTCCCCAAAAGCAAATCCTTCAGGGTATTTATTCCCCTCAAAATACAAATTATTCTGTTCCCCAGTAATTATCTGTTTTGCATACAGTTACACAGCTGAATCAGAAGCAGCAAGATATGAATAAATATATAAATAATGGACACACCGAGGTGTAGTTTCTCATGTTTAACATAACACAGGGGAATACATTTTTATAGCAAGCCAGTAAATGTTGCAAACTGATGTTTTCAATTCCAGTGACTTAGAATTAACTTCTAACTGTGAGAGCTAAACTAGCTGCAGTCTTTTATAATCTCATGCTTTAAAGTTATAATGGTCTTTTTTCATCTGCTGTGAAAGAAGAAATTATATTTTACTAGGAGATGGTAAAGGTAAACCACGGAAAAAAAATATACTTCAAACTGCTTAAATATAATTATTTTTGTTCCATGTGATTTCACTCAGTGATATAAAGGAGAGAGCTGGGTTGGCCTATGGAATAGGAATGTGCCGGTGAGTGGAGAAAAGAACATATTGTTTGGCAATGCTTATGGAGTTTATACAAAAAAAAAAAATTAAAAAAAAATAAAAAGGAGAAATATATCAAAAACTGTAGAAAAACTGTAGGAAAAACACTTTTTTTTTTTTTCCCCCCATAAGCAGCAGTTCAAACATCTATTGAAAGCAAAACTTAGCATTGTGCCTTTTTTATGAGGCTGAAATCAGTACCTTTAGAAATTATTTCATTTAAAAAACTCTCCCAAATCCCCTATGGAAGAGCACGTTCCTCTAAGCCATGGCATGGGCTGTGTTCACCTTGTGTAGCTTTGGACCAGACCACAGCTGGCCCCAAGACATTTTTTAATGAGTATTTTCTTGTGTCGCTGACCTACGGCCCTCCTGATCTGCAACAGCACTTTTGTGACCCCTGCCACCCCACCTGGCTCCTCTGCAGGGCTGGGGGAGCCCCAAAGCCCCAAGGCCACCACCACTTACACCACATGTGGATCCTGAGAGTCAAACACCCCCGAACCTGAGCTGGAAAATTCAAATGCAGCACGTTCCAGAGCTCACTGGCCTGACTCCGCTTCTTTGGGAATGAGGTTGGAACTCTGAACTCAGATCTGAACCTGGATCTCGGGTTTAGATCCAAGGCTTTGGGTTGGGCCCCATCTCCAGGAAAAAAAAAAAAAAAAAAAGGATAAAAAGAGATGAAAAGATAATTGTAGAAACTTAAAAGCCAGCAGTGCATTCTTTTAAAATTACAAATTAAGCTATAAGCAATTCCAAACTATGCTGTTTTTATTAAAAATGACTTAATAATCTAATCTTCCTTTCCTTTCTTTTCTTTTGGAATTTATCCTATATCCCAGTAATCGCACACAGAAATTACACAACACCACGTTGGATACTCCTGACAATATAAACACAATTGTTTATCCAGAAGCATTATAGGTTCATGCAAAAATACAGCATTTAAAGCTTGTGGTCAGATCAAGAAACCACAAGTATAATTGTTTGTTTATCCAGCCAAGCATTACTCCGCCGTGTAAGTTTATGGGGGGTTTCGTATTTATTTATTTATTCCTAACCTGTTTTAAAAATTAAAGTTACAGAGTGAAAGCAGACGATTAAAGGCAAGAAGGGACATTTTTAATATGGAACTCGGTGCTGTTGTCGTAGCTCATGTTACCCCGTTTCATCCTTCCAGGGAAGCCTCGTGATAACAGGGCCCTTTGGTGGAATTTCGACATATTTTTCCCTTTAGTTCGGGGCAGCTGGTTTCTTTCCTCTCGGAGAGGAGAGCCGAAGTATATTTATCACTCCAGCAGTGACTCAAAACAAACAGGAAATCTTCATCAGCAGGCTCCTGGGCAAGGCAGATACCAAGGTAGTGGCAGAAAGGAAACAGAGGCTTTCAGCTGTGGGAGTCCAACATGCAGCCTATACTGCAGCGACAGCAGATAACTGGGCTAGAGAGCCACCACATTATTTTTAAATTAAGGAAAAAAATTAATGAAGAGGCGATCCTGAGGTAGCTGAGAGCACTCCCGGCATCCATGGGGGTGGCTGAGCTGAACACCCAGCCCGGACACGTGTTGGGAACCTGGGAGAGGGAGGAAACCTGTGTGTTGGCCAGGCTGGGAGGTTTTGCTTTGATCCAGTGGCTTAGGAAACCCACTCCTTTCACCCCAGCAAGCCCTTCTTTAAAAGCAGGGTTTTCCGGCAGGGGTGGTCGCCTTGCAACCAGGAGGGAGGCAAAAAGCTAAGGAAAACAACAGCAAAAAAACAAAAAAAACCCAAAAAAACCAAAAAAAAACCCCACCACAGTTAATAATGTTAACCTTTGATATGATTATTCATATTCATGGATAGTTTGTTAATAATTTTAATTGTTGATATGATTATTCATATTCATGGGTAATCTTAGAAAGGCCTCTGAAAACAAGCTAGTAAATGTCCTGGCAGTCATGACTCCTCCTGCATTGATTAGAGACAGTCCTGACACAGGAACTGTTCCATAGGGTTGGGCTGCTTTCCTTTTTTTTTTTTCTTTTTTTTTCCCCACCAGTGTCATTAAACATTAAACCAAAATATTTCAGTACATCTGCCCATCTTAAGAACAAAACACAAGGACAGCACAAGACTGCCACTGGTCTGCCCCTTGTAGACATCTCTGTCAATTGGCCCCAAGTTTAGGTAGGATTCTGAGAGGCTGTAAGGCTGACACCACACCAAACACTCGAGTAAACAGTTGCTGCAAATGAGGAGGGCTGGGAAAAGTCACTATCTGCTTTCTCTGCTCCTCTGCTTCTCCCCAGGCACTTGTAGTTTACTGTGGTCAGAGATGGGGCACAATGATCCCTAGGTCTGACCTGCTGTGGGCTTATCTCCAGAGCTGGCAGGAAATGGTGGGGCTGGTCAGGACATTCTCTGGTGGTTAAAAGGAGACTCATGCACCTTAAAACATGTCTTCCCTTGCTCTTGGCCAGCTCTGGATAGCTGCAGCACTGCAGCAACCTGCCCTCTTGAGCCAGATGTACTCCTTGACCTTGGAGGAAGCTGGAAGGGTGAGTCCTACAGCAACATTTTAATGTGCTCGGGCTGGACTTGGTTTGAGCTCCCACAGCCCATCCTCCAACTCAGCAGGCGTCACGTCCTTATCGCCGAGCTGCACCCTGTGACACCCAACCTCAACGTCTCACCGCAGAAATCCAGCCTTCTATTAATAAGGATGACTGGCTTGGCTGCCAACCTAAGGTGCAAGAGGCTGATACAGGGAACGCCAGACACCCACATCCTTGCAAACAGTTGGAGGAGCAGGGTACTCGGATGCAAACCCTGTCTGACTGTGGAATGACAGCATGAAATCGCCGTGGCCTGAGGCATCCCAGACACAATAAGCATCAGCAGTGAAAGGACCAGTTTAAGAGCGTGAGTGCTTCAGACTGGCTCATTCTCAATCTCCACAGGATTGCCCTATGGAGAGCTGGCCAAGGTCTATGTCAGAGATGACTACCAAAACCTCTGGGTCAGGACAACCCTTTTTCGGAAGCATCTGGTAGAATGTATCACCACTGCGTTGACTCATAGATGTGTCAAGGCATAAAGTCAAGCTAGGTGGGTAGTTCTGGAGAGTGTCTCTAGAGACCAGGCTGTGTGTATCATCCTAAGGAACTGTGTGGTCTAGCCAGCATCCCAGCCAGTGCCAAGGAAGGGAAACCTGGTGACAGTCTTTGTATGGTGTGCAGTAGATGAGAAGGTTAAGTTTACAGAATCCTGGAATGGTTTGTGTTAGAAGGGTCCTTAAAGACAGTCTCATTCCAACCCCCCCACCCCTGCCATGGGCAGGGACATTTTCCACTAGACCGGGTTGCTCAGAGCCCCATCCAAGTTAACAAGAAGAGAAAACACCAGAGTTGTAAATGAGAAATACGTGGTATAAAGGTACCTACTCACTCACTCAAAAGCAACTGGAGTGACCTGCTCCATTTAATATTTCACCAGCTAAAGATCTGAAAGTATGAGACAACTAAAGAAAGTGCCACACTGAGGATGTGATTTGCTGTCAGGAGGAGCAAGCAGCAGATCCAAGAGCAGAGATCCATAACTCTTACTCAGTACAGTAACTGCCTCCTCAGACCTCTGTAAGGTTCAGGCACATTAACACTAACTGCTGTGCCTAAAGGTTGGCTTTGAAAGTACATAAGAACAGTCTCTGGGCTGCTCTGGCTAGCTTGTACTAGTCTGGAGTTTGCTATCTGCAAGCCAAGGAATGCTAGAGTGCAACATCTTTCCACCACATGTCTTTCCATCCCTTTCCTTGCCTCTGGCACAGGATTTACAGCCAGGGCTGTGGTGAGCAGTCAGTGTGTGACAGGAGGATGCTGAGCAGGGGTTCAACCTTCCATGCAGCACCAGACCAACCCAGAAAGACAGAATCCCTGCTCCCAAAGTGAGATGCAGGCACTGTGGTCTCCGTATTTGATCTTCAACCAGCTGCATTCAAAATACTGGATAACACCGGCCTTTTGAATCTGCTCTCCAAGCAGTAGAGGATTATTGGCTTTGGTGATGAAGTGCACTAGTCAGGACTGGGTGACTAAAGGAATTATTTTTCCTCAGTATTGCTCTATGTCAATTTGTTTGATTACAATATTTCTTCCTCTAAAATGCATATTTCCCTTCTCCTAATCTTTGAATAATTTTATGTTGAAAAAAAAAGGTCTATGTATGTTTTGTCACAGCATGTTGCACCCTGTCCAGGATTCAGATCCTGGGTGTTTGCCCACCTGCCACACTGTACCACAACAGACCTAATATGCCATCCTGCTACAGGCCCATCACCTGGCCAGAACAGTGCTTGGATGCCCCCAAAACAAAGCAACACACACACACACATCTCTCCTAGGAGACAGTACTCAAGCAAAGCCCTCAGAGCCACAGGTGTAATTGATTTTTATCACGATTCACTTCTGAAACCAAAAAGGCACATTTCCCAAGCTGATATGCACATGGGATATAAATAAATCCCAATCCTTAAGGAGGGTCAAAAAAACAGATTGGAGGAATCAAAAGGGGGGAATTTATGCAGAATTCAGAATCAGAGAGAAAAGTGTTGTGCATTCAACTGCTTAAGTCCTGCTCAACTCCACGATGACAAACAAACAAACAAAACCCGTGTCTCTTTTTCTCAGCTCAGTGATTACAGCAAACCCACAGTGCCAGCTTCAGACTGGCAAGGCAACTAGCACTGCTCACAAAAACAAATTCAATGCTTTTTTTTTTGCCTTTTTTTTTTGTTTGTTTGTTTTATGTTGGATGATTTAATTATAAGGATCTTCCACACTCTCACCTATTTGCTTACCGTCAGTCAATGGGTATTTCTGTTCCCACTGACATTGTTTCATGCTTATGAAATAGCAAAAACTGAGGAATGAGGGGAAAAATGATGAAAGCATACTGCACACACAGAGGAATTCAGAAATAAAGTATTTTCTTTTAAAGTCACCGACTTCAATGAACGCTCAAAAAGGAAATTCAGGAAACTCATGTTGCCACAAAGATTCTGCTCTGCCTGGAGCTCCCACCCAGGAAAGGTGTTTCTAACGTTACCTAGGTGTCATCCAAACAAAATAGTTCCAGAAGGGATACTTGACACCACTTTTTGTCTTCTAACTCAGCATTTCAGCTGGCAGTAAATAAATGAGAGTCAAAAATTCTAACCAAAAAATAAGTAAAGAGTTAATTATTAGAACAGGGATTAACTCCAAGGGTGCCTTAATGCCTGGGACCCTAAACTGACTGCCCTACTATTCTGGGCTCATTGGGACATCCAGAATACTAATTTAGACTTAACAGCATTAGGGAAAAAAATCTCCTGCTTTAAAAACGGAAAACTGTTATTCAGTTATTTCTTGAGCAAATACACTTCAAACAATGTGAAGGAAATGGCACTTCCCATTTATATGAGTTTACCAACAACAATCACGATGAAAAGGACAAAGACTATTTCAGGTTTATAAGGGCTGTCTGTTATAACATGCTGTCCCCATGCAGCAGCCTGTGTAGATCTTGTAGGACCTGAAAAAGTTAAACTCTCAGAAATCCCCAGCAAAGAAAAGAATTACCATCAGTATTTTGGAGGTAGTAGGACATTATCCTGTCTGAAAGAGTCATTAATAGAATTATAGAATAGCAGAGGGGTTTGGGTTGGAGGGGACTTGAAAAATCACCTCAATCCAACTCTCCTGCCACGTGGGGTCTTTCACTAGACCATGTTGCTCCAAGCCCTGTGCAACATGGCCTTAAACATTTCCAGGGTGGGGCAGCCAGAGCTTCTCTGGGCAACCTGTGCCAGGGCCTCACCAGTCAAAAATTTCTTCCCAATAACCAATCTAAACCTGCCCCCTGTCATTTTAAAACCATTCCCTTGCCCCATCACTGCATGCCCTCGTTAAAAGTTCCTCTCCAGCCTTCGTGAGGGTAACTCTGCCTTTGGGGAACAAATTAACCACTACTACACATCAACCTCCCATAACTCCCTCTCCCTACAGAGCTCAACTCCTGTCCCACTACAACCCACTCCTCCTCCGACGGGACACACAAAGGTGGGGGTTGAGATTTTTTTTTTTGCCACTGCAATTATAAAACAAAACAAAACAAAACACTCCTTCAAAGCAACAGGTTTCTCTGTTTGGGGTAGATTTGAGAGGAGCAGAGACTGCACCAGAAGGTATAACAGGCAATGTCTGCTCTATGCTTCACCTATGCAAATCAGGAGCAAATGTAATGATGTGAGCAGCCCATCAGCAGAATTTGGCAGGGGTAACAATGACCATAGGCAGATAAGATAAGGCTGTAAGCTTTCAAGGTTGGGAAAGAGAAGGATCAGGATTACCAGAGCAGTTTCGTAGCCAGCCGAGGCTGTTCTCCCACCCTCTTCTAGGAGACAAAAACTGGTCCTTTGCACTTCACCCCGAGGGAGGAAAATAATCATTAGCTTTACATTACGAAGATACATGGAATAATTGTCTCTCTAAGATCAGACATGCCCACACCGAGTAGCCATGTGTGTGTACAGCTGTAGTTTTTACTGTTGTGACACAACCTACCCTTACTATGACCCCCTCTCATTAGGTCATTTCTAAACTGCAGCTCTCTGTGAACTGGAACCACGTTCTGTTGGTCTGCACAGCTCCTATTTTTGCCACTATAAATAGAAGAAACAACTTTTCCTGGCTTCAAATTATTTTGTAGGTTAAACAAACCTTTAACTGTTTCAGATAAAGCCAGGCAGAAGGTGTTTTTTCCAAACATCCCAAGCGAAGGAGTGCATTTCCTGCTTCCCTAATTCAACCTACGGCATCAGACATCTGTAACTCTGTTTACATTCCAGCCCTTCACAACTTAATACCGCTTGAAGCATCAATAATATAGGGCACATTTCTGACTGCTCTTTAGATATTTTTTTATCTCCATGGGACTTCCTGGTATGGGATTTTGTAGTTTACAGTTTCTCACTAACAGTAACTAGCTGCAGCATTTGGCCTTAAGAGTTTACATATTATTTAACTAGATATAAGCAGACTATTTTAATTACAGTAAAGAGCCCTGTAGAGGCCTTGTCTGTTTTTTCCCCCTCCAACTATATCAGTTGGCTTAATAAAGATATTAGCACTCCCTATAAACCAGGCTGTGATCAAGCTCTTAGATATCCTAGTTTTTAATAACATACTTTTGCCTCTTTAAAAGCATGTCCTATCATAGATCTTCGAGTACTCAGATGTCCATGGTCTTAATGAAGGCGTGGTGTGAGCTTTCTGTAGTTCACACACATTTTAGTTTGTGTGTGTGCACATTCCAGCACTTTGGAGCAAACTGCTCGCCGTCCTCAAATGGACAGTCATCTGCTCCTGTCACTGTGTTAAAGCTTATTATTGAGCTGTATGGGCTGCACTCCTATGACAAGCTCCCCTTTCCCTGGGGGATGTAGAGAATAGGCTTTCATCTGCCCTACCAGCAGGGCCAGCAAGAGGTCTGTTCCTACAGAGAAATTCATGGAATCGTGGAGTGGTTTGGGGTTGGAAGGGACTTTAAAGACCATCTCATTCCAAAAGCCCTGCCATGGGCAGGGACACCTTCCACTAGCCCAAGTTGCTCCAAGCCCCATCCAACCTGGCCTTGGACACTTCCAGGGATCCAGAGGCAGCCACAGCTTCTCTGGGCAACCTATGCCAGGGCCTCACCACCTCCACTGTAAAGAATTTCTTCCTAAAACCTAATCTGCACCTGCTCTCCGTCAGTTTGAAGCCATTCCCCTTTGTCCTGTCACTCCAGGCCCTTATACAAAGCCCTTCTCCAGCTCTTTTGAAGCCTCTTTAGGCCCTGGAAGGTGCTTCAAAGTCTCCTCACACACTTCTTGTCTCCAGGCTGAACAACTCCAACATGTAATCCTACTACATCATGGCTATACCTCTGATGCCTCCAAATCCTCATCTTCAGGTCCTATCATCATATTTCTCATATGCTCTTGCTACACACACTCTCTGACCCCTTATGATAACTTTACATAATTTATTCCATTCCGTTGGATAGCCAAATTCATGCCCAAGGTTGGCATTATGTGCAACTAAACCTGACTCAGACCAGCCAGCATCTTGCTGCTGTCAGAGTTTCATTGAATCCTGCATTTGAAGCCAAGGTGAGATCCCGAGACTTGAGTTTTCTTCTTTTACAGGGCTGATTTCCTCTGTAAGGTATCAAATTAGTACCTGAACATCACTTACCAAATCGACCATGCATATTCACAGCTCTTCTAACATTTGCAAGTTACATTACTACAAAGGAAAGCTCGAGACAGCTTGATTAAGCAACTTGCCCAAGGTCATACAGGAAGTTGTAGAAGAGTTGAAAACAAAAGCCAGATCTTCTTAGCTCCTGTCCAACCCTCTCTGGAATGAAAAGGCCAAACTGCTGTGTGGAACTATTAGCAGAGTCATAGATCTCATCGTATAAATTTCATAATGAATTCACGACTTAGCAAAGAAAATGCACAGAGCTCCCAGCACTGCTTTCCAAGGAAAACTGTTCAAGCCCACCATGGCAGCTGGGAAGTGCTCCCCAAGCTCCGAGAGGCGCCAGCTGTGGCCCCAGACCCTGCAAGCCCATCTAATGCAAATGGGTTCTGCCATCCTTTTCTAGCCACTTCCCACCTCTTCAAGCAAGTGAAAAAGTGCATCTATTGGAAAAGCTGCTGAAGTCACTCAAGAGTGAGTTTGAAATCATTCAGGATAGCAAAAGGAGCATCCAGAGGGTAACAAAGGCGGTATTTATGTCTGTCCTTCTCCCTGTCTGCGTGGCTCTCGGTGATAGCCACAGGAATAAACAATAGCCTTGGCCCCTTGGCTGCAAACGGTTCGCTGCAGAGGCCCAATTAAGTCGTGGAAAGTCTAAACACAGGCACAGGAATCCGCTAATGCGGGCAGGCCTGCACAATAGGGTCTCATCCTGGCTCTGTCCTGCTCCTGCTGAGCACCACCTTGCTGGGAGAAGAGCCTCCTCATCAGCAGCAAGGCTCTTCCCACAGAGAGGTCCTGCTCTGCCTTGAAGCCCAACCCAAACATGCACAGTTCCACTCATGCTGGGGAGGATTTCTGGCTCCATGCACCATCATGCAAGACAGGTTGGGTGACCTCAGGCTCGCTCCCACCTGACAAACTACATATGTGTGGACACACAGGCAAAGGGCTGTTCAAGAGTGATGTCCCTCCCCAAATCTTCATCAGGGTCGAGCCTTGCTGACACAAACACTTCAGTCAGCCCAGGCAGCCTCAAGAGCAATGCCAAGAGCAGATAGAGGCTTCGACATTGTCTCGGTACACAGGATGCCGGCTTGACATCATTTAGCGGAGACAATGCTCGCCCTCTTTCTTTGGGAACCACGTACAAAAACTTGGCCGAGTATAAAACGACTTCAAAGACACGTTTCTGTGCCAGCCAGGATGCATCAAAGTTGGGAAAGGAACGACCCGATTCACCTGATCCGGGGAGCTGATAGAGGAGCGCAGGGAAGCAGCTTTTATCGATGTACCTTCCCAGCACTTCCTTCCTGCCCCCAGTGCTATTTAAACCCCTTGCTCCTACCTCCAGCCAGACCTGCCGTCCTCCACTCTAAGGAGGAGAAAGGAAAAAGCAAAGGGAAGCCCTAAAAAAAGGCGTCCCTGCAAATTTCTGTGCAGTTACCGGGCAGTCACATCCTTCTGCTTTCCCCTGAAAAATCAAGTATCACCTTATCATTTCCTCACCAAGATTAACTCCTGCTTCCTGAAGAGTATTTCTGAGGTAGAAAGCAGAGGTGGTGGAAAAAAAAAAATAAAAATAAGGAGGGAGGGGGGGGAAGCTGAAAAGCCCAATCTGTCAAGCTGCGTTTTAGAAGAAAGGAAAACTGAAAAGTGAACGTATTTAACATGAGCTATTTCCTGCACTCAGGAGGGAAGAAAGCATGCTACTAACTGTGTGCATGAGGAGATCTGCACTAGTGTTATCTCTGACCTGCAGCTTAGCCCTTGTGTCTCAGCTGCCAAAAAGCTCCTATTCAACGTTATGCTGAGTTCATCAATGCTCCACGTGTCAGGATCCTAACAGGAAAAAGCAGGACAGACAGTCACTCTATTCAACTGCCTGGGGACCCCATGACAACTAAAATCCCCTTGCAGACTGTCCATATCAACCTACGGCAGGTCAGAGCGCGTAACCCCTCCAGAACCGCAAGCCCGGGCCCACACCCTTTCCCCTTGTCAACATTGTCACTTTAAAACAGCCCATCGAGCCTTATCGCCAAACCTGGAGTAAGTATGACAATTAAGATGGATTGCAAAGCCTGCATGCGCTTTACAATTAACAATAACTTGGCAGCGTGTCCCACGCAACTGTTGGGTGGTATGGCAAGAACTTTATCCCTGCTTAGTACTGCATTAGCATATTTAGTAGGCTGCAAGACATAATTCCTCAGATATGAACATATTTTTGTCTTTTCAAAAAATCTGCAATTAAGCCATAACGTGCAGGCAGTGTGCAGCCGGCGGTAAACTTCGGTATTAGGGGGGACTGTGCTAAAACGGCCTTTTTTGACCTTATGTCAATTATCTATTTAATAAGGAGTCTATTCAATTAAAAAAAAAAAGACTTAGCAGTGTCTTTGCTGGGAAGCAACAATATTCCAGAAACTACAGCTGATATTCAGCCCTGCATTCCCTGTTAACAGCACAGTGCTTAAGTGGTTTTGGGGTGCCATTAAAAAGCAGGGGTTGGGGGAATTGTTGGGGATTTTTATTTCAATTTTTGGGCTAGAAAAGGCAAACATTTCCTTACTACTGAATTCTAAAACTCTAGGGAAAAATAATTGTCAGCATAAAAGAAATAAACCCCATTTAGCAGCATCTTCCTCTCCACATTGTGTATCTCTTTTTTTTTTGTCTCCACGAATTTCATATTTATAGGTAAATTAACGCTCTTCCAAAGTAATTAAACACATTTGAGGAGCAGTTATTTAGCATGGCCTAACTTCATCGATTTCCTACATGCTGCACAAGACACTCTCAACCCCACTAAGCTTTTTAAGTCTGTTTACAGTGTACAATTATCTAGAAAATCTGATCAGGTGCGGGGGGCGACCGGGCTGGAGGGGGGTGTGGGGGAAGCAAAGATCTTCCCTCGATAACCCGGACATTGTCCCCCTTGACATCTGTGTTGCTGGTGGACAGGATATCCTGCCAAATGCAAGAAGACAACTGCATGACCCACCTTGGGCGAGAGGCACCGCTCGCTGATGCGAGCACAGCGGGAGCGGGTGCTGCCTCTCCTCGCCCGGAGCCGCATCCTCGGCACACAAAGAGCAGCCGGAGAGGCTTTGCAAAAAAAAAAGGCAAAGGGGAGGCAGAAAAAAAATTAATAAGTAAATAAATAAATAAATAGGCAGTTTAGGTGAGTAGCACACATTCGATAAGGGGGGAAAGCAGATGAGAGCAGCAAATGCAGTTTAGCAGACAAAGTCTTTCTTCATAAACCCGGCAGAGGAACGGATTAAACCACCTGGCAATCTTGGCAGGAAAAAAAGAAAATCTCAGGCGGTGACAAAACCAAACAGGTGGAACAGGTATAAAACTTTTGCTTCCCAATAATACCCCTCTCTTCCCTGGAATGCTTTGACAGGTGCAGAAGTTCAAGTTACAGCGTGGAAGTGGCAAATAAATACACAGCATTAGTGTCTGACGTGCTCGGCGAGCAACCGGGGATGTTAATAACTGGCAAGGTACACTAATCTCTGATTGCAACATTTGGTTTACCTTAATCTGGAGGGACAGCTGTATTAAAGAGGGAATTATACTAATCAGTTCAAGGCCCTTGCATATAAAACTTCCCATTAGGCTTAAAGTACAACAGCTTACGCTCATTCTCTAGGAGCCTTACATCTGGTTCTGAATAAGGCTGTCTCTCATTTGCAAGGTACAAACTGAAAACAAGGGAGGGGGGAGCTGACAGTTGCTGGAGGATGGTTGATAGAAGAACAAGCTACTAATTCTTTGAAATTTTTTACAGCACAAAACTGGCTGTAAGGCATCTTAATACTAAAAAAACAGGCATGTGTTATCAACCCTAGGCCATTTTTTCCTGTTACCGGAGGTGACCAACATAAAATAAAATTGATGATGTCAGTCAAAAACAGCTAAGCACAAAGCTTGGCTTTGTTATCTTAAGTCAGAAGGTATGATAGGCCATGCCATATGGCTGTAATCCTCCTATATCTCCCATCACCTAACAGGCAACCTTCATGTAGCATGACCTTATTTGGCTGGTCTCAGGTTAGGGCTGCCCAAAGGGGATTTTTCTGTTTCTGCTATATCCAAAGGTTTTTGTTTATTTTTTTTTTTCTCTTTTTTTTTTTCCTCTTTTTTTTTTTTTTGAGCCCTGCAAACTATAAATCCGACTGATTACTCTGCACTCTTTTGCTTGACTGAGCCTTTACAATCAGACATCCCCGTTAACAATAAGCTCCTAATGAATCAAACATCTATGGCATTAGTTTCACCTAGCTGCCTCTTTCCCATGCACTGCAGCTCTTTGTCAGACCTGGCTTGATGAGAAAAGCTAGTGACACTTGGTGCACCTATTGATAAACAATTCAGTAATGAGGGGCATAACAAAAATTACCTAAAACAACCTGATTAAAAATGACAGGCAAAGGGTACTACAGAGCTTTGCAGTTAAGGTAACTACCGTATGTCGGGAGGGATGGAAAAAATAATTAGGTGCAGCACAATTTGCTTTAAAATTACAAGTTTGCACTCATATTTTGGCACTTCTCCCCCCCCCCCCCCCTTCTTTTTTTTAGGAGTAGTTTGATGAGTGTTAAAAGGAAAATGTTCCATCATACTTTATAAGAAATTCATCTTTTTCGGAAAATTTGCAACTCAATAAGCTTTTTCTCTCTCCTTTTTGAAGTAGCATGATAATAGCAAAACACATTGCTATTTGCAATCCAACTTTCTATCTATAGCAAATTCCTATATTATAACTCAGCATTTTACTTCCTTTGTTTAAATATTGGTTTTGTTGCTTAAAAGCACATGTGGGCTGTAAACAAAGGATAAATAAGCTGTGAAAATAAAAGCAGGCTCCAAGGAATAAATAGGAACAAAATGGAAAAGACTGCACCGGGCTCCTGTGATGAACACAGGGATCTCTTTGTGAGAGGGGGGAAAAAATGTGTTAAAAGGGCACATACTGCAACTCTGAGGCAAACTTTGAAATGGAAGTGTGGAAGCATAAGAGCATTTGATTCCAAATCAGCAATGTGTGGGTTTGCATTTGCGTAGCAGCATGTTGGGAGGGTTTCAATCAGTGCACAGATGCACTTGAAAATCAAATATGGACATGGGGAATGTTTTTGGATATAGCAAATGAGGACTGATGACATGTTTACACTTTGCACATGGATCCAGTACAAAACCATACCCTGCAAAGAAACAATAACCACCATTTGCTGCTTTTCAGGGCTGGAACAAAATGGTGGCAAAGGAAGGGAATACGAGGAAGTGTCTATTCCCACCTGGGAGGGGGCTGCACCAATTCCCTGCCTCTGGGCTGATTCTGCTCATCTCTCACTTGAGAAAGGGACTTTTTAACCAATATTGAATAAAAAAACCACAGGCACGATGGTTTGAAAAACAGCAGTGTGAGAGGAAAAGGGGAGAAAAGGCAAGTTTCAATCATCAGTAATGTCTTTCTATGCTGTCAAAATATTTTCTTTACAGAAGAATTAAAATTATAGTTGGAATGTCAATGGAATGGAATACGGAATAAACGTAAGCAAATGCACTTTCATCCTCTCCAATGGAAAAATTGCTGTTTTGACATTATTTCAGAATCTGGCTCTATATATCCTTAAAGGAGAAATTCCTGGCTTATAAATAACATATCCCAAGCTATTCTGAGTTGTTAATGAAAGTTTATCGAGATGGGAAAACTTTTTTGTAAAGGAAATAATAGTTGCAGGCAATTGCATCTGACCAGGCTGCAATGTATCCCTCTGGAAGGCAGCTCCAGCTCGCAGTATGAAGTAATCTCTTCTGAATGTTTTCCAAACTGTGATGCATATTTTACATTTTAAAGGAAGAGACAAAAGTTAGCTATCTATGAAGACAGGGAAAAACATCTGTTCTACACTTTCTGCTAATCAGACATTAAAGAAATGCACATGAACTAATATCTCAAGTTTTAAACTTTTATGAAGAGTTCATTTCAAACTTTTGAGAGGGCATCGTTATAGTTCAAATAGTCCTTCAGACATTTGACTTCTGCTACTGATTATTAATAATAATCATCCCATTTTCCCTTACACTTTTCAGCATGAATTCAGAATGTCAAAGCTAATTTTCTCATCAGCCTCAGGCTTATTCAAAGAGCCACAAACTTGAGAGTTCAGTTCTCTTCTCACACTCTTGGTTTTGCAACACCGTGGGGTTAGAGCATCCAACTTCCACAACTGTACATGGGGTCAACATCTGTCTGACTGAGGTTCACAGAGACCCAACAGCTGGATTTTTGCTGCAGTACCTGAATCTAAGGCTCTCTTGGCCCCATTTTCTGGCACACATCCAGCCAGAAGGCCATGGTTTTGTCTTGGTTATTTTAGAACCTGCTTGGCCTTGTGAATGGAATGAAAGGGGAATTATCTAAATGAAATCAAGCTACAGACATTTGTGCACATATTTAGTAAGATAAGATGCTCAAAGAGTTAACTTTTAACACTTTCCTCTTTGTGTGATGCTAAAGAGAGATTCACAATTACTGCTGGGGCCACTTTCCACCACACTGTCCTATCTGATGCCCCAAAATGATATCAAAGAGCTTCAGTTTGAAGCAATTCCCCCTTGTCCTGTCACTCCATGCCCTTGTAAAAAGTGCCATTCTAGCTCTCTTTAGGTACTGGAAGGCACCTGTGATCAATCACAGGTACAACATATCTATGACATTTCTTCTCTGCCATATTATTTTGTCCCATGTTTCTACACCCAACAGCAAAAGGAACAACTTAAACACGTAGGAATGTGTGCTCCATAATTCTTAGGAAATCCCACCAGGCTTATATAATTATGAAATCTGTATTTAGGAAAGCAATTTCTGAATTGTTTCCACGATTTTCCTTTCCAGTACAGAGTAAGGCATTCCCGTTTGTTTCTCAGATAAGAATGCAAAAGTGCCATTTCCTTTTGATAGCCAACAATAAATACAGCTGTTCTTTGGGAGCCCTTTCCTTTACCATTTTTATTTTTTCTTATTGGGAAAGGGACAGTTCAGTTGCTATAAAATTGTGAGTATTTCAAACTGATAGAAGCCAGTGCAGTGTCATGGATGTCACCTAAGGGACCCTGAGTGAAAGGTAACACAGGTTAGTCCTCCAGTCACTCACAGAGACTGACACCATGGAGCAAGGCTTGAGCTGGTGGATACCAACACTACCTCCATCATTATAGGACAAAATAACACATAGAATAACACTATTACCTTCACTCATGCAGCTTTTGAACAAGATACCCCCAGAGTAATACAGCACCTGTCATCTCATCCTTCCTTGGATGAGAGGGTTCCTTCTTCCTTCACTGCCTGTCCTTTATTTTGTACACTAGAGAAAACAGATCATGTGGATGAGAGACAGGCAAACCCTCACGCTCTGGGCTGAGGAACTATTAACTCTTCTGATTGTGCATCTTGGTGGTACTGAGCACAACTCAGATGCCTTACTATTTCACCAGAATTAAAGGCTTTGTCTCTCTATTGTCTCTCACCTAAGAGCCACTTGAACACTGCACTTTAACATTTATGTCATCAACACTGCGAACCGTTAAAACCTGACTGATATAAATAGTGAATCAATAGGTATGTGCAGATCTCTATTTTGCCCAATATTTCTTACACTTTTTTTTGTTTGAGCCTCAGCATTCTGAAGGCAAATAAAAATAGCATCACTTAATCACAGTGAACTTAGGGCTGAGGTCTGCCCTTACACATGCAGAGCCACTGAGGACTCTGCTGGGCCAGGACAGGCACAGTCATGGCACAGACCTTCAGGGTTAGGAGTCTCTTTGATATCAGAGCCAACTTAGTCAACTTACTGCACAGGCACTCTCAGACAAGAAAGCAAAAACTTACAAAATCCATAATTCAGCTTCAGCTGGTTCTAGTGCTCAGTGGGCAGAGATGAGCTCAGCTTTTCGCCCCAACAGAATAAACTCCGTTTACATTGACAGTAAATTTGGCCCTAGCTTTGCATTTTGGGAGAGAACCTTGAAAAACAATTTGCACTAGCATGATCTTTCCCCTCCCCCTCCCCAGTTTGAACACTTTACTGGAGTAAACTCTTGTGAATATGCAGTAAAACCCAGCTTGAAATTTTTGGGAGGAAAAAAAAAAGAAAAAAGAAGACAAGATATCCAAAAATTCAATTCTCAGTTTTAGTTTTTAAACTATTTGGTGTACAGTGAAACCTGAAACACATCACCAATATTAGGGCAAGATTTTTCAAGACTATTTGTGAGCCAGAAGATGCACCTGCTAATTATTCAAATTCACTTACAGTGGTTGGTCCTCTGGAGGCATCTTACTATCAGAAATGCATTCAAAGGGATTCTTACCTTCTCTGATATTTATCAAATGAAAGTGCAATTTATGGAGCTTCAGCTGCCCCATAGTTAATGGTGAAGTTATATTTATTTTTAGCACTTGAAAATCTGGCCTGATTAAGTAAAAAGGCCAATTAGTAAAGTATACAAGTTTCTGTAAGTATAAGCCATATAGTCAGTATGTTCTCTGTCACCACAGAGACCAAATGATTTTTCCCATCACGTCTCGAGCTCAACACTTGCTCTTCTCAATTTTCAGAAAAGCCACAATTTTAAAAGCCAAGCACTGAGAAGTTCAGTGCCTTTCCTCAAGGCAACAACTTATTTAGATCAGGAGATCATTTTCCTTCCCTGCTCTTGAAAAACATTTTGCTATTCACTCAGTGTGTCCTATTAGCAGAAAATAGAGAAAGTTCTGATGCATCATAGCACGCATCTGAAATTCTAATTAACAAGAAGTCATCTGTAGTTGTCCAACATCATATTATTAATTCACAAAGCAATAAAGGGATATATTTCAGACTGAATGAGAAGATAGGTACTGAATGGGGTCAGAGTATTTCACTACACATAATTTGTCATGATCTTTAACTATTTCGAACCTACAGAAGTCAAGCTGCACAATGCCTTACCATGAAGAGAATTTCTCACCTATAAAAAGCAGTTACACCACTGTGATTTATTCTCATGAACTTAAAACCTAAATTAGTTCTATATCTCTATAACCCAGGTTTGCACAAGGAAGTATGTTTTTACTGTGAATATGTAGACTTTTGCTCTTTATGTATTTTTGAGCAAGAAAGGCTCTTCTAGGGACCCTATTATATATATAATATATAATATGTTTTCTGGCATTATGATTAATGCATAAATTAATTGATTTTAAAAATATATTTAGTAACGGGAACAGTAGATTTGATAATTTCTTTAAAAAGCACATCTCAGTCAAATTCTAATCAACTTTTCACTCCAAGTGTCTTAGGAAGACTCTTTTTTTTTTAACCTACACCACAAAAACGCACATTTTTCAAAATGCATTGCCACTGAGTAAAATTTTCTCCTTCCTGCTCACTTCAAAAAATTAAATTAATGTAAAAGCATAGAGAAGCCCAAAATGATTCATTCATTCATGCATTACCTTTCCAGCAAGAGAATGTGCAGTTACTAGAATTAGTGCAGTTACTACAATTAGTGCTCTGAGAGTCCCTTAAATGCAAACCTGAAAGAGGAAAGTAAAAACAAATCAAAGTTAATAGTGACTGGCTGGAACAAAATGCCTAAATCAATATGACAATGGCTCATCTGCTCGTCATTTAGCCATTACCTGGGAGAAAAGGACCTCCTGCTATGGCAGATATTTTATTTCTTTTTAATACAGATTTACCACTGCCTCAGTTCTGCAGACACAATTGAAGCCAAAGTCATTCCAGACTTGCTCTGTCATACTGTTTACTCCTCATATTTTATTTATTCCTGTTTGTTCTTTACATTGGTTACAGAGATAAACACATACAAACTCTGTGGGGCTCAACAAGTTTAGTGCAACAGCAAGAGAGGGCAGAAACCACAAACTTCCATTTACACCATCCTGGAGAAAATGGCAATATAATAATTCTGCTAAAGAAGAAAACCCACGTGCTGCAAATTTTCTTTGATTTAAACCTTACCATGAAGAGCAATGCTGCACAATTTAGAAATATTTTGAAGTGTTTCTTCACCCCATGAAGAAGTCAGGTTAAAACATGTTGCCAGTACAAGTTTGCAGCTAGAAACCCCTTTGTCTGGTGTTCAACATACAAAAAGCCTGAGGATGTAAGGGGTATGACTGGGAAATTGCAATTTGGTCACTCTGTGGGCACCCAGGGCCTGATCCTTATCCCACTGGCACCAACAGAAATCCCAAATCTGTTCAACTCAGTGGTGTCTGTGACCAGGGATCAGAATCAGAGCTGTTGTATGGCTTTTACTGAAAGCCACAAAACTTCCCCAGAAACCTCTTCCCCTGGGTTTTTAGGCAATGTCTGCTCAGCAAAGGCCACTTGGTTGTGATTGTGACAAACCCACGACACTGAGTGTTTCATTCTGGTTCCTGCACTGGAACACATGACTATTTCTTCTTTTAAGGAGGTGAAAGTAAAAGGGGAGCTGATCCCATCTCTGATGGAGAAGCCTACAACGCAACCTCAAAATAAATACGTTTATTTGCATATACAAACACTGGAGCTTCATATGCATCCACTAATATCCCTTCCTTAAACTGGTAGGAATATCACATATGCTACAGCTCACACCAACGAGAATAATGAGGGAGGTGTTGTTTTTTTGATATTTTTATAAGTTCACATAACTCTACAGTTGAAGCAACTCGATGTTCATCAGAGCTATCACATTAATAAAAAAAAAGGGACTTATCACAAACAAGCTTGTTTAATAATCAGCTGTCTTAACTTCAGCCCTCTCTCCGACCTGTATGTCTACAGTCTGTGTTACAGTCTGGATTACAGCCTAATCACACCACAGCCACAGAAAGGCAAACTCCGAACAGCCACTGTCACCTCCCTCTCTCTTTTCCTTTCCCAGCAGGTTAAACGTGGAAAATGCTAAAAATCTCCCGGGAGTGCGTCTAAAAACGAAGCGTGAATAGGTATGGAAAAACCTATGAGAAAAAGTGTTATGGAAGGTGCCTGAATGGCAAAGTGCAAAGGGTGACAAGAAGAAAATTGTGATGGCACACAAAAGGCGAGGGAACAAGAAAGATGCGATACAATAGATAGCTGGTGAGAGCCTATCCACTGCCTGGTCGCTCCTGGTCCTCCCCCTCAATACCTTCATTTTTTTTTTTTTTGTTATGATAAAGGACATTCACGATCAGTAACAATGTTATAATAATAGTAAATGCAGGATTTAAGGTATATAAAACCTTCAGGCAACATTAGAAAGCCACCAAGGGGGAGTTACCTTGCACGAGGTTCTATTTAGTGATGGCTCCACTCTTTCACTCCCTGACTGCAAATCAGCATTTTTAGTGGACAATAGGCTCAGCAGTGGCCTTATGATTGCCTCTTTTCAAATGGAAATGGCTATCCTAACTCCTCTGCCAGGTTTTTCTTACTATAGCACAAATTGCAGTTTACAAGGCTCTAAGGGGAAAAAAAAAATCTTAGCTGAATATCTTTTTTTTATTCGACAAACTGACATGTAAATTACCCTTTAAGTGCTCCACTCTAGGGCTCTGATCATCTCCTAATTGTCACAGTCAATTGTAGCCAACAGTCTCTTCAATCCCAAGCGCTTTGACAACAAGCATAAGGATCAAAGCAGAATCAGCTCCCTTCAATATCCTTCTGTTTAGGATGATACAAAAAGCCTGAAAAAGAAAGGTGTAAGGGCATTAGTGGAGAAGGAACTGAGAGGAGAAAGTACTATAGCAGTCATTTTCTTCTTCACTAATATTATATATCCTTATATACTCTGTTATCCCATGTTTAGCATGAATACATAAACATCCCAGAGAATAAATATGGTTTAAAACCACTCGGATATATTACTACTTAAAAATAAATGCATAATGCATTTCTGCTGCTTCCTGCATGCCTTCCCCCAGCCTTCCCCCCTCCAACTTTCCCCTCTACTCTGGGAAGAAATATAACAGCAATTATTTTTTAAGCAAAATTGTCTTTTTCCCAATGCATACACACAGTGCTTTTTCCAGGATGAGCCCAGGCTGCAAACCAGCCTGACATAAACCCATTCCTAGTTGCATTCATGGGGCTTGTATGACTTAGACACGAAGCAGGTTGTTTGTGCAGCTCTGCTTTTGCTTTCTGAAGTGCCTATAACCTAAGGTCAGGCAGAGGCTGGAGGAAAACCCTCTCAGTCAGTTGGAGTCCAACTCTGAGAACAGCCAGTTTCAGTCACATCCAAAATGACTGGGAAGAAATACAAAAACAAATTCAGCAGTTCTCAAAGTCTGCCCAGGAGGGGGAAAAAAAAATCCTACAATTCTGAAAGAAGATTCACCTTTTATTGTGTTCCAGACCACTTTCAATCAGCGCCACGCTACACTGCTTAAATTTTTGTACTGGCTGGCTGTGTTTGATGATATGAGCTTGCTCGCTCTGCAACACGCTTTCATACCCTCAGTGCCTCGCAGACGCCTTGTTGAAGTCGTGTTTCCAGGGAATAGGAGTAAGGAGGAGCTATTCTGAGTCACATTTTTTGCTTCAAAACTTGTACGTATGCACGAACGTAGCAGCAACTCCCACAGAGGCTCGCAAACAGCTCCTGCCACACGGGCTGCAGGGGAGGAATTGCACAGCTCCTGCAGAAGATGTGCTGCTGAAGTGGGAGAAAGCCTGCAGGAGACCAGGGAGGCAAACTGGGGATGTGCCAAGCTGTAGAGTAACTCAAAAGGATCTCCAAATGGATAATCATGCTCTGCAGGGTTGGGCAACTGGAGCATTTTGGTCTCTCCGATGATCCTGCTGCCATACAGAAAGAAAACAGGAGACCATCCATTTTCCTGGAGCTCTGTCTTTCCTACTCCTGGAAATGACACAGGTTGAACCCCTGAATTAAAAAAAAATAATGGTAATTTTGAGGTGAGAACCTATTTACTCCTTCTAAAGAAATTAATTCACTTCTTACAGCTGTCTTTAAGGAACTGCCACTTGGCATTTCTTGAAGTTGATGCACCTTATCCATTGGCTCACATAACACTGGAGGAGTGGTTAGACAAGACAGCTGGATGAGTTAACAACCTGCTGCCCCCATCCTACTCTCCTCACCCAAACTCCCTGCATAAGATGAGCTGAGTCAGATTTATAGACCAGCAGAAAACCAGTCATTTGTGTAACAGAACCCCAAGGCAAGGGTTTAAGGTTTTCCTAAACCATCACCTACATCACGCTCCCCAAAGACCACGAAAAGGCTTAAGATGCAAAAATGATGCTATTTTTACAAAGAGAAGACTTGGAGATTGGAGGGAAGGTGGCACAGATAGAACAAGGCTTCCTTGCCTGCTCCTGCCTTGAGCCCAGCCCTGCTTGGAGCCCCCAGCATCACCTTGCACACCACTATCAAGTCAGAGATGTTAAATGCAGATAATACAGTAGGTACAAAGATGATGAAATAGTGCTTTCCACAATGAATAGGAACAAAAAGTCAAAATTTCTCATGGGAAAGATATTCAAAAAAAACGTTGATTGGGAAACATCAAAAGCACTCATTTGAGTGATGTCAAAATAATACAGAAGGTTAATCTAATATATAATTTAAAATAAATACGAACCCAAAATTACAAAATTGAACTGAAACATTTGTCATGTCAAGCTGTTTTGTTTCCACATTATCAAAGGGAAATATTTTAACTCTTTATGATGAAAAATTTTACCAAAAAGGCATATTCTAAAGAAAAATTTCCAGCTTGTGAAACAACACTTTGCCCACCAGCAAATTTACAAATGTTTTTCAGCACTATATAAAGATCAGTATCTTCCCCAGACAGCTAAATTCTGAGGTGGCTCCAGTTAAAACATATATTTTCCTTGATATTCAAATATAAAAGGCAAACCCCATTATTTTCATGGAAGGTTATTCCAAGACAGTAGGACACCTTCCAAATTAAACCTCCTCAACATTTGTGGTGGTCTACCTCACTAGAATTAAGTTGATAAATAAAGATATTTTCACCTCCTCATTCACCCACAAAACTGCCACTTGCCAAGAAAAAGCTGCAAGGTCACCTGGAATGTAATTAACTTTTTAAAATTCTTATTTTATTTAAACAACAGAAGCATTTTCAAATTGCAGGACATCAGCTAACACAGCCTGCACTATTTTCTCACCTTACTTGAAAATGCATCCAAATAGTTATTACATGAAACTGTTGGTTCCAGTCGGTGCAGTTGCTGCTGACAGACTGCAGAGAGATGAGTAGCACAGTGATCCTGGGCATTTTCCTTGTTTCCAGCTGGTAAATCACAATAAAAAAGGTTAAAACAATATTCTTTCCCTATCAGAACTTTTCCACGGAGATAATTGCTACAGTGTTTGCAAAGTACAGATTTCATAACCAGAACGCAGTAGAGGGTCCACATGACCATGAACGGGAGGAGATAAGCTCAGTGAGACCGTTTTCCCTTAAAATAAGGCACATATTACAGAAAAATTGGGAGAAAAAACCACAAACAACAAAAAAACAACAAACAACCCTGCTCTGCCAGAGAATATGTTCTTTTTTTCAACACATGGAACACACAGCAGTAGAGATGTTTGATGTACAAGCCAGTTGTTGATCAGGACCATTTCATGACACTCCAGAGCTGCACTTTATTGCAGGTGATTAATGATTGTCTTGCACGACTGTGACAAGGGGAAAGGTGCCACAGTATTGCCTGGGCACTGGAGCAGCCTGCGAGGACGTGGTTCCTTCATGGGTCTTCCAGGGGGTACAGGGGCTCCTCTGGAAGTGGTACCCCAAAAAGGGAGCACTGAATGCCGACCAGAGCATGGTTTTCTGACAGGATTCTGGTGCCCTTTCCTGCAAACCTCAACATAACCCCCCCCAGTCTGGCTGTAAAGGAGGGAAATAATAGTGCCCATTGTGCCGCTGACATTTCTCTCGGGGGGGGGGTGGCTCCTCAGTGAGCAATTCCCTATTTAGCTCTCTGCCACAAGCACAGATTTCTGCAGCCCTTATTTTTACGCTTCTGGAAAGCAAAAGGATGAAGGGCTACACTTGGGAAGCCTCAAAGTGACAGCCAAAGCACGTGCACTGATGTGATGTGAAAGACTGTGGCCACAGAACCACTTCAGGACTGTTGCGCGGCCACTGATACGGCTCCTAAATTACCAACAATTAACTGATGTGCTCTGGTCATTAAATCCTTGTTCAATTCAGTCTTTCAGGCAACAAAGACAAACTGCTTCTCTCAGGGATGCCTTGCAGGTCTCTGTGCTGAGTTTGCTAAGAATGTACGTCAAGCCATTACCTCTGCAACAGCCAAAGCCACATGAAGTGCCTTCAGAAGACCATCAGTTTATGCCTCAGCTGAGACTTGTTTTAAGCAGGTCACATGCTGCTTTTTAAGTGATTATTTCTAGCTGGTGCTCAGGGGAAGGGAGGGTTGGTGGCCACAGCTCCTCCTGTACATAGGCAGAGATTCAAGCCAGCAATCACAGGACTTACCCTGAAGGAGCCAAGTTGTACACAACTGCTTGTTCTTGGGGAGGAGAGGCTTTTTGGGGTGTCTTCATGGCTCATTAGCACACTTTCTACCACAGTTAGCTCAACTACACAGCTCCAACTCCAACCACATCCTCCTAAGCCCAGGAAAACATTCCAATCCCATTTTACAGAAGAGGACATAGAGGCTGTTTTAACAGTGGGATCCAAGTCTATTAAAAGCTAATGAGATGTGCTGTCCAGCAAATTCACCAAAGTCATGAAAAATTGGTTTCAGAGCCAGGGCCGCACCACAGCAGCTTCCAGGGCCTAATCTGTGCCCAGGCAGTTTGGTATCACATAGTCCTTCGTGCTTTTAACTCCTGTGAGGTCAACTCCAGCAGTTTAACTCACTTCCAGGGCTGCTGCACGACAAAATCCAGAACAAGGGCATCATTCATGGACACCACCATTAGAACTTGGTCGTAAAGAAAGCTGTTTCAAATAGCAACCAGAGAGTTAGGAAAATCATGTCTAACCACATGTCTATTGAGAAGAATATTATGCAGCATTTATCAGACCATTCAGGACCTTGCTACATAAAACTGGTTTCAATATGGGAGTTTAAGTATATGGCAGCTGATAGGGGGAATATAGACATTATTTTACCCAAGGAGAGTTTCTATCTTTTACTAAGCTATAATTTTAATTGATATGAAGCAAGAAGAACCACAAGAATAGAGCGAGAGCCCATTTCTCACAGCACATCTATCTTGTGTGTAGTTGCTCAGGGCTCGTGTACCACCAGTTTAGAAACATGTGTAATTGCTTATGGTCAGCGTGGTACCACTGCCAGATCACACATTAAACAGATAACCACTATTATTATAAAGGCAACTTCCTTGACCTCATATTTTGGCCTGGCTCTGAATTCCTGTACTTTACCAGTTTGGTTTGTTGCATTATGCCAGCCTTCTGCCTCTACATGTCATTTTCTACTCCTGTAAGTGACCGGTGCGATGGAGAGCTCCCTCTGAAAATGCATGTTGGAGCACATGAATAGAATAAATTCAAGAAATATGATCACAGTTGCTCCTGTAATGTTTTTATAAACACAGAGTCTCTGCTTTTTTATTATAGTTAAGGTACAGTGTGTTATTTGGCAGAGGAATCTGACTTGAAAATGTAAAAGGTTCAGGCAACCACACATTTGGAAGTAGAAATCTTTCCTTAAAACAAGGCTCTGGTTTTTAAACATAGCAAAATTTCTGGAAACTTCAGTTTCTCAAAGTCTGCCAAAGCTCCAGTCACATGTAACATATTCTTGGGGCTTACATATAATGCTTCAAGTAATAAACAACATCTTGTTTAGAGCAGGATGGAAAAAAAAAAAGAGGGAAAACAATCATTAGGAGTCAAAGCTCTACATCAGTACTGAAAACAAAACAAGTTTTTTGCACTGAAACCTCAGAATAACTTTTATAATGGATCAGTAAGAGATTTGTGCACTCTTCACACCTCTAAATGTTGCAGATAAAATTGCAGGTTAAATTCTTACTGAAATTATATAAAAGTTATTACAAAAAAAAATAAAATACACTCCCTGAATTGCACTCAGCTTTTCAGCGACTGAAAGAAAAGTTCTGGTCACCCTAATTCAGTAACAGGATGAGTTACACATTGTACATAACTATAGGTCATCAACAGCCCTTCAGTGCTCTCTGTGCAATTCATTTATCATGTGTTTTTTATTCAGGAACAAGGCTGTATTTAAAAAAAAAAAAAAAAAAGTTGCTTCCATACGAAGGCTCATCGTGCAGAATATTCACAGCTTAAATATATGCACAGTCATCTCTACTAGTCAGACACCATTTCAGTCCTCTCATCAGAATGCACATTAACAGAATGAATCTGAGATACAGAAATAGCACACCACAGCCAGGACTGGAATATGGGCCCTAATACCTACCTCACTGGGATCGAGTCAGGTTTAATTAATTAATGCTTATGAAGCACTATGAGCTCCTCAAATCATCTCTTCAATTCATTATCACCCCCATTTGTTTTGTGTCCCACTTTCCCCCTTAATTCAACAGTGAATTTCCTTCAGAAAGTGTTGCATTTATAGAGTAATGAACAGATGAAAGCAATTGGAGTGATTTCACGGGAGTATAAAAGGGAGCAGGAATCCTTCTCCTTCCCTCCTGCTCGAGTCATTTAGCATCAGGTCTGAGGTGAGCATGACACTTCATGATGTGTAATGCTTTCCTAGAAGTCACCCCTGACCAAAATTATGTCCAAATACACCAGAAAAGGGTGAAGATAAGGATTTAACATTAAAACATTGAAGTTCAGTCTGGAAGACTTCTTTACTTGCATTTATGTTAATTAAAGATGGGTATGAGCTACAATGCTCAGAGGGAGGGGTATGGATGCAGGCATTTGGTTCTTGCCTCATCTCTAATAATTATTAGATACATTGGATGGAAATAGTTGGAAAGAAAATCAATAAGAGAATGAATCAAGAAAATTAATGGCAATTTCAAATACTTACAAGTATAGGATTTCACTCAAGGGCAAGACAAGATAAAATTAGTAATCTGTATTAAAACAAAACAAAATACAGTTTGATCAACCTTCCATCCAGTGGAATTTTCCTTTAAAGATCTCAGATTTTGACTTTAAATAATTTGGGTTACAAAACTTAACAGGGAAGAAAAGAAAGATTATCTAGTGAAACTCCAAGGTTGCTATAGACTTTCCGAGAAGAAACCAGATTAAGACAACAAAATTACTGGTGGAGGAAAAGCTGATAAAGAAGACTAGAATTTGATAATGGAGGAATTTAATTATTCAGGTATTGATTGCTATGATAACTATGTGGAAGCTAACAAAGTTTGTTTGTAGCAGCAATGCTATTAGCCCAGTGAGCAGCCAGTAGCTATGCTGAGCCCCATGCTTGGAGATAGGCATGTGTGCTGTTATAAAATTAATTTTAATTATAAAATTTAACTTTAATCACATTTAATGTCAATATAAGTTTAAAAGTTAATGATAGGGAGTTCAAACCTCACTATGATAAAGATCCACATAGATTCAAAGGATAAATCAATGGAAAACATTCTTATCAAGAAAAGATTGGGAGATTCACAAAGTGAATAGACTTGGGTCTGAAGAACAATTAAAACCTAAATATGCTCTTATTAATCATTTAAAGAGAAAATCTTACCAACAACAAAAGAATTTATACAGCCAGTGGTGGGGGGAAATGCACCAGTAAGACACAATAGAGGCAGTCTGAGAGTAGTGAACCAGGAGAAAGAAAATCTGCTCTAGTGCAGGGTGTTTTGTAGCTATTCTGACTAAAAGGTTCTTCCTACTGTGCTCAGAAGATGGGACCTCATCTTCCAGAACTCACAAATACAATTTTAGATATCTTTGTTGCTGACATACCCTACCAAGAGCTTAGCAGCTTACAAATGGAATTGACCTCTGGCAGTCCCATGACCAGAAGGATGATCTCCAGTTCCATATATTATATATTTAAACACTGTAATTTCATCAATACATCTGTGAGCAGGTACTTACAATCTAGCTCTCCCTCAAAATGGAAGATCTCCAGCAAGAGGAGTGGGCAGCAACCACTGAAGCTTGTTGCAGGTGAGATCATGTTTTTAGGTCTCCTTCAGACCAATGTTAAAGCTGTCTGGGTTTTCCCATGGACTGGACACGTTTCCATCACCAGCCTAGGTGAAAAGCTCTGGTGACTGATCCTGTGCGTTTTATAACACTGCAGACTTCTTTGCCACTGAAGGAGAGGTGTCTGTCCCTGGTGGGCTGGAGGTTAAGGACCCCCATAGGATTTGGCATATTCCCAGACTGCTGAGTGATTCATGTGGTATCCCCAAAACCCTTCCTGGCTCAACTGAATGTCATCTTGCCTGGCTCTTCCCTTGGCTTGCACAGAAAGCTCAACTCAGATTCAATTGCCATCTTGTGTTTTGCCACAGCTGAGATAAAGATGGTCCCAGGTGGGTCAAAAGCCTTCCTAACAGACTTACTTTCTCATTCATTAAAGAAATTGAATAGCTTTTCTCATGAAAAGTAATCTTCTTTTACAGCACAAACCCAGTTTTCCTTAAAAAAAAAAAACCTTGGAAAAAAAAATTTTTGTTTTTCCATGGAAAATGTTTGTTTGGAACCATAACCACAATGATTCATTGGTTGTTCCTCACCATGATTTATAAGCCAGAGATAGTTAAGGCAAAATATCATCACATTTCAGCAGAGAGACCTGGATACCACCAGAGACAGAGAGCCCTGTTCATGGAGGGTGTAGCACCCCAATTACACCAATTAAACAGGTCCAATAAGGACTTGATTGTACCCATTCCATTTGTTTTAGTCTTAAATTTTTCATTTGGTTTCAATTCAAGGGGAGGGACTGTTTCCTGTGTAAGATGCTAGCTTTCCAATATTAAAATCAATCTAAGCATGAATCTAATATTAATCAGCCACTTACTGTATTTACCAGAAATTGCCAGGTTCATCATTGTAATAGAAAGATTTACAGATGCGAACAAAAAGCTGGGAAGGACAGTAAACATCCTAAAATAGCCAAATAACAGAAAAATAAAGCACTAAGTCATCACTAATCTGAAACAAAATATTACATAATGTATATATCATTTAGTAAAATATTGAGAATAATTTTTGCAGTAGCAAATAAAAATACACTTCTTGAGCTAAAGAAACCCATAAGAAATGCGGGTAGAAAAAATAAATCAGAGATGTTAAGAGGCATCCCAGCAATCATTTTGATCTCTTGGCACCGAAGTAGAGCAAGCGCAGTGCAGAAGGGTTAACTCCTCAGCTCACATAAATCAAGTTAACACCATTTAAGTTAGCAAAATGTATTCAAAGTCAAATTCATTTACTCCAGCCAAAGATCTGTCCCTAACTCTATCCTTTGCGTTTTATGCTGCATTAACAATTTTAACATATTCATCTTTAAAGCCCAATATACTTCAATATAATCTCCATTACATGTACACACTTTTATGTACACATGCATATGCAGAGGAATACATACATATAAAATTATTTTAAATCATAATATAAACAAATTAACATGACACAATTCATGGCTATGAAAGATAGAATAGGAACAGTTTTGCAGGATTTAGTGAGGAAACACACTGAAAATCCTAATTTGAGTAGAGTCAACCAACGTGGATTTATGAGCAGGAAATCTTGCTCAAATAATTTGTTGGAATTTTTCAAAGATATCCCTGCCAAGGTAGACAAGAAAAATACTATGGATGGTATACAATATGCCTAGACTTTCAAAAGAGGGTTTGATAAGATCCTACACTGGAGATTACCAGCGAGGTACAGAGCCACTGCATAAACGATAACAAACTTTAATGAACTGATAACAGTCTGCAAACAGCATTCACCGACCGACTTAGAGATTGGCAGTCAATGCAGGGTAGTGCCTGGGTCAGGTTAGGAGCTTGTCTTGTCTCTAATCTATGTAAAAGAATTAAATCAGAATATCAAAGGTAAGGTATCAAATCGTGCCGGGGACATAAAAGTGACAGGGGCTCGAGCAGTAATTGTCTAACTCCGGCTATAGATGCGAGATCCACATCAGCAGCAAATGCAGCATCAGCAGCACCGGGATCGCGCCGCTGTGCCGGAGCCCGGAGCTGAGAGAGCAAAGTAAACAGGCTTTTCTGATTCAGGGGGGAATGTGAAAACATGCTCGACACGGGCAGAGGGACGGGAAGAAACAGCGGAGCGTGTTATGGAAAAGGAGAGAGGGAAACCTAGGTGCTGCTTGGAGAGAAGGGAAGAGCTCAGGGAGCAACTGGAATTCCAGCAAAAGGGAAGGAATAGATAAGAGGATGCTTTGAGCTTTTTAATTCTTAGGAGATGGGGAATTTCGAGGAGATCAAAATCTTTTGAAATTTAAGAGAAAAGAAAAATAAGGCCAACCTTTTGTTTTCTATCCCAATTTAATAGGCGAGTGTTTGGTGAGACTTTGTATCCCAGGAATGGTTACCTTATGATTTTACTGCAAGGGTCTGCTAACAAAGCCAATTCTGTTTCCCTTGAACCCAAGGCCTGTGTAGTTTTGAAGCACTGCAGTCCTTTTCTGTCTCAAGGATGGTAGATCTCTCCAGAAAAGCTCAGCACAACCAGCAGATCAGGGGACAGGACTAAATTCCTGGGGCTCATTTCTGCGCTGCCACAGCTCAGGTCTGTGCTGGAGGAGCTTGACAGCCCTCCTGATGCTCTTTCAGAAGAACCTAAAAGATTATGGTTCATAAATCCTGTTTACAAGAGTGTTTCCTTGCTGAGAAACACAGTTTGCAGTCACTTTTAGTGTGCTTCTTGAAAATGGGGATGGGCCTCCTAAAACTTGGAGAGGTTTTGACCTCACTCCCTGTGCAATTTTTTTATATTCCCCATGGACCAGCTCCATGAAAATAAGCTGGCACAGAGGCAAGGAACACAAAAATAGGACTCAAGTCCCTTCATCTGAGAGGAGGATATGTCCTCCAATAAATTTTGATAGGGAAAAAAAAAAAAGAAATTAAAAGATTACTGAACAGGGCTGGACAGATTTGCTCCAGCATCTGAGGTTATTTAACTAAAGACTTCTTCAGTTGTCGTTTTGTCCCTGATGGGAACTACATAGAATTTCACCAGGTATTTAAATAAAACAGAATTAGTTAGGAATGAGCTCTGCTCACTATGACTTTTCTACTTTTATCAAATTTTATTTTATTTCTTAAAACTACTTGCCCAACCTCGGCTTTACTGTCGTGTCTACTTTGCTCATTTTGATGGACTATGTTTCAACAGCAAGACCAAAACTATTTGATCTAATGAGCATTTATCAAAGATTGAAATTTCAGCTTCTTATACAATTTTTTCCAATTATTCTCTTTATTATCCTTATGCAAGGACCCTCACTAAAGAGCAGTCACTACATCCACTTCCACTTTTGAAAATCAGTTCCTTTAGACAAGGATTTTAAAAACACAGGGATTTAAGCTACTGGCGTTTGCAATCCCAGAGGTGCCATGGAAAATGTCTTTTACATCCCTCATTGTCCCTGTCCAGGCTCAAAGTGGCATTTTCAATTCTTCTTCGGATCACCAAAGGTAAGGTTGGATCCAGCCCTCAAAATTCAACAGTAAAATTTTTTTGAGACTTTTACAGGGTTTTTTTAATCACTGTGTATCCTGGATATGAACTTGAAGCTTTCTGTGCCTCTCAGATACAGTTTACTGATTGATTTTTAACCAGCTGCATGCCCATGTTTTCATTTCTGTCATAACTGTTTCTTCACCTGCCTGAAACCAAAAGATTTCTAATTTTTCTTCCGTTTCCAAGTTTCTCAAAGTTCCCTGTCCACCCAGCGCTGCCATCGTAGTTCCTGAATAAAACCTCAGTGTTTCTCAACAGGGTGCAGAATTTCTTCCCCTAAACAACCTCTGTTAGCAGTGCCTCTTTTTTTTTTTTTTTAGGGGAAAATCTTTAAATAAATAAATAAATAAAACCTTCTATTCAGTGTAAAAGCAAGTTGTTTCCCTAAACAGGGGAGTATAGCTAGATATCGGAAATAATTGTTAATATATTGGTTTTCTGGAATTTCGATGCACTTAACAAATGTAAGAGTCTTTTCTCAATCTTGCATCACAAAGTGATCTACTTTGCTTACTTCCCACTTTATGCTTCACCCAGAGTATTTTTGTTTCACCAGCCTATCACTCTCTGAAATTTGAAAATCACTCAGGGTTATCTGTGACTTGGGTTTCTTTCCCCACGTTTGTGTTGAGAGCTCTAATGACATTCTCCTTTGAGTTGCCTCAGAGGAAAGGAAAGACCCAGGGTTTTTTACATGTCTGAGGAAGCATCTGTATGCTAATTCCCCCTCAACTTTGCTAGCAGAAAATTTAAAGGGAGATAGTTTTTAATAAATGAAAACCAGTTAGCAGTCAGAAGCCTTTGTAAAATTACCGATTTCTTGGGAACCTTTTTCCTCCCACCAGCCTTCAAGGCTGTTTCTTGACTTTACAGGATCATTATAAGTTAATACTTGACTCCCAAAAGCCCCGCTCCACCTTAAAAATTGCACTGAATCTGTCAAACATCAATTTTGAATCAATGCCAATTCAGTATAAATAAAGTGTGATACGGACACTCCAGCAAGGGATAGCCTGCAAATCAAAAGAGCTCTTATCGCTCAAGGAACGTGATAGATTTTTCTCCAGTAATTCCAATTTTGATCACCTTTTCCAGAGAAGAACTTTAGTGACTCAAATAGGAATAAGATATGAAGCAATCGTTGTTTCCGGCTGTTAAAGATGCTTGATACAAACGAAGGCTGAGCCTAATCCTTTTTTAAAAAGACCTAAACATTAGTATTTTCATAATTAGGTTGAGGGCTGAGGTAGTGGCTGTATCTGGTGAGTTTAAAAAGGAAAAAAAACAAACAGATTATGCCAATTAAAACGGAAAGGTCTAAGAATAAACAGTGAATTCTTGTAGAGCGATCTGATTCACAGAGTAGTAGGCACTATGTCAAATAAAACCACCGAGTGAACCAAAGTATTAATGAACAGAAGAGATATCCAGACATGTTTACACAGGCAGACAGGGCTGGAGGATATATCCACAACACGGGGAGGTGTGTTGTAATAAACTCGAAGGGGGGACAGACTTGTTGGGCCAAGTGTCCCTTTCCTGTCCAGGAATTCCTCATGTCCTCATTACCCTTTCACCTCTAGACAGCTGCAATACTAAAATCTGGCTCATGTCTTAAGGAAATTGAGTTTAACGTCCTTAATTCAGTCCCCAGTCCACATATATCCATATCACAAAACAATCATACAATTTGGCTCGATGGACAGCGTCTGCTAAGGGAAGAGGCCCATCCTGGAATGGCAGGGCTGTTGCAAGGCAAGTCTAAGGCCTCTGAAAAACATGTATAGCCTGTGTGATACACACATGGTATGCTCACAATTGAGAGGAACCAACTTATTTTCGTTCTTTTCTTTTTCTGGTGTCTTTTGCATGCAGCATTTTAATTACCAAAAGCAGCCATGCTTCTATATCACCACAGCAACCAAGCTGGACCAGAATGAAGGTGGTCTTTTGGTTCTCTTGTGTTTTCTTCACCTCTAAATGCAGGGTATTATAGGATCACAGATTATGCTGAGTTGGAAGGGACCCAGTAGGATCATTGATTCCCACTCTTGGCCCTGCACAGGACTATCCCCAAGAGTCACACCCTGTGCCTGAGAGTACCATCCAAACCCTCCTGGAGCTCTGTCAGCCTTGGGGCTGTGCCCACTGCCCTGGGGAGCCTGTTCAGTGCCCAACCACCCTCTGGGGGAAGAACCTTTTCCTGAGATCCAACCTAAAACTGCCCTGACACAACTTCAGGCCATTCCCTCGGGTCCTGTCACTGGGAGCCTAAACAAGAAGCAAGTTATGGGCCTGATTCGGCACAACTCTCTCCTCTCTGAAGCACAGATGAGGGTGCAGGGTTAGGTGCTGCATCAATAGATTACGTAGCAGAGAAAACATGAGTGGCATGTTTTGGTCCTGGGGATTGATATGCAACGCTCTGAACACCAAAGTCAACTGCTAAATAATCCAGAGTCAGAAAAGGGGCAGAGCGGTTGTGGCAGGGGAAAAAAAAATGTGAAGGGGATAAAAATTAATCATCGAAAGGGTGTTATGTTTTATGTTAGTAAATCATTTTAACTAATTGATTACATCATATCTCCAGCCAGGCTTCCGATTTGAAATCTTCAGGAATCGGTGGGCAGGGATGTAAAAGGCACTTGTTCTCTTCATCTGGAAAATGTCTATGGTGCACGTTTTACAACATTGTGGGGTTTTTCCTCTGTATCTTTCTTTCAGAGTATTTTTCTATGCCTGTATGATGATTTTCCTCTGGTCCATTTGCTTACCAACATAAGGAGTATAAAAGAGCACATAGGTACTTGAAGAGCATTGATATAAATGCCAAAAAGTACTGGGTGCATTTTGGGGTGGAAAGAGGGGTGTAAGATGGAGGATAAGTCTGTCAGCTCGAGGCAGAAGCAGCTGATTTGTAAATAACAAAATTGTAGGATTTATTCCTTTTGATGCACTGCACTTTTATTAAAAGAAAATCCCCTGGAAACCTCTGTAAATGGCATGAAACATATAATTAGACTTAGCTTTTTTTCACTCTCTGCTTATTTAAGTGCTCCGTAACTTCAGTGGTGATTCAGTAACAACTGATTTTATAGAAACATCTGACAATGAGAACAAATATTTGCAGTGTTTTCAGTCTCTGCTCTATATTTCTCCCTATGAGGCAGAGCTTGCCCTTCCTTGTGTGTAGATCAACATCACTTTCTCCATTGCTCCCACCTCTAAACACATCCACTTTCCAACATGAAATACCAGATGTGACTTCTCACATCTGGCTTCTTACCTCCAAAATGCTACCCCACAAATTACTGCCTCCAGATTCCAGACACAGACACCACTGATGTCTCCTGTGCTCCCAAAAATGAGTGCCACCAGCAGGCAGGCTTTGGCATAGGCAGTCACCACTGCCAGGCATGGTTGGTGGTGGGTGGGGGCACAGGAGTTCACCCAGGTATTCCCCTGCCCCAACAGCAGTTATCCAAGGCTGTGCTGTGGTAGAGGGTTTTTTTTATTTTCCCTGGGCTCCACCACTTCTGCTTTTCCCCTGCTTGGTAGGGAAAGAGGTCTTGCACATAGAGAGCCACCCCAGCAGAGCCATTGGTAGAGGTCAGATTTAAAGTCATCCAGGGTTGACTTTGCTGCCCTGAACCTCCCCAGCAGCCTCCACAAAACATCAAAACAACAGTGTAGCAAATGAATATCACTCTGCAGTGAGTTGGATCTTTGCAAATATATTTCCTCTTGGAAACATGGCTCAATCAAATTATGATACAGGAGATGGAGACTAGGGGGTTGCAGTTCTTGATTCCTGGTGCCCAGGGCATCAGTGCTCACACCAGCACAATCCAGCCTGCCAAAATTATTCCAGAGACCATTTTGCCTCCTCCCTAGACCAGAATTTGGGAAATCACACCCATTCATGACCTCTTTGTGGCTGGCCCATTGACAGGTGGACTCACAGACGCGTGTGGACCCACAGGTCCGCATCAAACAGCATTGCCATATTCCGCCTCATGCGTTTTTTGGACCCATTTCCAACCTGTCAGAATAAGGAAAAAGCACAGAGCCAATATAGTAGCTTCTGAATTAAAAAAAAAAAAAAAAAAAAAAAAAAAAGATAAAAATAGCCATTTTTAGAGGGTTTCAGGTTGAAGGTTGCTTGTCAGAATCCAAGAAGAGAGCAGCAGTTGTTCTGACACTGCGGTTTTCACATCCTTGTCAGAGATTTGAAGCAGGATAGCTGATGTGTGTTAAAAAAAGGATGGTAAGGTTTAAAATAGTTTAGATGCTGCCTGGAGCAAGTTCTAAGTGATATAGTAAGAAGCATTGGTAGGAGTGTACATGCACCTAACACCAACCATGTGGGGAAAGGACTTGTTTAAATGTTGGTACCTTTAGCATGACACTGACCTGGAACTCCACAGAGCAAATGACCCAGAGAGGAGCCAGGAAATTTCCCAAGCAGTGTTTTTAAACCATAATTTGTGGAGGGAGTGACAACCTGGAGAACGCTTTCATGGCAAGGGAGGCGGGGGGGGGGGGAATATCTCTCCTGTTTTTGACAGCTCTAATAACCCAGAGTCTAAGATTTGGGCTTGGAAAGGGGCCAGCTGGCCAAGCCTCTGTCCACAGACAGGCTGGAGATGATGCTGATAGTCAGAGGGAAGCAAACAGAAGACCTGGCAAGTCCGATGCCACCCCTGACGCAGGGGATGTCTGCCAGCTTGAGGGTAAATCTGCAGTTGAGGTGTGCAACAGTCGCTGCGTTGTGCCTCTGCTTCTCCCGGAATCTGATACAGCCACCAGAACGGCAGCAATTTTCCAGACACCGGGGCAATTCCGTACACATGGAATTTCTCTGGAAGCTGTGATGCAGTATATCTAATTGTTTCAAATCATCCAGGATCTTCTAAATGTCTCCGTAACCCTTGTGTTTCTGTAGGTTTTAAAACACGCGGATAATCTCCTGGAGTCGCGGGGAGAGGAACGCGTTTTCCCCGGGGCGGTGATAAGAAATAATTGGGGCGATCGATCGACTCTGGGACTTTGGGATGGCCATCAAAATGTCAGCTTTGCACCCAGATTCTCTGCTGGCAGTTTCACCTCTATTAACTTAATCAGTAGTCAGTGGGGAAAATGGGGAGATGCTAAGAAAGCTGAGGAAAAGGAAATTTGATCCAGCCGCAAATAAGTAAAACAGGGGCTACCGTGTAATTGTAGAATTTATATTCACCATTCAGCCTGCTTTAAACAAAACAAAAATCTCCATTTTCCACGTTAATAAATCCACCACAAAGTTGTCCATTGGCCTCACAAAGGCACAGCCGTGTCTAAGCGGCCTTGGCTGATGTTCTTGATGCCCCTTCCATTGAATTGTTCAAGGCCGTGTTGGAGAGGGCTTGGAGAAACCTGACCTGGAGGAAGGTGTCCCTGCCCATGGCAAGGGGTTGGAATGAGATGAATTTTAAGGTCCCTTCTAATCCAAGCCATTCTGTGATCCTAAGCACTGGATGTCTTCCCCCAGCACTGCAGCTGGGTGATCCCAACCCTAAAAGTGCTGCCTTCCTTTGCAAAGAAGTCTGGGAGCATCTCAGGGGTGTTTGCTTTCCCTCCTCCTCTTAGAACCAAAAAGCAGAGGTTTAACTCCAGTTCCCACCTCATCCTTTTGCAGAGAACTCGCTGCCACTGCCACCACCCTGATGGCCACAGCGGTGGCAAGTTTGGTCGCTGGGCTCAGAGCTCGGCCCTCCATGTGACAAGTATTGCTCAAGTTTACCACTCTTGCTATTACAAATCCAACCCTTCCTAGAATTAAAAAAAAAAAAAAAAGGAGTCTGTTATCACTGAGCATATGCAACTGCTAAACATCCTATTCAATATAACTTCAGCCCATTCTGAGAACTACTCTCACAGTTTCTTTATACAGTGCCTGTCTGTCAGATATTGCCCACAAGATTTCCACAGTCTATAGAATATACTTCCACCATAAATATATATATATATATAGGGCATATTTATTACTCCGTGGTGTGGAAAAAATAGATATTAAAAGTTTTTATTTTCATTTTACACTGTACATGTACTACGTACCTTGTATTAATGGCACTAAAAAAAATTAAACGTGGCCATGTGTTTGTGCCTTCATTTTGATGTAATTTCTCTAATCTGCTAAATCTAAATCGTTCATCAATTTAAGGTATTTCTAGAGCAACTATCGCCCATGTTCTTCAGTATGACATCAAGGAGGCAAGAGGCTATACGCAGAATATTTGGATATCCTGTACATTTAAATGTGCCACTAAATAAAAATTATCCAAAGCTTTAATTTCTTAATAAATCAAATTCAGACCTCACATAAGTGAAAGCAGCTCCTTAGGTGCCAGGCAGGGCAGTACTGCTATAACAGTTAACCTCTGGTCAGAGGCAGTGGAGCAGAGGCTACTTCTTTAATTCCTTTATTTAATTTTTATACCTTTTGACTTCTAGTTTTGCCCAGCTGCCCCTTCCTCCTTTCTGTTCCCCCTGTGGCTGAGCTGTGCTCACACCGACTCAGTGCTGAGCGGGGTTGCACAACAAGCACCATCCCTTGCACCTCTTTGCTGACCAACTTATAACTGATCTGCAGCTTCAGTTGTTCCTGTATTGTCACCAGCTCGAAGCAGGAGGGGCCTTGAGGTCTATGACTGAGGCATATTGAAATACAACAAGAAAATACTGATGTTGGCTCACTGGGAGGACGCCGTAAGAAATTTATATTAAAAGTTCTTGATGTTTCAAACACCTCGAGTTGAAACAACCTTTGGTCTTCTCACTAAGTGCCATATAAACAAGACAGGAACACTGTGCATCTGAGATATTCTCTTACGGTTTCCTAGCTTAACCCACGTGGTTTTAAGTAACATGTATGTGCTACAGGAAACCTCACCACTGTAATTTAAGAAAATGAGGCCTAAATGTGCTCGTATCCAGAAGCTTCACTGTCTTATTAATGCATATATGTCATGCATAGATTATTAACAGCTTCATAACTAGATAGGAACTTGCATTTCAATAAACATACTTTTACAAGTGCAAAGAAAAAAAACAAGAAAGTTTTGCATTAGGATGTTACTTACTTCATGTCTTTGTCCTGGGAGAATGCAACTGAAGAAACCACATTTAAAATCAGACATTAGATATGCAAATATGTGTTCAGATCAGAGATACGAAAATTATTCAAATGATTAATTATTCATCATAAAAATGTCAATTAATAATTCTGAAGCATAATAGGCATCTTTCTAATGCATCTTTATTTTTCAAGCCTAAATACTGTTGAATCTGTGTTCAATTGCATTCTAACAAGTTTTTAAAAATTCAACAAAGTAAACAACCAACTATAAACAAAAGTGAGCCGTGAATTTTAATCACTGCCAACTGAGCCAAGAAGTGTGGCCAAACTTCAGCACTGATCCCAGAAGAGAAGGAAAAAGCATCTCCAGCTCACGGTGTGGGACAGCAGATGGAGGATGCTCTTTGCTCACTGCTCTCTGCCCGGTGTGAGAAGAGGTTTGGGGTCCTGTGGATGCTGTTCTCCCACTGCAGACACACACAGACATTGTGAACAGGAGCTGAGCAGCTCTAGGCCATCAGAAGCAACTTTATAAATGACAAAATTAAGAAAAACATATGAGGGAGATTCACTTTTAACGTGAAGGGACTCGCACAAGATTAAATATTACAGCGATCTGCTTGTTAGAAATGCCCAGGGATAGATAAATTAAAGCCAGACAGTCTTTTCCCTTGCTTTTGGCTCATATCCTATCCCTACATGGGTTTTCCACAGAGGAACTCAAAAACTTTGGGAATGTTGATTCAAAAGGTTTCTTCCCAAATACCTCATCAGCGGGTGGGGGGAGAGTCATTCCCTGACCCTTTCTTCCTCTCCTCTGTGCCCACATCTCCAAGTGGAAACGGGAAAAAATAGAGGCTTTGCTTTCTAAATCTTAGTTTGTAGGGACACCTATATTGAGGAAAAGTATCCAGCAGCATCTTGGGGCCACATGGGGCCCTTCCCCGCTCACAAAAATTATTCCAGCCTGTCTCACCCTCTACCAACACAGGTGACTGCAGAAAATAATACACCCTGGGGTTTTTTTTCGGTTGGTTTGGGGTTGGTTTGAGGTTTTATTTTTTGCAGTCTCCCAATTTCTTCTCAAGGCAAGGACAGCTTCAGCACCCCAGAGATTGTGCATGAGGAGCAGGCAGAACCCACAGGGAGCCCCCTGTTCTTGCAGGAGCCGCTCCCTCGGCGGAGCAGGGCTGTGGGGAGGGAAGGATGCTTTCCCCAGGCTCCGCTGCAAGTGGGCACATGTCATCTGGGTCCCCTACATGGGGATGTTTAATCCCCGATGCAGGAAGGGTTCCACACTTTGGGGAAAATATTAGAGGGTTATGGCGATGAAAGACCTGAAGGAAAAGCCTCAAAGCAGCTGAAGCTTATTTAGAGGTGTTAAACCACTGTCTTCACCAGCCTCTAAAATGTACCAGTCAAAACTTATCAGCCAGAACAGTTTTGCTGATATTTCCTTGATTTTCCTCCTTTCACATGGGCAAGAAAAGACAGTCCCCATTACCATCCTGTGCTAAATGAATAAGGCTGTGAATCATCCTCCCAGCCCATGCCACCAAGTCCCCACAAAGCCACCATGGCAGAAGGTTCCAGCAGAAGGCCCAAATCCTCCAGGGCCTGTGCCCTAAAGCCCTCCTTGGTGGTTGGTCACCTCCCCTGCCAATCACACCTTGGTGCCTGGGGCTCTGGGAATTCTCTCCCTGCACAGCCCCTTTTTCATGGCAGGATTTGTCCCTGCAGCAGGATTTGCCCCTGACCAGCCCTACAGATCCACGCAGGGATGGGAACATAGGGTTATCTCCAGGGGGGTCATCATCATGATAGGTTTTGGTGGATGAAGGGAAACCCGCTGAGGACAGAAGGCAAGCTGGCTTCCCCCATGGCTTTACTCAGGCAGGTTTGCATCAGGATCAGACTGTTCCCATCTCAAGTCTCTTCATTTCCACGTAGGAAAACTTGAGGAAAAGAGGAAAAACCTGCATCCAGAGAACTGCCCTTAAAACCATCCCCAGGCCACAGCACTGGGAGCTGTACACAAGGAGGGAGCTGCAGTTTATGAGGATATTTTGGCTCCTCTTGCTTTTAAACTGATTGGGGGGGGGGGGGGGGAAGTGGGATAGGATTTGCAAAAGTTTTAAAATAGAGCAGGGAATAGGATGTGCACGGGGGTGCTGATGGTGCAGGGGCTAGGAGCCGGGCTGCCAGCACCACCCCAATAAAGGCAGGATCTATAGGCTGTCATTATTTCCATCTCCTAAAGAAGCTGCACGCCCGTTATTAGTTCAGAGCAGGGCAGGAAATCATCGCCTGGATTAAGGTTAAATTCCATCTCAGAAGGGCTTAGCTGATTGCTAAACGTTTATGTCCGGCATCCAAAAATTAAAAATAAATAAATTAAAAACCAAACAAACAAACAAACACCCCCACATCCCACATTAAAATAACATCTAATAGGGTTGGGTGCTATGTCACTCCTGTGAAGATCCGAGCAGTTTATCGCTCCGATGCAAACCCTGCTGAGGCACTTCAGAGCTGGAGACACTGTGAGATTGAGGGCTGAAAGAACAGCCAGCAAAATTATGAATAGGGATTATCTGACAATACCAACATGTTCCTTAAAGCCCTTGAGCATCATCACACGGTCTGAGGGTTTGTTTTTTAGTGTGGCTGAAGATATACATGTTTTAATGATACAACATCGACGGCACTCCTGCCTATTGCGGGTTAGGCTGCAGATTCTCGTAATCTCCAGTTCACCCTCTCATTTTGTAATCTAGAAATGTATGAACAATATGTAAGGAGTTTGTAATGGGATTAATTTATTTTGAGAACTTGTTGGTTGGGGGTTTGATTTTTTTTTTTCCTTATCCTCCTAGAAAACGTGGGCGAGTGGAAATCGAGCGAGTCAGTAATTAGCATTCACTTTTTTCTTTTTCCTTCTTTTTATCATATGCATCTAAATTCAGTTTAGCTCTTTAAGGAATTGCCAGACTGCCCTTGATTTATAGGCAGTGCCTTCTGGATCTGAGAGGATCTAATTCAAATTAATAATACTTGAATCTGATTTCAAGATATTTGCACGGTGCTATATATTTCATTAAGATATCATCACTCTCTGTGTGTGTGTGTGTGTGTGTGTGTGTGTGTGTGATATGTCTCTGTGTATACAGGTATATTTAGGCATGGAGAAGTCAGGCATGCTGCAGGAAAATCATCTTGGCATTTAGAGAACAGTGACAAGAAAACTTTTAGCAAAGCCAGGATGACTCATAGCAGGGGAAAAAAAAGAAATATAAATAATAATAATAATAATATTTTTTTTTAAAAAAAGGGAAGCTTGTTCCCACCTTTGCATAGTTGGGGATTTCAGCGGCAGCAAACCGCCAGAGCCTGCCTCTCCTTCCCCACTCCTCCTGCAGCTCGGGGTTGGGGAGGGGGACACTCAGAGAGGGGGTTGGTGGCTATTTCCCATCCCGGGGCGGGGGGATTTGGATGCCCCTTCCCGGAGCCCCCTCTGTGCTCTGCCTCCCCCGCATCTCGCAGGGGCACCCAGTCTCGTCTAACTCACAGATGACCAAAAAAAAAAAAAAAGAAAAAATCCCGAGCAAATCTCAGTGGCTCTGATGAGCTGCAAAGACACACGGCGGGGGGGCCAAGGGGGCAAGGAGAGGGTCCTCTTCCTTCCTTTGCGATGCTGAACCGTCAGGAAGGTGTTCCCTGAGCAGGACCATTTTGGAGCGCAATCCCTATCGCTATTGCTCGCCTTCCACTTCTTGCTTTAGGCACACGTTCAACGCACAGTTCAAGAGCAGTTTATCTAAGCTTAATGTAAGTAAAAGTGCAGTGTGGGATCAGCGTGCCATTTGTGTCGGTTTTCTTCAGGAGGGGGAGAAGAAAAAAAGAAATAAAGTGCCGTAATAGGTTGAACTCTCGTCGGAGCAGCGGAATTGTTTCGCAGCTCTTTAACGCAGCCCTTTGGGCAGCCCCACGTTTACCTCGGGAAAGGACCGTACGAGTAGGCAAGACGCGAAGTTTCTCTTTGCACTGATATTATTTCGAGCTCTTTTAGAGGAAGGAACGGCTGTGGGTTGTGCCGGGAGCTGGGCATGAGAGGCTGGAGGCTCAGCCGGATCAGCCCCCTTTGCAGCTGAACGCCTTCGCTCAGCATCCCCAGCTCGGGCTGCCTTTACTTACTCACTTCGATATTACTTCTCGATTACGTGCGGTGCAAACCAGCTTTTTGATTAACAAACCGGCAGAGCGTTGGTTAAGAACACTTAAACTTCAAAAAAAGAGAAAAAAATATCCCCCTGGGAAGTGGGCTCTGAATTGGTTAATAATGTGCAGTACTTGCTAAATTGCTGACTTCCAGATGTGGAAAATATCTTTCTTGTTTAGGACCTACGTAACCTGATTGGATTACGACAGAAGCGTCACATTGGAAGGCTTTTGAGTGATGATTTAATTAACCATACAGTAGAAAGCTGTATTTGCCAGGAAACCCCTTCCATATTTGCATAACCAATCCCTTCAGTGCAAAGGTGGAGTCTGGACTTCTTTTTTTTTTTTTTTTTCCCTTTTTTTTTTTTTAATATATGTAATTTTATTTTAATTTTAATACTTGCAAAAGGTGAAAAACTTGTAACCTCCCTGAAGTTCAGTCCCACGCGTTACTTGTCCACGCTGTCTCTCTGCTCATTCAGCTACTTCCAAGGAAGAGCAGAGCCAGGAAAAGAGCCCATCTCACCCCTGATCCATATCTGTGAACAAAACAGATAGACTGTAAGATCTCAGCACGTTTGGTTGGTGGTTCTTTTTTTTTTTTTTCCTCAGATTTAGCTGACTATTCAAATAACCTGGATGAGCGCTGAAATGAAAGGGAGGAGGAAGGAAAAAAAGAAAAGGGGAAAAAAAAAAAAAGCCCTAAAAGAAACGCGTTAAGGATAAAAATAAAACAGCACCAAAACAAGCCAGGGAGCTTATTTGCAGTGCCCGAACAGAGTTTAGTTTCTAGGCTTTATGTTAGGGTAAGTTTTCCCCGCCGCAAGATGCGGGAGCTCCGCGCGGGGCTGCGGAGCGGGACGGTGCGGGGCAGGATGCGGCCCCTCGCCGGCTCCGCGGGCGGGCGAGCGGGGGGGACCCCGGCGGGGGAGAACCGCCAGGGATCCCGCCCGAGGATGGGAGAACCGGCAGGGATCCAGCCTGGGGGCAGGGGATCCGGCGGGATCCTGCTGGGGAGGGGGCGGGGGATTCCGCCTGGGGGGAGGGAAAG
>JAWWES010000171.1:2976934-3015237 GCA_035583135.1 Lophotriccus pileatus
TTTTTTTTCCTTTTTTTTTTTTTTCTTTTTTTTTTTTTTTTTTTTGTGCCTAACAGAGAAGACACAGTAGATGCACCGTTAGCTGAACCCCTGACACGGCGGTCTTTTGAATGCCTTAGGTATGATTTCACTTTCGCTCACATCAATGCTGACCTGAATGCCTTTCATATCTGATCCGCTGTGTCTCTCCCAGTAAACATCCCCTGAGGGGAGAACAAAGAAAGGAGCTCTTCTTCTTCTTAATCACAATTCAGCCCATTCACCGCCGGCAGGCTACATTTGCATTCTGCAACAGAAAGCCAAGATGAAAAGAAAAAAAAAAGAGAGTGAGAAGAAGGGGGGAAAAAGCAGAAGGGTGGAGGCTGAGTAAAATAACTTAGGTGTTTGTAGCTGTTTGTTGGGCTTCCCCTAGTTACAAGCCTTATATAGATCCTGCTCTACCCAGCCTTGGCTCTTCTGACAGGCAGATAGTGTTACAAGATGGCATGCCTGTACTATTCATGGCCACTCGCTCTAACACTTGAGGTAGAAAGTGTCAGAGAGGGATCAAATTCTACTCTGAGAAGTCTGTTATAGTTAGGGTCAGGTGTGTGTACTCTCAGCTCTTGACTGCTGCCTATTATTTTGTTTTAATTACTATTATTGTTTACTCACCATGACCTTGGGGAGCGGGGGTGGCAGGGGGCGAAGCAGCTTTGGCGGGGCAAAAATCGCCCGCTCCCCAGTTGAAATGTCATTTTTTTCCCCCTATATTTTTTTTTATTATTATTTATTTTTGGCGAAGTGTTGGGCTGGGTGTTATTGCGGCTGGCCGGGCCGGGGGCCGCGGCGGTGGCCGCGGTGGTGGCGGTGGCGGTGGCGAGGGTGTCCCCGGGCTGGCGACCGGCCCGGGCTGCCCCGACCCGGCGGGGGAAAAGCAGCGACTCAACGAATCCTCGCCGGCACCAGAAAATGCACACGGAGGAGGAGGAGGAGGAAGGCGAGATTTGTGGAAGTTTCTGTAGCCGGGCTCCCTCGTGGAGTTTCGTAGTCACGTTCATGTGCATTTTCCGGCTGTCCCCCCCTCCCCGTGCCTGAGTGTGTCCCCCCCATATCTGCCTGTTTGTTTGTTCCGCAGAAGCTCTTCTGTGCTTTTAATCAGACAGTTTTCTAGAAAAATAGTAAGGTCTTTGGTCGTAGCCACTTTTTTCTCACCAAGAGAAGGTTTATTTATAACTGGATCCTGCTTACCGAGAAGTATTTAAGCCCTTTCAGGCAGAGCTGTCAAAATTTCCTGTGTTGTTTGCCTCTATTTGCAACATGTAAAAAGTAATATGCAGTTGCTGGTGTTGGAATAACCGGGGTAGTGCAGAAATCTCAAGTGACAAGTTTTCAACTACACTATCTCCTGCCGACCAAACTGTCATTTTTATTTTTTTTTCCCCAGAAACCACTTTTAAGATCCTAACAGGTTTTTTTTTTCCCCCCCATCAGCAAATAGATTAAACGTGCTAAAGCAACTTCGAAAGGGAAGAACAGTTTGAACAATGAGGAGCGGGAGGGATGTCTTATTTTCCTGTAGCTGCTATGGCAGATTTCACTCATAAGGAGCACACTAACCGAGATGTTACCAGTTGAACAGAAGCATGTGACACAGATTCCTGATTTTTTCCCAGAAGATTTACAGAATTTACAAAAAGAGATTATCTCTACACCTTCCACCCTCCTAACCACCCCCATGACCCAAGCAATGGAGGATTTAGGCAGATTTACTTCAGTAAACACCTTTGGACACTTGGGGAAAAGTAGGAGTCTGTTTGCAAAAGCAAGCTTTTGTTAAGTGAGGTGCTGGATAATGCTTTACCAAGCAGCTGTGATATTAACCTACCCAGTAATGCTGGAAAAAGCCTTAACTCCTTGTGCACTCCGGGGCCCTGCCTGGCTGAGGCCCTTCAGGTACTGGGCCTGGAGGGGGGAGATTGGGGCATATGGGGGGGACAAGTGAGGAGGTGGCATTGCTGAAGCCACAGAAACCGCTCAGCCTGACACATCTTTTACTTGGTGGCAGCTGAAGCTTTCGAGGTCGATCCATCAGAGACAGGGCTTGGAAGAGCTGGCAGGCATGGCCAGGAGAGCCTCCTCCAGCAGTGAGGGGTTACCTGTGTGTGCATGCCCACACACACATGCACTCTCTGTATCTTCCCCCCAAGATGTAACATATCCCAAACCCTCTCTAGGAACGTTCCCAAGCACTGCTAAGGGAGGAAGGTCAGTTTAGGATTCGCACTTGAGCAGCAGAATAGCTGAGAAGTTGCGCCGGCAAACCTGTACAAGTGGCTTCCCGTGAGCTCCCAGGCTCCAAAAGAAAGCCACCAGCTTTCTGGGAGCTTCTCATCCTAACAAGTGAACTTTTTTGGCTTCTTCCTGCTCTTTTCTGAGCCATTAGAAGCACGAGCTAGTAAGTTAGTTATTTTTGCTGGGCATAAGAATAACTTTCCAGGTGTTTCTTTTTTTTTTAGCTGGAATAAGATTGCTTCATTTGGGGATTTTTGTTGTCAAGGGTTGGTTTTTTTTTTTCTTTCCTTTTTTTTTTTTTCTTTTTTTTTAAAGTGTAGGTGTCAATGCTAGAGCAGCCACAAATGTGTGAGAAAGCAAAGGGTATGAGACATGACAGAATTAAAGGTGTTTGCTATGTTGTTACCCGTGTGTCAAGCTGCAAGCTCCCTTTGTCACAGCCTCCTGGAGATTTGATAGTGCGGATCCGCTTCCTTTCCAAGTGATACAGCAGTTTCTAACCGGGGGTTTTAATGGTGGTGCAGTCATTGCTATTGCATTTGCCTCCCCAAATGCATTTAAACACCTCCACATCGCACACACCCCATTACTCCCACCTTACACAAGGGTGCTGTGCTCTCGAGCACCAGGACAGCAGCCATAGCATTACAGTCTCTGGCATGGAGCATCGTTTGGCAGGAATGTCATCTGCCAAATCATCCCATAATTACGTTTTATGTTATTTGTATGAATGACCAAGCATGCAGTATTCCTTTTGAAATCAAAGGAAGGCTTAAAACGCGTTTTTGAATACTTTCAGACCATGGTCAGGTCACAGTTTGGGAGTTGAATTAAACTGATCTCATTTGTGATCTAATTGAGGTTGGCAACAACCTTAGCAGTAGCAATAACATACAAATACAAATCAAAGAGCAGAATTCAGCAAATCAGATCTTTTGCTCGAATCCTGCCTGGGAGTTATTCTCCGACTGCCAACAGAGAAGTTAAACTTTGTCCTGCTTCTCAGCGGCAGTGCGAGCCTTGCATATTTTTCGGGTCTTTGACAGGAAAGTTGGGTCGGAGGGATGGGGACACAAAGGCGAGAAGGGAACTGGTGCCTCCTCGGACAGGAGTAAAGCACAGCGACTCGTCACGTATGTTTCTGGAGAGCCCAGTGGCAGCAGGCGCAGGAGGCGTAACGGGGGAATATGGTTAGGAAGGGCTGGGAAGAGGAATAGGTCGCTGCAAACAGATTATTCCAAGCGGAAAGTCGAGGCAGCTCCCTATCTTTACATCTATCGCTGCGGATTCCAGGAATGTAATTACCAGCGTGGTTGCGAATTGTTGACAAATTTCCCCGGCTCTGTCGGGACCGGGTGTTGCGAGCGGCGGGGCTGCAGCCGCGGCAGCGGCCCCGACGTGCGGGAGCCGTGCGGGGCAGCGGGGCCGGGGCGGCCCCGGGGCGGAGCGGGGCGGCTCCCCCCGAGCAGGGCGTCCCTGACTCAGAGCCCCCCCCCCGCCCCAAGCCGGGATGCTGCGGGTCAGGTCCCCCGGGATCCCCCCCTCCTCCGTGCAGGCGGGGACCCCCGCGCCCGCCCCGCAGGTTGGGGGGGAGCTCGGCAGGGCACGGACCGGGAGCCGCCGCCCCCGGGGAGCATCACTCCCCCCTCGGCCCCCCCCGGGCCGCGCCGTGCGGAGCGGGGCTGGAGGCGCGACCGCCGCCGCGATGCGCTGGGGCGGGGGGAGCGCGGAGCCGCCTCGGCCCCCCTTCCCCGGCCCCGGGGCAGAGGTGTGAACCGCCTCCGTGGGGCGGCGGACGGGGCACACACCCCCGCCGCGTCCCGGCGCTGCCGGGCGAGCCGCTCCCGGGGCAGAGGTGCGAACCCCTCCCGGCACGCCGCTCCCGGGATGTTGGTCCCCACTCGCCCCCCTCGGCCCCGGCCGCGCTCCCGCGGCGGCGCAGCCCCGAACTTCGTTCCCAGGAGGGAGGGAGCGGAGGGGAAGCGGCTCGGCGCTGCCTGAGCTCCTCCCGGCTCGGGGTTTCAAGTCTGTCCTCAACTCCCCCTCCCCGCTCCCCTCCTCCGGGTCATTATTTTCTTTGACTAAAACCTGTTTACTCGCCTCTTTGTTTTTTGACGTTAAACGAGTTTCCATCTCCTACTCCTGCGGATCTCTAAGAAATAGATAAACCATTATATTTCCCCCTTCCCCCCTCCCGCTCGTATTTTAAAGCAGCGATCCTGACAGCAGTACTATTATTGCACTTTATGTTTTAGTGGATGTTTGCTGTTGCTAGTTACAGCAACACTTATCATAAGACAGCAAGAAAAGAGTAGTCCCTGGTAATTAAAGTAATGAAATATTCATTTACTCTACCTTTTCAGTAGTCTCACAAATTAGGCTGCTACATTTAATGCCTGCACTGCCTCTGTTTTTATTATAATGGCAGCTTTCGCATCTGCAATTAGGACTAATTCTGACAGTTACAATTTCTGAGGGATGGTAAACAGTGAACGAGATGTGCAGCAGTGGTATTACACGTGAAAAGCCCTTGTCTCTTTAACCTTGTTGTTTTTTTTTCTCGCAGAGGTTACCTTTTCCCGATGGTGCAAAATCGACTTGACATAACTGTTCATCAGTTTCAGGGTTTTCCCTGGAGGTATTTGCATCAAATCAGCCCAGTCAAGCTTCAAGTTGAAATTGGCAGCCCAGAAACTGACAGGGTAGGGACTGGGAAAGAGACAGCTAAAGTGCAGGCAGCGAGCTGACAGCAGCGGCGGGCAGGCAGGGGGAGAGGGCTCAGCACCCGGGGCTGCCGCCCCCCACTCCCCCCGGTCACCCCCGGTCCCCCCTGAGCCACCGCGGAGGGGCCAAGCGCTGGAAGCCCGCCCCGGTCCCACGAGGAGGCCAGTTGGGGAGGGGGGGGGGGTGTATGTCAAAAAAAACCCCCCATAGATTGGGGGGGGGAAAGTGTTGTGAAAGACAGAGAAGTGCTGAGCTGAAGTTGCTGTTGCTAACAAGCTTATTTTGCTGCGGTTCTTTGCGGAGCGGTGTCGTGTTTATGCACTACGACTGTTAAGAGAAGTGACGGAGAAGGTTGTTAATACCAATGAAAACATATTTTGATCAGCTAAAAAAACCCAACACCCAACCCAGAGAGACGTTCATCTGCAAAGATAATTGCATTAGAATCAAAACAAACATTTCCTTGAGTGTGTTATTTCATTTATCCTCTGTCACGAGGAGGGGGGGGTGTCTCTAAGTAGGACGATGTGAAAATTAATTTTTAATAGATTATTGGACAAATTGGGATTGTTCCCCGTGACATCCCCCCCACCCTGAAAGAATTTTACTTCTTTGAAAATAATTCCAAATCTTACATAGCTTGGAAGGCAGCAGCGCATCAAGGAACAGGCAACACCACCAAGACCCATTCCCTCCTTAAAGGTGAAAAAGAGCAAAACTGTGTTACTTTCCTGAGGAGGAAATCTGAAAATATATATATATATATATATTTCTCCCTAAATATATATCTGTAGTCTTTACCAGATGATTAAAAATCCCTCTCACTTTCCCTACCAGACTTGTGCTAAAGTAAGCCTTGCTTTCAAACAGTTTTTCAGCTGTGTGTGTGACAGGCATTGGCTGATCTGCTGATGCCCATTCGACAGGCACTGTTGAGCTAAAGTGGTGTGACGGCACAGTTTTGTTAAGCTGTGAACAAAGGGCTGGAGATGCCTCGCTGGCATCATCCATGTGCATATTGGCCTTGTCACAGTTTTGCTTGATTTAATGCTCTGTTTATTCCTAGATATTAGAACTTAAATTCCAAACAATATGTTTTCATATACTACACACAAACTTTATTTTAAAAGCTTTTGCTCCCCAGAACCACAGATTTGTTTGTCTGCCCAACATCCATGAGGCAAACATTTAAAACGTAGCTCCCAGAAAAATAGGTGGCCGGTAGCCTCTTAACTGTTATCCAGTTAAAAAATGGGATTTCAGTTTTTAAAAGTCTTAGAAGGGTAAAAGATTTATTTCTTCTTTGATCATTTGTTGAGAGTTGTTATTTATTTCAACAGTGGATTTTCTTATAAGCTCCTAAGGAGAGGTTACCCCGTGTGCAGGCAGGGCCTGGGATGGACTTTTCCAGTGCCATATCATCCCAGCGGTGTTGCTGGGATAAAAGCAATGTCTTGCAAATACCTGTAAGCATAGTCAGAGGACTACTGGCAGGAAGAAAGACAGCTGAGTTATAGCAGGTTAGTGGAAGGGAGCAGGAAACTGGATTAAGATTAAAATACATATATATATGTTCATTAGGTGGCCACAACTTTATATCTCAGCAGTTCATCAAGAGAAAAACGTGAGCATGTGGAGCTATATTTAGGTTTGGTTCTCTTCTTTTAAAGATGCCTTAGGCTTTATCTGCAGAAAGTTTCAGTTTTTTCCTCCCCTTTTTCGTCGCCTTTTTAAACTCTCTTCAGGTTTGCTGCAAGTGTTTGCTCAGAGATTAGTTAGCCAGCTTCCATGGCAGAGGTAGCCCTGGGAGGCAGCTCGTTGCTGGGAGGAATGCTCAGTAGGTCAGGGCATGAAGATAGAAGGAGCTGCCCAACTGAGGCCGGGGATCAGGTATTTTCCTCTTTGTCTCCCATCAGAGACAAAGTGCTTATGGAAAGGTTTGTGGTGAGACATCAAATCCCAGCAGGAGCACAGATGTTCCCACTTTTACAGGCTTACCAATGAACATTTCAGCTTTAACAAGTTTATGGAATAAAAGATTTTTTTTTTTTTTTTCCTTAGTAGATGCAGCATCTTAGTTGGATTGTGTAAAGATTGTATTGCTCCAGCCACTCAGGGTTCTTTGGTCCAGGGCACGGTGCTTTACTCGAGGGCTATGAGTAAGGGATGGCAGAGCGGGAAGGAGTGGGAGGAGGGAGCGCTCAGCAAAATGAAAGTATTCCTTCTCCAAACAGTGCAGTCTAGAGCCTAAATCTCAAATTGAATCTGCTGGGCAAAACCTGTACAATTTTTCTACCTGCCCTCAGTCTGCTTCCTTTCAGGGATGACAGTTTTACTAACTGAAATGAATGGGCTCGCTCGCTCCGGTACCTTTTCTCAGTCCGCGTTTACATCGAGTACTTCAAACAGAGAGCTGGGTGATATATGTAGGGGGACAGCTTGCACAGAATAAGCTTTAATGGTTAATTTTTGTATAGCTTTATAAATGAAAGGGACTTAAACCTACTAGCAGTATAGATCACAAGACCTTATGTGGTCTATTCTTCTCTAGATGCACAAGAGATTTACGTGCCTAAGTCCCATAAGAGTTAATGGGAGTTACGCATGTAAATCTCTTCCACAGTGAGATAATAGACCCTTTTATGTATGGATAGCTGGATTCTTACAAAAATCACCTACTGAACAGTGGACTTTATGTCCTGCCCTCTTAACAAATATTTATAAAGCAAGCAGGCCAGCAGATGAGACCAGGAGCCCCCCAAGTTGCCTTCAAACCACACTGACCCCAGTGCCCCCATGAAGGGTCGCAGTGTGGGAGCCAGCCCCAGGTCTGCCTTGTCCCTTTGGTTCTGTGTCCTGTTTTCTGTCCACTGTGGATGATAGCTCAGGTCTGGTGGCAATAGGGTCTCACAGAGTCTGTTGTGGTGTCTCACTTCCTGGCAAGTCCTACTTGTTGGACGCTTCTTGTTCTGTGGATTGCACAGGAGATGGTGAGGGGAAGCTACCACCTCTCTTCTGGGAATGCTCTCCGCCAGGATAACTGTCAGGATGCGCCCTTCCTGCATCCATTCACCTCATCTCACCTGTACTGGGAGATTTACAGCCCCAAGGTGGGAGACACCTAGCAGGACTGTCCCAGGCCGCTGGTAGAGCGTGGTGGTGGTGGCTCTGTCTCCCAAAGCCCAGGTGCTGCTAGTGCTGCACATCTGCTCCCTTCCCGCTCCGGTGCGACCTCCCTCCCCGGGAAAGCAAGCAGGCTTTGCCTCCGAAGGGCTCGGTCTCGCGCTTCTCCGTGGGGATATATATAACTTGGACGATCTGTATCTGCCAGCCATGAGTCAGATCGAGATCTTTTTCCCCTGTAACGTGTAGCTGGAGATAGCCGGTGCCACAGCACACGCGTGTCAGGAACGATCCCCGGGTTTTATGAACCGCGGCTCTTTTTGCCATCATTGTTTCTTTCCATCACTCGCCTGCTCCTTCCCGATAGCGATCTGAGGGAGTTGGGCAAGCTGCAGACTTGCCAGCCCTCAGCTCCCAGGCCTGGCAAAGCGCACTCTGAAAAAAATAAAAACCCCTCCAACCCTCACGCCGTGAGACTATCAGATTAAATCCAAGGGTTTCTACCAGCACTGGGATGGGAAAAGCCCATTGTTTGTTGATTATCGTATCATCAGCCCCGGCTGATATGAGGATGCTCAAGGAAAACACACTTCGGTTACAGTTGATTTTCAGATTCCAAAATGGTGCTGCAAAGTCTGTGCATGCCTAATTATATTTTATGCTAGGCTGTGCAATACAAAATGTATGCTGCAGCAATCAGTGAGTTAACAGTATCAATCAATTTGTAAACAGATGAAGTCACTCATTCCCAAACTGGTTTTCCAAAAACAATTACTAAATTACAATAGAAAAAAATTGTACAGTTACTGTATTTGTGTGCTGTGTTACAATCAACATACCAGGGAAACAAAACAATTTAATGCAGAAAAATCATCATTCATCTACATTATAATTGCTTCTTTTTCACATCTACAGGGCGGTTAATTAAAATTGTGATTAAATGCGGTCGCGCTGCCTAAGATGTCTTGCCCAAAACAGGTGGTACAGAATTTAAAAGTAAAAAAAATGTAATTAGCATTGGAAATTGAGAAATTGCCTGTAAGAATCAGTGTTAATTTCAGTCAGTGATGAGGTAATTTATAAATGAATGCAGTGGAGGCTGTGCAAATGCACAATTGCCTTCCTGCCTATTCTTAGCATTCTCAGCATGCAGGTGAAAATGTTTTCAAAATATTGAGGTAATTTGAAAATCAATCCGTGCATTCCGTATCTTTCTTCCTCCCCAGTCGCAGCAAACGCTGAATGAATGCTGCCAGAGATGGCACAATGCATCAGTTCTGCACTTTTTGGGGAGTGATATATTCCGTGTGTCGTGGCATCAGCTAGAGTTTAACTAAACAAAATGTTTGGCTAAGATCCTTTACAAAGGCCAAAAATGTCGACTGAAGTCCCCGGTAATCCTGAATGTCTTCAGATACTGTGTGTGTTTAAATGATGTGGTATCAAAAAAAAGTAACAGCAACCTGCAGTGAGTTGAAATAGTGCAGCAGAGATACCGCGAAATAAAAGAGATGCTAATATGGCATGGAAATCATAATGATTTCTAGTTTAAAATTAGTACAGCACACTCGAAAAGCCTCAGTAGTACCGTTGCTTTCGGTAGAAACTCTCTTTTTCAACATGCATTTCAAATTTCAACCCGCAACCATGAAAGAATTGTTAACTAGGTTATGCATACAGAGATTTTCCCCGAGATGAACTTTGTTTATCGGTGTTTTGGTGCTTCCTCTAAACTTTCAGCTAGCAAATGAGAAATGCTAATTCCCAACAACAACAAAAAAAATACGACCTGCAGATACAAAAAGCTGGAGGCAAACCTGACAACAAACAGATATTAAAGATTTAAAATCTTCTTGACAGTCAAAAAAAAAAAAAAATAATCCAAGGCGCACATTGCTGGAACTGACATTTCCATGACTTGAACAGTCCTTGTCCCCCTGCTCGACTCCACACAGAGCCCCAGCTTAGTTATCCCCCCATACATTCAAAAATAACTCAGACTTATGATAACGTCGATCGCTGGGCTGGAATATGTGGAAGCAGTTGGAGTTTTGGAGCAGGAACATACAGGTGTTGGTATCAGGTTGCTGTAAAACACGTGCATGGTGGCTTTTGAACAGAACATGCTTTAATTAAAGCAAGCTGGTCTTCCTGCAGAAAGCCTGATCTACCCATGTAATTTAACTATTGAAGCCCTTTCTATTAATTTTTCCTTGACATATAATAATGAACTTTTCTTCTGGCTGACACTTGGCTGGTTGTGTTTTTTTGTTTTTTGTTTTTTTTTCCTTTTGATAAGCCCTGTGCACTTCAGAAGAGATTTCGATGCTATTTAATTTACTCATACAAAAACCCCTGCAAAGGGATTAGGCCCTTGAAGGGACAAGGGTAAGGCCACGCCATGCTGGTCCGTGTTGGACTGCTGGGATGTTGTGAGGAGGCTGCAGCCCAGCCAGGCAGAGGACACATGTGGGTCCTGTGGTGGGATGTTATCCCAGCCCCAGCTCTGTGCAGCTTCAAGTGCCATGTGCGCTCTCTGGCAAGTCAATTAACCTCACTGTGCTCATTTTCTATGTCCATGAGATGGGGAAATACCACCAAACTCATCCACAGGGCTTTTGCAGAGCTTAATATCTTTAAAGTACTCTGCCATTCTCCGGGACTGAGGAAGAGCAAGGATCATTCGTTGTTTCGTCAGAGGGCGAGGGGATGCCAAGGAATTTGTCTGAGAAAATTACAAATGTATGTTCCTAATAACCAGATTCTCAGAGTTTATTATACAACTGGTTATTTTAATTTAGAAGATGATATTGCTTTTAACTGCCCCCCCTCCCCAGTTTTCTGCCACTGAATATAAAGAAGGGAATGGTAATCACTGAAGCAATGATGATTATTGACTGAAAGGTATTTTACAATGTGAGCTCCGTTATGTGGAGCTTAGCAAGCAGCTGCACTGGTGCATTTGAGCTCCTTATTTTGGTATAGGGGCTCTAAAAATACATCAAAATACCAGTGAACTGGCATAGGTGCAAATCCTAACCCGACTGCAGTCCACGGGGGTGGCCGGGTGACTTTGGGGAACACAGATCAGCAAAGACAGGTTTGATGCTTGTGGCTGGTTTTAGTGTAAAACTGTAGGATCAAGCTGGTTTGGAAATTCAGCCCCATCAAGCCAAGCCTAAGTTTGGGCTTTTTCTTTTCTGTCTTGTGTGAACTCAAAGGAAAGCAGGAGCTCAGGTACTGCTCTGCTGCCACAGGCTAGTCCTCAACACCAGCTACATCTTTGGATTTTTCTGGGCCTGTTCCCACGAGGAAAGACCAAATGCCATGAGAAACATGAGCAGGATTTGGCCCCGAACAGGCAGTGCTTACTAGTGGATAAACTGAGCCATGGCCATTGTAGTGGTGGGGAAGTGCAGTGAAGGAAAAGTAGCTTCGCGGATTCCTAAAATAGAAAGTAAGCGTAAATATTTCTACTTTGCTTGTCAGATTTCAATCACCTCTCAAAACAACTGAGCTTCTTGATTTAATTAATTACAGCTTGGCTTTTTTTTTTTTTTTTTTTGAGTTGGGTTTTTGTTTTGGTGTTTTTTTTTTTTTTGCTGTGTGTGTGTCTTCGGAAAGAGCCAAAAGAAAATTTCCTCTTTGTTTCCCCTTTGGAACTACTGGAGCTTTCCTCAGGTTTTAACTCTTCCTCTACACCAACACCCTCAGCCTTCCTTTTTCTATGCTCGTCTTATCGCTGCTGTCCCATGGCAAGCCCCAAAGCCTGGAACATTTTGTAACGACTATGTGACAAATTGTTGGGCTTTTATTCACGTCGGACATCTTTTGCCAGGATTGCTTGTTGTTTTTTCTGTTTGGCTGTGTCATGGGACCAAAGGTGGCTGCTTTTGTGCAGCATGTCAAATCTGGTTAACATGCAGCCATTTATCTTTAAAACCCACTCCTGCACAATGGCAGGGGTGTATTGGGCCACTTGTATGGGCTCCAAGCATCAAACATATATATATATATATATATATACAAAATTTTCTCAGTGCCATCCTCTCTATATGTGTGGATGCACCTCAGGCTGAGGCACTGCGGTGAGCAGGTCATGCAGCAGACAAGATGTTTCATAATTTTGGGAACCTTTTAGAGACAAATTGTACAGGGCAAGTGTAGTGTAACTGAACTGCTGGTTGCCCAGTGAAGTGTAGAAAATCAGATACAGCACAGCCTGAAAGAATGAAACGAGAATTCATATCTATGTATATACACGGTACTTTATAAACAATTCATATACAGAGAAAAACACATTTATTCCCTTTTTCTCTGCTTATATTTGAGGATTGTACGTGGTGTGTGTGTGTATAAATGTGTTTATGTGCATGGTATATATTCATACAAATAATATGCCACAGGATATGGGAACAGTTGTATGTGAGATGCATTTATATGCATAAGTGGTAGGTTTGCAGGTTAATGCCTCCTTGACTCTCTGTGTGTGTGAGTAAATGAAGGAAAGGTGCTCAGCACGATGAAAAGACAAATTATCCTAGAAATAAAATAAAAAATCCCCAAACTTCCACAGCAAAGTTTGCAGCTTTAGGTGCTTTTCCGATGTTTAAGTCACACAGAAGCATTTCTGATGAACATGATTTCCTTACAGATACAGCGATAATTACCAAATAAAGAGGCTGGGAAAGAATTAGGAAAGTTTGATTCACCAGGAAAATGAGGGTTGGCTGCTAAGTCTTGGTGCCTTTTTGCAGTTGAAGCATTTGGATAGCGGGACTCAATGTTTTTTTAATGATTTGCTGTGTTGTGTAATAATTATACATATAGTGCAGTGAGGTTACTTGGAGGAACACAGCACTATGTATGTTTTTGGTTTTTGTTTTTTTGTTGTTTTTTTTTTTGAGTAAAGGACCCAGGAGGTTGCTTTTCACTTTGAAAACAATCCCTAATATCAGGAAAATGCTCTGTTTGTTTATGCGTACATAATGCAAGTTTGTCCGCCTGGGAACTGCAGCAAATGGGAGAAGTATGCATGGATTTCACAGGTAACAGGATTACGTGGGCACATAATTGATCCATTTGGAGAAAAAAATGACAGTGCTCTAAAGATGCCTAGGCTTTGGAGATGGAGTTTATGAAACAGGCATTTGTAAATTCAAAGGAATCAATATGTCAATTTTATTACATCTCAGGACCAGCTGGGCATTAAAGGAACAGTAGCCTTTTTAAAATTGCAGCTGCGTATTCTTGCATTGTGTACCTTTCTTAAAAGGCTTTGAATCTCAGAAAATGTACTTTTAGCAGCGCTTTGCACCTTTTCAGTGACCGGTTTGCGCGGACAAAAAAAAAAGACACAAAACATTACATTGTGTTAAGTTTTCCTCTTAAGCCGCGGTTGGTTAAAACTGCCAGGCTTCAATTACACCGTGCAAAAATCTTACTAATAAATATACACGTGGAAGGAGGCGAATGCCTGTTCCCATCCCAAAGGTCAAAAACAGTATTTGAGGTTTTAACATCGAGGGCTCAGCACATGTTGCAGAGGCAGCATCATAACATGAGACACCTGAAAGGGTCCATTAAAGACCGCACGTGAAATATGGTCCGAATCATTGTAAACCGAGATCTTCTCTTTCCCTCTCACTTGGAGTTTAAACCCTGAGATTATTAAATTTAGTGCAAAGCTTAGTGTTTTTTTTTTTTTTCCAAGGGACAGCCGTCTTCAGCTGTCCAGATTTGGAAACGCAACTTTTCACACAAATTTGCAACATGCAGGGTGGAGAGAGATGTTGAATGGAATTTGGGTTGCAGCGGTGGTTGCTGCCTGTGAACTCTCAAGGCCAACCCAAAGAGGTTCTAAAGCCCAAAGATGCATTCTCAAGGAATTAATATTTTTTCTTTTGGAGAGTAGGTGAACCAAGGAGCAATTGTGGCTTTCCAGAATATGTTGCACACTCCTCTGCCTGAAAGGCATTTGATTGAGCGACTGTGCCAGTAAAACCCATGTATGTCTAAAGCTCTCAGGAGATACCATGTTGACTTCTCTGCTCTGCTTGCTGGTGATGTTGCTGTGTACTTGATGGCCACAGCCTATTCTGCAGCTCCAAACTGATTATTAACATTGCCAAAGCAATCACTGATTTGGGGTACCTGGCTCTGGACACCTCTAGAGGTTCAACACATCTGAAAGTACACTTAAAAATATTTGAGTTTTTGAGGATTGATGGCCACTGCTCCCTGAGACTTCTCTGCCTCCTCTTTTATCATGATCCTCTCTGATCTTCTATAATGTTCCTCCATCTCCTTGTGCATAGTTTCTTTTCTTTTGCACAGTTCCTTTGTCTTTGAGCTCACACTTCTCAGGCCAGCCTGGCTACAGACAAGGTCTCTGTATGGTATCCCAACCTGCTCAGTAATTCTACTTTTTCCTGCTTGAGAATCTCTACTTTCCATAAGGTATGGCTACATACCCATAGTGTTTCTCCAGGGCCCTGCTAACATTTAACCATGTAAATGTAAATTAGATTATGTGGGGTCCCACCATAATTGGGCTTATTATCATCACAGAATCATAGAATGGTTTGGGTTGGAAGGGACCTTAAAGATCTTCTAGTTCTAATCAGTGTATAAAATAGGTAGAGTACTTTATATATACTTACACTCTGCTATAGCTTCACCTTCCCTGAACAGAAGCATGAATATGAAAGAATAAAGGGTCAAATTTTCCCTGAAAGAGCATGGAAAAGCAGACACAAACAATACCAGCTAGTTAAGCAGTGTTTTGTGGTCACAGACTTACCATGAATTACAACTTTATTATGCAATTACGTACTTTCAAAGCATTTAAAAAAAAATATTCATGTACAAAGGAAGACATGGAAAAAGAGGTTGACGGTGTTTTCACAAAAATTTTTGGCGTTGTAGAAAGTACAGATGATCTGCTCAGAACTCATGTGGATACAGATAAATGGAGTTGAGAGAAACTACATAAACTCAATAGATAGAAGCTTACAAAACTTTAGAGGTGAGACTTCCTTTCAGTGTAGCTTTGGCTGTGTGCTTGGGTGTGAAAGGTATGATGTTGGATGGGGCTTGGAGAAACCTGGTCTAGTGGAAGGTGTCCCTGTCCATGGCAGAGGGTTGAAACTGGATGATCTTTTAGGTCCGTTTCAACCCAAACCATTCTGTGACGCTGTGTACGCACCTTTTTCATCTCAGCATCTTCTACTAGTGATGAGATGCCGAGATAAGCCTTAGAAGTAACTAAATTAGCACTCTTCAAGCTCCGCTGCAATCTCCACTCAAAAGGTCACCCCTTTCCATGCTTGCTAGAGGAGAGTAAAGCGTGGTAAGAAGAGTTGAAGGGACTTGGTCAAGGCCTCCCAGCTGGAGTCGGCTGGAACTAAAAACCTAGGATCAATAAAAGCAGAGGTCACATTATGATCCCAGTTACTCCTGCACAATCCGCGGGCAGCCTTTATATTTTGTCCATTCTCTGGGTCTTAACTCTGGAAGCAAAACAAGGCTTCCCAACGACATGGCGGAAAAACGGCAAAGCGAAACCCCGCCATCGACCTGATTGATGGCTCTTCCACCGAGATCATAACAGCTTCTTCAGAGACTTTTGCAGTCTCTGTAGAAGTGCGGGAGGCACTGCCAATATCCGCAGATCATTGGCATGATAGACCGTAACGGCTTCTTCAGAGCCGTTCCGGTCCATCGTGTCAATGCGTACTCGGGGAGTCCTCAGTGCATGGATCATTGACACGGCACTACATAACGGCTCCTTAGAAGCCATTACTGGGTATCAAGTCAATGCATACTTAGGGAGCCCTTAATGCACGGACCCACGCAAGTTGACTTGCTCTGAATACTAACAATCCCGTGGAAGAGTAGTTACTGCGCATGGCGTTGAGGGAGGTTATTAATGCCCGCCTGTGAGAGCCTGGCTCGCGCGCCGCGCTCCCAACTCTTCGCCGGAGAGGTTACGGCTGCTCCCGAGCCAGAGCGCTGCACGGGAGGGCCCGGAGTCTCTGAACTTTCCCTCCTCCGCTGACATCTTTTTACTTCATAAAATATGTAAAAAGCAGAAACGCTCTCGATTTGAGATTGGAGAGCCAAGAGGCAGCCTGGGATGAAACATTTAAGGTTAAAGCCTGGAGAATAAGCGGTTGCACTGGGAATGCTGGCAGACCTTTACACACGGAGCAATAGTTCTACATGTTTTACCCCTCTCAACTACTTTGCCGTAGTTATCACACATTCCATATGTTTACGATGTTCCTTGAAAGATGCTTGCAAAAATGACCCTTCCGAAGGAGAAATTGTTAAATACCCCACCATCCAGCGAGGAGTTTGTCTGGATTTGTTGACCTGGTCCCTGGGGAGCATCAGCTGAGACTTTCCAAATCATCACCGCGCCTCTGCTTCGACCTGCAAAGGCGCATCCCCTTCCTTTGGCTTCCCCCAGACAAGATATCCCCGTACCGAGTTAAAAATGCTTCTAGTTTGCTGTTGTTGATATTTTTCTTTTGTGTTCTGCTTACTGACTGACATCTGCTATCATGCTAAGCAGGTGTTCCTGTGTAAACGAACGTGCCCTGTTTGTGTTTCGCCATCCTCGCTACTGCGCACCCAAATGAGCAGCATGATTAAGAATCCTGTAAATTTTTGAAAGGAAACGGATGGCTGCCCTACTAGAACATAATTACACCGTTCCAACATCCGCAGCTCACTGCTGCAGCCGAGTTGGAGAACAGCAGAAATTAATAATATATAATAGCATCATTCTTGTAATTTATAAATGAAATAAAGTAGAGAGGAGATTCTGCTGATATGCATTTTCTTCTTAATTCTACAAGACAAAGTATAGATTAGAATTTTACTGGGGTGAAACCTGGCCAGCAATATCACACTAGTTGCAAGTGTAGGGCCTGATTCATGAGAGGGATTTTGCTTAGGGAAAAAAGCTAATATCTTTTATTGGACTAGGGGAAAAAAATGAGTATACAAAGCCCTCCAAAGGCAGCCCCTGATGCAGAGAGGCCAGGAAGCCTCCACAGATCCTCTACCCACTTTTTAGCTTAATTCACTTGTAGGTATTGCAGGAAGACTTTGCTGCATGGTGCAATTTTTTTTCCCTGACTAAAATAATACAGTATCATAGGTCACACCCTCAGAGAGGAGAGAGGATTAATCAGCTAAAGATGTTGTCTAATCTCCTATTTTTGTTGAAAAACAGTGATGTTTTCAAAACCAATATTCTGAGCTGCAGAGATGTTCCAAAGGGCACTGTATTGCAAATCCTTACTCAAGTCAAGCCTTGGACTTGGTGCTCTAATTATGCTTCTCAAGTCTGCTTAAAAAAAGATACAACTTCTGAAGACAAAGATGTATTATTTGTAAAGACTAGGCTGTATGACTTTTTTTTTTTTCCACTGCATGTTAAATGCCTTTTATTTTTCTTCTGTACTTGGCTGGGTGATGGCCCAGCTGATTTCTACTTTTACTGGGATAAACTTAGATGGGAAAGCTACCAAAACCCCTCAACAGTGTTTACTTCCAGGTTAATTAGGGACATTTTTATAAATTTTGACACTGTAAAACTCTAAAGAATGATAACTGCTTTGATGGAAAAGGTCAGCATGGATTCCCCAAGTTTAACCCAGCAAACACAAATGTACACAGAAGTATTTCTGTTGTAAACTAAGGGATATGTTTGAGCCGTATTCTTCTAAAGGGCCCCCTTAATAATTTGTTTCTAAGGAAATATGTGCATATACAGATTTATTTCATTAACAGGTATTTATTTAAGTGGGCTGCACTGTATTTAAATCTCTGAATAGTTTCCATTACTTCCTCAGCTCACTTACTTCAAGTTGACTAATTTTAATAAGGCTAAGGTGCCTAGGGTCTTATTGAGTGTTCAGTTTGATCAATATGGCTAAATTAAAAAAGTGCAAAATATAAGCAAATGTACTCTAACAACTCAGTGAAAAATGTGGAGTGCACCAAACATTGATTAGTGTTCCACAGACATTAATTTGTTGCTTTAAGTACACTAATGCTGCCCAGAAACTGAGTCTACCTCAGGCACACCATCTACCCCTGCGCAGCCCCGCTGGCTTTCAGGGCTCTGCTCTCAACTAAAGGCAGAATTTGGCTCTGCACTGTGCAGAGCCAGCTCTGCACACCCTGGGCTCGCCAAACTCAGCCCATTCCAGGAGGAATAGCATTCCTATACCACTCTCAGAGCAAGCCTGGATCACACTTAAGGGAAGCAGAAGGAGGACAGGCCCGATTATTTGCACGAGTGGAGACTATTTAATAATCATATTCATTATGAATTTGGGGCTATACATCAATTCTATACGTGTATTTTTAAGACAGGCACAGACTCTTAGGGAAGTGGTTCTATGTGCAAGAAGATACTCGGTTTTGCCCTCCCGTAACACCACAATATTATTGTCATAAAAGATTAATGTCAACCCCCACCTGTATTAAATTGCTTTCAGTAGCCCTTGCATTTGTGTCTTTCCACACAAGACAAAACCACTTTTAAAGTAACTACTTGCATCCTCAAGTCGAATTACTGCTAATACTGGGTTGCATTTTATTTTTCAAATGCTTTACTTGCTGTGGTAGGTATTTTTTCCAGTGGATATGATGTTCTGAATAACAATATGGGATCAGGAACTTAATTTTAGGGCAGAAAATAAGGTATACTTCAGAAAATAGGGTCTTCTCATAGTCTTGTTGATAGAGGCTGCACATGTTAATCATATGTTCTTTTTTTTCATACTCCAACAAAACACTGACTTTTCCACATACCAAAAATAATTTGTTTTTCCTTCTCATTCCCTTCTTTTTTCTCGGTTAGCAAAAGCCTGAGATTCTCATACTTTGACATCCAGTGCTTGCACAAACAGTTTTTAATGATTTCTAAATATACTACAATAACTCTTCAACAACTATACTTTTATCTAGTTTTTAACAGTTTCTGATATCTTTCTCGGTTTTTCAGTAGTTTTTCCCCCTACCTGAAGTGTGATCTTTCTGCTTATCTTTAATCTCCTTGGTAAGAGATATTTGCTGTAATAGTTCTTCCTCTCCTTGATACCATCTTTTGTACGTGGCCAAAAAATAATTTCACATGAGCAGAAGCTCAAAAGAGAAAGAAACTGGAGGGAGTTCATGTGTCAAAAAAAAGGAGACTTGAAAGTAAATGCAGACACAATTAGGAAAAGTAAATTCTGTGAAGACGAAGTCAAATATGAAAAGCATTTTTCTAGTTTGAACTGTCCAAATAGAGTTATAAACAGCAGGAACTTTTTTTTTCTTTCTAAATTAAAGCTGGAGCTTTAGCTTCTTAAACTTCAACGGGACAAGTAGAGAACACTGTGCAAAACCAATTTGTAAGTCTCTTAACTAACATCTCAAGTAAGGACTCCAGCCCAAGTGCAGAAGAATTGACTTTTCACGTGTAGCTACGCCAAAAAAAAAATTGCTTGGGGTTTTTTGCTGCTGTTGTTGTTGTTGTTCAGCTTTGGTGCGTGAGAATCTTGATTTTTTTCCAGCGTTTTACATGTTTGGAGTTTTTAATATCAAAGGTATTGCTCTCTGTAAACAAGTGTAAGTTTACCGAGGCAGCTTCACTTACACTCTTCCCTTGTAATCAGATGTGAAAATTACACCCTCCCTTTTGGCTACATGATAATTACACATTTCAACATACAAGGGATTGTCTCTGTTTCAGTTGCTGGGATGAAACAGTGAAGGCACTCAGGAAAATATACTATTATTTTAAAGATCAGTGCCATAGCTGTTTTTAGTAAAAGTGAAGTTTGTAATCACAACTATGATCAAGATACTTTGATATTTACATATACACAAATATATATGTATGTGAGAAAGAGAGCAGTTAAAAATAAAATGAAACAAAGGTACCTCAACACAAAGGATGAAACTTAGCCCATGTACCCAGGGCCAGCAAAAGCCTTCTTCCTGCTTAAATCCCACCAAAGCTGTATCTTGAGGGTAAATTTTACCCAAAAAGAATAATTTATTGAAAAGTTTAACAAAGTTTCCGCAGCTTTGTCTTGTTTTTTTTCTCCTCTTTCTTTCTCCTGGCTGTTCTATTTCCCTCACCTAGAAACTTAGCCTGAATTTCTTGTGCATCTATCAGTTTCCTTGCAAGTGCTGGGTGCAGAAAGAATTCAGAATTAAGCATTGCTCGGAAAGAGCTGTGGGAAAAAAATTACATATGCAGCAAAACATGTTAGAATTGTGTTTTGACAGTTTCATGACCAAGCCAAAAAATATACATTTTTTTTTTGTACCTGGCGCAGTTTCACAAAAATGTCCCCTCAGGGAATAGTCATTTTTTGTCAGAATCAACTGTTTATTTACTTAAAAATCTAAAAGTTTTTCCTTGCATTAGAGACAGAGTTGCTGAAGGTTAAAGTTCAAAATCAGCTCGTTGTGTTGCCTTCGGTGTAAAAGCATGGTTTGTGTCATGAGAGAGGGATGAAAGCATTAGCACGGACACAGGACAAAATAAAAATGGAACTTGTATTAAAAATGGGGCAGCTGAGGTTCATGAGGTCTCTTCTCATGGATCCACAGCCCAGCCCTGGCCTGAGTGTGAGCGATGACTGTGACCACTTTGGACCTGCCACCAAGAGGGCTAAACTTGGTAGCAATGGTTCAGGCTGGACATGATGAGTAAGTCAAAGCCTTGTAGGGTTTATATGGTAGCAACAGTGTTGGGAGACTTGCAATTGTCCATGGAGATGTTCATGGCAGCCAGGACTTTGAGTGTCCTTCCTCATCTATGCCTTGCTGGGCAGGAGGGATCAAGAGGGACATGGGTGGCTTCCCACCTCTGCACCCAGAACAGTGCATGGAGTTGGAAGAAGTAACCCAAGGCTGACCCTATCGTGTCCTACTTTGAGAGTGCTGCCTGCCCTGATTCTGTGTCACAATGCAACCTAAATATCCTGAAAATGTGCAGAGTGTGAGGCTGGGGGAGCCCGGGGTGGGATGGCATCCCTGCTGTCCTGCCTGCCCCACCTGCAGGTGTTGGGGGCTACCCCTCACTTCACTGACATTAATTTAGGGAACATAGGGGCCTGCTTGGGTCAGAACCCCAGATCATAGTCAAATCCTGAGATCACACAAATATGAGAAGATTTAATGACTTTTAAATAAATGCAATTGTACCAGTAAAGAAGAATTGGGTGTCCCACCCTAAAACTAAGGCTTTTTTCCCAGGGTAAAACTTGGTGTCCTCAATGGAGAGGTGATTTTTCATTCATTCTTACCTTTATCCCCCTATGCACATAAACAATTAATATTTTTTGCCTACACCAGTTGATAAGATTGCAGATTAACAGAAATGCACTGTGTCAGATGCTCTTTTGCCTACATATTTACCTCAACTGCAGCTGCAAACTGTTGGGACTGGCAGGATGACCTCTCACACTGGCTACGGGCCACGGTCAGTGAGGGATTTTGAAACAGTTTTTTTACTAGGATTTTTAACATAACTATTTATTTGGGGAAGCATTTTGCATCAGGGAAAAAAAAAAAAAGAAAAACCAAACCAAATGTAAATACAGATTTCCCCAGAAGATTAAAAATAGTCCAAAACTAATAGCCTAATCTAATTCACATAATGATCATCACGGAATATATTCAAGGGGTCTAATCCTGCCCTCATGGGCTCTCTCTGAAGTCAGGGACTTGATATACCTGTCTGGATTTGAGTTTACCATTCATATCCCAGTTACATCAGGGGAACATTTTTTGTCTCTATGGTGAATAATATTTTGCAAATTAGACCTCACTTAAAAAAAAAAAAAAAAAAAAAAAAGAAAAAAGGCAATATATAAGGTGGGGAGAGAATCTCTCCTGACTCACACTCACGGGGCGGAGGTCACAGCCGGAGCTGCTCTGGGAGGAAAGAATTGAGCGTTGTACCAAAAAAATAACATGAAAACAGTGAGTCAAACTGAGGAAAAGGGAGTTATTCCCAGATAAGGACAGTTCTTCATCCTGGCCCAGCGTTGTCGGCAGCGTGGCAGTTAAAGGTGTTCCTCCAGCCTTCCTCAACTCTGCATTTGTCCCCTTGGATTTATTGTTTGCTCCCTTTCTCTGCCCATCTCAGAAGCTGTGTTATTTCCCCTGACTGACAGGTCAATACCAGATCCAATTCCAGGCTGATCTCCATGGGGTTATGGCTGGTCTAAAATGGGCAGGACTGAGCCCAAAGCAGGGCTGCAGTGGGATGTGGGACTGCTGGGCATGGGGGAGTGGGGTGAGGTCTCCCTGCACCCCCAGGTCCTCCTTGGGCTCTTTGGGAAAAGTTCTGTCCCAACTTTGCAAAAGTCAGATGTTCTTTTGCATCTATATTTACCTTGAGTGTGGGGTCTGTTCAACCTCTGCAGCTTTTTAAGCTGAACAGGGACTACTGGGAGCCCAACTAATGTGCATATTGATGTACCCTGTAGCTTCTGAGATGATGAAAGAGCATATTGCTTATTTCCACAACAACGAGCTAGGAAATATTTGCAGTGACCCCGCTACTCTACCTGGGGAATTTCTCCCCAGGTGACAGAATGAAGAAACATCTGATTCATTTTTTTCCCCCCCAAAGCAAATTAAAGATAACCCCCAAAAAACCTCCCCAGTAAACCAAAGTTGTTAGTCAGGGCAGGGACACCTCTTCCACCAGCACACAGATATGATATAGCTTTAATTTGTATTCATCTTGTCCACTGGGGCTAGAAGATGGAGGAGCTATTATGAAACCTTTTTTTTTTTTTTTTTTGAATTTGCTTTATTCACTGTTTACTATGCCGGGCTGACATGATATGATTTGTGCATTGCGGGGTCACAACAAGCTACTTGCAGGACAATTTGCTGAATCAAGAGGGTGATTGTGTCTGGTGCCAGTCAGTCGCAATTAGGGCCAGGATCAGGGAGGCCCAGAGCTTGTGTATCGTCTTGGGCAAACCTCATAGAAATCAGCTCACCTGAAACTAATTGTCACAACAGAGACCTTATGCAAATGAGCCCTAGGGTTAGCGTGGGAAAAGAAAAACTGTCGCAAAGATAGGTGACCTGCTGAGCAGGGGGTCTGTTGCTGGGGAAATCTTTGTTCAATGAGTTAAAAAAATGTTCGCATTGTTCCAAATCCAAGAAAAACGTAGCAGATCCTCTCCCTAAGAAAGCGTGGCGAGCACACTCATCTGAAAGTCCAATAAAGTGGCAGCCAGCTTTCGAGCCGGTAATAAATTGGAAGTCTTTATTCTTTATAAGGGCTGCAGCAGGAAAATGATTTTCCTTTGCAAAGGGCCCTTTAAAGTTTAGCTGCTCGCAGTGAGCCAGTGCTTAAAACTTTGCTGCCTGTCGAAGCTTTCGCCTGCCTAACCTGTTGGATCCCAGCAGATTTCCCGACCTGAGGTTTTAGCAGCTGGAAAAAAACATCCCTCTGGCTGCCGGGGCTGCTTTTTGGAAGTTCTGGCTCTCGTACCGCAGCGAGACATTGGGTTTGGAGAGCAGGAACAAATGGGGAGCAGATCGGTGGAGATTCTCCCATAGAAATCTCCGGGGATCTGCGAACTCTCCTAACTTTGAACGTCTCTTCTCTTGGTGCCTTCCCAGCACAGAGACGGGCAGGTTTGAGTGTTGGAAACATAACTGTGAATTAAGCACATTTAACAACGGGATCATTGATGTTTGCATGCGAAAACGGCTGTTTCTGACATGCTTTCCCTCTCCCTTTTTCTCCTCTGCCTCCAGCTCAAGGCAGAGGAAAGCATAATTTTCAGCGAGCACATTACACAACATTTGTCTTGTTCACTCCTTCCTCCTTAACAATTTTTATGGGGGTTGCTCAACACGTTCTAAAATAGGAATGGAGACGATATAATAAAGTGCTGAACCGATGATATACTCGGCAGTTTATGCTGTCAATGGCAAATTCAAAAGAAAGGGATGCAACACGCTCCAAGTGAAGAAATGCAAGCCCGTGCCCTACAAGCACACAGAGTGAGAGGCAGCCAGGGTATTTTTGCACGTAAGGCTTTTCCAAAGAGGTTGACGGGGACAGAGGGCGAGATTAATTGCACTAAGAGATACTGGACAAATTTCAGAGCCACGAGCGGCTTCGTGCTATCATCGAAGGCAAAAGAATAGTTATTTTGTTTGGTTAATAACTGGAGCTGTGCTTTCGATGGGGCTGCTTCAAAGGGGTGAAATTTAGACCGTATCAGACCAGCAAGTTCGGAAATTAACTTCCTACTCACCAAACATCAAGAAATAAGGATGGCTTAAAAGTAATGCACATTAATCACCAACTTTTTTTTTTCTTTTTTTGATCTCTTTTGTCCCTTTACCACTGTCTGAAATAATTTCCACAAATAGGAGACGTTTCACAGTGGGTATGAAGTGCTCAGCTTTCACTCATCAAACTTTAATCGGAACTGCATTTTAGTTTTTGAATAAAGAACACTTAAAAAATTTAGATGCAAATTATTTTGCATTATTCATGCTCTAAGTGTCCTTGTAGATTTAAACACTTCTGAGGCCACCTTGATTCAAGTAATTACCTAGGCCCTCACTGCTCCATCATGAATAAGGTATTTTGTACAAGTAAAGTATGCACCCGATGAGCTTTTAAAGTGGCTTTACACTGAACTTGTGTATTGCTTCTCCTGCATGAGTGATTCGAACATGCGTCGCAATCTGTCTCAGGTGGGAAATCCTGGCAGAGCATCCATGAGTGACGGAAGGAAGCCTACCAGCCTCGGTGCACACTATTTCTTTGTCTTCGCAGAAGAATCTCAAAGTGATTCTCTCGCCCGAGTCTTGTGGCTCCTCTTAAAAGTCTGAGGGAGCAATAGCTGCTCACGGGGAAAGAAATGACAGTCATTTTTCGTTTAACCCTTCATTCCCCACCCTGGTCCCCCCTCCGCCTGCTGCCTGTGCTCAGCCACTTAAGGCATTTGCAGAAGATAATATAAGTCTTTCTACTTTTATGCAGCATTGTACATCTGCCTCCCCATCTGTCCGCTCAGCCTCCCTCCCCTACCAGCACTAGGTACCACCTGAGCGGGATTTTTCACACAATAGAGCCAGCCCAGTGCCCAGCATCGGGGCTGGGAGCTTCCCCCAACAAAACTGGCTATGGGAGGGTGAGATAAACCTACATCTACACATATATTGCCAGCAAAATGAGCTCTCAAGAGTTAAACTTAATTGGCTGAATCTCATAGTTGGCGTTTGTTGCAAAGTGCCCATAGTTTTTTTTTTTTTTCTTTTCCAGCTACATTGCTTTGAAGAATTATAGGAATTTTATGATGTGCTATTGGAGTTCCACTGGCAGAGATTACAGTAAAGGGGTTAAAGTTGGTTTACGTTAAAAAAAATTATGCAGAAACCAATAAAAATAAACACACTCCAGTAGACTAAACTTGCTGGGCTTTTAGTTTTAGCTTAACAATAGAAGTTTAGACGAAATCCAACATTGCAGCTTTTAGAAAATTAGTTGACACTCACAGTTGATCATCTTTACTACACAGCGGTATAATTAATATTTAAACATTCTAATAATGCAGCTTGCTTTGCATGCACTTTTCAGCCCCACCACAGTATATTTTATCAGGAATACTGCTAGCTTTTTCTTAGGTAATGTCATTTTTAAAAGTTACATTTAAGATAGGATATTGGCTTCTTGCTCAGTGCAAAAGAAATATCAATAGGCCAATAGGCAGGTTTCATACGGTAGGTGGTGATTAAAGTGTGTCTTTACTGAAGGCAATAGAAAACATATAAGGGGCTACTTCATTGCCATTGTCATGAAATAAATATACCCAGAGACTATTGGTTTAGTTTGAGTTGTTCATTTTTCTTCATGCTTTCTGTATGAAGAGGAACTTTTAATATCTTGATGCAGAGCAAAATGAGGCAGTGACCCACAGATCTGTGAAATACTGCACCTCTGACACCCACTCACTTACAGCCAGAGAGCCTTTAACAAAGAAGTCAGGCCAGTTAAAAAAAATCAGACCAGGAGTTTTCACATGAGTGTTGTCAGGGTTAAGGCTTCTGTCTGCCTGGCAGTTGAGTAAAATGGTAAAAAATGGTCAAAATGAGAAAGGACTGTGCTGGTTTATTTACTTAGGAGAGCCCTCTTCCTCTTTCAGTGAGGTGGGGAGAAAAAGTTGTTTCAGGTGCTTTGCTCATCAGCTTAATCCCTCTGATTATTGCAAGGTGCCCTTTCTCCCTCATGTTATAACTTCTAGCAAAGCGGGCTGATCTTCTCTGAACTGATTTGGACTCTTCCAGGGCTTTCTCCTGCAGCTTTTTACATCCACGGGTCCTACTAAAGCCAGAAGGTTGGAGCTTGCCTGGCTATTATTAACCACTGCAGATGAGTGGGCACCACTGGCAAAAGCTATTCCTGCGGCTCCTTTGGGTTGATTCAAGGGAAAAAAAGTTAATAAAATAACACACAGGCTGATCATACACACCCATTTTGGCTGCTGCATGATGCAAGGAGGATCTCCTGAATTTCCCAGATAGAGAAAGCATCCTGAAAAATGAGCTCCTGGTGTAGCTCCCAGCCTTGGAGATATTTAGTGGGATGCTCAGGTGTGTGGATTTTTTTTCCCAGGAGATAGGTTTTGTTGGGGCAGGGCTGCAGTGAGTTGCAAGGGTGCCTGAAGCTCAGCTGAGAACCCAGCCCTGGGTTTTGTCACGTTTCATTGCAAGTTTGAAAGCAGGCCTATTTCTATTAATACTGTTAATAAAAGACATATGTTTTGTCAAGCAAAACCACCCTTTCATTAAAACGGAACATAATTTCATGGGTTTGTTTTTTTTTTAATGTTCATGCAAAAATAGCCATTTCCCCAACATTTCCCAAAAAAAAGCCAAGCTGGAGAGCGTGTGTGCAAAATTTTACCAAGCCACAAATATTTCCAGGCCAAATACCACTAAACACAAACTCTCAGCGCCTCACCACTTTAAGCCGGTCCTAGGGCCTCAGCCTAATTGCCTGGGAGGCAATGGGAGTTTTTAATTTACTTAAAAAGTAGCAGAAACGGGCTTTAAATATTTTGTGTGTGCAACGACCGTATGACGGACGCCATGAGATCCATAGCATGTGTGAAAATGGATTGCATATTGCTGAGAGCTTTCCCTGGGCTCTGCCACGGATTGCCTCGCGTCACGTGCGCCCGTGAAGAATTTGGGGATAGGGCTTGGCTGGAAGATGTCGCTGGGTGTGAAACAAAGTCGCCTTGTCTTGGCAAAGGGCGCGTGGGAGCGGCCGTGCCGCGTGCGCTCCGTCCATAGGGCAGGGGTGGGAGTGGGAGTTTTAAGGAAACAGATAAACAACAAACAGAAAGGGCTTAAAAACAGGGCCGTAACTTCCAGCCTTGCTACGTGGTGACCCGACTTATGGGTGAGAACTGCTCTGACTCGTACTTTTCAAGTGAAACTAGTGCTGTGAGGTGCTGCAAGAGGGACAGTTGGGGTTGAGTCGGGAGCAAACTGCCCCCAATGGTCTGTCTTGCTCCTCCTTTATCAGGTTTTGCTCAGGAAGGGAGTTACACACACCTTGGCTGCAAATAACTAAAAGAGCGTGATCTATTTTAAACCTGCTGCTGAGGTGGTAAAGCAGAGATAAGCTGAAACCTAACTGCTATCTCGGTTGTGTGTGTGACAGATATGGCCAGAAACGGATAAAATTAAAAGCATTTTTCATATGCTAATAGCAACCTGGACCAGGGAAAAACACAGGGAAGGGAGCAGTAAAGTCAAGAGGTTTCTATCCCAAGTATATTTCTCCCATTACCTAAATTATGGGACTCCTTTCCACAAACTGATATACATATTTTTACTGTGTACAAAAGCAAATTCTATAGTAGAGTTTGATTTCACCATCAACCTTATGGCAGCCATGTGGGAGTGAGATTATGGGACATGTGGAACAAAAGTCTTCCAGCCAGAGGAGGCCTTCTGAGCATAATGATTCTTATTTAAATCAGTCTATGTTTTATTACTCAGTTGGGGAGGGGAGAAGGAAACCAAGGAAAAGAATATTTCTTTAAAACCACCGTCACCTGAATTGCAGATGAAGAGAAATTAAGTAGTTTTCAGCCTGCAAAATGGACAAACATTTTCATATCATAATAATAATTTCAAGCAATCCTCAATTTAATTTTTTTTTCTTTTTTGAATTTTACACTTAAACTTGTTTTTCCTGTTGGCATGCCTGCCGATTCATTTGTAAATGTGCTTTAAATTCCTTTGTATATTACAATGAATGCCACCTCTTTAAACGCTCTTAGTAATTTAGCGAACTTCTTTGCCAGTGGGTGAAAGTACAGTATTGTACATGCATAAGAAAAGGTACATTCATTATGCTTCACGTATGAAAAGGTATATTAGGAACGGTTTTGCTTAAAGTGGAGGGGTGAATGGAGGAGCCCCTGATCCATCATAGGGCTTTTGCATGTGTGAGAATGTGTCTCTGTGAGCCCAACGTCCCGAAACGCTGGTCGGGAACCTACCGGCAAATGTGTGCCTGTGAAACCTGAGAAGATTTATAACAAGTAGGTAATCGTTTCAGGCCAATGTGAGGGGAGAGGCAACGAAAAGCTCACTCTGGGGCTGAGCAGGAGTTTTAGGGAGAGAGAGGGGAAACTCGAGGGTCTGGTTTCTCCCATCTTCCCCCACAGCTGTCATGAGACGCCGTGCTGTGCCGTGGGAAAAGGGTCTTGCCAGGCGGAGGGTTGAGATCTTCCTGGGATTTTGAAGCGTGTCTTGGTGTTGGGGCTGATCCCTCAAGCTTTCCAAGCAACTGGTTTGTAGTGTGTGATAGGTGGAGGGACTGAAATGAGGTGGCCCTGAGAGCCTGGTCTTGCACTCCTTCCCACCGCTTCTGACTCTATCCCTGTGAAAGGGAAGGTTTAGTTAATGGTACTTCTCCTAGTGTGAGAAATACATGGTGTGCCATGATGAAAGGTAAAGGGTATATATGGCCAGGTGGAGACAGCATCTCTGAGGAGTGCCTGGCCACAGTGGGCCAAATCCTGCTCACCACCTCCCCCTTTTCCTTGGCACCCCTCACTCCAGTAAGGTGAGCAGGATTCCGGCCCTTGGCTTGGCGTTCCTGTGAAGAACAACCACAGCCTTGAGGAGAGAGTTGGTCAGTTTATGGCCAATAAACATAAAAGCTGAGAGGGTTTCAATGAAACATTCTTCTCCAAACCAGAGGTCATTCATTTTGCACTTACTCCTTTATGTGGTTTCTGAAAGTTTAATTTTAAGGAGAGGATGTGGGTATGCTCTGTTTGTTTTCTTTCTCTTTTCTTCTTTTTCTTTCTTTCTGAGCTCTTTACTTCGAATTAATTTCAGAGAAACGCGTGTGAATGCTTTCCAGTGGCATGCCAGCTGTCATTTTTCGATCAGGGTGCGGGGGTGGGGGGGCATGAAGCCAGAGTTTATTTACAAGTCACAATTTTAAGCTTGATTCATTGTAATAAGTGTCACTGTAAGGCAGGAGAAGCAGAGTTAGCTTTCATTAACATTCTTCAATTCTGGAACCCATCAGGAGGTAGATAAGGTACCACCGGGTCCATCCACCTCCCGGACCACAGGAGGACAATGCCAGGAATGTTTGCAATGTGTTTCTATTTTTGTCACACCTATGTGTGGCCATCCATCTGGTCTTAATCAATCAGTCTCATCCCGGAGCTTTGCTGTTCTCCCAGCTGAAATAATACACTTCTTCAGCAAGAGCTGTGCCTCAAGGAGGGTCACTACTCACCATTCCCCAGACAAGGCATATTAACAAGGCTTACATATTTGTAAACATAGGTAAACCCAGGAGGGGTGGATGGGAAGGAACATTTTGAAATATGAATATTTTATGAATAAACCACTGCGTTGTTTACTTAGCGATATTACACAGGAAAACTTGATGAAGTACTAGAGGTAAATTTGTTTTAGCAAAAAAACAACAACCTCAACCCCTCAGAAGCACTGAGACAAAGATAAATGATGAAAGAGCGAATAATCCACCATCCTATTCAAGCAGAGGTAGCGTATATAAAATATGTTTCTGAAGGAGCAGGGAAGTGGGTGGTGAACACTGTAAAGTGTGCCATTTATTTATTTAGATTGCACATCAGGAGATAAAACAAATGAAAACTCTGACTTGTTAATAATTTACATTTAAGTGGAAAATTCTTACATGCTGTTAAGATACCTCCAAGACCTGACACCGCAAATGCAAATAATTTACATTCTTTGTGCGCACACAACTTTGCTTGTCTGGGAGAAGGAAAAAAAAAATTCAGCTTGTGTGTTCAGGGGGCAGTGAAAACCAGGAGACATTTACACTCTTATAATTACGTTTATTAATTTCTGATGCCTCTTTTGAAGCATTCATGGAGCTGACCTTCCCCATTCATCAGGTGTTCCTGGCTGAGAATCTGCTGGGCCATACCTCCCAACCTAGGAGGTAGGAGGTGCAAAGAGGGGGGGGATTTCTTTTCAATAAGCAGCGCTATTACTTCTTCCCCCAAACAGCTTATGCAAAAAGTTTTGTGGGGGAGAAAAAAAGCCCCAGAAAAAAAAAAAAAAAAAAAAAAAAGAGGAGTGTGCATAACAAAAACTACCTCTGTCCCTTCTGTTTTTGTTCTTTTCATGTCAGGGAACTTTTTAGCCGTGCTGCCTGGGTAACTGCTCTGGAAGGTTGGAATATCTCTTGTTGAAGGAGGTTTGTGATTGAGGGCCCTCTGACACAACCTTTTGTTGCTCTGAGGTGTTTGATCCTCTTTTCCTTTCTTCTAAAACCAATCCCATCCCTTTAAAAAATGGATAACCAGCACTTCTTTTACTTATTGTCAGCTTTTGGAAAGTTACTGTGGGGGGTTGTAGAAGTTTAACTAGTTAACCCCTTGCATCCTGATAGCTGGTCGCTATTAGTACTTCTTTCTCGCCCCTTCCCGGGCGGGGAATATTCCCATAGCTGTGTCAGGTATGCAAATCCTCTTTATAGGGAGCCATGTGACGGGTTGGCTTGCGGACAGTTTGCTCGGTGATCTTTCTTTCCCCTGGCTCTGTGGAGCTTGCTTGGGAAAAGCAGGTTCAGCCAGGAGCTCTGAGCATGAGCAGGGGCTGAGGAGTCGGTCCCCAAATCAGGACGGTCGCTACTCAGTCGCGCTGAAATTTCAAAATGAGTCAGAATTCGTAGCTGCTGATTTTCTTCTCTTTCCTTGAACTGAAACTTGTGAGAGTCACCACAGGCGTAGGCTGATCTGATACACTTTTTTTTTTCCTCTCTCTCTCTTTGAGAGCAGCTCTGAATAACAAGAATTCACAGAGAGTCGCTCTTCAAAAGTGTGCGGCCAAATCTGAAAGTAACAAAGGAAGAACACCTTAAAATGAGATGTGTTAAAAGGACACTCACTCAGAGCCTTGAGATTAAAAATGAGACTGTTTTTTGGTTTGTTTTTTCAAAGGGAAGGGACACAACCCAAGCTATAGGAAAGAAAAGAAGCTTAAATGGATTATTTAACAAAAAGCAACTTCTAGCTCCTAGATAGTGACCTACATTCTGCACACAATGATGATGTTTTACGGTGGTGATAGGGTTAATAACCTAACATCATTCATGTAGTGTTTTTTGAAAATTGAATTTTACTGCTACAAAGTAAATGTAACAGCCCTCTGGAGACAATATTACAGGCACTTTATTGTTTGCTAAGCTGATGTCATCTTTCTACGGACTGACTTTAAAACAAAGGCAGAACATTTATTACAAATATCACTGTGTGAAAGGAAATCTACTGAAATATTGTTTAGAAGGTGGACTGATAAAAATGTATTAATACTTGGCTTTGATTATCTGCAAAGTTATGCCTGTGGAATGCTTTCTCGCGTGATCTGTGCTCAGCAGAAATGTTCGTCTTGGATATTGCACCTACTTTTATTTTAATGTTATCCGTCTCTGAGCACGTGTTACTTTTAAAATGTGTTTTATAATATACTCTACAGCTCATTTATAACTCCTCTCAGTTTTCTTTGTAAGAATGTAAATGAGGTTTTGATCAAAACTTAAAATATTTCCCTTCAAAGCATTTTCATGTAAACAGGGCCGTGTCTTCCTCGCTGAAATCACTGCAATTCTCACGTGAATAAAACTAGTGAGACTTGGCCCTCTCTTAGGGTCATGGTTTGGCTCTGATCTGCCTTCTGCTGTGAGCTTTCCCAGTGCCTCCAGCCCCTGTAGGCTATGGGCCCACTAAGCCCCCTACTTTCCAGCCTGGATTCCAGGTCAGGTGCCTACACCAACACCTCCCAGCATGGTGAATGTGCTGGAGACTGAAGATTCAGTGCCTAAAAGTGACACGGGTTAAGTTATGTGTTGTTCACTCCTTGGAGAAGCACACCATATGTTTCTGTATGCAGCCTTAATGAAACCACCAGGTTTGAAAATCTTAAGCTGGTTGTAGATGACCCTCAGCTTTCAGTTTTACCATTCCCACGTAGGCTTTCTAAACAGATTTCAAGGGAACAAAATACATTTGTCCCTTTTGAGAAGTGGAAATGATTCGTTTTGCAAATAATTTAATATCCACTAAAGTTTAAATTTCCTTCGTTTACTCACTTGCAGAGTAAATCAATGACCATTGCAGAGTAATAAGTACAACGAGGGAAAATACATTTTCCTGTATCACAGTGCAACTGTTGTGGCTTTTGCAGCTGAAGCATAAAAAGATGTGAACAGCTTTATGAGGACGGGTGTCTAAGCAACTGATTAGCTCATCTCTGTTGAAGGAAGACTTCAAGAGAAGTGTAGGAAAGAGGGACAAATTTAGAAAGTGAGTAGTGGAGTTAGCAGTAAAACTAGTAACTTAGTAGGAGTCTGTGATATTAGTATCACTTCTGAAGTCTGTGTACATGTAATGCCCTTTGCAAAGGTGGACATCTACCTACACTCCCCAGCAGAAGTTTATATTCATACCCCCTTGTTACATATTTAATGCTGACAGGTTGTGGCAGCTTATATCAGTGGGATTAAAACTGGCAATCAGACGATAACAGTTTACTTTTAATATCCTCAGAGCAAAGTTTTCAGATTGCCAGCAATTATCAAAGGATGTCTTGCCTGGTTTATTAATGCTAATATTCTTAGATGTTTGAATGTGATTTTGCATGTCAAGCCAATCTGTCTGGCACACTGCTGGACATGGGGCTGTGTGGCACTTTATGTTTGATCTTTGGGATTGCTCAGATAAATTTAATCCTGGCATAAGCAATACTCATTCTGACATCAGTAGGATCTGCAGGTAGAGGAGGGACAGCAGGCTCTATCAGAATGTTGGAAAGAAGTTCTACTATTTAAAAATATAATCAGGAGCAGACTATTAACCTTTGGCTTAACTGAGAAGTGGAGGTTTGTCTTAACATGACTGGATGCAAATGCCCTTGTATTTCTGTATAAAATACCTTTCAGAGCATTTATTCAGAGACACTGAATGGGTCTGACCCAGCTTCTGCAGAAGTCACCTCAAAGCTGAGGTGTCCCAAACTACCTTCTTACTCAAAATTTGAGCCAAGGCTTGAGGTGAACTTAAAACTCCAAGGCATAAGAAGAGAAGGTCTCCATGTGGAGGCTGAGACCACAGCTCTCTCAGACAGATTTTCTTCTCTGTAAGAATTGGATGGGAGGGATGGAGGGCTCATGGCTCATATCATTTGGTGTTTCATGATGAAAGTCAATTGACTTTGTGGCTGTTGATGCCATCTCTGAGTTTGACTCACATTGGCCACTATTCCCAAGGTCTGTAAGAGAGCTATATATAACCACAATATATAATGGTTGCTGTTAAACGCCTCAGCTTTGCAAATGGATGCACTAGACATCTCCTTTCTGTCTCATGTACTACAATTGTTTCAATTGTTTGAAGTCAAGTGCTTGACGCCGCTGAGAAAGAAGCCTCTGTAATGTCTCCCACAGCAGATAAGGCCAGTTGTAATGAAAATAAAGGTGATTCTTTATTGAACCCTGGACACAGACAGGACTCTGTAGTTCTCTGGCTGCCTGGCTGGAATAGTGCAGTCCTAATGCCACTGTGGAGGGCTCTGAGCACTGGCTTCAAGCTTGTAGTCTTGAAAAAAGAGCCCCAAAACACAGAGCTAATGCAGGCAGGAAGGGAAAATAGGCACCTTCATGCAGGGAAAATGGTGAAACAGCACGCCAGGTTATACAATCAGCATTTCTTCATTATTTTAGTTGTACTCTAGAATTCAGAGCAGGTTTGGGTTTAAAAAAAAAAAAAGCCATCCCAACAGCAACAATGGCTATAATCACACATTCGAACGTAAGAATTAGTTTTACGTGGCGCGCTAGAAAAAAAACCCCACCAAAATCTTGAGAACACTTTCAAAATAACCAGAGAAAAATAAACCATTCCTTATGTCAGTCTTGTTAGAGAGGGATTAAGAAACTGGCAATTATTTTGGCGACCTTAATTGTTGCTCTGCAGGAAAATATGTAATTAGAGCACGTTCGCAGGCCTGCACACCTGCAGCACATCCTACAGTATAATGTCAGCTTTCAGTGCTTGCTGGTGCCAGGTTCTATCACAACCAGGCACAGTGATGCTCTGAGAACATTTCGGACTCGTGTAATGTAGCTTCTGTGTATGAAAGAAGCAGGCATTTACACTGCCATACAATGGAGTGCATTACTGCAACACTGGTTTCATTCTTTCCCGACGCCTACCTTCAGCGCTGCTCTGGTTTACTCAGTTTGAGGTTTTATTGTTACGGTATAATAGTCCTGTACATTTCTGAAATTCCCTTATTATTCAGCTTATTAATACAGTACTGGCTTGATTATCAGGCTGCAGTTGTGAAGGGGAAGATTCAGCGTGCTAGCAAAATCAGAAGCTGGGTGAATTCCTGGGATAATGAGAACAATTGTTTGACGTGTTTGAGGCCGGCTCTGTGTGTGCACAGAGCCGACGATGCCAACGTACATGTGTGCGTGAATGGGGTGCCCAGGCCTAAAAACAGAGTGAGAAACGTTGGAAGTCAGCTTTAATTTTTTGACAGGATGGGTTTGGGGTGGGGGGGGGGGGAATAATCCCTCTTTGCACTGCTCCTGGCCTTTGCCTCTTCTCCGTGCTGTTCCTCTGGAAAACTGGAAAGCGAGTTAAAATAAAGGCGCAGTGGAGGGAATAGCTGTCTTGCAGCTAAATTCAGTAATCTGGCATGCTGATAGTTAACAGACTTCTCCCCCTAAGGGAGATACACTGTATTTTGCTATCTGACATGTTGTCATATATAAAGAAATCAATTGGTAATTAAATGATGCACCTTGTGAAGATGACAAAAGGCATTTGGTTGCGAAAAGAGAACTGGGTTGTGAGGGGTTTGTAATGAAGGCCTAATGACTATTCATAAGAGATTTTCAGTCCGTTGATCCACTTGACTGGAAAGTTCTGCCCTGGAGAGTTAGTGCTGTCAGATTCTCTCACCTCAGAAAGCCGCCGCGATCGACGGTGTGGAGTATGAGCGAGAAATTATCTAGTTGTTGCTTCAGGCCTGTCTTAGGTCACATGCAGAAGGCACACATCTGGCTTCCTGTAGGTGCAACCTCGGGACATAAACTTTGACTAATTTTTAAACTATAAATATGTAAGGCTGACACTGAATAAGTTACCTTTTATTCATGTTTTCATAAATTTTCTAGTGCGTTAAAGCCTTTAGTGGAGCTCCCATTTTGGACATTTTCAGCTTCAGCTCTTCTTGCAACGATCTCGCTTTCCTTTCCTCTGACAAATGACATTTTAAGAAATTTCTGTGGCGCAGACGCTGCCCACGTTACCTCCCGTCTTCTCGCCTACAACGGGCGGGCCAACCAGAATGGTTTCGTGAGGGTCACCTACAGAGAGGGCCCGGTAGAGATGTCAGGAGGCATTAGAGGGTCGCAAGACAGATTTTTGCCCCCAGTGGAGCTTTTTCTTGGTGTGTATTTCTATGGTCACTAGCACTCAGAGTAATCACACCAGACCAAGGAGAGCCTCCTTCTCTGAGATATCTCCTGATCTTTCCCATTTACGGAATGTCCCTGGGATGGGGATAGCTTGGAGGTGACACACCAGGAGGTAGATACCCACAGTGTCCTAGTTAATCTGAGAGCTGTACCCTAATTGCTGAGACTACAGAGATGAGCACCTTTTGCACATCCATCTCCAACACTGCACCCTCTTGAGTGAATAAATCTCTCTCTAGCGAGTGGTATTTTATAATTAAAACTGAAAAGGAACAAATTGATTCCAGGAAGCTATTCCAGAGCGTGTAGATGTTTCCCTACGCTGATCAAATCCAGCACAGCTCCTGGGTGAAAGCTCCCCGCTCTGTACATGTTTGCTTTTGAAAAGTGGCCATCCACCTTATCTTATCAGGCAGCTCACCTTATCAAAGGTAAACATATTTACCACCTCGTTAAAGGTTCTTTGCACTAGCACTCAAAAGCTGTATTTGTGGACAAAAACCTGTCAAAGTCACTGTTTAAGACGGACAGAAGGACAGCTATGGCCAACTTTGGAGGTTTCAGCCTGTCAATAGTGGAGCAGCAAAGTAATTCAATACATTATGCATATTTGAGATGGCTTCGTTGGTGTTTCCTTCTTGTGTATTGTGGTTACTGAATTTTGCTGATGTGTTTGCCGGAGCTGACAAGGTAGACCAAATGAATGGACAAATGCCAAAAAAACAATTATGTTTATTAATGTACATTGATTGCTTGTTTAGGGTATAAAACAAATTAAAAAATACATTACTATTTAAACCTTCTTTTTATAGCTGGTCTAATGACTGCATGTAATAGAGTGTCTAGTAAAGGACAATCTACAGTACCTATAACTCCTGACTTTATTGTCATATTATTTGACTTCAGTTTAAAAGGATGGTTCTCTTATCATTTCTTTAAATGACAGTTTATATTTATTTTTTTTTAGATATATAGGCCTTAAGTCAACTCATTAAGGCAAGAATCAGCTAATCTCATTTACTTTAAACCAAATATTGACCTCAGCTATACAACAGTCTTCTGGTTTTGTGTCATCCACCCACTCTTGGCCCAGGTGGAAAGCATGGTGGGGCCCCAACAGTGCAGGGAAATATGTTGCTCCAAACCCACCACCTTCCTGCCACACCGCTTTACCCAAGGAAGGAGAACTCCACAGGGAGACAAGACAAGCCCAAGATTTTGCCCATATTCACTGGTTTTGCTCCCATTTCCACTGTTGTCTCAAGTGTCCAGGAGTTTGCCAGCAGTTTGAGCCCTTTGGAGGAGGAGAGGCACATCCTTAGTCTTCCCCCTCTTTGCCCCAATTCCCATGGATACACCCAGGACCCACCACACACCCACCATCCAAACGCGGCATTTAACAGGGGTCTGACTGACACACGGGAGAGGACTCTGGGTTTATGGCCCAAGAAGTTGCTAAATAATTTTATAGTATCTCTTTTAAGTTTGGGCAAGAAAGTTATAGTGCTTTAAGTTAAGGGCAATATCACTCAGTACGCTCTTAGAAGTCCTGCCAAATAGCAAAGTGAAAGCCATAAAGTAAACATGACTTAGCGACACCTGGACCTTTCAGGTTTTATAGCAATTGTTTATAATGTTGGACTGGCCTCTAAAATATGTCTGCAGAAACGGTGCTGGAGCTTTATTTTACCTAACTTGCTCACTTTTTATGTTCTACCCAGGTTCTACCCTTCATTATTTGCACTTATTTAAGGAGTTCTGCTTTCTTCCTTTGCTCTTTTACTTGGCTTTTTATTCACTAGCCAAGGTGGTGACGCAGATTTAACAGCACGGTTTCCACATTTAATGGGTGTCTTTCAGAATTCCTCAGCATTATCAGCACATGTGGCTCAGAACATGGCTAAACTGTCTCCAGAATATGTTTTTACCATTTTCTAGTTCTCTTCTGAAAAGAAAAGCAGTTAAGATTAAAAAAAAAACCATAAAAAACCACAAAAAACCCCCAAAACCAAAATATTTAAAAAACGCAAAAACAAAACAAAAAAAAACCCTAAAGCAACAAAAAACCCCAACAACAAAAACAAACAAACAACAC
>JAWWES010000171.1:3015337-3025337 GCA_035583135.1 Lophotriccus pileatus
AACAAAAAAAACAAACAAACACCCCCCCCCCCCCCCCCCCCAATCTGAATCCACAAAAGTTCCTTCAAAATGTAGGAGTTTTTTCTTGCTGCTCCGTTGGAAACTCTTCTCATACAATACCCCTATAAACCTACCTCAGTGCCACCAGGCCCTATTGGAACTAATGGGGCTTGACAGTTCTTCAGTTAAAAATTAAACATGAGGGTCACTTTCCCTTAAATTATCTCTTGTATGCCAGCTGTTCACAACTTCCTCTTTCTTCTGTGCTTTTCCTTCTTCTGTCAGCTAGGTTCTCCTACCTCTGCTGCTGCAAGAAGAAAATCCGATTAAATATAATTCCAGTGGTTGTCCTGACCCAGGGGTGGGATGTGAGATACTGGATCTGAATCTCACCGAATTTTTGATATGGATTGGAACCAACTGACTCTGTCTCTGTGTGTGTGTGTGTGTGTGTGTGTGTGTGTGTGTGCAGGGAAGGGCTGGGTCTAGACCTGCAGGCACAGGGTAAGGCCTGCACATGAAGCCTGCTGAGAGCACATGGCACAGCCAAGGTAGCTGAGCCCATGCAGAGCACATGGCACCACTGAAGGGTGTGTTAGCCGGGCTGTCAGTCAAGGCAGACCTGCCTGGTAGCCCACCCATGCCACACCCTTGGAGCCTGTGACTGGCTGCAGCACACCTCACTTCACTCTGGCCTGGAAGGCACTGAGCAGGTAGCCTGAGTGGCAGGGAAAACTGAACTAGGTAAATACACGAGGCTCCACATGAGTGAGCTCTTTCTCTCTCTTCTCTCCTACAACCTGAACCATCTGAACCATCAGACCTTGTCGGTAACCATTTTAATTTTTCTCTCTGTCTCTCTCTTGTCTTGTGCTGCCTGCACCACGTGAATCATCAGCTACAGTGGTCTTGCTTTCTTCCCATTGCCCAAAATGGTTAGCTTCACCACAAAGCTGTTGTGACTCTTACTGCAGAGAGCTTTTAAAGGCACCACTTCATCCTAAGCAATACCTTGATGGCGCTACTAATTTCAGATAGATCTTTATCAGTTCCAGGGAATGTTGGGAGCGTTCATTTTGCTTGTTTCGTGTCACAACACTTGAGTTATATCATAATTTCTCATTTGCTGCACAACTTTATTCTATTTTTATGCTTCTGAGTGATGCTGCTTTAAGTACCCATGAGTGGTACTTCCGGACCATAAGCACTATCAGAGGCAACCTCAGGCAGATAAAACTCCTTGTCTTTTTGTTGGGGAGGGGAGAAAGGGTCATCATCAAGTGCTGGGGTTTTTTTTTCTATTTTATTCTGTCCTTCTTGCCTATTAAAAGTGAATCCACCACAGCTTTTTTTTTTTTTTTTTTTTTTTTTTTTTTTGTAAAGGGAGACTACACTTGGGTTATTATGCTTATTTCAGAATCAAAGCCTTCATCCTCAAATGCTTCTCATTACTTGCTGAAGGCTGCAGTGGTCATCTTTGGGCTGTAATTAGAAAGCCTGACACTTATAAAGAATGCTTGTAGAATGAAATATTCCTCAAAGTTTTTTTGGGTGGCTTTTTTTTTTTTTTTATCCCTCAGTCCTGATTTTAAAATGAAAAGCAACCAACCTTCCTGGTCTCCTTGATACTTAAATAAACCTGCCACCCTTATTTCCATAGATTAATGAATAGGGGAAAATACGTGGCAAAGGTTTATCCTCACACTCCTCCCTGCCTTATCAGGGGCATTCTTTTTTAATTATGAGATAAGTGTGATTTAGTAGCTATTTTTGCAACCTGGCAGAGCTACCACATCTGTGTAGGGCTGTTTGATTCTTAGTGTCCACTAGCTTTTGGATGATCCACGCTTCCCATACCTCCGGGCAACCGAGGAGCCTCCAGCAACACAACCAGTTGCAGTCGGAACCTGGCGCAGCTGCATATGGATGCTTATCATTAATTTATTTAAAAACCCGGTCACTGATCCACAGGCTGCGGCAGCTGGACAGGATCCCATATTGGTTGCAGTTACACATTCCTCCCGCTCCATTATGTGATCTTTCAGGGGTTGGGTGCATTAATATGCAACTGTTCTGTTTTCTTTCAGCTGGCTTGTAAACTCTTTAACCAGCCGAACAGAGTTTGCAATTGTTGCGGGGCTGAGTGGGTGGATAGGAGCCGGGGCTGCAGCCTTGTCCAGTCGTAGATGGAATAAAATTGACAATGATGCAATGGAGCTGGCATCTGGACAACTCCGTGGGATGAATGGCACTGCTCTCGCAGTCCCTCCGGTGGTTGTACGCCTTGTAATAGCTAGCGTAGGAAGGGTGGTGAAAATTGATATGCACTATTACTACGTGTATAAAACTTAACACTGGGGCCATAGCACAGGTGGGGGGTTCCTGTTTATTGATTTTTATGACTCGGTTAGAACATACGGCTAATGCTTTTATACTCCAGGAGCTCTGGGAGTGCTCACCTCAGGTAATAAACCTCTCCCTACTTTGCAGTAGTTCACAATTGACATGTGAGTTTACGTTCCGCTGTACGAAGCCATCCCGCTCCCCTTTGGAATACTCGGCTGAAAGGGAAGAGAAAGAGACTTAAAGCGTTTATTTCGGATTTTGAAAACTACCCGTTCCTGCGATGGAAAATGGTCCCTTATTCTAATTACTCATATTTCCAAGAAAATTAGTCACACAAACTTATGTTATGTGTTGTCTCAGAGGTTGAAAGCAAATTAGGTTTCCAATAAGACAGTACATCAAACAAAGTAGCATGTTCTTGATGCAGATGACTTTTTTTTTAGAATTATGGTTGGACACTTTTGGCAGACAGATTGTCTTTTACTCTATCAAAATGACAGTTTCTTTTGTAACTGCTACATTCATAATTAGAAGGAGAGAAGCAATCTGCCCAATTTAATATACTAAAAGAAGTTTAGTGTCTTGTGCTAGTAATTTCATTATTTTTAAATATGAATTAATTGTCTTAAAATAATATTGTTAGAAGTATAACTAGTAGGATTATGGAGCTAATTCTCTTCTTTTTTAAACAGAAAAATCAAAGCTCCTATTAATGCACTTCAGGCTAGATTAGGATTTTAGGTTTATATCAGGTGTTCTGTTTGAAGATCCAGGGGAACAGGCTGGAGGCGGGGGAAGCGAATCCTTAATGTGAAATTCCTCTGTACAAAACCTGAGCTCTCCCAGGTTTACTGTAAGCTTGCAAAGCTTAACTCGGGGTAATGAATGAGGAGAGCTAGATGGTTTAGCAGCCTGGGAATAGAAGAAAAGGCCTTTCACCTCGAGTTCATGCAGTTTCCTCGGGGAGCTCTGTGCCAAATGGGCTGCCTCTTTATTTTTTGGGTTGTTGTGAGAGGAGTTTCACACAGTCCCTGAGCTTGCTTTGTTCTTGCTGTTGATATAATGGTTATTCTAGTGCCCAAAATTGCACAGGTTTGCAAACACAAGGTCTCTAGTCCCCATCAAAACTCACGGGTGTGAGACATAAGTCAGCAGAAAGGCCTCTAAAAAATCTGATATGTACTTTGTTCAGAAACAATATTAACCTTGAAAGTTTAACTTTCTCCCGTGAAATACGAACCTGACACAGGCTCAACTTTGGTATTGCATTAAAACAGTGAATAACTTTAAATTTAAAGTCGGGTCTTTTTTGTTAAAAATTCATATTCTGTTTTCACCTCGAGGTAGGCACTGGCTGAAACCTGAACCCACTCAGCAGCACCCAAAGGACATTCATATCCCAAAGCAACAAGATGGGGGTTTTGGGCAGGTACCTGGTGCAGGAGGCAGCACATCCTCAGGGATACCCGAAGCCCAGTTTGGCATATTAATTAGAGGATGAGGTCATCCTGCCTGGCCAGGTAGGACTCCTGCCAGTGAGGGAATTGGGGAAAGAAGAGTTTATTTCCCCTGGTAGTGGAGAGGGGCTGGAGCACCTGGGACACCCACGCTTTGCTGCAGGGGAGGCTGTGTCTGGGGTGCAGCTATTAATATCACATTGAAAAAAAAAGGAAAATAGAGAAGGTCAAAAGAAAGGGAAAATACTTCAAGGCTTGAGGTCTGAAGCCTCATTCCACATCCCTTCTTTTACCTCTTAACCACAGTCAATCCCTCTGAAGTTTACACACTTAAACCAACTAAAATGATGCACTTTTAACAGATCTGTTTTCTCTGTTGGGACATCCCCCCTCTTGCTGCTGTTCCCTTTTGCTCAGTATCAGCCGCGTCCTTGCCCTTTGCCATCAGCTCCATAGGAAAACAGCTGCAGAAAGCCTTATCCCAACCAGAATAAAATCATTATGACACAGCAAACCCAAACATGATGTATGGTTTCAACAGTCTCTTATGCTCAGCTCCGCATTTCCTTTTGGCTGCAAGGATAAGGTTGGGGACCAGCCTAATAAGAACATTTCAGCTGACCATGAGGCACATGCAGATAGGAGAAACTCGGAGCCATTTTAAGCTCAAAGTCTGGTGGGAAGCAGGCTCTGGAGGTGGTGTTACTCCACATACACACACACTAGCAGCCAGTAGTTTCTCATGTGCACAGCAACAAAAATCTATGCTGAAAGAGCATCAGTTTCAACACCAACTGGAGCATTTTTAGTGCTGCAAGGCGTGAATTTTGCCCTTTTTTTTGCATTGATCAGGATATATTGAGTGAGACACCTGGTAGGAAAAAATAAAAAAGGGAAATAGGCCATGAAAAATACAGCACCCTGTGCTCGATGGAGGGGTGGCCGGAGAAGCAGGGCTTATTTCGTGCTTCTCAGGTGACTTGCAGAGGAGTAGGAAATCACAGGTGAAGAGCGCCGGGGAAAATCCCACATGAGGGCACGGATGGGTTTGACCTCCCCTCTTCTTCTCCTTCCTCCTCCTCCTCCTTCTCCTCCCCAAGGCACCTCCCGTTCGGTCCCGCTGCCAGCGCGTGGCTGCGCCGCAGATGTGAGCGCTGGCACCGGGACCGGCTTGGCCGTAGGAGGGACGCGTGCCGTTATTAATTGGGTGTGTTACCACCGTCCTCTTGAGGAACACGAGCGACGAAAGGCTCCCGGGTTTTTAGGAGTCCCTGCCCCTGCAAAACCCATGGAGAACACCACGGGCATGCAGAAGGCGTCTCTCCAGCCCCGGGACATCGTCCGTGCCATGTTTTGAAGGCTCGCGCCGAACAATGGAGGCTTTAAAGCCGGTTACAGAGGACAATCAGATAATTTTTCCCTAACAGAAAATGCTGGTGGTTTAGATATATGGGTCACTGCTAACTCTCCCTCTAATACTTTCTGCTCGATACATACCAAAGGGGAGAGCAGTCCGAGGCATGTCTGTCCTTGGGACAGAGCCAAATGTTCATTTCAGTAATGCTATTTACTGGGAGACATCTTGATTAACAGAGCTTAATACTATGTGAAATCACTACCAGTTATCTAGTTCTAGTAATACCTATGCTGTTGGCCCTTTATTTCTGATTTTTATTTTTTTTTTCCTTTAAAAGCATTTCTCCCCATAACCATCAGCTCCCATCGGGCATCCCACCCTTCCTCGGGACATCATGTCACTGCCAGTGCAAAACCCAACGTGAGGGTGACAGACACTGACTCAGAGGGCTGTTCTTACCTGTCTTTAAAGCTGACCAATTTTTGCATGCATCTCAAGAGTTTCACATCTACCATCTAAGGCAGGAAAGGGTGAAGTAGACCAGGTTCTTTTTCGTTTCTCATCGGCACGGAGCTGCTCGGCTCATTTCTGTAAATTCAGAAGCCGGTGCTGGTGGTGCAGTTTTTCACACAGCTTCTTCAGTGACCCCTAACATCTGCCTAACCCTTAAGCGTACACAAACCATTTCTGACTTGGGTTAGAGGGCAGAGGGATATTTTTGCTGTGCTCTTTTGCAAAGCATGTTTGTTGTAGCTTTAGGCCAATAATTTTTTTTTTTCTAAGCGTTTTTACCTAGCGGATTTATGTACTTTGAGCATGTCATCTTCTTCCAGCAAACAATGCTGGATTTCCCCTCAACATTGAATGTATCCGAGGTTGGCTCTTTTATCACTTCTTTTCTTCTCAGTGTCCCAGAATTTCGGGGTCTTCCTCCTTTGTCTCAGAAAGGAGCAGTGCTGAAAGCATTTCCACCTGGATGTTTAAATTATTTAAGTTGCAGGAACCAGACCTTTTCCCTCCTGAGTAGTTGTGGGTTTTAAAGGCTAAAATTGCTTCATCATGCCAAAGTGAAAGTATGCATAAATTATTTAGTTAAACCTGAGAAAATACAGACTTTTCTCAGTGATCTTTCAAGGGCTGCCTACTTAAATTTCAGAAGAATGGGCAGGGGTTTCTCTCTCTCTCGCCTCTTTCTTTCTCTTGAAAAATATTTTAAGTACCTATTCAGTCCTTTCTGAGATAAAGCTGTGACCAAAAATTGGAGGGCTGGGTTTTGAGCAAGGTTCAGAATAGAGAGGAAAATGCTGTAGAAATCCTAAGTGCCCCTACTTCATCACGAACCTATGAATTCTCTCACCAGTGCAGGTAACAGGCAGTTGTCCTGCTCCTGATGCCAAGCAGAGGTTTGTGTCAACATTTCCACCGTGGCCTCTGTTTATCAGGAGTTTATAGCTCGACTGTAAAAATACAGTGGAGTAATTTTGGGGACTTTTTAAACGAACTTCCAGGGGGGTTTTAATTAATTTTGGGCCAGATGGTGGTATTCTTGGAACTCTGCAATACAGAGAGGTCTTGTTGTGGGCATTAATGCTACCAGAAAAGTCAGGTCGTGCTCCTCCTGTAGCAGAATCCATCCCTATTTGTTTTTAAGGTGCAATGATGCTGGTGTTAAAGTTAATGAGAAAGCTCCCTTGGCTACAGGGAAGCAGGAACAGTGCTTAAACCTTCTCCAGGACAGCAGAAGGACCCACCAGCACGGGACCTGGTTCTGTCAACACGGCAGAGTTTACAGGACTCGTCCCCTGTGTAAAGAAATCTGATCTTTCCCCAGCTGATGTCAATATTTCTGTCACTGACTGTGGGATCTAGATTAGGGTCAGATATAAGGATGTAAAAGAGAGGGGAAAAAACCCAACATATTTCCCTGTGAAGGCAGTTATTTATTTTACAGTGGGGTTTTTTTTTCATATAGTCTGTCTCCCAGGTTGTGTGTGGCGGTAGGAAAGGAAGGAGTAAAAAATACTCTTAGAAGAAGAAATAGAGCCCCTGCTCCATGGCCGAGGCTAGAGGGAACTCCACTGCAAATTGTGAGGAGTTATCAGAGGGATAAAATTGCTGCAGGATCCGTTTCTTCATTTTGCAAACAATTAATTTGGCCTTGTCGAAATCGAAATTAAAAATAATAACAAAAAGAAAGAAATTATCTGAACGAAAGGGCTGTGGTTTGGAGGAGGTGGCCTGGTGGGGAGGGCAGCCAGCCCCTTGCCCTTTCCTTGGAGTCAGGGACGCTGCTGGGGGCTGGAGGGTGACAGCAGCCACGGCGGGAGGCTGAAGTGTCAGGGCTCCAACCGGGTCCATCAGCCGGTGATTCATTACGCGAGAGACGCCGGCACCGAGCGTGGCAGTGACTCCACGTTTAGGGGATTGTGGCAAGCCCTGCCATGAATATGTATTTTCAGGATGAATGTATACACCAAAATCCCTTCAGTTTTTAGTCAATGGAGCCCTTACAATCAATCAGGTAGATGATACCATATGTGCAAAACCAATAGAGATCACAGAAATACATATTTATCCAAGCTGGCCCTTCAAGCTGTTGTGGTAAGTCAGATAAATTTTGCATGTTTTCAAAACTGGAGCAGCGACGGGCAGAAAGCTGGAAAGGATGTTAGGAGCTGGTTTCTAATATAAATCCTGCTTAACTGCTAGAAACTCTTCCTAGTTTCTCCTACCAACTCCTATCTACTTTAATCAACAGTTTGGGGGGGTTTGTCTCTTTTGTGCTTTAAGGGGAAAAGGAGCACACCAGAAAAAAAAGAAGAGAAATAACTTTTGTAGCTGTGGTTCAGCGAGAGAGTGGGAGACAGGAGTGGGGAAATAAATTGTTAAAAATCACAGTGTGAGATGGGGAATCAGCTGTAGCTGCAAATCTCATTGCTTTGGTTTAGTTTCTGCCACAACCTGCACATTAGCATTTTCTCTCTCTGAATTATTGTGAAGATTTGTATTATATGTAATTACAATACAAAGAGGCTCTGCCAGATAAAGCTATTTGCTGAAGTACTGTTTTCAAAAAACACAGAGTCCTTTCACACTTTAGGTTACACCTTTTCATTACCTGTTAATAAAAGTACAGGGGATAGATTTGCCTAAACATGTCTCGCTAAGAACATTAACCCCATGGGTAACTCTGGCCTTTTGAGATACAAGCTTTCAATTTTAATGACGTCTCCTTAAAAGAGAAAAATAAAAGTAGTCAAGCAAAGATACTGAACTATTAGTGCCCTTTTTGCCAATGTTATAAGTGTCCCCATACTGTAGATAACAGAGTTAAGTATAGAAAATGCATTGTGGCCAGGCTCCCAGATTCACTACTGCCATGTGAATTATAAATCTTACAAACAGGGGTGATACATCATTTTTTATTAAACTTATAACATGACTGCTGCACAAATAGTGTTTACATAGAAGGGTATACATTTAATTTACTCTCAGGGAACATTTCTAAAGAATATAAATTGCATTTTGAAAGCTTCTTTCTCCATAAAGTTCATCAATTTTTTTCACACTTTTTTTTTTTTTTTTTGCATTTTAATTGGAGCATCCAAACCACGTGCCCTTACTCAAAGTATCAAAGACCAAATATCTGTTGTAAGGTTATAAAATCAACTCTAATTTTCTCCCTATGAAGTAGCAGATAATCAGCCTGTAAATTTTACCTACATTACTGTGGGGATGCGGAGCTATAAATTCCAACCAGTATGCAGGTTGGTGAAAATTGAGGTCTAGGCAGCAATGCATGTCCATAAACTTTTCTCAGGTTATTGGAATAGAACAAATCAAAAGCTGTTCCTGGTTGTATGATATTCTCTTTTGATAGACCGGGCTGCTTGTTGTTAGCAATCCAAGTGCAGAGGTTAGTCAGAGCAGAATGTAATTTCTAGCAATCTGACAGACCTGCGGATTGAAGCGGCAGGTTTTCCCTTCCGATTTCAGGGAATTGCTTCTTACTGTGACAAATGATTAGCTGTTATCTCAGACTGAATTTGATTTCTACAAGCAGCTGAGTCAGGTAACTTTGCGGTATTTGAGGGGGTTTTACAGGAAATGAAATCAGCTCCCCGGTCACATGCAGACCAAATGAAATCTTCCCGTTGGGGTAAAAATTGTGCTTTTTGGTTAACTACAAGCAAGTTTACCAAATGCACATCTATATATTGATGATTTGATGGATTTCATTGTTTTTAGCACCCCAGTCAAGGCTGATGCCAAGTGCCAGCGTGGATGGAGGGTGTTGAGGGTAAAGTTAAAGCTGGCGGTGCCAGATGTGCACTATGAACAAAGGTACCCAGGGTGATGTGGCATAAACTACAGTTACTAAATTTGGCTCCACATTGTTTCCACACAAGGGAGCGAATGGTGATGTTAATCAGATTAGACTCATTAAGAGGGGAAAAAAAAAAACACCTCACCCTTCACACAACGCCTTCTGCATCACTTAACCCCACACGGGAGGCGGAGGTGTCGCCACGCCGGGGTGGTGGCTCTTGCACGGGTCCTGTGCCTGCAGGTGAAAATCCCCCTGCTTTGTGCTGTGGGGAGGTGAAGGGAAAAGCATTTTCCTTGCTGAAACTGGGTGTTAAACAGGGGGATGGGGTCAGTGTGTAGATAAAATGTTACATCCGGCTTTGGGGAGTGCTTTGAGAGAGTCTGATGCTGCTGCCTGTATCCAAACTGTGCATCTTCCAGAGGCCCATCGGACACAGCAGCCCTAAGGCTGGGCACTTCACAGGGTGGTTGTAAGAACAGCCTTTGTGTGCAAAATTAATAATAGTAATTA
>JAWWES010000171.1:3030337-3032837 GCA_035583135.1 Lophotriccus pileatus
TTTTCATATATTTTTCCCACCTATGTTTCCCTTGTTTCCCAAATTCTCTCCTGTGTTCCAGGGCTGTGAGAAATCTGGAAAATTACCCAGTGAAAAAAACCCTAGCTTTTAATAAGAATTGCCAGTCTCACAAGCATTTTTATGTTATAGTTGTTGGTTTGTTTTTTGTTGGTTTTTTTTCTTAAGCAGAGAATTTGTGCTTCCCAAAAACCAGATGCTTTTAAGATAAAACTGGGCTGTCCTGTTCATAATTTCTGAACTGAAACATGAATGAGGGGTTTGATCAGGAGCCTGGAAACCATTTATTTGGCTTGGATGTTGTGGAAGTGATTGGCTCCTGCTTTGGGAAGTGGCATTTCCCATGAGCTGCTGGGATAGCCCCGACAGCTGGGCAGGGCTCAGCACCAGGGAAGGGGCCCAGGGAAGACCACGGCTCCTCACTGTGTCCTCTCCTTTCCATGAGGACTTGGAGGGGCCAGGTCTTGGCTCTGAGATGTGTCAGCTCACGTGGGAGGGCAGAGTGGAGTTGTCACCTCACAGTCCCTGTTGCAGAGCTGGAGAAAACCATCCCTCCCACACAGCAGAAATGGGGAGGGGACTCACCGTGACTTTCCTTGTTCTACCCCCCTAACGTAAGGTTCAATGTTTGCTGCCTTCTTTTTTTTAATCAAAGAACCAAAACCAAATTAAAAAAAAAAAAAAAGAAGGAATAAGCTCACCTCAGGATGAGATCATAGCTCAATGCATTATGGTTTGGATGCAAATGTACATTTTCAGTGGGTTCCTTGGCTCGCGTGTCAGGCGCTATTGGAATTTTTCGAGTTATTTGGCAGTTGAATAGTACAGTTTCCAACTTCTTCTTCATCAGCTTTTGAGGCAAATAGAAAAGAGCTAATAATACACTTCAGTTTGCTCTCCAGGCTTGGAAAGCTAGCAAGCAACTTGCTGGAACTCTAGCAGTCCTTCTCCAGCCTGCCTCCTGCTTTGTGTGGTCAGAAATCCCTAGAAGTGCAGCTGAAGACCTCTCTCCATGGGTGGCAATGCCTTACCTGCTCCCAGGCAGAAAGAAAAATTGCTGCAGGTCAGCAAGGCGACCCACCTTGTCATGAATATTGCCTTTAGTCAGCTTTCTGCAGGGCTTTGCTTGCTGCTCTTCTAGGTAGGGTGGGCTTTGTCTGCTTCCCTGTCTCCCAAACCACCAAAGGAAACTGGAGTGGTGTGAAACTCCCTGGCTGAAATGGGTTTTATCCATGCTCCTATATTATTCCCTTGCAGTGGGTTTTACTGGTGGAGTTTATCTTTGCTAACAATGCTAAATGCTTTACATGCTTCCTAAAGGTCATGGGAAAAGAGGGATGAACTAATAGACAAGGAAGCACCCCCTGTGTGGGACAAGTCATTCCAGGAGCGGGAGAGGAGCCTTCTCAAACATCCCATGTATTCCTGGTGGCTCTGGTGCTCCAGCAGCCACAAAACTCCCAGTACTCCATGGCTCTCACACTCATCTACTGAGGACTGTGCTAGGGGAAAAAGAGAAACACAGGCTAGTAGATTTTCTGTCTGATGCTTTGCCTTGATGCCTTTTCCCTCCTGTGGCTGCCCTCAAAGTGTCTGTGCTTCTTGGGACACCCAAAGATGCTTCTTCCATGAGTTTTATTATCCAGACAATCAGGAGATCACAGAATAGTTTGGGTGGGAAGGGACCTTAAAGCTCATCTCGTTCCAATCCTCCTGCCATGGGCAGGGACACCTTCCATTAGACCAGGTTGCTCCAAGCTCCATCCAACCTGGCCTTGAACACTTCCAGGGACGGGGCATCCCCAACTTCTCTGTGCTGAGCTCTGAGATGCTCCAGAGCTGCGATCAGCCTGCGGTGTTAGTGGACAGGCTTGTAGGGTAGCTAAACAGGATTATCTCCAATGGAGCAAGGACCCAACTGGCAGCAGGAGAAGCCACAGCAAGACACTGGGATCAGTAATCACATGTGTGTGTTTAGGCTGGAAAAGTAAAGCTAATTGCTCCTGCGTCAGGAGCAAGGAAGGGATTTGCACACTTTCTGCAGGTAGCACAGCTAAGCAGCTTCAAAAAGCTGGTTTGGCAATTAGATAAGCAGATGCAGAACTGCCATAAAACTTCTAAGCATGTCCAAGGGCAACAGTTACTGCGAAAAAGTATAATTTTATCATTAGGTCTAAATCTGTCCCTAGAACAAGCAGCGGTTAGTAACTTGAGTCTTATGGCTGGCAAAATGTAAATTACCAATATCAGCTCCTGTAGCTAATGGCAGTTTTACCGGAGGGAGCATTGCGGGATTGGGGCTCGGAACAGATTTTGCAGGCGAGGGATCCTGGTTCAGCGGCGAGTCCCGCCCGGGCGCAGGGATCCCTGCCATGTGGAGCTCATCTGCCATTCAGGATGACATGTGTCCACTGCGAGGACGTAATGGCTAATACGCCGCGCATTAAGTTAAAAATATAACAGCAAGCAAGGCTGCATAGCC
>JAWWES010000171.1:3039798-3047298 GCA_035583135.1 Lophotriccus pileatus
TCTCTCTCTCTCTCTTTTTTTTTTTTTTTTTTATCCCCCCTCCCCTCCCCAGCCTGTTGTTTAGGCCTGAGCAAATAAATGGGAGTTTAATTCAATTAGAGCCTGGCTTTAGTCAGTTGCCTCATGACAGAAATTATTCAATATTTTTTCCCCTCACATTGTTTGGTTTACACATCGCTGACTCCCTTGCTTTTGTGCTCTGTTTAGAGTGGCCGTAATGCGGTGAGCTTTTGTGTCTGCCATGTCGCCGTCCCTTTCACCGCTGTCTGGTTTTGTCAGTCCTGAGGTGCAACGATGCTATTTTGAAAACAGAAAGGTTTTAATGTATTAGGAACGGGGCCCGCGCTTGCACAGCAGCAAAATGTTGGAAACAAAGCTGGCGAGCCAGGACCGGCGACCGAATCGCAGCCAGGGGGGAGGATGCTCTGGGTTTGGGGGGAGGATGCTCTGGGCTTGGGGGGAGGATGGAGCTCCCGGGGTCCCAGCCCAGCACGCGTGGAGCCCAAAGCCTCGCCATGTGCCGTGCCCAGCTCTGACAAAGTTGGTGGCATCAGCATCCCAGAGGTACCCAAAAGCACCCTGCTCCCAGAACAGCCTCGGAAACCGCTCCCTGGGAGATTTCAGCGTGAGCAGCACCTCAGGAGGAAGGCTGTCAAGCCCTCATTTCCACCTTAATGGCCGTGATCTCCTCCCCCTCTCCTTGGAGCTGGGCAGGTGATGCTCAGTGGCGTTATCCCTGAGCAGGGCTGATGTCTCCCATTATTCCCGCTGATGGGCTCTCAAGTGGCGCAGTTACCTGTTAGACACAGGATTTCCTGTGGACACGTGGAAACAGGAAAAAAACCCAAACCAACCCCAACCAACCCAGCTAGGGCTGCCAAACAAACAGGCAGAGATTTTCAAGGCAATTGTGGGGTGGTGGTTGGTGGTGGGGTTTTTTGTTTGGGGTTTGTTTTGTTTGGGTTTTTTTTGTGTGGTGGTTTTTTTTGGTTTTTTTGGGTTTTTTTGGTGTGTTGGATTTTTATTCTAAATGGAGAGGCTAAAGCTGCACAACGCTTTTGCGTGGAAGTTTGGAGGTTACTTTCCAGAGAAGTGTGTCTTTGTGGCTACATCAGAGGCAGGTAGGGTTAACACCAAACTGTTTTCTCTCTGAACTTTGAAGGAGGAAAGGATTGCCCCTCCTGAGCTGAAATGCTGGGTTGTTTAGGCTTTAAATTGTGGGTTAAATGCAATATGAAAAATGAGTCAGATGTGTAGCTATTAATCTTTGGGGCGGAGGAGGATAAAATGCCAGCAGATACAGAGCTTCTTAATAGAAATAGAGCGTGTTATAAGGTTCCCTTCTTTACATGGTGGCATTACTCATTTTAAGGCACAAAATGACCAGGCTGTGATTTCTGAACCTTTGAATGCAGTCCAGCTTTTACTGACTTTCCACCTACTTCATGGTTTAAAGAGTTGAGCAACCTTTTTGGAAGAAGGTGGATAGACACAATATCTATTTATGCAAGGACACATTTCCCTTTTCTTTATGTTCTGTTTATTCAAGGTTTTGCTTCCAAGGTCTTATTACTATAAAACTTAAAGCGAGACAAGGTCTGCCCTCATGTCAGATAACAACACCAAAACAATTCTGATGGTTCAGTAGCTTATTATTTCATACTTCCAGGTCTTAAATAAATTACAGTTATTTTCACATTCCTCCTGAATATCCTTCAGGCATGATAATAAGTGCATTTTTCTGAAAAGGCTGCTAATATTTCTTTTCTTCTCCCTGATTTTAAATATTTTGTTGAATTGTCATGTACAATAATAATTAGAGGGGGTCTTGCTAAATTTCTTTCAGGGTGACGCTTATATTGTTAAGCTTCTTGACATATTTTACTAATCATTGCAGAACTGTTGGCAAATAGATTGTAAATTACATCGAAACACAGAGGTGCACCAGTAGTTTGAGCATCTTTTCTCCAGCATTCCTTTGCTGCAGCCTTGCAGATTCCATTTTTTCTGTCTCTCTCTTTTTTTTTTTTTTTTTTTTTTTTTGTTCAATCATCAAAGGCAATTATTGGCTTGGGTTTTGAAGTGCAGATTATCAAGGTATTATTTCCTTAGAAGTGCAATACTGTAGATTGTAGAAAGCAAGAGGACCTGAGTAATTTTCTACAGAAGAGAAGGCACTAGTCTGAATGATTCAATGAATGATACACATTTAGGGCTGTTTTGGTTTTTTTTTTTCCTGAAGAATCAGTATAACGTTTCTCTCCTTTTTTATTTTTTTTTTCTGCATGGGTTAAATAAGGTAATCAACACTGTTAGAATTTTACTAGAGGGGAAGAAATCCATGTTTTTCTGTTTTGTTTTTTAATATGTAGTTGCATGGTGGGTATAAAGTTACTGTATTATGGTCTGGGAATAAACAAATCTGGGCAATTTAAAGTCTAGCTAAGTGATGTGCAGGACCAGATCCTGGTTCCACTAAAAGGAAGGAGACTGTATCAAAGTGCCAGAGAAGAAACAATTGATACTGAAAAAAAGAAGTTGTCCCAGAATGATTTCATTTATTTTAGTGCTTCCAGTAAAATACAGAACTCGGTAAAATGAATTTTTCCTGTATTTGCTGCACCCTGAACTTAAATATTGTAATATGCTCAGGAGAATGCCACAGGTATGAAGTCTCTAAGCTCACCTTGCTGGTACAGAACCCCATGTTCTCAGGTTTTGGTCTTGGTCCTGAGGGCTCTCCCTGTGAAATCTGACGTAAGAGGAATTGGGAGGATGATGATGATCACTTGTTTTGTTAGGAATACATCAGGTACTGTGGCATTCGTTTGTAGTAACTGCTTCCCACTTGGAGGAATTCCTGGTGCAGCTGGAGTTTTGCAGTGATAGGGATTTATCCTGTACATGGAATGATGCCTGTCTCTGGTGTGTCCGTTCACAAAGGTTCTCCCATTCCCTTTAGGCAACCAAGGTGCTACTTTTGTATTAAAAAGCATCTTATGTGGTAGTTTGTAACTCAGTGGTCCACCATTCAAAGGATGACTGTAAATCCAGATTCACACAGCACATAATGACAGCTTTGAAGAATAAGTCTCATTTGAGAGTCTTAAGGGATTTTAGAAAACTTTTATTTGATTTTTTTTTTAAATACTAAAATCTTCAACCTACAGTATGTGGGTACTTCTAACTTTCCTCCCACCTGCCTATTTAATAGGCATTAGATATGAAGCAACTCTTTCTGCCATGGTGTTAGTGGTGGATTTGACTTCCTCTTGCTTGAGGGCGAAGGACAGGTTGATTCATTTGATAAGAACATACAAACCACTGAGCCACAACCACTGAGCCACCATCCCAATCTTTCTTGACCAGAACGAAAAATAAATTCCATTCTTGATCTAGATTTACTTGGTGGGAGTAAGAGTTGATTTTTTTAATTTGTTTCCATTTTTTTTTATACAAAATTCATCCTACTTGAGTGACTTTAAGGTAATCTTATTTTTACCTCTGAATTCCACTTGCTGGGAGCTCCCTTCCCAGGTGCTGCCACCTCCCTCGTAATGGTGGGAACCTGACAAATTCTTCAACCTAACATGGCTGGAGGAGAATTATTCTGGAGAATTAACAATTATAAAACTTTTCCTAGAAGACAGTGGGAGGGCTGGGTTCCTAAAAAATAATTATGTTGTAGCTCTAACATGGGTGTGACAGCATTTTACAAACTGTGTTTCAGGCCCTTCACAGCAAAAGAGCAAGTTCTCAACAGGCTGATAGGTATTATGGTGGATAAATCACAATTTACTATCTTCCAGAAACTGCCATATCTGTATTTCAACAGAAATTATTCTTTGCTGGAAAAGTTATCCTGTAGTGTAACTAGAAAGAGACCAACATTTTTCTCAGGACTCTTGAAGAATTTAAGTTTCTGCTCCCTAAAAAGTCACACAGAAAAACCCATAGGTCTCAGAAAAAAGCCATATTTTTCTTTAGTTAAGAATCTTTCATTCTACATAAAAGCTAAAAACAATAATGCAAATAGTAAAAGTATCTTCTGGACAAAAGATAATAGACAATGATACACAGCTCCAGCTCCTCTTTCATCTCCTCTGTCCCTCATCATCAGTCAGCACAGTGAGGAAGGAGAACTATCAGACTTGGAGCTGTTCAAGTCCAGTAAAAGCTTTGATTTTCTCTCCTCTGCTACAATTCTTAGTTGTATTGCACAGGAGTTATCACTCCTGTTTGCAAACAGCCAGGAAAAGGAAAGGGGATAAAATATTCACCTCCAAAGTCAACACCGAATGAAGTTATGCATCTTTATTTCGCTTTCAAGGACATCATCAAAACTCGTGGAGGCAAAGCCATCCACAGCAAAAGCATGAGCTGTATAGATTTTAAGGTAATAAAGCTAATGTAACTGTCAGTCTCCAAACTGAAACCGTGGTAGCCCTTTTAACTAAAGTTATTTTTTCTTCTCTGAAGACTCTTCTTCTTCAAAGACCCTATTGATGGGAAGGTAGAAGGAAACCTGACATCATTTTGGATTCTTCCCAGCCTACCTTCAGGCATCTCTTTCTACTGCTTCTTTCATGGAGGCACTCAAGTCTTAGTGTGACAATTTTGAAAATATGAAGCCTCTGGGCTATTATGAATTTCTGTCCCCAGAGAGAAATGCAGCACAAATCTGACACGCGAGAAGAGTCAGAGGAACGGGCTACTTTCTGTTATTTTGAGGTGGTCAGCTTGAGACCGAAGGTGATATTGTGGGGAGGGGTGAAAGCCATGTCAGTTTTCACAAGGAGTAACTCCTAACTGCGTTGGAGTACTTGGAGGGATTTCGGAAACACGGGGAAATGAGAGAAGAGGTGTAAGGAAGGGAAAGTGAGAAAAAGGAAAGAGCGAGGTGATGGAGGATATGTTGGCAGATGTCAATGGACAGCTTGGGTGATTCTGAGGATGACATGTGTTTTCCAGACAGAACAATGGCATCCAAACTGCTAATCAGAACACAGGGTTGGCTCTGTCTCTCCGCTGTAAATCTTGCATTCTTCTGTCTTTGCTGTAGCCAGATTTTTCAGTCGGTCAGTAGAAAATTCTGTAGTGATCTGGAGCCTATTTACTGAAGTCAATAAAGTGGTTTGAAATTACTGTGAAAGTAAAAGGCAGGTGATTTAGTCAAAATGCAGTTATGAAAATATTAGTGATTTCTCCTATAAATGTTGTGAACTAGGGACTCTGCAGACAGATCCACTCTGTTTTGTAGTTCCCCAACATCTAGAACATGGGAAGAAACACATGGATTTTGAAAAGTGAAAAAGATTTTTTTTATGCCTATTCATCAGGAGCAGGACTCAAATTGAAATAAGTGGCATTAAACATAAGAGAGTCTCTCAGTAGAGCTCACAATTGCTCTTCTTCCATCTCTTCTTCATTTGTCTTTGCAGTCCTCAAAAAGATTAGACTATTCTTATATTTTTAAACTAATCAGTAGGATAACTCTGAGAATAGTTCTCTATGTATAAAGAAAGAGAAAGGCAGGTTTTGGACAGAGAAAGAGAAGTTGCACTATTATGGAGAGAAGTTTCTTCTGACATTTGATTCCTCATAAGATAATGTGATTTATTGAGACTTAGAAAATGTGTCCCTAAATACTTAAAACTCATCAAAATCATATCAAGGATACAGTTAACCAACAACAACATCTTCTTGAACATCATGAACAGTAGAGACATGCCAGTTCCATACTCATTTCAAGGAAAAGCTGAAGGTATATTGTTTTCCTCCAGGCTATGCTTTTGCTTCTCCTGTGAACAAGCTCTGTAATCTACCAGGAGAAAAGGCTATCTTGGAGGATAAATAAATAATCAATTATTTATATTTCTAAAAGCATTCAGCTGTGCTCTTACTGCTGTGTAACCATTTAAAAGTATGTACTCAGCAGAGAAATTCCAGTCTGAGAATCTAGTGTGTGTGATTTAATCAACACCCTCAAGATTCATAGAAAAATGAATCTTGTCCTGGTCATCAACACCCAACAGCTGGCCCCTCACCATTGTGCAGAGGCAGCCACAAGGATAGCAGAGACTGGTTGACCACAAGACTGCCAGAATTAATGTCTCTCAGTCAAGATACATAAACTTTGATGAATCCCATTGTCATTAGCAGGAACAAGGAAACAAACACTTCCTGAGAAGAGAAGCCAAGAGAGAGCCAAGACAGAGCCAAGAGCCTCACCAATGTGTAGCATATCTCATCTGACAGTGCAACTTGGGTAGCAGCCTCAGGACTCCAGCTAAAAATATAAATAGAAAATACGAAGTCATTTGCCTACATGGTATAGGAGTTTCTCTTTGTGAAGTTTGCAGTGGGGGATTGTTATCTGCTTTCAAAATAGTATCATAATCTCCTGTTGAAGTCTGTACTGGGCTTGTTATTGGGGTTCAAAATGGTATCACAATTTCCTTTTGAAGTCTGTAGTGGGTTTAAATATTTTAACTAAAGGCATATTCCAGGGCAGGTGCATGTAAAGGCAACCTGGCAGGTGAAACACAGACCTGAGCATCAGCTTTTAGACTTCAGGGTTAAGCAACACTTAGGGTCTGCATTTGAGATTCCTCTATTTTTACACCCTTCTAATATCACATCTTAAGGACAGATGAGGTTCTGTCTGTTGGCAAAATTTTATCTTTTAAAATCCTAAGCCTTCTTATTTGCGGAGTCTACATGTTGGAGGTACATCCTTTTAGAGTCACCATTCCCATAAGCAATTACAGTTGCCTGAGAAATCTCTAAAAAATGCATTTTTATTATCAAAGTACCTTCCCTGAGAACAGTGTTTATTCTGGTGGGAAAAGAGTGGGTGTACCCCGAGCTTCCTGTCGCATCACTTCTATCGTCCTTGTTCCTCTTAGGATGAGAGACACTCATTAGTAATAGAACAGAGGAGATGCAATCACACACACAAACACAAAGAAGGTAAGGCCCTCTCTGTTTAGAGACTGTAGCTGACAAAAGCAGGGAAATGCAGGGGTAATGCTGTTACTTCGTTCTTAGATCGTATCATTTATACTTAATGTGCTCCAGTGTGTTGTGAGCATTACAGGATTCTAAGAAAGCATAAAAAGGTGCTCTCTTATCTACGTGCGGAGCTTACCCCCATGCAAGTCTTTTTGCCCTAAACTGTTTGTACACACACAGGCAGAATACATGGTCATGGCTTGGGAATGTCCAAGAACCAGTTGGAGGGAACCAGTTTCTGCTTTCCTGTTCCCAGGCCTGCCAAGGCTGCAGGCCGCTCCTAAGGCTTTTCCCATGGTTTCTCCTCCGGTCATCCCACTGGCCACTCCTGACCAGGGCTGTCTGCACGTAGACAGGTCACAAGGAGTTATGCAATTCTTCAGCACCCCACAAGAAGGGCGTGTTTTTGCACTTACGTGGATACTTTCATTTTCAGCTTGCTCGGCGAATTATCGCCACTTTTTATCAGTCGCCTGCTTCTGTGTT
>JAWWES010000171.1:3054798-3077848 GCA_035583135.1 Lophotriccus pileatus
AGACATATTACATTTGGTCAGATGTGCTCGGAATAGCGAGGTGCTCTCCAGAAAATAAACCGGCAAAGCCCCCACTTAGGATCCATTCAGATTAAATAAATGCTGAGCCCGTGTTTGTGGATCCTCTGCCGCATCTGCGCACGCAGGGGCCTGTCCTGCTTTTATTCTGGCCTCGACACCCAGAGCTTTGCTCTGGATTTACAGCAGCAGCCCTGGATATCCAGAGTTTATATTTTAGTAAATTAAATGCTGAGAGGAAGAAAACGCAGCAAATATATTTTTCTTTCAGGAGGACAGAAAGTGCAGGGTCACAGATTTTAGGAAGAGGGCAGGTTTAGGTAAAGAAAAAGTCATGTTTGAGTGTCGCAATGCTAGAGGTTAAATTGTGCAACCGTCAGCTAAACGAGAATTAAAATGTACATGAAAAATTGCAGCGTGCACCCCGGTGACCTGCACAAAGTGAGAAGCAGCACAGAGCCTTCGTGAGCCTTGAATTAATTTTTGGGAAGCAACTAGACACTGTAACTTCTCTTTACCACAGAAGAAAATGGCAATGAGGAAGGAAGTACAGCAGAAATCTTGAACATTACCACTATTATGCAAAAAAAAAAAAAAAAAAAGCTGTTAACTGTTTTCCCCTTTGCTGACTGGGTAGACGTGCCCTCAGATGGAAAACTTCTGATACTTGTGACTCCTTACTACCAGAAATCACATGAGATGATCAAGGAAGAAAATCACAATGACTATATTTATATCGAAGGCTGAACTTCTCAGAAACACTTGTACCTTGATTAAAATTTCTGGGAGGCTGCAATAAAAATATCAGCTGTGAGACTGGCCCAGCAGATCAATTATCATAATTGACAACATTTTATTAATACATATTGAACTCCTAAATGTTTTGGACGTAAGATAACCCCCTGAAAATGATCCTTAGAGAGGCAGAATGCCAGATCTGGGAAAAGAATCAAGGCTGGCTTGTCTGCTGTACAGTTTAAACAAATATTTTTCATCTGGTCTGCATATTCTATGCTTTTGTACAAATTTAGCATCTGTTTGTACCTGCATATTTTAACTTAAGAGCTTTCATTAATTTTTTTTCCCTTTTTTTAAGCTTCAAAGCCATAAACATGTATATTTATACCACAGTATTGTACGCTGGTTGTAAAGCTCTGAATTAAGTCATTCTGTGCTTTAGTTTTGATTAGAATGATACAATTAGAACCTGTTATTCTACCAACTAATTACTTGTAGAATGTGACATCTGAAGAATACTACAAGATTACAAATTTAGGAATGAACTGAGAATGTGCTCTGTTTATATTATTCCCCTATCTTCAGTCAAATCATTGTCATGGAAATGGATTAATACTGGGCCAGTTTCTGTCCTCATCAAAATCTTTTTCACAAAAAAAAAGAAAAAAAAAGAAAAAAAAAAGGAAGAGTAATAAGAATTTTAATGCTTCATGTATCAATAAGATTTTAATAGCGTGCTTTGATCTTCTTGCCAGTCTATCACTTGATTGGCTGAGCAGCATCCATCTTCCTGAATCATCATCGACTGGTGTTTGTTTCTGGGAAATTCTCTGGTTTTTTTAATTTATTTGGTCATTGTTGAACCATTGCTGGGTTCCTTTTGCCATTTTATTTCTTATAAGTGCAGCTCAGTGAAAGATAAAAGCAGATTTTTTTTTTCACTTAAATCTCAAATATGAAATTCTCTCACTTAAAAAAAGAAAAGGGAGGGGTTGTATGTTTGTGCACATCTTCAGATAAAGAAAGGCTGGCATTTAGGAGTTGAAGAGGCGAGAAAGAAATGCTCTGTATATTTTTTTTTGCCTGTGAAAATCCTTTGGAGGTTTAAGTCTTCTCCTGGCTGTATGTGTGAATACCTGTTGCACATGAACTAACAAATTAGCAGCAAGAAACCAAGTTTGACAGGCAATGCAAGGCAGGGTGAAACATCCAGGAAAAAAGTGTTCTCCCCAGTGATGGGGCTGCATCCAGCCTCTTCCAAGTGCTATTTTAACTCACTCCAAACCCCCCGGGTTCATGGAAAGTAAACCGATCCATGATAAATACATAGTAAATAATTCTGCTTATGTCATGTTCATTTGCATGTGAATTAATCCAATTTATGGCCATAAAGGCCAACTTTGTCAGTGCACAGAAGATGCAAACTAATAGTAAGGGCAGAGAAGAACTGCCCACAGTTGAAAATTTGTCACATTTCTGTGCCAGTTGATGTTAATAAACACTGTGCCTCAAATGAGGTTAAAATGACGATGACAGCTCAGATCTGTGTGACGATAGGTAGATAGAAAGGGAGATAGAAGAAGTTCTTACATCTTCCTTCTGCATTTGCATTTTCTTCCAGGTATAGACCTCACAGGGTCTGTTAACTGATTATTTCCTTTAAACATGTAGAAGAGAAAAGAACCAAAAAATTCCCTTTTTCTCACCCGGCTGCTTATTAGATTTGATATTGGGAAAGCCCTTCATTGGCTCCGAACAAACAGCTCTGTTTTCCACCACTTGCTGTCATGTTTAAAGTAAATAAGTTTTCATCCCTCCAGCACCGCTGAACTCATTCACTTCCCAGAACAAAGCCATTGTATGGAGGTCCACAACAGCCCTTTTCTCTCCTTCCCTGAGCGGGATCTTCCCCGGCACCGCAGTGTGCTCCCCAGCTTTGTAAGGCTTTCACTGACGTGCCCGTGCTAAAAGTGTGCAATGCTTTATTTCACAGAAGAAATGAAGGAAGATTATGACACTATGGGGCCTGAAGCCACAATTCAGACCACCGGAAACAATGGTACAGGTAAGGATATTGCATGACTCGGCATCCCTTGTCTTTGGTCGCACGCAGAACTAGCTGTGCATGGAGAGTGAGAGTGACAAAACAATTTCTTACTTGTTTTCAGTTGGACAGTTCGGAAAAAAGATGCGTAATTCTCCTGGTTTTTAGTTTATCCCCCCCAGATTGCTCACAAGAGTGCAGCCACCAATTCATGCAGTGAGAGTCCTTGCTACCCCTCCCATGCCCTGCAAGGTTTTAGCCCCCAACTGCATCCTTGTGAGATAATACTTCTCAGCAGTATGAGGAGATGTTTTCCCTGTGAGGGTGAACCTCGGATAAAGTAGCTGAGCCAAGATGCAGTAGTGTTTTGATGAGAGGGTTGCAAAGAGCTTGGTAATGAGGATGGGGTGCACCCTCCTTGGCAGCCACGGATTCGCATGGTGCACAGTCTCTCTACTTCAGAGACTGAAAACATCTTTTCAGCATGACACACATAAACCCCTTACACAGATACACAGACACACACACTAAAAATGCATATTTATAAGATTATAATGTTTCTGGCTAATCTTTTTTTCCCCCACCACCGCTTTCTGCATCTCTTTCTTTCCCCTCCTCTTAGAAATCAATACATTTGGTGGAACAAGAAAGGGGAGAGAGATATTTAACAGCCATCACCTCTGAGCCATCTCCTTTTTTTTTTTTCTGTAGCAGAGCAAACAAGCAAAAGGTTTCTGTTACTATTTTCTAATCCAAATGAATTCAGGGGTTTACCATGTTCTTTCCAAAGGCCCCACTCCATCCTCAGCACAGCTGAATGCCATACATCACCCAGTGTTTCTTTTGCATTTAGTCACAATTTGAGATGTTGCAGATAGATTTACACAGTTAAAAGCAAGAGTTTTCTAGTGTAAGTACATTTCTATGCATTCCATTGTGAGATTTAGTTCAAAGGTAATATCCTCCACAAATATTACTGTAAAAGGTGGTACCTAAGTCTCACAAGCATTTTATTACTCACACTTTCCTAATGTTGGTAACACCCACATAAAACCCCAATGCTCTTATTAAGCAACACAAGAAATTTTCTTTATAATCTTTGAGGGGGAAAATAATAGGAAAATAAAACCATGTCACTGCTTTCTTCATCCATTAGATTTATTATGCATGAAAGGAGGGTGGCACCCAGGCACAGTTCATCATTACGTGGGTACTAAATGATGTTGCTGTGGAGAACTGGCTACACATATATATTTTAAAAGCTTGTTTTATTTCTAAGAGACGGTAATAAAGTGACAAATTGTGCTTAGCACTTGGAGAAATGGGACTTTAAAAGACATCTGATTCAGAAATAAGACTTGATGCTTATCTGAATTACCATTACCAGAGCCTTTGAGGTCCCCTATCAGTCCGTGTGACTTCCTTTGCACATATTTTCCTTACCATAACAGGCCTTGACTCTTTCATACTTGCAGTGTGGTCTGCTTGAAGGGGAAGACTTCATGTCCTCTTAGCCCCTTCCCTTCCAGTATCTGATGGCCTTGTCTCCCAGCTCAATGTTGGGAGCAACAATTCTCTGGGGCCAGGGTGTCACCGAGCCCCAGCATGATGATCCCTCTGCTAACCCTGCTTCGGGTCCATGGGGTGTCCTGCCTCTACTGAAGCCAGTTTTCTGAGGAAAAGATAAGGGTTGTCCCTGCCCAGCTTTGTGCACAGCAAACTCGTGGCTCAAAGAGTGCTTTGCATTTAGGTCGCCTGCACTGGAAATGCAAAAGCTGCTCTGGGTGTTGCACCTGGCAATTCCTTCCTTCCCTAAATGTCCTGTGCAAAAGTCTGAGGCTCCTCTTTACTCCAGCTGCAATGGTTGGCTTGCTCAAGTAACCACCATGAGTTGTCTAGTGCTCTGCTGGTATTTAATTCAAATCTTTTTCACTGAGGTGTTCAGAGTCTCCTGCAGCAGAGGCTGATGCCTCAGCAGGTTGGGTAGAACATGTTTCTCTAATCACTGCTGTCTCCATAGTCTTTTAAGAGCAATGTCAGATCATTTAATTAAATAGTCTGATAAACTAAAAGCCTTTGCCAGTCTGTTCATACTGAGTGGAAGATGCCAGGTGACTATGAGGAGCATCCTTCACGCAGAGTAAAAACTCCCCCCCCTTGCCTGTTGAAGTGTCCCAACCATTATTTGAGGAGGGAAGGGAGGAAGTCAGTCCATGAGCCATTGTAGATCCTTCCTAGATAGTCTGGGAAATGTTCAAAGCTTTCTGCTTCAGCCTCACTATAGGCTTTGGGCCTGTCTTGAGTGTTGGCCTCAGTTTTTCCCTGCTGGTAGTAGGGGGATTTAATACTGATGTTCAGTGACACAGCTGAGGTGAGACCCATGGAAAAACATTGGATCAGTGACTCCATCTTCAGCAAAAGCCATTCCACAGTGACCTTCTGGTCTCTGGGAAAGCCAGTTAGGGCTTCCTACGGATTAACATGGGTTTTTCCAGCTGGGCCAAGGAGGTTACTCTTGTTTAGTACAACGTGCCTCTCCCTCTGGACACTAGATCTCGCAGTGCTCCGTGTCCTGGGCTGAGCACAGAGATAGGAGACACATTTTTAGGGTCATTCACATACATCCAACCACTGAGTTTCTCTAGGTGCATGTAGTAACTGTGGTGCATTTTTAGCATCAAATTCATTGCAGAAAGTCATTAGCAGAGAAAGAAAACTAGAAGAAAAAGTCTCCATTAAATTATTCTGCTATTGTCAGAGTGGCCACTTCCTAGTGGTATTTAAAGAGAAATCTTGTTATCCATACATTAATCAGCTGCATTTTTATAATGAGCCTTGGAGGCTTTATAGTAGAAATGCAAAAGTGACCATTAGAGTGAAAATTTTAGTCTTTGGTCCTGCTAAATGAATTTGTAAATATTTCTGGGGAGTTCTGCAATGGTGACTTGAAGAAGTGATATTTAGCAGAAGAGGTTTTTAAAATGTGAATGAAAAAATTCTTATGTTTTATTCTATTCTACCTGTTAGGGTTATTGCAAGTGGGATGTTTGCAGAAAATAGATTAACAAAATCCCTGTAAACAAACAGAAAAGCTTTCCTGGTTTTGATTGCTAATATCTGACAGGCTTCGAGTAAAGATCTCTTTAATATAATTTAAAGAAGGGAAAGAAAAACTTTCAGGGGGAGGAAAACAGAAGTAAAACTTGGCAGGTTGGAGGACAGGCCGTTTTCAGGCTGTAATCTGTGTGTACCAATGGGGGCCTCTCACTTCCTGGCTAATGAAGGCTGTGGTTTTATTAGCTTTGTTTGCGATTAAGGGCAGCTATCACCATCTCGCAGGACGAGTTCCCACACAAAATAACTGGTCTCCCAAGCTCCTTGAACCTCTCTCTCACTTTATCTCGAAAGGTCCTAAATGCCTCCAAAGATAGCTTTCCTTAATGTGTTTTAATTTTATGTGACACAGCCACATCAGCTTTTGGACCTGAAAATATTTCTGCTCTCCAGGCTCCAATAATTAATTAAAAAAAGGCTTATTTGGTGAGGTCACACGCCGTAGATCTCGCTGAAATTCTTGCCTTGCAGGGGGGGATGTGCAATGTGTGTGCAGTGTCAGCCCGCGAGGAGTCTGGGAACATGGCTTTGTGCATGGAAAATAAATTAGGATATGGAGTGGGGAAGCAAGTCTTCCCCCCTAGAAATCGAGAGAGAAGCCTAATGGTTATCAGATGGATCTTTTTAGTAACCCTGGGTGATCTTCCAGCCATGTCTGAATTGTCAGTAACATTGCTGGTGAGAAACCAGATCCACATGGTCACCTTTCGCTATTTGTGTTAATCTGCAGCGTTGCAGCACTGGTTGTATTGTTTCAGTTAAGGATCTGTCAGCTTTTCCACTAAATCCCCTTGTTTTTAGGGGTTTACAATGTAGACATAAACATTTGCTTTAGCTCCTGGATTGCATGCACAGACATAGAAGCTACATAATCCGGAGAATTAGGAAGCCAAGGCCAGTAATAATCGCAGCAGTCCTCCACAGCCTGTTGGATCAGCCTCCAGATAGACTTGGGGGCAGGAAGGAAGAACCTCATTTGGGTTCAAGTTTGGGATGGAAGCTCCTAATACTAATTCAGGCCTTGCTCGGTGGCTTGAATCCCCATACTATAAATGTGGTTGCAAACTCCAAAACCTTGCAGCTTGCCTGGAGGAGAAGGAGGACACATGGAAACCATCCCATGGAGACATCCCACCCTCTCCCCTTCCTGCTCCCATTTCTCCTCTGTGTAGAAAAGCTCTCTTTCCTTTCTTCACAGGTAGCACTTACTGGCTCATGGCCTAAATATATTAAAAATAAACTTGTTTTCCTTGGATCTATTGCTAAGCCAAGAGAAGGAGTGGAGAAGGGGTAGTGTTAAGGTGGATGTGGATGGTCTTGCAACACTTGGAAGATTTAGGCACAGCAAGGGGAATAAAAAGTTGGCTTTCCAGTGTAAAAAGTAATGGCTCAGGGGTTTTTCTGATAAAAAACAAAAAGTCCTAAACCTACTCTGATGCTCCTGTGTATAAGGTGAGCTCAGTAACCACCATTTTGTTCCCAGCAACAAAATGGAGGTAAGGTACTCAGACTTGTTCTCCACGCTCACACTCCCCTTCTCTAGATGCTGCTTTATTTTGGGGTTAAAAGGGGAGATATTGTTTCTCATGCTCATAACAAGTGATAACAGGAGCTACAGAGGGACCAAGAGGAGCTCTGTGGTGGTGTAGCTATTCCCTACAAAACCGCTGCGATAGAAACAGAAGTTTCCTTTCCGCAGCCGGGGTCCCGTGCCCTGTGCCATTTGGTCACTGTCACTAAAATGCCGCAGAACCGTTGAGAAGCTGCTCAGCTCATATGAAAAATAGGGCATATTTGTCTCAGCCAGAGGATTTGATTTTATCGGCTAAAGGGATGAGGTTTGCAGAGACGGATATCTACTTTTATCGATGACGCCGAGATCAGCCCTTCAAATCAGGCGCTTCGGGTTCCCAGTTGTGCCCCAGTCAGAGGTCACGTCTTGTTTTCACTGCCAGCATCACCTTGCATGTTTGTAGGAAACTGAGGCAAAGCATTTGCCTGTTTCTAAACACCAAGGAGCTGGTTAATCTCTCATTTCCAGTGGTTACAAAGCATAACCCCTTTGATTTCCGTAAGTTTGTTCCATATTGAGCCCTGGCATCACTGAGAGCAGAGTCATGCCATTTAATATTTTACTTTCACATGAACTAAAGAATAGTTTATGGTGTTGCCTCGTTTTCTTATTTCACCTGAGCTGAAATACATTAAAAATTTAATCAATCATAAGCTGTTATTTTCATTTATGGTCAGTTATAAACAAGTCTTATTAGTACCCTTCCACCAACTGTGTCTTCCAAGGCTTATTAAAAAAACAAACAAAAAAACAATTTAGAGAAGGCAAACCATCAGCTCCTTTTTTTTTTTTCAAGTATAATTATATTTTTATTTATCTATAGCATCAAAGAGTTTTTAATTTCTTTTCTTTAGGCACTGTTCTTACATGGAGGAGAAAAAGCACATTTTTAGTAACAGGATGTTTTGTGGTTGAGCATATATTATGTTTCATGGACATTGCATGAACAACAAAAAAATTAGGTTTACATTTAAGGAAAAGAAGGAACACTCTTGTATGGACTGTCAAAGTGGTTTGAGGCTTGGTATCCCTGTTATGGTCTCAAACATGTGGTTCTATTTGTAGAAATCCTGAAGCGATACTTTTTTTAAAACAACCTATTCTCCCATTGAAAGTTAACTTTTCAGGGAGAAAAAAAATAAAAATAAGGAAAGATGTGAACAATTCTCTTCTTGTGCCTGCCATGGAGGAGCAACCCGAGGCAGGACCTGGCCTTGGAGAAGTAGTTTGGTCTTTTACTACCTGCAACTACGACCTCCCCTGTGGGCACTGTCTTGGGGTTTGCAGGATCCAGGGGCAGCTGAGCTCAGTCCTGTAGGTTGAACTGTGCTCATGCCAAAAGCCGTGGGTCCCCAGGAGCCCTCTGAAGGCTCAGGTTCCAGCAATGAAAGATTACCTGCATTACCCAAGGCTCATAAACTTCTCCTGCTGCCCTGTGGAGCCCGTGTTCTTGTTAATTTAACTGCCTGCCCTTACTTCCATCCACGCTGGTGGAAAGCCTACATTAATTTTATTAGGAGCTGGAGCAAGACCGATGAGAGCAAGGATCCAGCTGCAGCCCCAGCCTTTGTAGCTCAAGCACATCGGCTCAACCTGTGCATAATGTTGCTGACCAACCCAAGCTCTTGGAGAGGATTCACTCACCCCCCCCTTTCTTTTCCCCTTCTCTCGTTTTAGTGAAGAACGCAAATTGCACGTCGGACTTTGAGGAATATTTTGCCAAAAGGAAACTGGAGGAAGGGGATGGGCATGCAGTCAGCATAGCGGAGTACCTGCAGCGCAGCGACACAGCCATTATTTACCCTGAAGCCCCCGAGGAACTGTCTCGCCTTGGCACTCCAGAGGCCAATGGGCAAGAAGAAAATGGTAAGGCTGTAATTCATTTTTAGCCAGTATCCTGACCTCGTGCAGCTGTTGCAATTATAAATGCACTACATGCCTGGGTGTTTACCTTAAAAATTGAAGAACAGCTGCAGCGGCATGGAATTTCATGAGCAAAGATTGGGGCTGTAATTTCAGTGTATTGTGATTTTTTAGTCAGCACATTTGTATTATTTGGTGGGTGAACCGAAGAGCTGAATTTAAACGGGAGAAAGGCTGCTGCTCTACTTGGGAGTTTGGGGAGTTTTAATAGAGTTTTAACGCAACAAGAGATGGGGCAGCCGGCCTATCACTCTCCGATGCCTTGATAAATAATTGGAGAAGCGTCGGTAGGAAGGATTTGGTCAATGGCATAAGTATCGCAATGAGCTGGGGCTGGAATGCAAATTGCCAGTTGATCAGGAATAGTATTTCTTAGTTTTCCAGCCAGCCAGGTCTGCGGGAGGAGTGCTGCCCATAATTAATTTCCCTGGCAGGGTCCAGACCGGGCCCTGCGAGTCCGCCGTGGGCGTGCGCGGGTGCCGGTGCCTCCCGCCGCCGGTTGGAAGCGCCGTCCCTCCCTCCCGGGCGGGCGGCAGATTGCGGCGATGCCTCTCATACCATCCCGGGCAATCAGCCCATGAGCTGCCATTGATTTGCTGACCTTTTGGCCTGCCTCTCTTCCCCCCCTCCCTCCACCGCCATCCCGGGGCGCAGACCTGCCACCTGGAACTCCAGATGCCTTCGCCCAACTGCTGACCTGCCCCTACTGCGACCGGGGCTACAAGCGCCTGACGTCCCTCAAGGAGCACATCAAGTACCGCCACGAGAAGAACGAGGAGAACTTCTCGTGCCCTCTCTGTAACTACACGTTTGCCTACCGCACCCAGCTCGAGCGGCATATGGTGACACACAAGCCAGGGACAGATCAGGTGGGGGGCTGGTTTTAAGTGATTTCTTTCTGTAATAACCCCTTAGAGAAACGATATTGCTTTGATTGGCAATCATTATTAATTTTTCATGGCATTTTGAAGATGCAGATCTTTTAATGGTAATAGCTTTAATTGAGGTCTAAATGATTTTTTGATGGTCTCTTCTAATATGATTTAATAGTCTTATGTTCACGATCGAATGAGTGTGTTAATTTCTAATTTAGAAATTTTATTTGCACTTTAACTTGACTTTAGTTTCGTTTTTATGTTCCTCAAAAAGTGAATGAAACTGTAGCATTTTAATTATACATTATTAAACATCTCAGCAATTTTAATTCCATTTTTCACCTAGTTTTACTTTGCAGTGTTGCAGATAGGAACTCCAAGACGTACTAAAAGATCCGCTAATATTTTTTCATTACTTTTTGAGGAACCTTTTCAATCACATGAAATTACGCGCATTTTCTATAATCGTTTGTTAAACATAATTACACATTTTTGAGAAGAGCTCTTCCTACAGTGCATATAGGCTATCATTTGTGATTGTGCCACTAGAATTGGGCATGGCTTTCATCTGTATAGCCCGGCAGCGTATCTGCAATAAATCAAAGTAGTTTTTTCCTCGATGGGATACGTGTAATATTATATCAGTGCCGCATTTAAGGAAATCCTGCGTGTCTCAAACAGGTGACTGAGCTTCCCTAGTGCTCCTAAACAGGCTGGGGATAGACCTGTGCCACAAAACTCTTTACACACCAGCATGGAAGCTACTCCTCGCTGGAGAACTACTTCTGAAAACCCATCTTGAGGACGGCTGTAATGGAAACTCAAATGGCGTGGTTAAAAGTTAAATAAATAGATGCGTGCATTGTGTCAAATTATAAAGGCTTTATGCAGTATTTATTTTTCTTAAAAACCTGAAAATCATGATCAGCTGTATTTCTCCTGGTAGTTTTTTTCGCAGCATAAGGTAAATGCGGTTAGGCAAACACACATCTTCCTAATCATGCGATTTTTTGCAATTAGCATTTTTAAGAGAACCGTATCTTTTGCTTGATCTTAAATCAATATAAATGATTCCAGAGCGCTTTCTCCCATTCTTTCCTTCCCGTGGCTTTTCCAGTAGACAAACACATGTATATTTTTCCCAACATGATCCACTGTAAGGTTCTTTCTTTTGCTTCGTATCATTAAAAACACCAGGGGAGGGAAAAAAACCCGCCTCGATATTTATCCAACGTAACCGCCTGAAATTTCACATGCGAGAGCGCGCTGGTACTGGCGCATTATGAATGGTAGCTTTGGTGTTGAAAAGTCCCCTCATTTGCTCATGGCATTTACAATTAGTAAATTAAAATGATTGTATCATATTAACAGTGGCACAACTAAAGTTTATAGTAGTCCTCGGAGGGCGATGGGGGGAGACAAAACAGCTGTTGCTGTTTGTTTATGCAACTCAGCAACATATGAGCACGGGTCCCTCAATGGCGCGCGGCGGGCTGGGCTCTGCTTGATCTTTGAAGGTTGCTGCTGTTTGAACAAACCTCCCTGTGTCCCATGTAACACCATCTGTCTCGTCAGGAATGTGGGAAGAGGCAGCACACCCTCGCAGTTGTCATACCGTTTCGGCGCTGCCTTTTTTTTTTTTTCTTCCCCCCTTCTTTTTTTTTTCTTTTCCCCTTTTTTTCCTCCCCCCCCTTTCCCCTCTGCCCCTGAAAAAGGCTTTTGTGTTGTGGCTGCCTGCAAAAGGCTGACCTCCTACCTTGAGCATCCAGCATGGTTGGCTATGTTGTTATCAAGATAATAATTTTTTTAAATTAATTATTTTTTTTTCCTCTCTCCAAATTCAAAGTCATGGGGCTTTTCTTGCTTGTTGCAAAAAGGTCAGCTGCCTTTGATTGTATCTTTACACCACTTTTAACTTTCAACTTTCCCTCACCCCTTAGAAGAGCACTGGGGGAAAACATGGCACAAAAGGTAGCTCAAGTCTTTCCTGCTGCTCTGTGATTTTAAAAAACATTTCCAGCAGCAGCTCATGCCGAAGACGCAGTCTCCTCTGCTTGATAATGAACTAAATCTTACACGAAATGCCACTAACGACAATGTTTCTCTCTTTCCTCCACACGCAGTAAACAGAATTTTTAAACAAGCCGAGTCCCACATGTTCAGAATCTGCTAGGAATATTAAGAGCCACAAATCTTCTTATAAAACTGTTTCTCTCATCGAAAGATACCTTAAAGCAACACATTTCTGATGAGAGACTTAGGAAATAATTCTAAAGCAAATATCGAATGCTCATGTGAAAGTACTTCCTCATTTGTTTCGGTTTACTGCCAACATTTTGATTTTTATTGCAACACTGATGAGACAAATAAATGTACATGCAGACCTTTTGGTCCGCTTGACGAATTCAGAGCCACATTAATTTCATTTTTGTTTTTTAAGCTTGAAATTCATGGTTTCTCTTGCATAAAATTCATGTTGGTGTCTCTTTTTTATTTTTATTTCTTTTCCTCCCAGCACCAAATGCTGACCCAAGGAGCAGGCAATCGCAAGTTCAAATGCACTGAGTGTGGCAAGGCCTTCAAATATAAACACCATCTGAAGGAACACCTGCGAATTCACAGTGGTGAGTAGTGGAGGTGCTGGTGTGCTCATTTGCATTTTGTTTAATTAGCTGAGTTTTAAAGACTGCTTAAAATGTACACAGTTCTGCTTCTGGCTTCTTGGAGCTACTGAGGTATTTCATAAGTGATATCTGAGTCATCCTCATTTATCATGCTGTTAATACCACGGTCTCGCTGAAAGATTTGGAAATAGTAAAGCTTCCTGCAAATAATATAGATTGTTTGGCAGTTTGAGTTCAGAAGCGTTCATTCATTGCCGTGCAGTCGGAACCTGAAGAGTCCATTATATTTTCCAAAACAAAAAGTCCCCCCGAGTGAAATGCAACTCATATTCTCGGATAACGAGTGAGCGCCAAGCGTCTCAGATTGAATGACTTGGGCGTTTTGGCTCTCCTGCTTGACACAGCATTCAGCACACAAAATGTCACCAGGCTCTGCCCAAGCACAAGCTCTACCACTTCTGACGTGGAGTTTCTAACAGTGGGACTCAGTTTGTCACACCGTTCTCATATCCAGTGAAGATTCCATTTTTTTGCACGGAAAACAAAAAAAAAAAAAAAAAAGGGGGGGAACCAATTTGAACATTCTTGAATTGATTTTACTCCCTTCCCCACAGGGTGTGACTTGCCCTGGTCAGTCTGGAGCCGGTCTCATACCTTCATAGTCATTGCTAGCTGGAGACCGTGGGTCCAAACTGACCCCAAGACCCATACAAAGAAGAGGGTAAACCAGTGGTGGTGTGTGGCCTTATTCCTAGAATTCCCTCACCATTAATCAGTGGATACACAGTCGATCAGTTAGACATCAAATGCGATCGCTTGCAATTGTGGCAGCAACAATGATAATTAACACTTGGCTTTAATTATCATTTTAGGTGAAAAACCATATGAGTGTCCAAACTGCAAGAAACGTTTCTCCCATTCTGGCTCCTACAGTTCGCACATCAGCAGCAAGAAGTGTATTGGTTTGATCTCTGTGAATGGCAGAATGAGAAACAATATCAAGACGGGTTCTTCTCCTAACTCTGTATCTTCCTCTCCTACTAATTCAGCCATTACACAGCTGAGAAACAAGCTGGAGAATGGCAAACCACTTAGTATGTCTGAACAAACAGGCCTACTGAAAATTAAAACAGAACCACTAGATTTCAATGAATACAAGGTTCTTATGGCCTCACATGGGTTTAGTGCAACTAGTCCTTTTATGAATGGTGGACTTGGAGCAACCAGCCCCTTAGGAGTTCATGCTTCTGCTCAGAGTCCAATGCAGCACTTAGGTGTAGGGATGGAAGCACCCTTGCTCGGGTTTCCTGCGGTAGGCAGTAATTTAAGCGAGGTGCAGAAGGTCCTACAGATTGTGGACAACACGGTTTCCAGGCAGAAAATGGACTGCAAGGCTGAAGAGATCTCCAAGTTGAAGGTTTACCACATGAAGGATTCATGCTCTCAAGCCGAGGAACAAGGAGTTACCTCCCCCAATATTCCCCCCGTGGGTCTTCCAGTAGTAAGTCATAATGGTGCCACTAAAAGTATTATTGACTATACATTAGAGAAAGTCAATGAAGCCAAAGCTTGCCTCCAGAGCTTAACCACAGACTCGAGGAGGCAGCTCAATAACATTAAAAAAGAGAAGCTGCGAACCCTAATAGACCTGGTAACTGAAGACAAGATGATAGAGAACCACAACGTATCCACTCCATTTTCATGCCAGTTCTGTAAAGAAAGCTTTCCTGGTCCCATTCCGTTGCATCAGCATGAGCGTTACCTGTGTAAAATGAACGAAGAAATCAAGGCAGTCCTTCAGCCTCACGAGAACATGGTTCCCAACAAACCTGGAGTGTTTGATAAGCAAACCCTCTTGCTGTCATCAGTACTTTCTGAGAAAGGAATGACTAGCCCCATCAACCCATACAAGGACCACATGTCTGTACTTAAAGCATATTATGCTATGAATATGGAACCCAACTCTGATGAACTACTGAAAATTTCCATTGCTGTTGGCCTTCCTCAGGAATTTGTGAAGGAATGGTTTGAACAAAGAAAAGTCTACCAGTATTCAAGTTCCAGGTCACCATCACTGGAAAGGGCCAGTGCCAAGGTGGCGCTGGCTGCCACCAACAACACTCCCACTAAAGACTCTTTGTCAGCCAGATCTCCAATAAAGCCTGTGGACTCTATAACTTCACCATCTATAGCTGAACTCCATAACAGTGTTACTAATTGTGATACTCCTCTCAGGCTAACAAAACCTCCTCATTTTACCAATATTAAGCCAGTTGATAAATTGGACCACTCTAGGAGCAATACTCCTTCTCCTTTAAATCTTTCTTCCACATCTTCTAAAAACTCCCACAGTAGTTCTTACACTCCAAACAGTTTCTCTTCTGAGGAGCTTCAGGCTGAGCCTTTGGACTTGTCTTTACCAAAACAAATGAAGGAACCCAAAAGTATTATAGCCACGAAGAACAAAACAAAATCTAATAGCGTAAATTTAGAACACAACAGTGTTTCTTCATCATCTGAAAACTCAGATGAGCCGCTGAACTTGACTTTTATCAAGAAGGAGTTTTCTAATTCAAATAATCTGGATAAAAGCACTAACCCAGTATTTGGTATGAATCCATTTAGTGCCAAACTTTTATACACAACACTTCCACCACAGAGCGCATTTCCCCCAGCCACTTTTATGCCACCAGTCCAGACCAGTATTCCTGGGCTGCGACCATACCCAGGACTAGATCAGATGAGCTTCCTACCACATATGGCCTATACCTACCCAACTGGAGCAGCTACTTTTGCCGATATGCAGCAAAGGAGAAAGTACCAGCGGAAACAAGGATTTCAGGTAAACTGTTGCAACTGTTTTTCCTCTGAAAGGCTAGAATTTAGCATTTTGTGATGTGTCCTCTCACAGAAGAAAACCCCCAAAGCTGGAGTCAACATTTCTGACAAAATTAGCAGAGTTTATTTAAGGCTGAACTTGCAAAAATGTGGTGGAGTAGGAAAATGAACTGCAGTTACCTTAAAAGTACCTCTGCTTGGGTTCAGAAGCAGTACCAGTAACTTTGAACAGGCATAATAATGCTTGATGGTTTTATTCTGTTAAGAGTTCAGCTGTTTCTTCTTAGATTGGTATCTAAATAGAAATAATAATAATAATAATAATAATGTCAGTGAAATATCCCATCCTACAGGAAAAAAAAAAAAAGAAAACTTTATAGGGAAACTTATCTCTTCAGGGCATAACTACATCTCACCATGGGGAAAAGGAGCAGTGGGAGACCCCCTGGGGGTCATTCCCACACTTAGATGCAAAGCCGTGTTCCTCTAAGCAGAGGTCCATATGGCCTCATAGCCACTGTATTTCACTGAAAGCCATCAAAGCTTCTTTCTCCGTGTTTTTGGGGGGTTATTCACCCACTGTGTCTGGTAAAGGTGTTCTATCTTCTCATGAATATCTGGGGGATGAAAAAAGTTGACCTGTAGCCCCTTCCTTCAGCCCACCTGCTGCCCTTCCCAGACTACCAGTCCTCTAATCCTGCCAGTCATCTGGAACAGCTTTGAAAAAACGCAGAGATTAAATGAAATTATTTGGAGAGGTAGCAGCCAGGGCCCTTAATCGCAGACAAAGTCTTTCCCTGGACACATAATCTGGGTCAGCACTTCTTCGTGCCTGGGTACAGCCCTTAATCCTTCCCTCAGGTTGTCCCAGAGTCCGTGCAGGTATAGCAAAGGATTTTGTCACTTGCATGGCTACAGCAAAGAGCATCTCCACAGAAGTCTGATACTTTTATGGCTTTCTGCTGGGTGTATTCAGATATAATGGTCAGAGTTTAGTTAAATGAGATTAACTGATTATAGATTAATAATTTCTTTTTACATTTGCGCCTGCTCCCCTATGTCCTGTTACGGTCTATTAGTAATTTTACTGACTAGTAAATGTTTTATAGTTTCAAATGTGAAAATCAGGTATGGTTTTACATTACAGACTGTAATCCCTCTTTGCACAATAGGAGCATAAATAGCACTGCACCTCCATAACAGCTGTTCCACTATTCCAATTTACAGTACATCTGCCCTCTTTGTAAATGTATTTAAGCCTATTTAATCTTCTCTAATATTAATTAGTGCAAACCTAGTCTAAGAAAACTGAACTGTGTGATAGCAAATGGAAATGTATGTTATCATGCAAGTTTGCACTCTCTTTGGATCAAGACAAAATAAATATCAAGAAATTTAATAATTTACTGATCCACATTCATTATTGCTTAATGCTGAAGGCTGTTTTAACATAGATAGAACATTGATAAAAAGTGTTATTAATATTCCCTATTTCAAATTACAAAATTAAATATAAAAATATAGCTTGAGGCCTTTAGTCGGGAGACATACATTTAAATGGATTGCATAATAATAACATTTGTACCTAAATATAAAATTCAATTAAAACCTTTCCACAGATACAGAATACACCCAAGTTTCGGTGTTTTGAAAGGAGCGATCCCCTAGCTGTTGCTTACACTTACCTCTGTAAAATATTATAACACCTTTTGGTGGCCATGAAGAGCCTCCCCTTTGCACTTTCTGCTCCTTGAAAACATTTAGTGCTGATGGGGTAAACACTGTTGGTTTGTGCAAACCGTGTCATTGCAGAGTGCTCAGAGACAGAACGTTGGTTTGAGGCACAGAAGTAAGAAAGGTCTTCATTATTTACACGGAGTTTCATTGCCAGCGGGTCCCTAAGCTAAGAGGGACCACCGTCCTAAGGGGACATGATTTTTATTTCTCTGGGTGGTTGGTTCCCCCGTGGGAAGGAGCGGTGGTGGCAGCGGATGTGGCTGACGAGTGGTTCCCTCGCAGGGAGAATTGCTTGATGGAACCCCAGACTACATGTCCGGCCTCGACGACATGACGGACTCCGACTCCTGTCTGTCCCGAAAGAAGATTAAGAAGACAGAAAGTGGCATGTACGCGTGTGACTTATGTGACAAGACATTCCAGAAGAGCAGTTCCCTGCTGCGACACAAATACGAGCACACAGGTAGGGCGGCCGCGCGCGCCGAGGGGAGGGCTGAGGTTCGTGCTGTGTTCCTCGCAGCCTTTCGTGAGTACATTTGTGCCACGAAGGGTTTGGCAGGTGCTGAGGCTTTCAGAAACTCTTTTTGCTCAGTTCAACTTACTTTTTAATCTTCCTTAATGGCTGTTGCTTGGTGAAGGACAGTTGGATGCGATGGGGTGAATGTCAGTAGGTGCTACACAAGATTTCAGGCTGATTGTGACAGCAGTTGTGGCACTCAGCATCTCTCAGGACTAGCCTTCTTGGAGTGAGACAGGCCCCAGCACTCAGAAAGAGCTGCAACTCAGCACAGAGTCTGGAATGGGAAGGAACAGTGACAGTGTATTTCTTGTTTCTTAGACACTATCTAACCCTGCTCCATTTAATCCAATAGAAAAACTTCCACTGACGTTAGCAGCACAAGAGCTGGCTCTGGCCAAGTTATCTGAAAGTAAACAGCTCAGGGGGGTTTCTCTTGCTGTGATTTTGCAAGCCAGTGGCACAGGCAGTTCACTTTTTCACTTCCCAGTTAATGCCTGGGGAAGGTTCCCTTCTTTCCTGAGTAGGAACTGATTTTTGTCTAGTTCGAGGAAGTTTGGCAAAGCTCACCGCGGATTGTCAGCTTAAAAAACACTTTGGTTTGAAAAAGACCTTCCATCACACCTATGCTGGCCGTGGTTCCCCTTACAGACCGTGCTCCCTTCCCCACTGTCAGCCAGGGCAGAGCTCTCTGAGGGGGGCAGATCGGCTCAGCATGTTTCAGTTAGGGGAAAATGGGACCAGAGCTTCCCAAATAATAGAGCTATCAAGTTATGTTAGACAAAGGGAATGTGAATTATCATGTGAGTTATTGTGCAGCAGGACATAAACCAAACTCCAACTTCCTAGAGTTAGAAAAAGCTTACTCAGGAGGAAACTTTCCTTAACTTTGAAAGCTGAGTCCCGCTTCAGGAAATGAAGCAAGTCACATCATCCTTCAATCTCACCATGTGACAGTAAAAACCTTATACCTCTCTATTAATACATCTTCCAGGCCGCACATAACCATTTGGCATTTCACAGATGAAAAATTTACAATTCAGAAGTGGACTGTGCCTTTAAAACAAAATCCTTTACTTTGTTATTTTTCCCTATACTTTTCTTCCAAATTCTAAGCTAATCCCACAAAGGAAAATACAAAAGGAAGTTAAAATACACGTGGGATTAGGAAAGAAAATTAGAAGCAACATTTTGGACTAGATCAGCCAGTTCATTGGTGGAATGGGCTTCCCACTACATTATTCAGATCAAATTGTTTATTCAGGAGAAGAAGCTTTGAAGGCTTTACGTCCCTGCACCTTTCCTCTCCTGAATGATTTTATTACAGCCATCTGCAAACATTATGGTTTACTACACTACTACCGTAAAGCTCTTATGTTAGAACTGGCCTTCATATATATCGGGATCTGGACATATGGTTGAATCCCATAAAGTTGGTAGTCCATAAGGTCGACAGACATATGGTTGAAAGGCTGAAAATTTGACAAGCTGAAATGTGTGCAATCACCTTGATTTGCAAAATAAACTGCATTCGTAAAAGCAAAAATATGTTATGGTCTTGAAGTAGCACGGGAACCTACTGCCTAGAGAAATGCCACACAGCTGCAACGCTGCAGCTTCTTCTCCTTCTTTCCTCTGTCCCTTTCGGCTTCTCAGCTTTACGTCCGTCAATTTTATGGGACTCGGCCTTACGATCCAGAACGCGTGTACGGTGTCATATTCAATACAGTGGAACTGCAGCACCTCACCAAGCCTGGGCACGGCATTTCGAGTCGGGAAGGGTGGTCTGTGTGGCCAAGGCCCAGGCGCTGGGGCTGAGAGCGCCGTGCTTCTCCTCTGCCTTGCCGCAGACTGTCCTCTGAGAATCACACCAAGTTGCTTCATCTTCCTCTCACCTTCGCCCATCTTGGAAATAGAGGGAAATGATAAGCAGCCTGCCTCTCTGGGGCGTCGTAAATATGAATTCATGCAGGCTGAAATCCTGCGATGGAACTCGCTGTGTAAAGTGGGAAGTGTTGTTTTACGGGATGCGTTCGCTCTTGTGGAGCCTCCACGCAACGCGTTAGCGTCAGGTAGAGGTGTTTGGGAGCTCTGAAGACCTTCACACCTCAGGCACGGCCTTCAGGAGGCACACTGAGCTGGGACTGTGGCTAATGACTCAAGTGCATCTTAAGAGAATTTCAAATTAATTTGATAGTTTCAGGTGAAGCTTGTAATTGCATTAATAGCATAGGTGTGACACTGCAGGGAGGAACCGAATTGAAAGTGACACCATCTTCAGCTTTGGGGCCATTGTAAGAGCAGGTCCAGGTTTTCAGTCAACGTTTTGACACTTAGAAAAGAGAAAGAGCTTCTTTTCTGAGGGTGTTTTTTTGACCAGCTGATCATCTAATCCATTGTAACTTCATCAAAAAATATGCTTTAGGAGGAATTGAAACACTTCCTGTCTTTCCTGGAGAAGCACAAAAAGTGGATGTTTTTCTATGTAAAAAGAATCTGTGTGCTTTCTTAGGACTTTTTTTCTGATATTGGAACAATCAGATTTTTATTTGTCACCCCTTCTCATGGTCCACATACCTATTGCAACCAATGCCTTAGTTATCATTTATTGTTAATCAGGTGCTGTAAATGAGAAAACAGGAATGTTTTAGGTGTTGCAGTGGAGCTGAGTTTCCCTGCCAGGGCAAGAAGAACAGGATTTGGCCGGTTCTCTGTGTCAGCCCAAGAACTTTTGCTGGGACGGTGCAGCCGCAGAACAAGTTGCTCTGTGATCACCTCTGTACACCATGCCTGCCACAGCTTGAGCACAGTAGAAAAAGGGCCCTAAATTTCACAATCCATAGTTTTTAATTTATGCAGTATTGGTGGTGTTCTGCAATGGGAGAAGGAAAATTCATTGTGTTACTGCAATGAGTGAATTGCATTGGTTTTGGCTCATATGAAATTTAGTGTAGAGGCCACTGCTTGTTGCAGGGCCAAATTCTGCCAAGATAATTTGGGGATACTGTTTCATTTTAAGATAAGTTGTGTGTCCCTCTGAGAGTTTGAGCTTCACGAGGTCCTGTTTCTTTAAAGGCAGGGGTTGCAGCACTGAAATTAGGGTACAGAGCATGGCAGGTAGCACAGGAATTCAGTGCTCACATGATCTTCCCATGAAGTCTTATGGACACGTCCTAATTTGGTCAAGCTGAAATTAGTTGAGCCAATAGGGCATGTGTTTAATCTCAGATTTTTCCAAGCTGCTTAGCACAGGGTTCAAGACACTTTCCTTATGAAAGGTGAAGAAGCTGGTTGACTTCATGGCAAAGCATGGGTGCTCTGGTGAGCGCGAAAATCTTTGTGCTGCTGATAAGGAGGGAAAACAGGGGTGGGTGAGTGAGCAGGAGAGCAACAAGAATGGAGCATCTAGAAATGGAGATATATCCTGGCTCCTGGTCCAGTCCCCCTTGGTCACCAGCAGTGATTCAGAAGTAAGGTGAAGGTTAGCATTTGTTCTGCCATCGCCAACACCCATGTCTGCCACACACCAGCGTTATCGTAGCTTCACAAGGGAACTCTTAGCGTGCCTGCTCTGCAACAAAAGCTGGAAACAGTTTTTCAGAATCCTACCTAGAAATTTAAAATCCTTTCATTGTTGTTCTATATTACATCATATTCTATTTTATTACTTGTGTGGGCTGTCGAGGGCCTCATAGCTGTGCTAGTGCTTTCATCCTTTCCTTTTCCACTGTATATTTTATTAAGACCTCTTTTTTATTTTTGTAGCTTTCATGCTGATGCAAGCACTAGTTTTATTTCCAGATTGATTCTGTAAACTAAATATTGTTCTTGAGCCTGGTAGCAAATCAGCTCTCTCTGGCTAGTATTTTGAATTCCCAGCTTGGGAGTTTTCTTTATTTAGAGCTTGATTCATAAAAAATTTACATGCTATTTAAAGGTTATTTTTTCTTGCTTTACTCTGATACAAGTTTTGAATTCCCCATTTTACACTCAAATAAAGAAAAAAAAAAGGATGTATTCTATGCTTGTGAAATTCATTCTGTAAACAAGGTCTCCTATTGAAAATGGAACAGGTGCAGCTTGGGCAATTATATATAAATTGCGTTTATCTTGCACCTTTGACCGCTTTGCTGTGCTCTGGCCACTAATCCATCTCCATTGGGACTCCATCTAACATCCAACCCCCCGAGCAGCTTCAAAAGAACCGCCCTTAAAAAATAAAAACAAACTGTCACAAAAATGTTTCCTTCTTTCCGCCAAAGAGTGGGATTCCTGTTTGTCCCCCTCCCGTCGAAAAAAGACCCGCTTGCCTTAGGCAAAGGGTGGGTGATATTTAGTCTGGGACCAGTGACAGCTTGTGATCTGATGTCTTGTGACTTTTATACCACTGCAAATGGGAAAGGCAGAGCTTTTCAGTCAAACACTTTTAACCCAGGAAGATTGAGAGACACTGTTAGAGATTTTTTGTTGTTGTTGTTCTAACAGAAATGCAATTTCAGAGACTTCGCAAGCAGATTAGTAATAATTTCCCCTCTGTAGATTGAGCGTGGGCCCCTGTGGGAGCTTCTTTTGTGCAATAAACTGAAAAAAGCCCAAACATTTCCTTTAGATATTTGAGAGAGATTTATCATTTAGTTTCACTGCAAAATGTGGCATTTACATCATGCATCCACTCGATGAAGCACAAGCGCTTCGTGAGCCCTTCTGGGAGCTGCCTTGGGTTCCTCTCTCTTAGTTGCATCCCCCATGGAGGACACAGGTGCTCTCAGATGAGACTGGGAAAACCTGTGGAGTTGGCTGTTCAGTCTGCTTGCTTTTGACCTACCTCTACCCCACTGATATTATGAACACTGCACGACAGGGCTCTAGGACAAGAGGTGGTGGCTTCAAACTGAAAAAGAGTGGACTTTTTCAGGTATTAGGATATTTGTTATTAGGAAGATATTATTAGATATTAGTAAGAAATTCTTGACTGTGGGGGTGGTGAGGCCCTGGCACAGGTTGCCCAGAGAAGCTGTGGCTGCCCCTGGATCCCTGGAAGTGTCCAAG
>JAWWES010000171.1:3077948-3080448 GCA_035583135.1 Lophotriccus pileatus
TGGAAGTGTCCAAGGCCAGGTTGGATGGGGCTCTGAGCAACCTGGGATAGTGGAAGGTGTCCCTGCCCATGGCAGGGTGGTGGAACAAGAATAACTTTAAGGTCCCTTCCAACCCAAACCATTCAAGGATTCCAGGACTACACAAAGTTGTAGGTCCTCCCCATCCACCTACAACTGTAGGATCTCCACATCCACCTACAATTCTAGACTTATCCCCATCCCCAGTGTAAAATACCTTACTTCAGCTTTATTTTATGGCCTACTAAAACACTGTAGGGATTAAAAACTCCTTTTAAATGGCTGAAATACTGGGGTTTGCACATGGGGGGAAGAAAATAATTCTTCTGCAAATGTCCGGAAACCCGATACATTTGAAAACATATTTCAATTAGTGTTGTAACAGCTGCACACTGCTAAGGTATGTTGTGTGGTGTCTGAACAAAGAACTTTGCTCAAGCTGTCAGGTTCCCTCAGATCAAAACTGAGGCCTTGGTGTGGATGTGGTAGACTAAATAGCTCTAGTGTGGCTTTTTAAATGCTAATATAAATTAATATGAAAATACGAAGTATTTTAATCGTCTCATTTCTAAATTAATTTATAAAATATGGATGATTCCCTGCCAGGCTACCTCTGTGCTGCCTGGGGGGAGGCCTCAGGTAGCACGAGTGGGAGGTGCAGTGATGAACAAATGCCACATGGAAGGGATGAGCAAAGCAGGCAAAGACTGAGGGGCATCACCCAGCCTTGGGGAGGGTGGGTGGAGGCAAGTCTGGGTGAGAAGCAGTGGAGGTGGTTGACTTCTGTTTGAGGAGAGGAAAAGTGATGGATAAGTGGATGGAGCACAACTGTGGGGGTAGGAGTCCTGAAATGGTTTGGGCTGGAAGGGATTTTTAAAGGTCACCCAGCCCAACCCACCTGCAACGAGCAGGGACATCTTCAGCTAGGTCAGGTTGCTCAGGGCCCCATCCAATCAGACCTCAAATGTTTCCAGGGATGGGAGAGAGAAAGGTGTAGTGAGCATGAAATGTAGTGTGCATAAAAAAAAATAACAAAATAAGGGAATTTGAAGTAATGGAGCAGGAGTGGCACTGTGGAGAAGTGGAACAAGGCAAGGGTTGGGCTTGTTGATGTTAGGGAAAAGTAAGTCAGAGGGAGGGACTGAGACAAGCGTGGGCAGTTCAGTGAGGAGGACACAGAAAAAGGTGCTGAGGAAAAGCAGAAAGTCTAGGAGCACCAAAAAAGGAACAAAATCAGCAATTGTGGAGGTATTAGCAAGGGGACATTAATGTGCTGCTCTGAGGGGGCTCAGCAGGACAGCTGGGTCTTGGCAGGGCTGCGTCCCATTGCGTGGTTGGTAGTGGTGGCAAAGCTCCCACCTCACCCGTGAGGGTTTTCTTCTGGCAGTGCTAGGGTTTGAGGAGGGGCTTAGGCTCAGAGTGCTTTGGGATTTTAAGCTAATTTGAGTAAGTGACTTGATCGTGCTAAAATCTCCTGAGCTAAGACCATGGGATTTCCCCATCATGGCTAAACTTGTGCCCTGAATTGCAGGTAGAGCTGCCTCAGCTCCGGATTTGGTGCACCCCCAGGTCAAGGCTGGAGGTTCAAAGCCAAAGTACATTTACAGCTCAAAGCCCAGAGTTTTCTTCAAGCTTGACTTTTAACCAACAGGTTAAATTGGCAGAAATGCATGTTTAGGAAGCAGATCACACAAGCAATACTGCCAAAATTCCACATATCAAGCTTGAATTTTCAATTTTTCTGTAAAGGGAAATAAAGGGAAAAAAAAGAACCCCAGTATGTGTGCAAGCTTAGGAAACTCTCCTACAAAGAAATGCAGTCTGAGCCCTAATTTCCAGGCATCCACTAATTTTCCTGTCACTTGTGTTACTCTATCTGTGGTTTCTCCTGTATTTTCCTTGCTGCCAGATCTCCCCTTCATTTCATAACACACAGTTTTTGGCTTCCTTGAGCATTTGTTAATCACACCTTATTAAATGTGAACTTTCACAGTGGGACTTGAAGGTAGCTGTGACTAGATTGGGGAAAAAAAAATTAGCATAATCCTTGGTATTCATTCTTAACAACTTTGCTATGGAAGTGGAATTTTTTGTGTGCCTGACTTTCTGTGCTCTCACATCCCGGGCAAAAAAAAAAAGCAAATCAGGTTCATAAAGGAGCAGCTTGAGTTTTCCTGGAAGCTGAGATCCTTCAGTGTTCTGAAAGCATTTATATTTTTTTCCTGCTGGATTACCTTCCACACTGGCACAGCCAGTGGCCATCTTCCCAGCCCTTTGCTCTTGGCTTGCGTTTTCTCCACCGTACTCATCCTCTCCCTCCACTTGCTCTTTTAAGAATTAAAGAAACATCACACTTTTACAACTGGCAGGATGGGAGGGCTCTGGTATGAAGTTTATTCCTGTTCTGGTCACATGCTGCATGAGCTAAGTATGATAAATACGCTCAAGGAATCAGGCCAGTTCACTAATAAGTTCCTAACGA
>JAWWES010000171.1:3085448-3088692 GCA_035583135.1 Lophotriccus pileatus
AGTGCTATAATATAGTGTCTACCCACATCATTTTTCTACTTCAGCATCAAAGAGGCAAAGCATTATTTTACTATTGAATTTGCTCAAACTTTAAATTAGGATATTTAAAGTTAGTGGGAGCTTGTGTTTGTTAAGTATTGTCTCAATGTATAAAATCACATAGTATTTACCAGACCTTCTATCCAAAGACCCAAGGCTGCTTTATCCTTCATATGGGGTGGGTTCTGATACTCACTGTACCCTCATACTCTGATAACAAGACTTTTCAGGTCAGCTCGAGTTGTTTCAGTACAACTCCTGGAAGAATAAATTACATACAAATGACCTTATTCTTGGCTAGGCTGCATCCTAATCACTCGTTCTTGTGCAAAACAGACACAAAGGGCATATTAAATGCCACCAAATCACACTTTTAAATTCAGCAGTTATGGAACATGAGGTTCATTTTTGCATTTGCTTTTATCCAGATGTTAACATACGGCTTAGGGCAGGGGACATCCAGAAATTTGAACAAAGGTGTACAGCAGTTTGGGAAGGTAAATCAGAACTTGGTTTAATTCAAACAGTTTGGAATTACTATAATAAATGAGCTGTGCACTCTGGATGTTTAGCATGGGGGTGGTGGATGTGTGCCCCACTGATGACACCGTGACAGGTCTGAGTTACCCTCATCCCATTAGCTCAGATCCATCACATCTCCATGCTGGAATGTGGCTCTTCTGCCACTGGGCCAAATGCTGCTCTCCCTATCTCATTAACTAAGGCTTCAATGCAGTGAAAATGCAAGCAGCAGGACACATTAGTTTTCTTTTCTCTGGCTTTGCAAGGGTGAGCTCTGGTTCTGCTTTCTTACACTCCAAAATTCAGAGCAATCTTTCAGGTTTCACTGACTTGCTGCTGGAAGGGGCACACAGTGCTTTCTGTGGGTGCCCATGCTCTGCACCACATGCTACCTAGGTCACTGGGGATCTTTGTTATCCTACCCACACTCTATAGGGCTAGGCTTTATCAGAAACCACTAATTTTTCTTGTTCTGGCCTCAGGAAGAGGAGGAGAACAGAGTTACTCTGTTGCATTCTTGCAGTGGTAAGTATGCATCAGTCATCTCCTGGTCTTGAGCTGAGCTTTGAGGGTCTCTTGAGGTTCCTTATACATCATGAACCAGTATTTTCCAAGCCACCCCAGAGAGTGACTTTTAATAATGTATTGAAAGCCCAAGAATTCTCAGTTGAGACGGTCTGCAGACACTCTGTCTCACACCTACCCTTAGCATCTGCATGAAGCACAGTTCAGCAGAGCATAAGCCTTGGGAGTACAGTGCAAAAAAGATATTAATTATTAAACCCTGTTTGTAGGTATTTAAGACTGAAAGAGAAGCCAGAGTTAAGGTGAGGAAATAGATTGTTTGTTTTGTTTTTTTCTTTTTAAATGCGTTTGATGCATTGGTGTAAAAGCAGGTCTTCATATAATCATAGAATAGTTTGGGTTGGAAGGGGCCTTAAAGATCATCTAGTTCTAATCCCGGCTGCCGCTGACTAGACCAGCTCTTATCTAATGCAACCTTTTATTTTTCTTCTATTTTTGGGGAAGTATCTCAGTATGTAGGTACATTTAGCAGTTTCAGTCCTTTCACTATACTGTGTTGGCTCTGTACTCAAACCCTGAGCTTGCACAGCTCTTGGTGAAGTTCCTCGTGTTTTGACGCAGGAGATTATGAAGTTAGGGAGCTGTGTTCTCAAGTCAGATGTGCTTTTTCCAGCATTCTTACAAAAGAATGCAAAAAATTACACCTAAGCTCAACTCAAGCACATGAGTAACACCAGGGGATTACTTAATGTCTGATTTCAAGACTTTGAATCACCGGGGCCTTAATTACCACAATGGCAACTGCGAAATGTCACAGCCCCAACCACTGCCGTGGCCACACAATGCTGCTCTTTTCTTTCCCTGTTAAGAATAGGTTTGCTCATTCATATTGCAAATAAAGAAACATCTTTAGGACACAGTCTGCAAACAGTGAAGTCATTAAACAACTGACTTCAGCTCACATGAGCAATGTTGCTTGCCTGAATAGTAAAAGCAAAACCGGTGCCTTAGTGAACAACCCACCATGATCTCAGGGTGACAGCACCACAGTCAGTGGTTTGAAAGCTGAAATGAGACACAAATGAAGACATTATTGAGTAGGTGTCCAGACAAATGGGTGCAGGGATATTAATTCTTGACAAAGATGGTCAAATATTTTTACCCAATGAACTATTCAGCAAATATTATGCTATTTTGAAGCACATAATGAAAAAGTCTCTTATATACCAGCTCTAAATGAGATAGGAGCCTTTGATGTCTTTTGGACATTTAATTGACAAATAATGCAGCCATAAAGAATTTGCAAATCCTGTACAGTGCATGTGCAGTCCACTGGCTCCAGACATACATCTACAATCTGGAGTTGTGCAGCCTGAAATAAACACAGCTGTGTTTATCTGAATGTGTGATCCCATGTACATGGGAGAAAGTTCAAATAAATGCACTTGGTGCGACGATGCTGTAAATGCAGCGAGTGCATTTGTCAGATGTGTGATGATGCAATCTCTTAAATAAACAGACTGAGCTGTTTGTTTGACTCCTGAGCTACAGAGACATAAAAATATATGTACATTAATCGAAGCCAATAAAATGAAATCCAAAACAGCTATAAGGTCTTAATTGAACCTTAGCTGAAAATTCACTTGTTGTCCTCATACCCAGAATAAACAAGTTCTGTGTGTTGATATTAAATGTATGGTGTAAGTTTTAGACAGTAAGAGACTATTAGAATAGATAACCATCAGTTCTGGTTTTAGTAGACCGATCCTGTTTTTTCCTAAGATGACCCATGACCCACTGTCCAAGACCAACTCTTGAAATTCATAGAGTTATGGCTTGGGTTGGAAGGGACCTCAAAGACCATCTCATTCCAGCCACCTTCTACTGCACCAGGTAACTCCAAGCTTCGTCCAACCTGGTCTTGAACACTTTCAGGGCTGGCATCCACAGCTTCTCTGGGCAACCTGTGCCAGAGTGTCACCACCGTCCATTTAAAGAATTTCTTTCTAAGAAAAAGAAATTGTGGGATCTCTCCAATTTTTTATCTCATCAACCAAAGCAATAAGTCCATTTTACAGATAAAATATCTTTATTTTGAGATGTGTGGTCTGCTCAGTACTCAAAAGAACCAATAGAGAAATAAGATTCTGATGAGCTG
>JAWWES010000171.1:3100656-3168454 GCA_035583135.1 Lophotriccus pileatus
CTGCATGAATATGTTCCTGAAACTTCAGCAATTTTGACAACAAGCAGTAAGACATTACACAGGTCAAAAAGGGATGGGGAGACTGGGAGAAGCATCCAGAGATGCTACTCATCTGTTGGATCCAACCAAAACATAATACTGTGAATGCAAGTAATTTCTTTCCTATTTGTGTGAATGCCTTACTGTGCTACTTTTCATAATAAACGTTATTTTCTTTTCCCCTTAATAGTTTTGCTCATTTTAGCTGTATCCTCATGTTTTGCAAAATGTCTTTCTCGCCGTGGAAGGGTTGGCTTTTCTCAGCTTCGAGTATCTCGATTAAGTGATGTTTATTAATTTCAGAAGCATCTCTTGTTATCTGAATCACTCCACCTCTGCTTCCAGCAGCAGCTGTCAGAAAGGTTCTGTGACATGAGCCCAAACCAATGCAGTCAGCATCTTGTTGATTCCTACTGCAACAAGTTTTCCATTTACTGATAACAGTACCACAGGCAGCAGTTGGACTGGTTTGTTAGAGAGAGGCAGATTTTTCTTCCTTTTCTTTCCCATGCACAGATGGAGACAAAAAGAGGCCTGGTTTAGCTTTTCAGCTTAAAATGCCTGTAACTCCTCTACATATTCTGCAAATTCTGGTGTCTAAATGGGCTCCAGAGAGCTGGAGAAGGACTTTGGACAAAAGCCTGGAGTGATGGGACAAGGGCAAATGGCTTCCCACTGGCAGAGGCAGGGTTAGATGGGATGAAATTCTGCCCTGTGAGGGTGGTGAGGCCCTGGCACAGGCTGCCCAGAGATTCTGTGGCTGCCCTTGGATCCCTGGAAGTGTCCAAGGCCAGGAAACCTGGGCTAGTGGAAGGTATCCCTCTCCACGTCAGGGGGTGGAATGAGATGGCCTTTAAGGTCCCCTCCAACCCAAATCATTCTGTGATTCTGTGGTTCTGTGAAGAGGATGTGACCATGCTTCTATATTACTCTGTATTATATTCTGCACTAATAATGTAATCATTTAAAAAACCCACTGTTTAGGTTACCATGCAAATAAAAGTATCGAAGATTTGTATAATCTAGGAAAGATCTCGTTACCCTAACAACTCCGCAAACAGACACATGTAATTTTTTTCCAGAAATGATTCAAAAGATCACTTGCTAATCCACTGGCTGGTACAAAACAGCTGCCATTAGGTAAAACTCACAGCAAGGAGCTCCAAAAGGGCACAATGTTGAAGAGCACCACCATGGGCTTTGCATTGGAACCATTCTTTTCCTCACACCTGCTAGACTGGCTCAGCTGAGTTTCCTCATTCTTGTCAAATCTTTCCTGTTTAAAGATGAGTAATAGTGCCAGGTTTCTGAAGTAATACACCACTTAATGTCGTATTCTCTGGTAAAGATCCTCTTAAACACTTTTATTTGCAAAGGTTACTATGACAGCTGTTTGGCTGAATATATTTTCCAAATGGGTATTTATGTTCTTCCACAGCTATTTTTCTTCTCTTCCTTCACATGTTATATCTAAAATAAATTTTTTGTATTGAATTTGGAATGTGATTCATTATTTAATTTATCAGGACCATTCTGTTTAATCTTCTGTAGAGTATATCCATCTTCTACCTTCAATTTTTAATTGATTGTAGTTTTATTTGCTGCACCTTTTTGGTCTTTTCTTAATTGATTGTGCTGTGACAGCTCCTTTTGAAACACCAAGGAGAAAAGACAGATTTTGAGGCCATCACAGCTCTCCTGCCTCTGTGGGGCAGATCAGAGACATTTACACAATTTACCTCAATTTTGAGTTATTGAGTCTGCAGCTCAGTCACTTGTGGTTGAGTTGGAACATATCTTCTAGGAAGTTTTCCAATTTCAGAGGCTTCGAGTGACAAAAATTATCCCACATCCCATGTGCAGTATCCAAATGTTAAATTGTTCTAACATCTGAATTATGTGCAATGTTAAAAATTTACACCTCATTTCTGATATAACTTTTTCAGCTTCAGTTTATAGACAGACAACCATTTTCTGCCTGTATCTTTCTTGTGAGTAAAAGGACTTGTGGAATTGTGTATCTTCTCTGATTTATTTAATGGGCCGAAATGCAGGCTGAAGTAATGGTATATAACTGCAAAAGGATTTTTAAAGAGATAATTTAAAGGCTCACTGGACACTTATGAAGGCAGCTAGTGAACATGCAGCTGGGTTTTAAATATATATATATATATATGTATGTATGTATGAGGGTTATATAGAGATATATATATATGCTACAGATGTGGAGAAGGGACCAGAAAAACAAGCTGGGAATTTCTGTAGGAAATCTCTCATACCAACACAGCTGCTTAAAGGCTAGTGAGTCCAGGGCATGATTAAATTACTATCTCTGCTTCCTTCCTCTTCTTCTTCTTCTCATAGGCACCTTGGAAATTGGTCTTAGATGGGGGAGGTGAATATATCAGGCACTTCTTAAACAGGAGAGAAGAGCAGGGTAGCAGAACTACAGGCTGTGATGTTTCAGGGAGCGAGGGAAATTACCAAACACTTCATGCAAAGTCTTTTTTTTTTTTTTAGATTTTCCTTTGTAGCTTGGCAACATATAATTCTTTAGTCTCCCAAACCCTGTCATCTAAGTTATGTTAGGATTCAAACAGCTAGCAGACTGTAAACAGGAGAGATTAGTCATCCTCAGATCCCCAGCAATACCATTTTGGAAAGAGGGAGAGTGGTTCCTGTACGACCCCGCGCTGTTTACACTGGGGTAGCAGCAGGGAAGAACATGGGAAAGTCAGATATAAATGGCACTCCAGAAAAAAATTGAAAACATTTGTCAACACTGCGACCTACTACGTAATAGCTCCTGAGCGGTGCTCAGCGCTGTCTCACAGATGCCCTTCAGTAGGATGAACTGGAGCATCACAGTCTAGTGAGCAGGAGACAGTCTGCTGCTCTGTTTGAGCTGAATCCCACTTCACCATGGTGACCAAGGGAGCTATATCTGACCTGCTATTCTGGCAAGGTCCTCCATCGTTTCTCTGTCTTCTCATTGCAAGCCTCCTCATTGGAGTTTTCCAAGAAGCCTCAATCACTGCACCTGACAGAGCTGGACTTCTTTCCAGCAAATGAACGCAAGGACCCGACACTGTCTATGGGAAAATATGTTCTTCCCTTCTGGAAGGTTTCCAAAGGGCAGGCTGTGCCAGCAAACCCCTTCAAGGACCAACAGACTAACGGTAGCTGACCCAAGGATGTGTTTCAATTTATGAATACTAACAGTAAAGTAGAGTAGGGTGTGTGGGATGGGTAAAGGTGCGGCCTTTCGGTGCTTAAAGGGGGCTTATAAGAAAGATGGGAGCAGACTTTTTAACGGGGTTTCTAGTGACAGCCAAAGGGATAACAGCTTTAAATTAAAGACAGTAGATTCAGGTAGATATTAAGAAGAAAGTCTTGGCTGTGAGGGTCCTGAGGTACTGGCACAGGTTGCCCAGAGAAGCTGTGGATACCCTATCACTGGAACTGTTCCAGGCCAGGCTGGATGGGGCTTGGAACAACCTGGGATAGTGGAAGGTGTCCCTGCCCATGGCAGGGTGTTGGATCGGGTAGCCTTTAAAGGTCCCTTCCAACCCAAACCATTTAAGACTCGATGCTGCCATTTCATTGTGCTTTTGAGCACCGACTTCACAAACACACACCAGATCATTTTGAGATTCCAGCTCTAACACTGTGATTTTAACTTGGAGTGATGTTACCTTCCCGGTCTCAGAGGTGCTGTGAGAGTCATCCAAGCCCTGTGCTATTGTTCCTGCTGCTGTGTTTTGTCTGGGCAGCCCGAACTCTTATAAACAGGAAACCGGAGACTTCAGATGATTTCTCCGCTTGAATACAGATTGGTACAAGTAGTCGAGATTGCTGCCCTTCTTCCAAACAGAACTCATTTATATGAATATTCATAGGCAATTAAACTGTCGTGACTACTTAAGGAACTGCTTGGACTTACATATAGATTAATGTGTGTGTGTTTAGGCTACAGGTCTTGCTCCAGGACCTACAGATATCAATCTGCTGCTCAGTCCTTAAGCTGCCAGCAAGGCACGTTTCTCCCCTGAAACTCTTCCCCCATAAATACCAAATAAAACTATAGTTTGTGCAATAGTCCCAGAGATACCGGTTGACCCAGACTGTATTTGTTTGCATGAGACATCTTTACAGCACTCTGGGGAAAAAACAGAGTTTCAAAACCAGAACATCTATCCTCAGACAAATCTGCTGAACCGTGGAGCCATATTTCCTGACTTCCAGGTATTTCTTTTGGAGTAGATACAGTAACACTTGTACATCATTGTGAGTCACTCCTTGTGCATATGTGCACATTACATCCATTTTCTCCTGCGCTGACAGGGCATTGCCAAACGATTTAGTTTAGATAGAGCTGGCTCCTCAGCATAATTTTTCACACACACATTTTAGCGCACTGAAAGCTGAATTCTGATTTACAACCTTTTTGGAATTTGTTTTTCGCCGTGGTTTATGCCAAAGATGTTTTATTCATATAAAACAAATGCCTGACATTTGTTTCATTAAGATATTAAACTTGCACTCCGTTTGCTCTCACCGAAGATACCAGCCACGTACAGGATTGCCAGGCCAGGCTCTGGCGTGGGCACAGCTGAGGGACTTGGAAAATGCCATGAGCTCATCTTTTGCAGCTCTGACTAGGCAAGCCCTGTTCAGAGCCCTCATTCAGTGGCAATTAAATAAACCAGAAAAGCACCCAACCCCACCCTTTGCAGCTGGAGCTTTGTCTGAATGTGATAAGAGATCATTAATTTTCAATTTGACCTCAGTCTATAACGTTCAAGTGGCCTCTTTGTTCTCACAGCGATGTTACAAGCAAGGTCTGAGTCCAGGCAACTGGAAAGGAAATATTAAAATAGTCCTGAAAACCTCTTTAGCCTTGTGATCTTGCTCCTCTTAACTTAGCTGTGCACACCTTATCCATCGGACCATCACGGCCCCATGGCGTGGATTTCCTCTTGGTGACTGCTTTTGCCCAGAACAAAACAGCACTCGTCAGCCAAGGTGAGCAGTTGTGCAGTGGTAAATAATGGACATTGAAACTCCGCAGCGAAAACACGTCGTGAACCAACTGTACGGGGCAAAGTTTATTTATATCAAACGTCTGTGTGTAGCATTTGCGACAATCTACAGGCAGAATAAAAGCTGAAACTCACTGATTGGAGCGTTCGCTGTGATTAGCTCGCACAGCTCTGAATTCAAAGACAGAGTTGAAGAAATTGTTATTACAACCCACTGCAAAAAGAGCTATTGTGAACCTATGGGCACATCAACAGCTGTCTATGGAAAATTATTATTATTAGAGAAGAGAAAATGTCCTATTTTTAACAGATAATCCGAGATTCTGGGTTGAATTAGAATGAAGGAGACCATCTTTCACAGCCTTTTTCATTCAGGCATTTGGCAAGCCAAGACTTCACAGAATGTAGTGTTTAAATTGCTGTTTGTTACTGGTGGCTTCTTATCGTAGCACCTCAAGTACTTCAGGAGAGGACCTAGGGCTTGTGTCCTTCTGTAAAGACACAACTATGATTGTTTGGTGCTTTATCCTGCTTAGTTAGGGTTAGTTTAGGGTTGGAACAGGGTTGTTTTAATGTGGTTTTTCTGATTTTAAGCAAATTCAGTCTTCCAGTGACTAACTCATGATTTTGTACTGAAACAAACATCTAAATCTTCCTGTCCCTCTGACAGAATTAACAGGGGTGCAAGGCACCAGAACTGGGACCAGCACTTGTTAGAGACTTCATTGTCTCTTCTCTGTGGATGCTCTGGGGGAATAAATCCTGCTGGGTGATTGTCCCATCAAATATGAGGAAAAGGGATATGCAACACCTTGACTGTGTCTTCAAAAACTTTCACAACAGCCTGAGACCTGCTCAGAAATCTTTGGAGCTTCACAGGCAGGAAAAGGACACCTTTTTTCCTCCCCTTTGCCAGACTTAAGGTTTTATAAGCCAAGTAACTGACCTCAAGGAATATCTTCCTTATAGATCTGAACTATTTTATGCAAGTTTAAGGGTAACAGAAAGGGAGGGATGATGGCTAAACTAGCTGATAAGATGTTTGGTGACTTCCTGTCAGAGGTAAGCACAAAAACTAATGAAAAATGTTGAGTTTTTTGATGCTGCATTTAGATTTTAAGTATATGTAGCCTTTCTGAGAAACAAACAAAAAAAAATCCACCAAAAATCAGTGTGGATTTGACAAAATTTCACTTCCTGATGATACATGCTCAGACATTCAGGGAAAACAAGCAGTGTTATCAAGGTTCCACCACATTAAGTGACCTATGTGAACAGCTCAGGCAGAAACTGAGACCTGATAACACTTCATAATAAATATCCTGATGGGGAAAAATATTGTGAAATACTTTTACAGAAAAATGTTGATCTTGAGCAATTTTCTGCTGGTCAGTGGGCAATACTGAAACTTGAATCCAGCACTGGTTTTAAGTATTTTTGCTCTATTCATCTCTGGTATTAACCTGCAGCAGCGTGTCACTCTGTGCTGGAGTGATTTTCCCTGAGCTGATGGATGTACTGGCAAGAGTTCTTCCAGATCTGCACTTTGTATTGCAGTTATTAATATGTTTATTGCTTTTCTTATCCAAATTTTAGCTGTCTGAATGTCATATTAATTAAACAAATTCAGAATGGGTTAATTCAACAACTGGAAGGCTTATATTTATCATTGTTCAGTAATACTACCCAAGTGTCAGCTCTTAGTTTGAAAAATTCCTCTGAACTAGTAAACCAGAGAATAATAAAGATGCCATAATTTTCTTTCACTAAAATAAACAAAATATTTTCTTAGTTAATTGTTTACATGTCTTACTCCTGTCACTTCTTTCCTTTCATCCTTATTTTTCTTGTTTTCCTTTATTCACATTTCATCTCTTGAACTCCTTATCTCTCTAATCCCTTATCCTTTATGTTCTTGTTTTATCTCTCATTCCACCATTTTATTCCCTGTTTCCTAAGCCTATCTCCCATTCCATGCTAGGCTCCCCAGGCTTTAAATGCCCCCTGAACCCTTTTTCCCTTTCCCCCAGTTCTCTACCTTTCTCTTCTCTTTCATTTTTCCTTGCAGCAATCTCTGCAGAACAATACTAGAAGTCGAGCTGGCAGGCTGACAAAAAAGAACAGTTGGAAAGAAAAGTTTACTCAAAGACAGGCACATTTCTTTCTTTTTTTCCTTTTTTTTTTTTTTTTTTTTAAATCTATAGGAAGGTGTTGCCAAATCATCTGCTTTTTCAGATGTGAAACTTTTAGCAAAGCTCTTTGCAGCGCTGATGTGAAGGAAGGAGCAGGAAACACTATCAGGTTGCCAGATGACTTGAGGATGGTGAGGTGGGATTCTTAAGTGCACGTGACAGCAGTAATTCAGGATATTATTCCTCATGTAAAAATAGCTATGCAAAATTAACACAAAGGCTTTGGTATAAAAAGATAAAAGCCAGGAAACTCAGAGGCTGTGCAGCTCTTTTTATCTCGTTTCATTTTGGTTAGAGGATTGTGGGGAAACAGCAGAAGAGATAGAGTGTTTACACTGCAGCATCTGGGCCAAGGTGTAGTCATGACAAAAGGTTATTGTATTCCTGCCTGGAAAATGGGTGGGGAGAAGACTTGAATGTAAAGGTGATGATCTTAGGCTTGGGGCCACACGGGCAGAGAAGGGAAAGGTGAAAGGCAAACCTGGAACACGACAGCAGGTATCTACAAATCAGTTGGTGGGTCTATGAATGACAGAAAATTTAAACTGTGACTTGTACAGGAGTGTGCTTGTTACTGGGGGCAGAATAAACCACTCCAGGCTTTGCATCTTATAGTCTCAGCTTTCTAAAAGCTCAAAGAAACATTCTTTTCCTGAAGCTGGAGCGACTTCAGTTGGCAAATATCTCTTAGATTGCACTGCTTTATTCTGAATTTGAATTTCGCTCCTGGAAATAACACGGTGATGTGAAGAGAGCTGTCGACTGGATTTCTTTCCCCTTCCCCACCACCCGAGCCGGTGACCCCGAGCCTTGACTTGCATTCCTAATAGGATAGGCTTTCCTTTGTAGGAATTCTTTAGCACCTGTAGGTTATGTGTTCAATTAGCATCTATATCCTGAACCGAGCCGAGTTGCACAAGCTTTGAAAAAAGTAACAACCAAATGGCTAATTAGGTCAAATTTGGGGCGTATCAAACTTGACAGTGTCTGGCTTACATCACTGTGGATTTACATAATGGAACTTAACGGCCCTGAAGAGTCTGTTGTGTCTACCCTGATGACTCCATGGAAGCTTTTTTCCATAATTTTCTTTAAAATCTAAAATATTCACTCAGAAGAATGTCTTCTTGATAACTTTTCTGTTTGTCCTGTGTAGTGCAGGGCTTCAACTGCTCATTACCTGGGCTACAAACACAATAGTATTGCAATCAGTTATCTTATTTTTCAGAAGTCAGTAATCAACGTCAGCAACCAATTGTTTAACAAATTTCCTTTTTAAAACCAAAGCTATTTTTCAACTGTTTGTTCAACTACAAAAGCCTGGGAGAGATGGCAAAACCCATGAGGACTCAAGGTAAAATGACTCTGGTAGACTTTTCCAGAGATATTACCTACCAATGAGCAATAATTAAAAAAAAAGCAAACAAACCAACAAAATCTTAAGTTAATAAAGTTTTATATTCATACCGTGGCTTCCTCTGTCTTCTAGCAGCCCATCCTGTACATCAAAGGTCACAAAGAACACAATGAGTCACTATCAAAACCCAAAGAATGCTTCGTGAACAATTACTATACATAAATTGCAGCCTGGTATTTCGTTTCTGTGCCAACTCACAGTAATACAGCCCATTTCCTCTTCGTTTTTTTTTTTTCCCCTGCAGCTTTTGTCCATAATAGCAAACAGCTTTGTTAATCTGAGCTTGAATTTTTCTTTTTTTGCTGTTTTTCTTTTTTTTTCTTTTTGGTGTACTTATACCTCTGCTTATTTGAGTAGTGGGCAGCAGTGGTATGAAGTCTTTTACTACAGCTCTTAAGGCTACACTTGTTTGGTGTCAGAGTCCCCAACAACTCTATAATGCTCTATAAAGCCTTGTAGCCAAAAAAATCATTAGGAACACTGAAAGGGTCCCCTTTGAAACACAGAATCAAAGCATCCCCCAGAGAGGAATCAGCTGTACATTAGCTCATGCCTGGCAGAGCAAGTGAGCACCATGAAGCTCTGAAACCTGCGCGGATCCCTTAACGCATCCATTGTCTGGAGGACCTCAGGATCCATTCACCCAGTTCAGCAAACATGGTACTTCATGCACATTTACCCCCGTGCATGTGTGATAAAACAGGCCTGTGTGAAGTCAACATTATCTTTGCAATCATTAACCTTGGCTTTTCATCCTGCAATCCCCATTTTTCCCACTTTTGACAACACCTTGTGCCCATGACCCTTGCTGTGATCCCCTGAAAGAGAAGCAGAGATGTTCATTCCCTGGTATAGTTTAACATCCAAGAAATAAAAACAAAAAAACCTCTAAAAAAATTTGCTGAACAAATATCACAAAGACAAATAAAGGAGAATTGTTTTTCAGAAGGTATGATTTATGTGTGTGTGCGTGTGTTGGTGTGCAATTAAATAATGAAGGCAAACCCAGATTTATAATGTTGTCGTGTTATTACCTAAGCACTCAAATTCTGCATGCTGGTCAGTTTTTAAGTAGTCTGCTGGCTAATATTTATTGTCTTTAACGAGGAATATTATGGACTAGAAAGTTGTGATGACAAGTAGTAACAACTGGCATTCTCTCAACAATTCCACAATAAGAAAAGAGGGAAGTAAGATAATATCAGCCAGCTTCCTTTTGAAGAGGTTTGGTTAAGTCAGAATTCTTCGTTTGAGAAAATTACAAAGCAAAACTACTTCAGACTATTCTACCTAGCATGGGAGGAAGATAGTAGATATTTTTAATGTTCCTAAAATAATCACATCCTATTGTACCCCGCTCTAGTAAAAGGTATACTGAAGTAAAACATTGCTTTTTCTTTTTTTTTTTTTGTTCCTGCTGAATTGTGAGAACTGTTTAAAGACCCTTTGCTTCAGTTCATGATAACAGAAGTAATTAAAGGTGTTTGACGGATGTATACTATACCTTGGCAATGCACTGAAACACAGGACACAGTCAGGCCCAGGGCTTTGATTTGTCTTCAAAAATATTCATATCAATTACTGACATAAAGGTGACTCCAAGAAGGGTTTGTGATTTTCATTACAATACACTTGACAAGTTTGGAGCCTAAATTTTAATTCTTTACTCCATTATTAACCTTACATATAAACTTGCATGCATTTATCCATGCAGTTTCCAGTTTTCAATCTCTAGAAAGGAAATGGTAGCACTTACATATCTTTGGGGATTAAGACGTAGTCCTGGAGGGGCTCCAGGCTGGCAGCATTTTATGCTTGCAAAAAACAACACTACAGTAATTGTGAATAAACATAGGTACCAACAGGTCCACTCAAGACTGGGATATATTGTTAAAATGCTATTCTGGGGCAATAATATTATCATAGATCCATTAAACCACTTGGGCTGGAAGGGACCTTAAAGACCATGTCGTTCCAACTCCCCGCCATGGACAGGGACACCTTCCACTAGACTACACTGCTTAAAGCCCCATGATCATGTAAATCTTATAAGTTATTAATTATTAATTTTAAAAGTGTATTTAGCATCACTGAGTGAAAGCTGCTATAGCAGGCTAATTCATAAATCTTTTTTGAGTCAAATTTCAACAAAGCACTTGTACTTTTTGTACATTCTTGGTTGATTAATTCCGCAAAATTGCACATACACATATAATCTCCATTTTGCATATGCATACGCATTTGCTTATACCTATCTCCAAATTACAAGTGGCATAAGCACTGTAGAATTTGCATACATCCAAACAGAAGATTCCTGAAGGAGAACTTTCAGAAATGTGACCTCTTCTAAGCTACACCAGTCATATATAAAAAACTCCCTGTCACTTATGATGTGGAGCAAAATGAAAGCAGAGGTGATGAAAGTGCTTGCTTGTGACTGAGAAAACAATACATTCTTTGGTCCTTCCCTGCAAAGAAAATATTTCTGCTTTTTTTTTTCCTTCCATTTTCCTTCTTTTCCTTCTTCTCTTACGCCAACTGAATGTGGGTGGGAAACAGTAGAAACAGAAAGGGTCATGTTTGCTCCTCAAAATTTGAAGACGGTGTTTTTTTCCTTTGCCACAGATGCTCCGTGCTCATCAGTTGCCGTGTACTTCTGAGAGAGAAAAGAGAGAGAGAAATTGCCAATAACATTGGTAACCTTAAGTGTAGGCATGCATAAAAATTTGCTGAAAATTGGGTTGTGGTACATGTTCTTATTTTAGATTTGCCCTTGTTAACGTCTTTTTAATAAACAGGTGCATACACTTCCCCAAGCTGTCACTGTTGTTTATCCAGTCTGCACACTTTATAAATCTACTAATGGAATAGACCCAATCATCTCAAGGATCTGTGCTTTAATAAGCTACAGTCTCAAAGTTTTCAGGAAAATACTTTCTGGCACTATAGTTCTGCTGGATACAATCTTCACAAGGTTTGTTTTTCAAGATAAAAAAAAAAATAAAGTGACACAATTTCACTTTTCAGCACAACGTAATAGAGAGTTTCGTACATGCTTGACATTAAGATTAGCAACAAAGTGGGATGGGTGGAAGGAAAGGGAAATAAAAAGGTGTAAGAAAGGTGGAAAAAGCTTTTTTTCGGTGAAGTTTGAAACCAAGAAGATGCTTCCCACTGAGCACGCGGATCAGTGAGGTGTAAACTCAGGGTTACTGTCACCAAGCAGCATCAGCAGCCTGCACTCCCAAAGTTTCATTCCTTTCTCCACCTCTTGACCCAGGGCAGAAGAGCACATCACAACACAATGGAGACACTGTTTTCAATTCCTACCAATTCCTAGTTTTAATTTCAACGTTTTTTTTCTCAAGTGCTTGAACCATCAGGCTGCAATGCAAATCTTGGCCTTGCTGACACAGAAAAGGAACAGCCACCAAAGGCTGTTCTTGGAAAAAGATTTTGCATAGCGGAAGCTGAAGGGATGCAGGAGCTTCCTCTCCACACTGCAGTCTTTCATGGCAGTCACAGTCTCACAGGTTGTTCAAAGGGTCACCCCAACTGCTCGACCACTCCCTCAAGAGAGCTCAGGCACTCACAGCTGTGCTGGTGGAATGTGAATATGTTGGCTTAATTTGGGGTAGGTATTTCATGTCTGTAAAGAGCATGAACTCTCTCCTGGCTTTCCCTTGAAGGTTCTAACTAAATATCTAACGTAGATTCATCCCAACATCAGAAGGATGTGGACCTGCTGTAGCGTGTCCAGAGAAGGTCACAAAGACGCTCTGAGGGCTGGAGTCCCTCTGCTATGGAGACAGGCTGGGAGTTGGGCTGTTCAGTCTGGAGAGCTGGAGAGGGACTTTGGACAAGGGCCTGGAGTGACAGGACAAGGGGGAAACAGTTCTAAACTGAAAGAGATTATGTTTAGATTGGATATTAGGAAGAAATTCTTGCCTATGAGGATGGTGAGGCCCTGGCACAGGTTGCCCAGAGAAGCTGTGGCTGCCCCATCCCTGGAAGTGTTCCAGGCCAGGTTAGATGGGGCTTGGAGCAACCTGGTCTAGTGGAAGGTATCCCTGTCCATGGCAGGGGGCTTGGAACTAGAAGATCTTTAAGGTCCATTTCAACCCAAACCATTCTCTGATTCTGGATCCCATTAAGGAGACCAAACATTTACTGTTGCATTTCAGGTCTCAATCTTAAGCAGCACAGACACCATTTATCAGATTCATCCTATGGTTCTTTGAGAGCAGCAGCCTCCGCTGAACCCTCTCCAGGAGCATCATGTACTGAGGATCTTCAGAATTCAGGGGAACAAAAGCAGAAAAATAAACTTTCACTCTCTCATTCATTTTAGTTGGAAGGTCTCTTCCAATCAAAATCATTTTGTGATTCAGTGTTTTGTTAACTAAAAGCTTCCTATGTTGCTATCAGAAAAGGAAAATTTCTAGCTATCACCAACTTGGTTTGCACACGTCTACGGCCTGTACATGAGAGGTCAAATAACCCCTTCTGTACACCCAAACCTCTCCAGCTCTTAAAAGACTCTTTAAACCTAGAACTTCATATGACCTGATGCACTATAAGTTTCACAGTGCCTCATTAGGCAAAGAACCTTTGAGCAGCCTCTGTGCTGGTCTGAGTCACGGTGACCCACGCAGAACTCTGTTCACGGTGCAGACTTCACCTCCAGCACTATTCTTTCTGGGAAAAAAGGAAAAACCAGAAAAAAACACTTTACAGTTTTACAGCACCAAGCCTGGGTGCAGGACAGATCGAGTGATTTGCCATGAAAAAAGTTAGAGGGCTCATTAGAAGCAAAGTTATTAGGCCAAGCAAACAGTTAATCCCTGTCACACAGAGGTAACAGAGTTGCCAGCCTTGAACTCTAAATTAAAGGCACTCTCTGAGTACCAGAGAAGTGACTCTTTTCTGCAGCTTCCTCAGTACCATCCGTCTACCATAATGCTGTGGTGGTTTTCTTTCTTTAAATTCTGGGCTCTAACTAATTACTGGCAGGAAGTGCCTATTTTTATGCCATTAGTATGCAAATGAGCGAGAAGTAGAAAAATATTCTAAAGGAACTGTTACAATATCTGTCCACAGATTACTGGCCAATTAGAACATGGGATTAGGGCTGCAGGACCCCAAAAGAGTATGGCCAAAGTCTTTCTGCTTGGGTGCCTCAAGTGTAATTTCAATGGGAACTGTATATACACGATCCTTTTCCTCAAAAAAAAAAGGGAAAAAAAAGTTGGAGCCTAAATTGCCTGCTTACAAATGAGCACTTCTACACTTGAAAAATAAATGCCTTCACTTCCTTGCCTCAATTTTTCTATCAATAAATTGGGGATAAAACATCCTGTTTGTCTGTGTTCCAGCACACGCCGGGGGCAGATTATTCAGACAGACTGAAGGACTCCTCATCTGTCACCCCGTCTGAAAGACACAATCTCACAAAATTATTTATAAGGTGCATAATAAATATTAAAAGATTTTCAGGTTTTAACACTTCAGCCTAGGTAAAAGCCAGGAAGAACTGTCTGCCTTGTGACATTCCGGCATTTCCAGAGTCAGGAATTCAAAAGTACAGGACAGTGGAAAGTTATTGGAAAACAACTTTACTAGGCTTTTTGGACCTAAAAACTCGTGAAACAAAACTCTGCATTGTCCTAAGGGTATTTCTTATGCAAATCAGCCTTCTCATCACTCTTTCACAATCACTGATTAGCCAGAGTAGGAAAAAATACATAACTCCTCAAGTTACTGGTGTTGATGCTTTCTCACAGCTGTACTCTGTGGAAATTTTGCTTTGTCACTCCATTAGATGTTACTCATTTTGACTTCCTATTAAAAAAAAAAAATTAGAAAAGTTTATGTCTACATACCAGAGATAACACCACGCTAAACTGAGTCACTGTGACAAAACATTTCTCCTCTAAAAAAGTTTTCCTGGAGAGGTTTGCTATTCACTGTGGCCAAAAAGAGGGTTGATACACCTGGCTGGAATGATAACACTCCAGAGGAGGCCACCAAGTTGATCCAAGGGATGGAGCACATCTCCTACAAGAAAAGGTTGAGAGAATTGGGATTGTTCAGCCTAAAGAAGAGAAGGCTTTGAGGTGACATAATTGTGGCCTTCCAGTACCTGAAGGAAACTCATAGGAAAGATGGGGCAAGACTATTTCCATGGGCATGTAGTGACAGGACAAAGGTGAATGGGTTCAAATTGAGAAAGTGTAGGTTTAGATTACATATGAGGAAAAAATCCTTCCCTGTGAGGGTGGTGAGGCCCTGGCACAGGTTGCGCAGGGAGGCTGTAATTGCCCCTGGATCCCTAGAAGTGTCCAAGGCCAGGCTGGACGGAGCTTGGAGTAACCTGGGATAGTGGAAGGTGTCCCTGCCCACGGTAGGGGAGTTGGAATGAGATGAGCTTTAAAGGTCCCTTCCAACACAAACTATTCTGTGATTCTGTGATGATTCTATAACACCTGCCCAGCTCTCCCAGGAGCAGCACCACCTGAGAAGGCTCAAGTTAGGGGAAAAAACACACACCTCCTACTCATTTCTAACCGGTAACAGCCTTGATTTTCACTCGTTTCATCTGCTTCTCCCAGAAAATCATGGGGTTTATTTTATTTATTTATTTATTTTTATTTAGCCCACCTGGCGCACAGCTCCTTGTTATTTACCCCTTCCACCCCTCCCAAACGCTTCCTTCACACGGTTTGTTTCCCACCCCCCCCGCATCACTTCGCTCAGGATCCCTTCTCCTCAGCCCCCCCTTCCCGCTGCTCCACCGGCCGGGGTACCCCGAGGGGAGCCCCGCGGGCGGCGGGCCCGCTCTCCCCGCGGGCAGGGAGGGTCCCCGGGCGGCGGGGCGGGAGGGGGGGCCGGCTCTGAGCCGAGGGAGGGGCCGGGACGGCGGCGCGTCGGTGCCGACGGTCTCCAGGCGGGAGTGAGGAGGAGGAGGAGGAAAAGGAGGAGGAAGAGGAGGAGGAGGTGAGCGCCCTCGGGGTGGGGTGAGCAGCGGGGCCGCCCGCGCCAGCCCGGGAGGGAGGGAGGGAGGGAGGGAAGGGGTCAGCGGGGCGGGCGCTCGGCAGGACCGGCGTGGAGAGAGGGCTCCGGGCCGGGGGGAGGCGGAGGGGGGAGCCCGGAGGACCCGGCTCCGCCCGCCGCGGCTCCGGCACCTGCGGAGGGTGGGCCCCTTGGGACGGAGCCCGGCTGGGGGCAGTGAGGGCAGTGAGGGCCGCCGGGGCCGCCTCCAGGCCGGCCTAACATGGCTGCCGGGCCGGGCAGGGGCTGCCGGGTCCCCGCGGCTCCCCCGGCCCTGCCCCCGGCCCTGCCCGGCCCTGCCCCGGGCGGGAGCGCGGCGTGGCCTGGCCGGGCCTGGCCCTGCCGGGGCAGCTCGGGCTGTGCCTCCCCCGGCCCCGCTCGCCGTCCGAAGTGCCGCTCCCCGCCAACACTCCTCTTTTTATTTTTTTACCTTTTGGTTTTGCTTTCGCGTCCAGGGGCTGCTTTTTGTAAGCGGTTGGATGGGATGAAGCTGCCGTTCAGGTTTTTTTTTGCGGCTCCAAGCGTCAGAATGTTAGTGCGTGCAAACAGTTCTGCTGGGGCAGCTACCTGGAAAAACGTGCCTTAGTGTTAGCGTGTCATCCTGCTTTATGGAAGGAAAACAAAAAATACATAAAGAACACTTAAATTTCACGGAATGTGTAGATTTTAGTTTTGTTATTTTTAGGCGAAAAATGCCGTGGGACATCCCGCCTTGCAGCAGAGGAGCTGCTTAAAGGTACTTTGGAGAGCATATCCCAAGTTTAGGGAAGCGTGTCTGGGATGAGTGAGACTTGGCAGGTCTGCACAGATCTTTTAACACATGACTGCCATGGCTGGAGCAGCAGACTGGAGGAGAGAAACCTTTCAGAATGCAAAAACGTGAACTTTATTACTTTTTTTTTTTTTTTTTTTTTTTAAGAAATGGGGGAAGAGTTTGAAGCTTAGTTTATGGAAGGGTTTTCTGGCTGGTGAGAAGTGGGCGTGCTTTACTGTGATTCAGTTTGGCCAATAGACAGGTAAAGTCGAGCAGCAGGTTTTAGTGTGGCTTATGACAATGGTTTGGCATAATTCAATAGAGCTATTTTATTGGACTCTATTAACCTGGTTAACCTTAAATCTTAACCATGACAGGGTTTTCATGTTAAGAGCCTCTATACAAAGCACAATATTGAATTTTAATTGAAGCTTTCAAGGCCTAATGTAGAGTGTATTCTTCTTGCTTCGTCTTTTTTCCCTCCCCCTCTTTGTCCAGGTGTGCTAAAATCAGGTTAAGTGCTGTGAATCCAGGTTACACAAATCAATTAAGGGCAGGCAGGATTTTCAATCAGGGCTGACTTTTTTTGTATCTGTGTGCCTACCACATATAAAAAAGTGTGGGGTCATCCTCAGTACATTTGTAAACACCTTGGTGTTTACAAATAGAACAGTACACAAATATACACAAGTGTATACAGATACACAAACACGTGTTGTTTACAAACTTTTTGATCAGTTTCCCAGTTTCGTGATTGACAGTGATGGTAGGAACTAGAAAGCAAGCTCTGTTCAGCTCGAGGTGTTGGTGCTTTACAAATAAAGCACCAAATTCTTCCCTCAGCTGGTAAATGCACAGTTTGAATTCTGGTGCAGTAATACATGTGTATTCAGTCACACCTGAATTTCAACCTTTTGGGATTTGCCACAAGTTAAACACCTGTGAATTAACCCTTGAGTGTCTCTCTCCTGCCTTAGGATCAGTACCAAGAGCAACAGGTGCTGTTGCAGAAGTCATGCCTGTGTTACAGCTGAAATGTGTCCCTTTTGCAACTAAGTCACTCAGACTCCAATGTAAAACTTATACAACTTCCTTAATGTCGTTTTAAAAGTAAGATATAGACATATTTTAAAGACCTGGTTGGCTTGAGGCCTATTTTAGAGTGGCCGGTAAAAGCAATAAACTATCCTCAAACATTTCAGCTCAATAAAATTTGAGAATATGAAAACAAGAAGTTCCTGGCTTAGCTTTTTATAAGTGTTTTCTATGCCCTGTGACTGCAAAGTGCTTTGAGCCCATAGCTCAGAGCCACATGCCTTGGGCACTGCAGGCCTCTGACCTACTCTGCAGCGTGGACACTCTTACTTTCTGTTCTGATCAGAGCACTGAAGGTTTGTCGTCTCTGACCAACGTGTGAGAGTGTCTAAACATACATTCTGTCATCAAAACATTATGGTACCAGTGTGCTTTCCTTCACTCAGGACTCCTGGAATAAACTTCTTGGGTGAAACCCAAATGGCTGTTGGAAGCTGTGATCACCCCAAGCACTTCCTGATGTAGGGAAGACCAGTAGTTTTAGAAGCACTTGCTGTATTTAAATTCCTTACTGTTTGTAATCTAACTTGTTAGATCTGGATTCTAACTTGTAGAAAATAAATAAAACATATATGCATCTCGTTATTTGGCTTCACAAAATCAGAATATGTTTATCCAAAACCATCCCATATAGTCCAGGCTGGGAGGGCCATTGGGGTAAAGCATTTCTCCTGCAGCTGTTGAGCTTTTCACATTTGATGTGAAATGTTGTCTTGTATTAGCTTTTCTAGCTGCAAAGATGGAGTCTTGTCCAAAGAGCTGAGACTTTCCTTTGCAAAATTGAAGAACAAACTCTAAATATATATTCAAGCCTGTTAGGATTCCATGGAAAAAGAATGACTTTGTGGTTTTTGCCCCTGTTTGTAAGTGAGAAATGTGCTCTACTAAGTTTGTAAAGCAGGCAAATCATGTTAATCTTTGGTGGCAGAATTGTTAACAGGGGGCTGTGGAGAGGCAGCCTCCCCCTGGCCCCCAGCCATCCGTAAGCGGTGCAGTTAGCAGTGGGGAAGCAGTGCCTCAGTGCTGGAAGGACACGAATCCCAGTGTGAATTTCACTTCTCCATGGATTTATATCAAAGGATGTCTCAAGCGCACACCTTCGCTGGCCATATTGCTGCACGTCAGATGTGAAAGTAAAAATAAACGTGTGAAGCACCAGCCAGAGTATGAAATATAAATCTGAAAACCACGTCTCCCAAAAGTCTGTTATCCCAAATCCTGGACCCCACCTATGCTGATATATGGGAGCATATATATATGTTTTATTTTTGATAGGCAGTATTTCCTGTAGGCAAGAAATCAAAGATCTTTTCAAGTTATAAATGACTTTTAGTCAGGATTTCAGATTGCTGGTGTTGTGGGTATGAGCAGCTCTTTGATGTCTGAGTGAGAACTGGAGGAATGTCTAAAATTAACAATGAACTGTGTAACATTAATGATGAAATGCAGAAGTTGGAGGTAAACAGTGTGGTTTGGTTTCTTTGCCCCTTGAATAATTATTTTTTTAGGGTAGAAACACAGAAAGAACACAAACAGTTGAGACACACAAATCCCAAGTTAGTGCTGTATAAGCAACTTCAGTTTGGGTATTTGCGTGTGTGTAGGTTTACATATAATCAAACATGCAAAATTTAATATGTATGTGATTAGCAGAAGTTTTCTTCTTGGCACTTCAGATGCAACTGGATTAAATACATTCTTCATAACTTAATTTTGCTGAAGTGTTGTAGTTTTGCTGAATTGTTATGGAAAATGGGAGAAATTAATGTCAGGGTAACTGGAAAAAGGGGAATTTAACCAGTTTTGCATCTGAAAACATCCGTATTGTAGCTCTACAACAGTGTGGCTTCACATGCTATTTTCCAGTTTTGTTCCGGGCTTATTTTTGGGCAGTCAGATGCCTGTTTTTGCAGCAGGTTGCCTGTGTTAGTGATGCTCAATGGGACAAGTATGATATTGCCATAAATACCGTGGGAATGTTTTCTTCTTGGAGCTACAACAGCGTTTCTTAAAAAGGTTACTTTGGCCGTGCCTCTGGCAGCAGAAAACTTGTGGTGATCGTGGTCTTGATGAATAAAATGCCATCCAAAGTGCAAGATTTCTTTCACAGTCGTTTTTAGAAGCTGTCATTGAGGGGAAAAACACACCCCTCAAGTTCACCCCTAAGTAATTGGATGCAGATTTAATATGATGCAGTGCTTTATTCCTTCTCTGGGATGAAATCCATGTCCCATGTTGGGCGTTGCTCACCCTGGCAGGATTCAGTGGTCAAGCACGTTGGAATGAAGGATGGAGACCTTGCTGTTGCCACGAGTTATTTCTCTCAAGAACTGAGAATTTTGTTTCATCCTCCCAAAGCCTAATAAAATGTTCATAATAGAAACAGAAGTGTTGCAAAGCCATTGTGTGGAGGTACTCACAGAATATCAAACCCTTGTGCATGCAAGAGTAAATGCTTGGGAATGCTGGAAACTCAGAGTGGATGATTAGCCAGAGCAGTGATGGTGTGTGACTGTAGTGGCAGAATATTTGGGAGAAAGAAGAGCAAGACCAGCTCTCGGAAAAATATCCCTCTTTTTCCTCTTCTTTCAAACCAGATTGGTTTGGAGAGGGAAAAACAACCTCAAAGCTGTGCATTAATTGCATTATTGTGGAGTATTTGACTGTATAGATCTTGATTCTGTTTTATTGGGGTTTATTTCATTTGCCAGGTGACACCTTTGTAAATAAAATAGAAATAAAGTCCCTGTTGCATTGTGAAAATAAGGTGTTTTTATAAATATCTTGCCTGGTGCATATAATTAAACAAGTGATTTCTCAGAAGCACCATAATTCCCGTAATTTTAAAACGAAAATCTTAATTGAAGTACAACTTCTCATTTCATCTGATGCTCAGCATCGTATTTCCTACATATCTGTCTGCTTTGATATTTGTTTTACATACAAATATGCCAGAAAACAAAAACTCAACAAGTAGTTGAACATATTGCATCTTTTATATTCCGTTTCGTTTCAAGGTTTACACAAGAAATAAGCTGTGAGTTGACTTTGCAGAACAAGAAATCCATCAGGATTCTGTGAAATTCTGTGTTTTGTGATTTCCCAGTTGAAGGTTTTCCCAATTACCTTGTCTGATTACTGGATTGCAGTTTAATATGGCAAATTTCTGAGTGTAACTTTGTGTTTTGTTTGAGTTAAAGTTCTCCAAATAAACAGTAACACTGTCGTGTTGACTTTAGAGAATAATTTCTTGTCCTGATCTTGCTTTAAGAAAACTTTAATGAGAAATATGCTCTTGTTGTTGTTAAGTCAGTTTTCTTTTTGTTGTGATTTAAACATAAAGGCAAGATTTATGGAAATGACTGCAGGGTGGTGCTGGCCTAATTAGTCATTATTTCTGGCAAGGCATAAAAAATTGGTCGTTCTTGTGCCTATAACTAATAGTGTGCTTTGTGTTTAATCTGTAAGTCTTTTGTAAAACAAATGGTTGTGCTAAAAAACTGCAAGATATACACATTTAAGGTTCTTATAATATTATTTTGCATGCTGTTTTGAGGTGTGATTTAAGTTCTTCATTGATAATTAAATTTACTATTTATGTATATTTGAAATGTATATTTGTATATATCCTTGAAAAACCTGTATGTTTTTAAAGGAATAGTAGTAGCTGAGCTGGAATTTGCAGTAGCAATTTTGGAACTGAGTGTGGCTTTTCTACTGGTGTCTATTCAAGGATTAAACACAAAGCACTGCAGTGCTTTATAAAAGTACTAATACCTATTACAAGTTTTTGCAAAGAGTTTTAGGATTATCCATGTGATATGTTCACCATTGGGCTGAGGGGTGTCTTTTAGGGCTTTCTTTTTTTTTTTTAGGCCTTGTTCTAGTGAATTACCAGTAATTGGTATTTCACCCAGAAGGGACCCAGGTGACTTAGGAATTCCACCACCTTCAGCATGTGGAATGTCTTTCCTAATCAGGCTTAAGAGAGGGGGAGCATTAACACAGGAATGATTGAAACCTGCCTTCTAAAGGGAAAAAATCCAGCAGGGCATGTGACACAAATGTTCCTCCTCTGTGCCTTTGCCCTCTTGTTGTCCAGCCACAGCTTGTGCCGCTCTTGGACATCCCTGGTGACCAGAGGTTACACCTAAAGCACCAGGATGCTTTGCATGTGCCTCTCTCCATGAATCCGTTTCATGATTAAACTTTTAAAAGTTGCAGCCCCCAACATGCAACTGCAGTTTCATGGTAGCTCTGACATTATTTTACCATTCACGCTGTGAATTTCATTCTATAGGAAAATGAGTATTATATTGGCCTTTTAAGTTGGTTGTCAGTGGAGAATAGGGAAGCTACACTTAGAGCATCTGTATGCAATCTTGGAGACAAGTAGGACCCTCTGGAAAGCTGTTACTGTTGGGGCAGAACTAATCATTCTGTGTGAAATTATATAAGGAGAATTAGCTCTGACTCTACCTCATTTCCTTTCATACCGCTGTGAAAATAAGCTTAAAAACGTCAAACCTCCCCTCCTTATTTCTCTAAGTACTTTGTTAAATACTGCTTTTTATTAAGGCTTATTTATTGTAGGTGCTAGAAAAGAAAATATAACTACCTGTAGTTCTAGGTACTAATGGGATGTTCACGTCCTTGCCCAATTTAGCAGTTGTGATTTCCTTCTCAGGATGGGATTCCCGGGATCAGTTGCCGTTTCCTTCTCTGTACTTTGACTTTATTTCCCCGGTGGATCATTCAGAGTCCTTCACGTTTAAGGTAGCGTGCTTGGTGTGAGGGAAGATTGTCAGTCACAGCCTGCCTTGGCTATTTAGAAAAGAGAGATATCAAAAGCCTGCTTGGAGCTCTAAGGAGCAGTCAGGTCACCTGCTGAGTCTCCTGGCAGGAGCCTAAACTCGCGCAGCCTTTAAGTTTAGCAAAGAAAACGTGGCTCTCTGGAGGTCATCGCTCTGTGCTGAGCCCTGTACTATATGTGTGAGCATACAGCTCAGTGGAAAGATGGATATGTACAGGCCATTTCTGACATGTTCCTCTAACCAGGTCTTAAAAACAATCAGTGAAGATTTGTGTAACCCCTCCATAACCTAATCCCTTGTTTAACTATCCCTGGAGGTAGCATATTTCCTCTAATACTATTCTAATTTTTTTTCCTAACCCGTTAAGCTTCTTGGGTTGGTTTCTTTTTTTTTTTTTTTTCTCTGCTGTGGATATTGCAGTAGTGGGACATGATTCTTGTAATTGCTAGTAACCTGTTTTGAAGCCTGCACCCTCTTTCTTTACTCATCTTTTTGTTTGTACTCACCAAGCCTGTTTAACTCTGACCTTTGGAGCTGGAGTTGCAGAATGGGTGGATTGTGCTCTGATCCCTTCATGGTCTTTGGGACCATTGCTGGTCTTGGTTCTTTCTCTCTCTGTCTATCTTGCACTGGGGAGCCCAAAATTGGACAAATTAAATCCAGTATCTTGTAGCCGTAGGTGTTAAGGGAGGGAATTTTTTTAATGAGTTAAAGAAGAAAAAGCTTGGAGAATGTTTATGTGGATCTGCACTCCTGGGTCGGTGGTGGTTCAGTTTGTTGGAGTGTTGTCTAAAACTCACCTTTAATTATACTTCTGTGTCTGATCCGTACACAAATGGTCATTCTTCATGGCTGCAGATCAACACCTTAAAAAAAAAATCTTTCATCAATCAGATCTCAATATTTGAAGTGTTATTTTGTGAATCATGTAGACAAGGGAGGAAGGCAAGAAATGATCTCTCTACTTCAAACCCTTGTCTTTCATGCTCTTTGCTTGTAACATAATCTGCAGGCATTTTTATGTTGGTGTTTTTCTATACCTGATGTGGTCGTAAACACTAGATTTTATCCTCTGCACTGGCATTTCCAAAACCAAAGCAACTAGGAGATGCTGCAAAAGAGCTGGAAAGTAGCAAGGACTGTGGCTTAATGTTAAGGCAGATGTGATTGCAACATCTGTGCCTAGGAAAGCTGCAGTCTGATCTGCCTTCTGTCTTCAGGATTTCTGGGATTCCAGAAGCAGAAGTGGTGCAGATAAGACATGTCCTCTGAGGTTTTGAAAGGCTTCTGCTCAGATTGTAAAGCTCTTCCATATTAGGCCCATAAGAAACACATCTCCTCTAGTGCAGCCAAATGGGTATCATTGCTTAATACGTCTCCTTGGGCTCTCCAGTGGTAACTCTGCTCCTTGGTGGTGTTATTTGGGAAGGAGAGCCTCTGTGGTTGCCTCTGTGTATTGACTAGCTGAGCATATTACTGTGTGTGGTAATTTCTGACTTGAAAGCTGTGATGCGATCTGGAAGAGCTGTTTATAGAGGGTTTTCCACCTTATTTCTTAAATTGGACTCTCTGGGCCTAAAACTTGGAACTTCCAACTTGAAATCTTGATTAAAACACACTAGTAAATAGGAAGAAAAGCCCCAAAGCCTTGGCATCAGACAAGTGAAAATTCATTTTCTTTAATGATTCTCCTCTTTTCCAGCTGTGTTCTTGCAAAATGGGTCTTTGCCCTTGGTTTATTCTCAGCACAACAACCCTGTTGGTTTCTGGGTGGCATAAAATTCTGCATATTCCTCTTTGGGTTATTAAGAAAGCCCTGCCCTTTTCCCTTGTCTCCGAGCAGCAGGCAAGTCTGCTTCCTGATCTCAGGGCTGTCCTGCTCACTCTGGGGCTCCCTGCTTGCTGTGCTTTGCTTTTGCTCTTGTCTCTTCTGAAGGCTGTGCCAGGTGAGTTGTGCTCTCTGTTCTTTCCCCTTCCAGGTGAGCTCCTCTGGCCCAGTGTGCAGCTGGTGGGAAGAGGGAAGCTGGTGGCCTTCCTCTGTTCCAGCTATACCTTGTTGAAGGGACTTCACTTAAGGCAGTGCACGGCTGGCAAAGCAGGTATGATCCATGAGAGTTCATCAGCAAACACTTCAGAAATGGAAAGATAACACTGCTCTAAGTTCACAAATGTGTTCTGCAGGAGAAGCAGTAAGTAAGATATGAAAAAAGCAACTGGGTGAACCGTGGAGACAACATCCACATGAGAAAAGCAGGTGGTTTGTGTTATTTCCTTCATGTGTAATTTTTATGTTGGTGTCGTCATAACAATGCATGACAAATTAATATGGTTTTCTCCCAGTGATGTTAAAAATTTGATTACCTGAATATCGATGCTGTTCAGTGCTTAGAAATATTTGAAGGGTTTTATTCTTCACTGGATTTTTATATGTTGTGTTGGGAGTTGAACAGTGTATTTCACTGCAGAAATATACACTGCATTTTATCCTAAAATAAGTTCTTAATGATCTGGATGTATTAATACTCATTTTCAAAGTTTACATTTTAAAATGTTAGTTATTAAATTCTGTTCAAGATGTAAACTCTGTTCTGTCTTCTAGCATTAATTATGCAAGTTTGAAATTCTCAGTTTCATTTCAAGGTAGGGCTTTTTATTTGTATGTAGCTGTTGAAATAAATTACCAGTACAAGAAAACATTCTACTAATAAACGAGGGATGCCTGGAGTTGGCTCTGCTAACTGAGACAATTTAATTCATCCATCATCAGGGATGATGTTTCTTAGCAACACAAAGTATTTTCACCCGGGGCGCTTTCACAAACTTTCACATTTTTCTTCAAATACAGCCTTGGTAGTGTTTTATATGACCTGAAGTTCGTCCATCTGTCCTGAAGCTCCCAATACTTTTCCATTTTCTCCAGTGATCGAATGATCCGGTATATGGGGGTTTTTTTCAGCTTAATAATACACAAGTTGACTAGAGAATCATTTCGCATGTCAGATTTTCCAAAGGGGTTCTGGGAAATTATTTGTTGCTCTGTATAGCAAAGCTAAAAGTTATTGAAAATGTGTTACAGTTTCATAATAAAACAGATCCGAAAAATATTGGCTTGGGAGCCAACTAAATGCTTTCTGATAGCCATAGCCTCAAGGGGGATACTTGGATCATTTGTAATAAAGGGCTATCTTTGATATCTTTTGGTGAATTGACTAGTATTCTGTTTAGATCATAATTTATGGAAAAAAAACCTGTCTTGGTACTCAATGCTATATTATCAAGTTGTTTGGGTGTAAGAATTGCCTTAATGTATGGCCAGAATTTTCCATGTGTATTCTTTTAATGTGCTATATGAAATCAGAAGCTGTTGATCCATTAAGACTCTCCTTGCTTTCCATTTTTTAAATGCGTGTTGGGATGATTTGATCAGTGTAATTACAGCCTGGAATTGCTGGGGAGACTTGGCTTGCTCGAGAAACCCCTTCAGGTATGTAACAGGTGTTATTCAGTATGGAGAGCAAACATCTTCCAAGTGCAATGTGTTATTTTGCTTTGAGAAATAAAATGTCTTTAATTCATGGTAAACCTCTCTGAAGACTTCTGTTATGTGACTAAACTTCAGCTTCTGTCTTGAGAAGAAAAGTTTTAGGATGAAAGCTTCTTTATCAACAGTGTGTAGTGATAAGTGTTTGAAAAATGTTGTGGTGAGGTAACTGCTGCTCAGCAAAGGTGTGCAGAAACGATTTTAAACAGTGGGAGAACAAAGTACAGAAATACTGGTTTGATTCTTCCTCTTAGTTAAAAAATGCTGTGTTGCAGCTCATGTCAGCTTTAATTTGCTGAGTTTTCATATAAGCATGTAAAGTCTTTGTACATTTATGCAAAAAACAAATTGGAAGAATTTGGGATGTTGTTATAGAAGGTTTTACTGCTGGTGTTTTAGACTATATCTGGTGTGAATGCACAGGTGAGTATTCAGGGAGCAGATTTGCCAGCAAGGTCCACGCTCACTGTCATTGAACTGGATGCTTTCCTGTAAGGATGACACCTAAGCGACCTCGCTGGTAATTCCTGTGTGATTCCAAACTACATGGCTCTGGATTTCTAGATGGTGTTTGTTATTCTGAGACACTTAATTGCACGTGCAAGCTTGGACATCTTGTTTCAGGTGATCTTTATTGCAGTGTACATGTTTCATACCCTGTTTTCAGTGTCCAGTAACTTGCGAGATCTCCAGTTATTCCCCGGAGTCCTTTGAGGAACTGCCTAAGTTGGAAGTTTTATCTGTTATCCCACAGCAAGCAGTATGTGAAGAAAGAAGGAGAGAAAGAACATTTTAGCGAAGGGCTTTGCTAGCAAAGCCTTTAAAAGTCTTTGAAAACAGCAGCAGTCATTTGTATCGTGTAAGTTGGAACTGCGGCAGCTTGTGGAAAGGTCAGGGCTCTGCTCCTGCAAGGCTTTGTTGCATGTGGTGACAGGCTACGTTTTCACCTCTGCATTCGCATCTTCAGACATCTGGGAAGCTCTGGAATCAGTTGTAGGCTCTCCTTGCCCTTTCTGTTTAGAACATTCCCTGCTTGTAGGCGTAGTTGCGGTGACACCTGCGCAGTCTGATGTCAGGGACTGATGGCTGGTGTTTGCCCCCCAATAAAATAATGTACCTGTGGTCACGTTGCAAACCTGTTAATGGTTTAATTCTGGGGACAGCTTCGTTTGGGGTAGAGAAATGAAGAATTCACAAGCAAAGTACAGCTCTCTGCTATGAAGTACTAGAAGAAGTAGTGGTGATGTGTCAGTCCAAGGTGAAGAGGAGAAAGAGCTTCTGATAATTCCAAATTTGTTCTCTTGGGAACATTTTTTATATGGCACAATGGTTACTTAGGATAGGTAAGTGCCAACCAAACATCACCTGAGTGCATTACTAAAGACAAAATTAATTAGTAAATGTTACTTTTAAGCCACAGGCTCTCCTGCCTGACTTCAGCAGCTGTTGTGGTCCTTCTCTTTCCCCTGTTTTTTTTCTCAACCAGGGATTTTCCCCTGCATTCTGTGCAGTTTTCCTATGGTTGGGTATAAAGACATGAAGAATTGATAAAAACTATCTTTTTGAAGGTAGTGAAAGGTCTGGAGTCAGTCTGATAAATAGAGAGGGATAACTTGTAACGAGGAACACACAGTAGTGTCAGAACTGTTGTAAATTTTCAGAAACTACTTTTCATCTTCATCCAACCATGATTCAAATAAAGAACATTCCCTTTATGGCCTGCAGCACAATACAAGTTGTACTTTGCTAGCTTTTGGTTAAAGCAATGAACATATTATTTGAATTTTAGGAAAGAGAATTTGAAAACTTACTATATTTAGGATTTAGTCTGAAGTTATAAGAATAACTAGTGGTTTTTGCTGTTGTTGCATCTTTCAGTGTTCATGTGCAAAGAATGACGTGATCAGAGTTGTCACTGGGAACATTTAGTTTTTCACGCAGAGTATTTTTGGGCAGCTCGTATTTGGAGGAACATGGGATGGGCTATAAAAGAGCTAGTCAAAGAAATTACCATTTATGTTAAAAGGTCAGGAATTAAAATTGTTTGGGTGCTGTTTCTGCAGTTAGTCTCTCCAAAAGTAGGAAAAGGTGAGTGCAAACCAATAAGACTAAAGCATTTTTCAAGGTGGATGTTTAGCTTCTGGGATTCTCATCAGTTAACGTAGTTGTGTCTTTTTGGAGACTCAAGAACTAAATGATTTTAGGCTAATTGGGATCTAGACACACCTATGGGAAATCAAATGTCCTGTACATACAGTCCTTCTGCTGCTTGTGTTGGCATATAACTTGGGTTAGATGAGAGTTACTTGCATGGATTTTGATTGAGGGGGAAAAAACTGATTATCTCTGGATCACTCAGGAATTGAAGTGAGAATACTATACTGTGGTAACTTTTGGAAGCTCTCTGCTGAAACTTATGAGAGCTTTTTTTAAATTTTATTATTTTTGGTATTATTTTGTTTTCATGAGGTTTCTGTAGACTATGGATTTTCCAAGCCTGGGCCAGGCTTGCTTTTACAGTGCGGTGTAACATCAGGTGGTGCAGTGTGATTTGTGTGACTCAGGATGATTGTAACCCACATCTCTTCTCCTTCCCACAAATAATGTGTTGGTTTTTTTTTAATCTGTCAGTGTTGCTATTTGTAGTGAGGACTGATTGAACATCAGTCCTTTTCTGTATGCCAGGTGTGTTTGAAGTGATGTGGAAGGCTGTTGCCTTGGTCAATGTAGACCCAGCTGCATAACCTTAGATGCTGCAATACGAGTTTTGGGGCTAGGTTTTATGTTCTAAGAGAGACTCAACAGCCTTGAGGAGAAGACTGTCTCTGTGGCTTGTGGTAAAAATAGATAGCACTTCCCAGTTAGGTGACTGGCACTCTCTGCCCCTACTTTTTCCAGTCCATACTGTGTGGTTTAGTGCTTTTTGCAATCAGGGCAGGCTGCTATCAAACTTATTTGATAAATTTAAGTTTGTCTCATCAGCACAATACTTTGAGAATAAGAGAAGTGACTTCACATTGGGTGGCTTCTTTCCGATTCAATAAGCAACCCTTCCATTATTTATCAGTGTTGGAAAAAAGCTAGTGAGGGGTGTGTGGGTACATATACACATATATGTATATATATCACAGCATCATAGAATGGTTTGGATTGGAAGGGACCTTAAACATCATATATATATATATATATATGTATGTATGTATGTATATTTAAAGTATAGAACATCCTGAAATAGGTATAATGGAATCCTAATTATACAAACAAAAAGTGAGCATCAAAGTAGTTGTGTATTCAGTGTTAATGATCTGAATTTCATGTGAAAGCCTGACCTTTGCAGGACCTTTTCTTCAGAAGTAAAGTATGGGCTGATCTGTTTCTCCCACAGTTGGAAGGGCGGTTGGAAATTTGGTTGATCTTATTTTTTTCAGCATAACTATCACAGGGAATGATAGGGCCAGTTGCTGAGATTGCAAAGGACTGTGCAGCCCCAGGCATCCTCTCCTATGTGCGAAGAATGATTCTGTTTAATGCAAAAAAATACGAAGTGCCTAAGTTCAGACTGAACACTGATTCAGATCAGGAAAAATGGGATCCTTCCCAGTGACTTAAAATGAATGCATGAGACTTATATATGACAGTCCATATAAATCAAGGTGAATGGTCATTAAATTACACATTCATCATTATGATTATCACTTGAACTGCTTAGCATGTGTAACCTGGTAAGCATTGGCCAGCATTGTATTTAACTTTAAAGACAATATTAGAACATTATATTCTGAATTTTATTTAATTGATTATGATGATCTAAAGCTCTACTACTCAGAGTTTGAGGCAGAGAGAGGAATGGTCAAGAGCCTGCATGTTCTGCATGGGCCATGTGCGGTTTTTTACATCTTGTGATCTTGTTACTCAGAGGTAAAGCAAGCTTTTTACTGTAATAAGAATCTATTTAAAATGCCATTTTTAAGTCAATAAAAACCTATTTAAAATATCTTATGTTGGATATGTAAATGCTGTCCTGCAGATAAAAGAATTCTGTCCACACAATTGAGTAACTTCAGCTTAAGCCAATTTTCTGCTTTCAGCCTCTTAATTACTCTTTAATCTATGGAATACAAAGAATTAAATGTGTCCAGTCTTATTAAACATTTGGTTCATTATGATCAGGAAGGTGATTTACAGTTTGGGTCTTGGGATGTGGGTCTGGGACTTTGGGCTGCTGAGCGTTGTTTTCAAGGTTCAGCGCTGTTAGAGCTTGTTGCTTCTGCTAACAAGACTCCCAAAGAAAGCTTCCAGAATGTTTTATGGTATCCAAATAAGAGATTGAGATGTTGTCTTTAAGTGTTTAAATTATGATCCACTGAAGAGACAGGAGTGTGGGTCACTCTTCAGAACTGAAAGGTCACAGAATAGTTTGGATTGGAAGGGCCTGTAAAGCTCATTTTGTTCCAGTCCTCTGCCATGGGCAGGGACACCTTCCACTAGCCCAGGTTGCTCCAAGCCCCGTCCAACCTGGCCTTGGACACTTCCAGAGATGGGGAAGCCACAGCTTCTCTGGGCAACCTGTGCCAGGGTCTCACAACCCAATAGTCAGGAATGCCTTCCTAACACCTAATCTAACCCTGCCCTCTGTCAAGCCATTCCCCCTTGTCATGTCACTCCAGGCCCTTGTCCACAGTTGCTCTCCAGCTCTCTTTGAGCCCCTTTAGGCAACTGGAAGGTGCTCTGAGGTCTCCCTGGAGCCTTCTCTTCTCCCAGCTGAACTCCCTCAGCTCTCCTGGCCTGTCTCCATAGGAGTGGATCTAGAGAAGCAGAACAACCTGAGGTCTGGCCAAGGATTTGGTAGAGTGGCTGCAGAACATGTGAAGGACTGGGAAAAGGTTGGAAGCATTGTGAATTTTTGTGGGTCAGCTCTCCTCTGTTTACCTGTTGTACCTCCTGAGTGGGTGAAAAGATGGAAGAATATGTGTAGAGAATGCGGGGACTCTGGTGTGATACAAGTGCACGGTCCTCTGTTGGGTTGATGTCTGGCTGAAGAGCTCTGTCTGGGGTTATGACCTTAATGACCTCTGTTGTGAGGTGTGCTAGGGTCTTGAGTGAAGTTCCTCATCTGATACTGATGTTGGGATATACAGTTCAATATATCTCCTTTAGTTTTATTGGGTTCTATACATAAGTAGATCTAGGAAGGTCTGGTAAGTGTGGAATTAGTGTTTTATTTCTTTCCATTTGTGTTTTAAATTAGGCCAGGACCAGTCACTAGTTGTGTTCTCAGATCCTCGTGCATCTTACACAGCAATTCATGCTGCTTGTCCTCAGCTCTCCCTGCTTTTGCATTACTGTGGTTCCGGGTCTGTGCTTGATTTAAAGTCAATAAAAATCTCCATCAGAACTTCTCTTGGTGTCGACAGTCTCTATTCACTTAGGGTATTTTTCTGCACATGAGCTTAGAAAAGACCATCTTAAATCTCACTGAGATTTTGTGGGGGGGGGAATCCACATATTTTCATTGTTAGTGGAAACTGCAGATTGGAAGCTCAAAGAGGAACACTGAGGGGCATCCTCTGCAGGTTGTCCACAGTGTGTTTGGTCAAGAGAAGAAGCAGTTTAGGGAGCGTGACGTGTGGTTCTTGATGCAGAAAAAAGCTTCTCTATGCCTAATACATTGGAAAACATTGTTCAAGAGCACGTCTTCCCCATGCAAAATTTGCCCCTCTAGTTTTATTAAGGTCAGTATCCATGTAGGTTCTCTCATACATACTCAATGTGGTGCCTCAGGTCAGCTTTAGCTTGTAAATGCAACTTTAAGGAATGTTTTGTCTGGTCCTGTTAAAAAGCATCTCTGTAAGTTGTTTGTTTAGAAACTTATTTGCTTCTACTCTTCCTGGGCTTGCCTTCAGTTCCTGCTTATAAAATAACAGCTGTAAATGAAACATTGTGCTTAACAAAGTTTGTGGAAATAATCCTTATGTGTATACATCACTCATTGACTGCTTTTTGGTATTAATTTTAAGGTAATGTTTTCTCTTCTGGATGTTTAGGCAGACTTTTCTGTTCTTTACTAAAACTGGGCGTGGAAAAAATGTGAGTTTTATGAGAATAATGACTGTGTTGTAAATTGGTGAGTATTGAAGCAAATATGATATTCAGGGAGGAATTATCAAAATGCTGTTTTATAGAAATCAAACTCAGTGACTGCATCAAGTGGGCAAGTTCACATGTCCCTGAAGTTCTTTGAACATCCTGGCTTTACTCTTCACTACCAGAGAGGTGTCTGCTCTTCATCATGTGTTGGCATGTTCCCTGAGAATCAGCATTCCTCTTCTGTATTATTTCTAGATGGTTCTTTCATTAATCCTTCAGAAGTACTGGACTGCTTAATGGAGTTGGAATAAAAAATAATGCATTTTCAGAAAGTCTTCCAGTGTGTTCTGTTTTCTTTCTGTGTCTCACTTAAGTGCTAATCAGTGAACTGATTCTAATTCCAGTCACTGCTCAGGTGAGATCAAGGTGGATAATACACTCTGTAAATTAGGTGTTAAAAGGTTGGGGAAATGCACAAGGGATGCTGTGCAGGGCCAAAACAGGTCTGGCTGGGCTTGGTTTTATCTCTGCTCCCTTGTGAGTCAGGGCAGGCTGGCAGGGCTGGCACTCAGCTGGAGCAAGGTGGATATCCTGGGAAGAAACTGGTCCTGTAGGAAACTGCTGAGGTGTTAATTTTCTACCTGTGCTTGTGCATCTGTTTTATTGCTTGAGTTGTCTCCTGGGCTGTGCTGATCTGATGGCAGAGGCAGAGAAGAGGCAACTTGGTCTCTCTTCACTGCTGGTGTTGTAGCACAGCTTAGCAATACAAAGCCTCGTTTGATGAATCTCACTGATGGAGGTTCTGCAAGTGTCTTTAGCTCAACAGATGCTTTCTGTTGTGGGGAGGAGGTGATTCTGGGGCTGGGTGGTGGATACTCACACCCAAAGGAGCATCCCAAGGAGGTGGACACCCCAGCTAGCAGCAAACTCCTGTGACTTCTGCCTGCCCCACTGTGCAGCAGCCAGATTGATGGCACAGCACCGGGTTGTGAGTTGGAATGAAGGAGAAAAGAAGCAGGTTATTGGGGAAGCCACTTCTCATAACTGGCATTTCTTTAAACAGTTTAATTCTTAGTGGCTACTAAAGAATTTTTACCTTTATCTCAGTTTTGCCATCAGCCTTCATAAGGCTATTGGTAGCTGATGCCTGGTGCCTCTTGATACCCCAATAAAAACATGGTGGGATTACTTTTTAAGTATTGCTTGCCTGTCCTGGAATTAAAGTTTTCTTATGCTTAAACTTCTGGCATTCTGAGTTGGTAGCCACAGGCCATCAAGTGCCACAGTTTTGCTTATATATAAGAACAGAGTATTTTAACAAAAATTTGTTACAAATTACCTTTAAGGTTTCTGCCTGGAATTTAAGCTTACAGTTTATGATATTACATAGATAGTGAAGACAACTTAACTAGTGTTTTTTTTATAATTTCAAAATTCAATTTATTATAGGTATATTATGATAGACAGAATTACAACTCAGTGACTGTTCCCTGGAAGTGACTGTCTGCTGAAGATGTCCACTATAATCTCTGGAGGAACTGACCTGGATGTAATTGTGTATTGAAAGAAATGCATTTATCTGCTATGTGAACAATGGAAAAAGAGTGCAAGACATCAGAAGTAAAGGTGCAACTGCTTCCACTTTCCTGGTTAAGAATCCTCCACTCCTGAAAATCCAGCCTTGGCAGATGGTAGATGCCAAGGATGGAGACCTGGGGCTTGTGTTGCTTCCACTTAGTTAAGATATTTCCCCAAAATTCTTTTGCCCAAACCGTTTTGTTGAATGTATCTTCCCCCTAGTACTCTCATATTCAGCAACCTGTAAGTTCTGCTCAAGCTGTGAGTTTTAGAGTGTTTCTAATGCTCTGTTTGAGGGCGAGGTTGCTGTTATTTTTTTTAAATTTTAAGAGCGTTTTGTATAATGATGTTCCTGTCATGCTTTTGGCTATGAATCAGCACAGCATTTCTGTGCAGGCTTTAATTGAAGCATGGAGTTGTCTCACTGTGCAAATGTTGAAGTCACTGAGACTATTAATTAAAATTAAGTATCTGCAGAAGTGCTTTTTCTAAAAATAAGTTGCTTCATAACAGCTTTGGGCCATATTTGGGGAGGAGGGGGATGTTTTTTTCAAACTTTGAAAATAGGTATATAAGTCTCTCCAAAATGTATGATGATAAAACATAGCAGCAATACCAGAGGGCAGAATGTTCATGGAGTGGAGTGTGAGCTTTCTGCCTTGTCAGATGTCACCTAAGCTGTAATTTATTGATTTTTAAACAGAATGAAATTGTTATGGCTTTTGTATTGCACAGAGAGTGGTGTCAAGGAAAACTGTAGGAGAAGTTACTGCTTAAGCTACCCCTGTAGTGGAAGCACACAAGTTACAGGAGTCAGTCAGTTCTTTATCTTCCTTAGAGTGCCTGGTTACAACTCTGTTTTTCTTGCATCAGTTACTTAAAGCCGCTGCTTCTCAGTGTGAGACTCCTTAGCTGCTTGTGCTGTGTGTCATTTATGTTTTCTAGCTGTAGTGGAAGGCATTAAAAATATTACCAGGGAATACTGAGCTGTGGGTTTTCCCATATGTATTAGACAATTTACTCCACAAATTTACTGTACAATTTACTTTATAAAATTACCTGGTTTATTAATTCTCACGGCACCTTGGCGGAATCGCGTCCTTTTATCTCCTTAGTCTGGCTCTTTACCAGACTCACTTTATCGTGCCAGCCTGGTACCTTTTTTCTGATTTCTTTTAAAAATACTCACAGGCTCCAGCATTCCTCACCTGCAGCAAACCAGTGGAGGGAAGAAATCACTGGGAACATGGATGAGGGGAATGTGTATTGAGCTGCCTGTGCCGTCGGGTTTTGGATTGCACGTTTCTGCCTCTCCTTGCAATGCTTATTTTTAAGATCTCTGATGTGCCTTTTTGCAGGTATTTGTGATGTTTATGAAGCACTGACCATGTTGTTACACAGGAAAAGATGAGGGACCTTGATGCATGTGATACCAGCTGGGATGAAGCGTCGTTTGCCTGAGGTCTCACAGAGGTCTGAGGTCGGATGCCGGACTGGAGCACAGGTGTTTTCTGACCAGAAGATGATGTTTCTGAGGTGCTTCAGCATGATGTGTGTTGATATGCCCAAGCTGTTGGATTTTTACTGCTGCATTGCCTAGTCTTTATATTTTATTCTGTGGTTGGTAGTAGAAGCTGAGAATTCACTGTATGTGAATACAGCGGTTCTTGCTGAACATCACATGGTTGTTTCTAGAAGTGGGACTCTGTAGGTTCCTGTTTTAAGTCATTGATTAATATTGTTGGTGGGGGTTGCATTTGTGTAGTGCCAGTGCTAAAAGTTTCTGTAAAGTCTGTCAGATGAACACAAAGCAAAATTTACATTGTTTGGGAAAAACACCGATGTTGCCATCTTTGCTACGAGCACATCAGTCGCTCTTTATTGCTTTTTAAATTTGATTTCATTGTAGTGTGGCAAGCTTTTCAATAAACATAGTGGTTTCATTTATATAACACTAGAATTATTGTTAATGCACAGTTTCATACTGCGAATTACGTATGTAATACCGTGTCCAGTGGGATCCTGTATCACAAAATTTGCATAGTTATAGTGCTGGTGACATCGTATCTCATACAAAGAACCCAGGGACCTGATACAATATCAGTAAAACTGTCTCATAGGTATGATTCAAACAGTTTTATTAGCAACATATGGGGTATGAAGGAGCCACAGAGGGTAGTTTTGAGTGTAAGGGTGCTGGCCTATCTTTTTCAGCCTGTAATTATATCAGTCCTCTTCTATGGCATTATTTGTTGCTGCTCTGGGATTGCTGAAAAATAACTACTAATATGATGACACAAAGGATCAGAATAAATTATAATTGTTGACTTTACAAGAAATTCATTGGCAAAAAGGCTTACTGTCCTAAGCTCGGGTGTCATTTCTGGTGCAGCTTCAGAGCTAAGCCACTATACTAAATAATACATTTTTGAAAGTCTTGGGCTTTTCTGGCAACCTTATCCTGCTGTAATTGATGCTTTTGTGATCTGACAGATACGAGGAAGAAACTTTTTGGCTGCATTTTGGTTTTTAATCTTGAGCTAAAGGAGTGCATTTTGTTTAATTGATGGTAGGATATTGAACTCTTGTTCCCCAAATGGAACATATTCTAATTAATCATCTTGAAATAAAGAGTTCATAATTTAAATTATGACACTAAAAACTTGCGAAAAATATAATTAGAAAGTTACAGTAGTGCTCTGTTTAGCTGTACTTCTTAAAATCATGATATATATTAAAAATAAAACTTTTTGAGCGTTGTAAAAGTGAAAAAAGTTTGGGGGTTTAATGTTCCTGCCAGTTGGCTGATTGAAGAGCCAAAGTGTGTGTGGAGCTATTAGACAAAAATACTATTTGACTGCTTCCCTGGTAATTTTTTGAAATCCTTGTGTTTTAGAAGCTCTGAGCTGAGCAATGTCTTTGTGCACAACAGGCTGTGTGGAGAATTAGGGCTGTTACATGGATTCTGCTCAGAATTATTTCTGAACTCTGTTCTTCCACATGGAGGTTCAGCACTTTAAAAACAGTCTGGGGGACAGAACAGTGAAGATCAGCAGGAGATCTGTGAGGGTGGGTCATCTGGGACCTCTGTGCTGCTTCACTGGTGTAGAAACATCTTTTCATCCATTTTTCTCCATTCCATTCCCATTGTTTCAGTGTAGATCCATACTATAATTGTAATAGTATAATAAATATATAAATTGTAATAATGTATACATTTCAGGATCTGTAAGGGATCCTGAGAATTGTTCCTCTCTTGTTTTCAGGTAGGATGAAACATGTTTGGATCATTCCTGACTTAATTATACATTGAAAAAAGTATAGTAAAAAATGTAATTTGTAATTTAGTTGCTAAACTACTTCTTTCTTAGGGTTCAAGCTTTCAATACAGTTGAAGCATTTCCGCTCAAAGGGGAAAATTGAGATTAGTTTGATGTGACTTTTGTTTTTTCCCCTGACAAATCTTGCCTGGCCAGTCCTCTGGATGTGTACATATAGGTGGTTCAGTCTCTTTGTTTGGTATCCTGTGGGTATGGAAGTAAGGATTAATTGTCCATAATTCTCATTTTCTTCTCCATTGGGTAAGTTTTTTTCTTGGCATTTCATGTCTTTGGGAGCGTTTTCTGACTTTCACAAGCTTTTGAAGGTAATTGCAGGTGACTGAGCAGCTATTTCAACTCGTCCCTTTGGTATTCAGTGAGGACCTCAGACTTTGCCAGTTTGAATTTGTTTTGAGAAATACCCCCTCATCCTCCTTCTACCTTATCTCTTTGGAAGCTTTGAGTGGAAACTCTCTGACAATTGCTGTTGAGAATCTCGAGTTCTTCTGTGAAGAATGAAGCAAAGAGTGTTAAACCTTGTCATTTTGAGAAATAAGTAGAAACATGTCTGACTTGCGACTGAGAAGTGGGCAGATACCAACTTTTAGGTGTATAAACATCACAATGTTCTGATCTTTGTGTCTAATGCAGTCGTTCCTCTGGCTCCAACACAACCAGCTACAGGGTGAAATGGTCATTTTCCATGTCTCCAAGTCAGCCCACTCTTTAGACATCATTAAGCATAAACTTTTACTGGTTTAATGTATTTTTTTGCCTTTTTAATGTTATTTTGCTTTTTTTCTCATACTTTAATGTTTTCTCCTTTCCCATATCATTTTTTGTTTGGAGTAGAAAGTTCACACCCACTTTGCTAAAGATGGTAAAGGAGTGATTTCTGAAATCAACTATTAAATAAAAAAAATTATATAAACATATCTGGACATCACATCATAGGGACTTCAGAGCTGTCTCAGGAGCCTCTAGAACCACTCATGTTAATTGTTGCATATCTTGTAAATGTGTTTATTTCAAAGTACTGGAAGACTTCCAAAAAGTTGCTGCATTTAAAAGGGCAAAAAGGATGTCACAGTGGATTTAGCCCAGGACAAAATAAACTAAAGGTTAACTTGGACTTCCATCAGTGAAGGCTTAAAAGTTTAAAAAAAAAAAATTAATGTTGGTAACTATGGTTTTGTGATAGAAGGATCTGTGAGACAAAGCTGATGTGTTTTTTTTAATAGGATTGTGTGTCTGGCCTACATTGCTATATTAAACTAATTTCTTTTAAAGCATTAAATCTTTGCAAGACAATATTTTGATACAAAAACTTGGATTGTGCGCGGCTGAGACACAGAAAGTATTAAAAATACCCTGTTGCTTTAAAGCGTAACTTTTAATGGGATGAGAAAGACCTACATTTAGTGGGTCTCCAATGTGTTCATGGCTTAATCAGCAGTTTCATTGGTGATTTAATTTTTGCTGCTTTATTTTTCAGATGATGCAAAGAAATATTTCCAGTCAGGCATGTAATTCAGTCATGGAAATACAGGAAAACTGTAGTTGGTACAGAAAACAGGTTGGGAACTCCAGTGAGAGGATACAGGGACGCAACGAGGAGAGGCAGGGAGAGCTGGGATAGTTTAGCCCTGAGATGAGTGGGCTCAGGGGCTAAAGCTGAAATAGAGGCAATTCCATTAAAACATGGAATGTGTTTTGCTGTGAGTGGCCAGACATTGGAACAGGTTGCCCTAAGAGGCTGTGGAGTCTCCATCTGTGAAGATACTTTGGGATAAATATTGGTGTGATATAGTATTGGATAGTAATTGGATGAAGCTTCTTCACAGAACCACAGAATGGTTTGGGTTGGAAGGGACCTTCAAGATGATCTAGTTCCAGCCCCCTGCCATGGGCAAGGACATACTCCACTAGACCAGGTTGCTCCAAGCCCTGTCCAGGGCTGGTCTTGAGCACTTCCAGGGATGGGGAGTCCACAACCTCTCTGGACTCTTGTTAGGCTAAAACAGTTGGGAAGTTAGATCAGGTGAGCTCAAATTCTCTTTTCTTTTCAGCCCTCAACTCTGCTCAGGTTGAAGAACGTGACTACAGCTGGGGAAATTGCACTTTGCCATCTGTCCTTTGGTCTGAAGCAGATAGAATGGATTGGAAAAAGACCTGCTCACCGCTGAGATCCGTAGCCAAGATTCCCAAACTGCTTTGATGAAGAGCTCTGAAGCAGCACTGCCTGGCACTTCAGTGCTCCCAATTTTGGATGCAGGTAATAATACTTCTGATAAATATGATGTGTTTCTTAAAAGAAAAAGAGAGAAGGTGTAGTTCCCTATTTGACAGGTCCAGTGGGTTTGAGTTCTTAATGTTAGTAGGTGTCTACTAATGGTTTTTTACCGTGCTTGCCCTGAAACATGTCACAGTTCACATTGTGCTCCCAGTGCATGGTTAGTGTGGCAGTTACAGGTTTTTGGGAATCAAAGGAATCTTTCCTTCAAGGCAAGGTTAGCAACATGCTTGCTAATTTCACTTTTTCCCCTTTTTAATCAAATCCTGGATTCACATGGTTGAAGCAGAGGGGGAAATGTTAACATCATGAGTGAAGTATGTCTGGTAACAATTGTGCTGTACCTGTAATTCCTGTGGCTGTACAGGAGTGACAGACCCAAGTGACAGGTCGGCCCTGCAGTGAAAGAGGAAGAGATGGCTAAAAATATTTGGCCATTCAGATATCTATTTCCTACTTACTATTCTACTTCCCCTCACCAAAAAATGAAAATGTGGAATTCCACTGTTCGAACTAATGGTAGCCAACAGTGAATTGAGATTGTATTTTATTATTTTTAGTGGGGAAAATTAGTTTTCCTCACACCGAGAATCAATAAATGTTCAATATTTTCAAGTTAAATATTATTAATTAAATATTTGTTATTAAATATTTAAATATAAAGTCTCAATTTTCAAGATGAAAAGACTCTTAATCATAACAGCTTCTGTGCCTGTAAAACTGATCAAAGCCTGGTCCCTTTAAGGAAACAAGCAGGTGTGGCACAGGGTGTCAGTGCCATTCCTTCTCTTCTCCCCTTTCTTTTCCAGTAACTGCTGAATTCATTAGGCAACCTGTACTGAATTTAATAGAAGAGTAACAAATTAAAGGTATTAATATAAATATGTGGTGAAGTAATGAAAAGACAGTCTTACAGGCTGCAACAAGGGAAGGGCTGTGGTGGAAGCTCATATGAGACATTGGAGAAGTCAGGTATTTCTTAGATTATGGTGCTTATATTGACACACATTTCTTCTGGTGTCCTAGTTGATTTGTATATGTGATTCTCTTTTCCTCCCTCATCTTGCTGTTTCCTTAGAATCAGAGAATCGTGGAGTGGTTTGGGTTGGAAGGGACCTTGAAGCTTCCAAACCCTCCACCGTGGGCAGGGACACCTTCCAACTAGACAAAGTTGCTCAGGGTGGCATCCAGGCAGGTCTTGAACACTTCCAGGGATGTGTTACATCCTTACAGTAGCTATTTTTGTTCTGAGCATTTAGGTTTTTCAGGGATTTTTTAAATTCTAAAAGGTGTCGTGTTAAGAAGCTCTTTATCAACTGCGTTTTATTGTAAAGATGAAGGATTTTTTCCTATCATTCTTCATTCAGTCTTTTCAATAATACTAATAAAATAGGAGTATTATTAAACTATCAGATGAGTAGTCAGGAGTCTTTAGGGAGTAAGTAAATTGTGTAAGAACAGCTTTTTTTTGTATTTTAAAATTCTGTGGGGTGTAGTCAATGAATGGTATGTCATTCTCAGTGTAATGTAGGAAAGATTTGCCTAATTTGATTATTTTCAGAGGCAGCCAGTGAGATAGCAAAGCCACAAGAAATAAGTTGTTGAAAAAGTAGATTTTTTTGGAAAGCCTGGTTCTTGAGTAGTGCATTTTCATGTAGGTACTGCAGGAAATAACAGACTTTCAATTATTTACATGAAATCAATGCCAAGGACTGTATATTTTTAAGTAGCGAATTAATTTATGTTTAAAGTTTTAATTATTTGTTTGTGTCCTAATTTCTGCCACATTTCAAATCTAATTAAATTTGAGATACAGGAGTAAACAGTAAACTCCAGCCCCTTCTCTTTTTCCCCAGAGGTTAAAACCACCATGGTGCTTTCTCAGTGGGGGGGTTTGCCTCAGGAATTGGACAGAGATGAAAGTTCACATAATCATAATGTAGTGTTGTCTTCTGGTGTGTGTCAGCAGGTGGGAGAGGACAGGTAGGACATCCCCTGTTCAGAGCTGGGGACAAGCAGCCTCACGCAGGAAGAGCAGTGTCTTTCCTCCAGTGCAAACACCCAGTGAGTGATGTTGATATGATGGGAGTTAAAAAGAGTCATGCTGGTTCACACAAATGTTACATATAGTGTATTTTTTACAGTAAACTGTAAAAATTGTCTGTGTTCTGAAGAAAGAACCGTCACAGAACCAGTCAGGTTGGAAAAGACCTCTGAGGTCATCGAGTCCAACCTGTGACCGACCACCACCTTGTCCCCCAGACCAGAGCACCGAGTGCCACATCCACTCTCTCCTTAAACACCTCCAGATGCGGCGCCTCCACCGCCTCCTGGGCAGCCCATTCCAGTGTTTAATCACCCTGTCTGTGGGAAATTCCTCCTGATGTTCAGCCTTCTGCAATTTGCATTTTACAGGATAAAGTTTTCAAAAGTTATTGAGAGTCATTGAACTTCCATTTTCAGATTTAGGTGTAGGTGCTTACATGTAAGTGCTCAAAAATCTCATTGTAACTCCATGAGACTTTCACCTTCTCCTTTTGAGAATGTAGCTTCAGGTTACTTGGGTGTTTTTTCTAAAATACTTTCAATTGTGCACAATTTCAGCCGGTGTAGAGCGCAGGGGAGGGACAGGCACTTAAATACCATGAGCACATGCAAAGCAATCACAAGCCTGAGGGCAGACAGGTGTTTATTGGGGTAAGTGGAGATTGGATGGAGACCACCAATGCTGTTCTTGGAGGTGACCAACTTCCAGTATCTCTTTATTCCAGGCATATCCTGGGTAGGTGAGCACAACCTGTCCATCTGCAGCTCGTTTCATGCTTCACTGGCAGTTAAGTGGCTCCATAAACATTAGTGAGTTCCACATGTAGGCTTTGGTACGCAAGTGTTGTTAAGGGCAAAAGAAAATAGAGGGTTGGTCTCAGCCTTTGGCTCATTTGCTGCACCAGGGTGCTCATAAAAATGCAACACAGTGTGCAGGTTGCAGAGTTATGGAGGTGGCAGTTGTGTTCTTGGCTGCTCAGGTCCAGGAGAATGAAAGCTTCTGCTCTGGTCTTCTCCCAGCCACCTCTCTCCTTCACAAGCCGTTCCCACATCATCTGAGCACTCAGCTTGTCCTCATCCTGTCTGGAAAAGTGGCAGAGTGGTGTTGACCAACTGGATTGGGGGGTGCATCTGTTCACTGTACCTGATCCATTTCTGTTTGTTGAATCCTGGAATGGTTTGGGTTGGAAGGGACCTTTAAAGGACATTTAGTCCCACTGCCTCTGCAATGAGCAGGGACTTCTATTGTTTGAAGCCAGTTCCTTCTGAATCTGTACATTTGTCTTGCGTGGTCAGTTGTCGTTTTAACAAAGGACATGCAACTCTGCTTTAAATTGAATTAACTTCATTTTTAACAAGGCTAATTTTCACAAGTAAAAGCCTGATAGAAGCCTAGCTGATGTAAGAATTTTTCAAAATCATTGGAGGCTTACAAATGATAAAGCTTAATTTAAAACCAGGAAAGGAAGGAATTCTTCCCTGTGAGGGTGGGAAGGCCCTGGCACGGGTTGCCCAGAGAAGCTGTGGCTGCCCCATCCCTGGAAGTGTCCAAGGCCAGTTGGACAGGGCTTGGAGCAACCTGGGCTAGTGGAAGGTGTCCCTGCCCATGGCAGGGGGGTGGAATGAGATGATCTTTAAGGTCCCTTCTAACCCAAACCATTCCAGGATTCTGAAAAATTCTGAAATCTTCTGTTGCTCTTTAAGGTGTTACTGTGAGAAACTTGTTTGGTTTTTTTGTTTGTTTTTTTGTGGTTTTATAATCCTGAATTATGAAAATGTAGACTTTAAAACCTGAGGAATATGTCTTGGTGGAAAGCAAAACAATATCCTGTGTTCAAACAGTAGCAACGAGGAAGGAGTACAGACAGTCTTGAATCATGTGGTTACTGCTGTGGAGGTGCTTCAGACACTAAAACGAGAACCCCTTCTCACATGTCTCCCCTGCAGAAGAAAAGGCAAGTGTAGACCTTGAGTTGGTGCATTGTATGTACTCATATCTTTTTATGCACAGGCTGATAGGTGTTTTTCCTGACAACTTAAATTTGAATATTATCTACTGGAAATTTCACAGGATTCTGGTAAAAAGCTAATAATTATTTTTAGGTGATTTCCAATGTGTAATCTCATTAGCTCACTGTTTCAGCATATTTTTTAACAGTATCTTCTCTCTCTCTTTTTTTTTTTTTTTGTTTAAATGAGACAAACCAGGGGTAGTTACTCAGATATTTGCTAGGAAACAACAGCTGGATGGGTGCTGGCTGGAACCTGCCATTGTGCTGCCAGTTCAGCTGAGCCAACATGCTTGGTAGGACCCTGGTGTAGCCAGAATAGCTTTTGCAGAAGGAAATCTTAGGATACCAATTTTCTGCCTTGTTTTGTAATTTTTTTATTGTTCTTTGTGTGTTGTTTCTTTCTTTTAATTTTTCATGAATTAATATCTTCATGTAGCAGAGCAATTCTAAGCATGTTGTAGGGCCACAGTTACAAGCAATTTAAAAATATTGCTTGGGATGGGCTCAAAGTATTCCAAATGTGGACTTTATGTAAAAATATTTATGTGTATGTACACATCTCTTCACTTAAGGGATATTTAACTTTTATTGGCCTAGAGACCCTGTAACAGACAGGGATGCAGATCTGTAGGAAGAAATACTCTCACTGAGATACAGCCTGTGCAGAACTCTTGATCCTGGCTCACCTGGGGCATAAAAGTTTTGAAATAAATCCTGGATTTTAGATTGTGATAGTTTTGAGGCACTGAACGAGCTTGCTGTGCTGACTGGTTCATCTCAGCTTAGAATGGAAACTAAAACCCCTCCCTGCACCTAGGGGGGAAGCCAAAGAGGAAATAATGACTTAAAACATGCTTTTATCTTCTGTACTAAAAGAAGATAAAGGGGGTTTTTAAACTTTTTATGCAGACAAGCTGCATTTTGTCATGTAATAATTTTTTGGCAATTTAATTATAGTCTTAAAAATGCCCAAGTGACTGTACAGTTCAAAAAGCATTTGGCAAAACCAAGTTGTGTGTTCTGTGGTCAGCAAAAACTTACTGATTGGAGTGGCATTTTTTTAGTCTGTAAGAGTGTTTGCAGCTAAAAGAGGTATGTATTTCTATGTCTTTGGTGAAGCTGTAATGAAAATGGAGTTATGACTATGAAGCTTCCAGTTTTGACAGTAAGAGTGGCCCTTCCATCTCTGAAGGCTGCTGGTTTCTCCATACAAGTTGAAACTGTAAATATTTTATGGCACAAGATGAGTTGCTGGGATCCAAACATAAATTTTGGGAAGAAAAAGGGAAAAAAAAATTGAGTGAATGTTCCTGCATCCTTGACTGTATTGAGTTGCTGCAGTAAAGAGCCATATGGTATTTGGGTAACTTCTGTGCATTGGAAAATTATAGATTACAAGTGAATTGGACCTGCAACCATCCCATGTACAGGAGTATGACTTTATTTCAGTAAAACAGCACTTTCTGTCCAGCTTGCACTGTCCAGACTGCTGAGGAATTTCACCTAAACTACCAGATTAAGCGTTTCTATGTATGAGTCAGTGTGGAAGGAGAGGGGAGTCCAAGACCATGGGGCCCAAACCACAGTCTCTAATTTTCTTTTTTGCATAGAAGAACACACAGGAAGAAGAGTATTTTCCTGTTCCTTCTTTGAAAATGAAAACAAAGGAGACTGACATCCTTTTACTTTTCCAGTCAAGTGTCACTCATCCTGAAGTTGTAGTAATCAATTCAGAATGGCTACTTACGCTTCTTTACAAAATTGGATTAAAGAGCCTTGCAGATAAGTTAAAGACCACAAAAAAAAAAAACCCCAAGCCTCATACCTTCATAACTTTAAACTGAATTAGTTGTTTCTTTGAATTGCTTGTTTTCAGTCATGTTGCCATAGGTATCAAAGCAGCGAGCTATTATCATTCCTTTGTGAGCATTGCTGCTGTTTTATATTCACGTAGCAGCAAATCAAAGGATGGGTCTTCAGACATGAAAGGAAAGGTGTGTTGTTTTTAAAGATATGCAAAACATGCCTAGAGCGAGTCGGTCCAGGTACGACGGGAACGTGTGCGGATGCAGTGATGGGGATTTACATATGGCAGCAGCATAATTACTGACTGTGCATTCATGGGGAGCGTTTATCTTGGTTGCTAAACCTTTCTTCTGACTTCTTTTTATCTCTGCCAGCTAAAGCTCGCTCAGAGACTGCTGCTCTCTGCACTCATGGCTTTCGCGTGGTGTTTGGAAGGACCCTGCGTTTTAGCTGCCAGTGAGTTTTAATGATACGTCCTGCTCTTATTGATTTGTGTTCAACTCTGCTTAGCCCAAAAGGGATGTCTCCATTTAAAGGGGTTTGCAAAAGCCTGCTGGAACAGGTTGTGTTGTGTCTGCCCCATCCGTGGAAGTGTCCAAGGCCAGGTTGGACGGGGCTCGGAACAACCTGGTATGGTGAAAAGAGGTCCCTGCCCATGTTCAGGGGGTTGGAATGACATGATCTTTAAGGTCCCTTCTAACCCAAACCATTTTATGATTCTGTGATTAGGTCTTTGATACCTTGGAAGAAATCTAAAGCTCTAGACATTTTGTGAATGAGGGAAAATCCTAATAGTTGGGTTTCTGCAATGGTTGTAACCAGCTGTGTGTCTCCAAAAACTGTAACAATGGTTATCAGTCTGTGAATTAGGAGAATATTTTGGTTTAGGCTTCAGGGATACATTAGGACAGCCTTCCAGTACCAAAAAGGGCTCCAAGAGATCTGGAGAGGGACTTGGGATGAGGACCTGGAGTGACAGGACAAGGGGGAATGGCTTCCAACTGACAGAGAGTAGGTTTAGGTGGGATATATGGAAGAAATTCTTAGCTGTGAGGGTGGGGAGGCCCTGGCACAGGTTGCACAGAGAAGCTGTGGCTGCTCCTGGATCCCTGGAAGTGTTCAAGGCCAGGTTGGATGGGGCTTGGAGCAATGTGGGCTAGTGGAAGGTGTCCCTGCCCATGGCAGGGGGGTGGAATGAGGTGGTCTTTGAGGTCTCTTCCAACCCAAACAATTCTGTGATCAGAGAACAAATAGAAAAAATTAATTTTGGCATCAACGATAACAACCTAAAAAGCATTACTGCTGCACATATTGAGGAAAGGTCTTTTGGCTTAATCTTGTGCCCAGCTTTATACATGTGACTGCCAGTAATTTAAGTGTGAGCTGCTCATCTGCCTGATTCTGCTCTCCAGCACAAAGATTTCCCCGTCACCAAGATGTGGTTGCTCTATTTATCTTCCCGTAAGTACATACAACCCAGTCATGGAAACGCAACTTAAATGAGTAGAGCCATCAACCCACTCATGCAGGCAGAGCTGTTGGAACCTGTAGAGCTTCTTGTACCAAAAAAAGGGTATTTGGGTGATCATGATTGTTTTTGCACTGGCGTCTTTTAGTACTGTTTTTATTTAGTGTCATTTCACTAAATAAACGTTTAATTTAATCCTAACTTGAAAGACCTGCTTTAAAGTTGCATGCAGCGGCTGATTTTCTTTTGATGACTTGAATCTATTTACAGAATCTCACTACTGTTTCTAACTAACTTCTTTGCTACGTTTTCTTTCAACTTTGGAAATGCATTAGCTGTAAACCACGTGTAAAATGTCTTCAGTCTTTGCCTTGATGTTTTATTTAGAAGCCTGACATATCTGTGAATCTAAATTGAAAACAAAAGGTGATTTAGTGAGGAAATAGTTAATAACAAAATGGTACCAACAGTGTTTGAAGAGGCTGTTAGTTTTGCTCAGGAAGTTTTAGTTTTCTAGAGTTTGTGCTGCCTCATTATTTGTAATACTGAAACTGCTCCTTACCAATCATACCAATCCCTTACATGAAGAAATGAAAGTAATGCTTGCAATTCTGGGTGGAAAATACTGAGTTAGACTTACTGGGCCAAAATCTGCACTGGAGTGAAATGGCAAGTATTGCCTGGAGTGCTCATTTTAACAGGATTGCAAATAGGATTCTTACTATGGCTGACTTTAATGGAAAGATGAAGCATAAGCACTTTATGAACCAAAGTCAGGACTGAGATTCTCCAAAGTTTATGGCTAAATGCACCACAAAACTTGATGTCAGCTGGTGAAAAATCAGGATGAAAGAATCTGGAGGTGAGTATTCAGAGCTGCTCCAGGACCTGCACTGGTTGTGCTGGTAGATGATGTTCTCTCCCCAGATGTGTCATGGGGCAATCCTTTCTGTCTTGCTTCAAGGTTGGGTGACTCTTGGTTGTCACTAAACTTCTTTCTTCATCATGGATGATTGACCTTAAGAATCTTGAGTTTGAATAATTATACTTCACCTACTTTAAAAACCTCTCTGCAGTCTCTGAATAACAGGCTAATAATAACCTTTATTTCTTTTGCTGAATGTAGCCATCATAGTATTTTTTCATGTTTTAATTGCAATTCTTAAAGAAACTTAAAAACCTTTTGGTGCTGGGTGTTTATTGGTGAAAGGAGCCTGAAGTTATCATTGGCTCAGAGTCTCAGCCTGGTTTATGTTGTCTTTAGGCTGTCTCTGTGGTAAATAGCAAGTAAATGTGATTAGAGGGGTGGAGGAAGGGTGAAGAGAGTTGGGATTGTTCAGCCAGGAGAAGAGAAGCTTTGGGGTGGCCTAATTGTGGTCTTGCAAGGGGGGATGGATTCACACTGACAGAGGTTTATATTGGATATTGGGAAGAAATTCTTTGCTGTGAAGGTGGTAAGGCCCTGGCACAGGTTGCCCTGAAAAGTTGTGGCTGCCCCATTCCTGGAAGTGTTCAAGGCCAGGTTGGACGGAGCTTGGAGCAACCTGGGATAGTGGAAAGTGTCCCTGCTCAGGGCAGGGTTTGGAATGAGATGATCTTCAAGGTCCCTTCCAACCCAAACAATTCTGTGATTCTCTGTCTCTTTTTGAACAATATAAAATCATTCTTTGCAAGTCACTGGAACTGCAGCTTCTTCCTTAGCAGCATCTTTGAGAAGTTTCAGTGTGTTCTCTTCGAATATAAAGCAGTTGGGTAACACTAGAAATGCTGTAGAGTGTAGCAGCAGTTGTTACATTGATAGGCTTGAAGAGGCAATACATTAGTCTGAAAGCAGAGGTGATACCTGCAGAGCTCACCACACGTGCCCTTAAGCAAAAGATAATAATTAGTTGGTTGTATTCCCCTGCAAACCAGCCCGAGTGTCGATGTTTATGAAATGCAAAGATCACCAACTTGAGCTACAACCTGCCAGAGCTGTTTATGCCCCTTCAGTTTTTAATGTACCTATAAGATGTTTTGATAAGGGCGTTTAATCCAAAGGGATTTACATGCCATAATCACACCTCCAGTGATTCCAGCAAAAAACAAGGGTAGTTCTTCAAAATATTTTAAGTGCTAACTTCCACTTTAGTATGAATAACAAACAGAATAACATTTCTGAAAACATCTTCATATTTTGTTGGCCGAACACGATTCCTTTGCTTCTGGGATGATGGTCATTAAAAGTGGTGAAGTATCTGCTGTTAGGTAGCCTGAGGAGCGAGAAGTTGCCCATAGCTTGGGGATACCTGCTTTGCTAATTAGTTCATCCACATTCAGCTCAGGCGATTTGCACTTCAGTCAAAAGGAAATATTTGACAAGAATCAACTTTCTTTGGCATTCCGGTACAGCTGGTGCTGTGCTTCCTAAGTCACAGTTGTAAGAATTATGTGATTTAAATAAAAATTAAATAATAGTGGCAGGTTTATACAGGATGAATGTATTTTTTGGTATGTATAATTTGTAATATATAAATAAACGTGTGTATAAATAGATACATATTTAGATATTAGATATGTAATTTGTACCATGTGTATTTTACAGCACGTTCATACAGACTGCTGGCAGTTAAACCATTTTGTTTTTTCAGAGCCCGTGTTTCATTGCATGTGCCTGTAAACATGAGAAAACTGGAAAAAATAAGATAAAAAAATGAGTCTGTGCAGAGCCCTTTTGTTTCAAATGTTCTGTGACCAGTGGGGACGTGGTAAGCTGGAGTGTGACCTTCTATAAGCTGAATTTGGGGTGAAAGAGGCAAAACTTTCCTTTTTTTTAAATTTTTTTTCTTTTACAAATGATGTTTTTTTAACAGATGTTAACATGAAGTCTTAATGTGCAAGCTCCTTGAGTTATCAGGTTTCACTTCTTAGCAAAAGAACCTTAAATTTCCACTTGGGGATGGGAGGACGTAATTCACAATTATGAATAACAACACAATTATTTTCATATCATAGAAGCACAGAATGGTTTGAGTTAAAAAGGACCTTAAAGATCATGTTGTTTGTTTTGGTGAATTAAAATATTAGGACAAAAAAGAGATTGTGTGAGTATATATTATCTGAACCATATTTAAACTGATTTAAATCCAGGCTATCTCCACTGAATGATAAGAGTGGGAGGAGTTTGAGTCACTGCACAAGGTAAAATGTCAAAATGACTAATCACACTGGGCTGAGGAGATACAGTTAATTCCTGAGCTGCAGAGCAGGCCTTTAAGAACTGTGGTAAGACTATCCCCAATATAAATATAGCTAATAGTATTTCAGTGTAATTACATTAGTTGTCACGGGGCCATTTAGGAGATTACGTCACTCCGGTGCTCGATATGGGGAGTAAACATAAAGCTGGGTCATGTTTGGAACACGTATGTTTATCACATTATAGATTACATAAGAATGTAATATATATTACATATATATATAGGGGTCTATAAGCGAATACTGTGTAATAAAGTATACAAAAATGTTATAATGCAATGTATATTATATAATATCTAGAATATTCCATGAGTGCCCCGGTCCTGAGAGCTCTGGTGTGAGTAGGTGCAGCTCTGTGCCTGAGGGACGCTGCCAGCAGCCCCGTTTCAGCCACGTGCTTTCCTGAAAAACAACCTTTTCTTAGAAAATTTTGAGCCAACTGGCATTTAAGTTATGTTCTTCTGTGTAGCAGATAAGAATTTTTTTTAGATCGCAGGAGATAGTGTATCATGTGTTAATAGCCTCCACCACAGTTTCTCAGTAGAGCTCCTCCAGTAGTTTTTGAAAAGCTTTAATTGTGGTCCATTAGTGCAAGCGGAGTTAATTTAACCTTAAATATCTCTCAACTGAGCATGTGAGCAGAGTTTTTCCTGTTGAACTTTCCTCCATTACTTTTTGATTCTTTAGGTAAAATAAAGCTACTCCTGTATAGACAGCTGTACAAAAATCTTAATTTTTGGAGAGCTTAATTCCCTGTTTTCTAATATAATTGCTTATTTTCTGAATGCTTAAACTCAATCAGGGCAACAGAGTGATTTAATTCTGTCAAATGAAGTCCTGTCTAACACCCTATATTTCTTTTACTGATATATCATGAAAATGAAGGTGCTGCTGGATTTGTTAGTTAGGTTTGTTAAAATTGAAGCATCTCTGTAGGCAAAAATACATCTTGCAGCAAAGGCAGTATAGGAAGTTATTTGAGTTATTCCAAATTATTCTTGCTAATTTAATTGAATTGGGGGTGTACAATCTCATTTACTTTTAAGCAGAAATAAATAAAATCTACAAGTAAAGAGGTGCTGTGGTTTATATGTGCAAAATATAAATTACATGAACAGAACTGGTTCCTTGAATAGCTTGAACAGCAGTTGTGCTTGTCAGAGTTCTGCAAGAAAATGTGTATTTGACAATTGTGAAACATGAAGAAAAGCACTTGTAGAGTCCCACCCAAACCCCATAAACAGGGTTTTCTTTTCTTCTGCGAGAGGTGAGTGGTTGCTGCACAGTGTTACTACTTCTGTGATACTTGATTCATCCCTTTGCTATGCAAATTTTAAGTATACAAGGATTCAGTACTTTTATTTAAGAAATATGCCTGGAGGCTGTATTGGTAGGCTTTAGGGAGATATCTGGTTTGGTGTGAAATAAATAGTTGTTCAAAGATCACATGAATTTGTGTCTTAGAAGATGAAAAGTGATGCTGTGAGCATTTTTCAGAGCACCCCCCCTGTACCCGGCACGTGAGCTTGTCACTTGGTTTTGGTTTTTCAAAGAAACCCCACCAACCTCCTGGAAAATCACAGAGCCAGCAATGTGTCACCTTAAAAATGCAAGAGTTAGGGCTTGAATTTGAGACACCCCAAGCCCTGAGGGTTTTGCAAATCCTCGCTGCTCCTGGTTGAGGGAGGAGTTGCTTTTGCTTCAACTTTGCTCTTCAGCCCGTTTGAGTGCTTAGCTTTTAATGAATGGATTTAAATGCCATATTTCAGGTTTATGTGCTAGTTGTAGGCATCCAAGTTTGCATATTTTGAGTAAAACAGGAGTTAAAAAAAAAACCCTGAAAGCATTTGAGTGCAAGAAGGCTTTGGTATTTGCAGTTGGTGTCAAAGATTTGTCTTGTTAAAGCAAGCAAAGCGTTTATGTAAAAGCTGTTCGCTGACTAATGTGGGCCACATTTTAATACACAATTACAAAATTATAATAGCAGTTTAATAAAATTTAGGTTGTAAAATAGCTATTGGGTTAAGCCCAGCCCCTTTTTATTCTCTTACTGTCAAAAATATTAATCAACTTCTCCCTTCAGTGTGAAATTCACTCTTGGTGCAGTTTCATTATCCTTTCTCTCACACAGCAGTGTCATTCTTTCTGTGACGGTTTCTTTTCTGGTGCAGAGCAACAGCATGTTTTTGAAACATTTATTCCTTTTCTATGAATAACTTCATCTTCATTTATGTAACTGTAGCGAGGACTTTTATACCTTAATGATCTAGACTAAAGAAATTAACTTGTTCATTACCTTTCAGTATAGATGACTCCTCCTTCTGACTTAAAGTGTAAATCAGCCCAGAAGTTTTAATGCCTAAACTTGGTTTTTGTGTGCCTACTCAGTAATATTCACTGAAATTAATAATCCTGATGCTTGTCTACTTGAAAAAGTTGTTACAGTGATTTAAATAGAGCTGGTGGAAATAAATTGCAGCTCTCTAGGTGAGGCAGCAGCAGCCTTCCTCATACGCTTCCTTGTCTCTCCTTTACATACCTCCTAAAATGTGCTCCCTCGTCTTAACTTTGTAATTTTTAATTCTGTCCCATTGTTTCCACTGAGAGGGATTAGTAAAGATAAATTTTAGCTTTCCTAAGCATTAACATTAGCTTATATCTGTCATATGTTTCCTAGCTAGACTAAATACTGCCTTTTCCTCCCTGTCACACTTCATTTGAAAGAACCAGTCTACCTGGAGCTGGGTACAGGGTTTCCAGTAAGGAAAATGATAAATTGTATATTTTTATAAGTTTGATTTTTTTTGTTGTTGTTGTTGTCTATTTTGTTTTTGTTTAATGCTGTTTGACTTTCCTGGTTGTCACTGGCCATTGGAACAGTGCAGTGGGGACCCACGTGTGGTGCTGGTGGTGTTGCTTGGTGAAGGTACAGCTGCCAACCCAAGCCATGACTTCTCAGGTAGCCTGAATGGTGGCCTCAGCTGGCAGCTGGAGAGGTGCCAGGTAGTGGCAATTAGGCATAGAAGCAATTAAAATCATGTACTGAGCACTGGTGAGGCCGCACCTCAGATCCCTTGTTCAGTTTTGGGCCCCTCATGACAAAATCATTGAGGGGCTGGAGCTTGTCCAGGGAAGGGAACGGAGCTGGGGAAGGGGCTGGAGCAGCAGGAGCAGCTGAGGGGGCTCAGCCTGGAGAAAAGGAGGCTTAGGGGGGACCTTCTTGCTCTCTGCAACTCCCTGACAGGAGGGGGGAGCTGGGGGGGGTCAGGCTCTGCTCCCAGGGAACAAGGGACAGGAGGACAGGGAACGGCCTCATGTTGTACCAGGGGAAGTTTAGATTGGATATTGGGGAAAACTTTTTCACTGCCCAGGTTGTCAAACCTGAACAGCGTGCCCAGGGCAGTGGTGGATCCCCATCCCTGGAGGGATTTAAAAGATGTGTGGATGTGGCACCTGGGGACATGGTTCAGTCGTGGCCATGGCAGTGCTGAGGGAACAGTTGGACTTGATGACTTTAGAGATCTTTCCCAACCTAGTGAGTCAGAATAATCAATGTACTTTGTAAGGTGTTGGATTAAAAAAACCTCTCAAGTGTATGTGGTGTAGTTGAAGGAGAATATAGTGTGTGGGCATGTGAAGTATGACAGGGATACATACCTTAATTTGACCTGGTGTGCCTTTTTCCCTCTGAAACTACTTTTTTTTTATTTTACATTTCATCTAGAAGCAGAGAAATTAAGAAGAAAATCAAATATGTTGTGGGAAGTGCATGGAGGAGTCCCCCTGGGCCTGTTCTCATTATGTTTCAGAGCCCTTTGGACAGAGTTCTGAAGAGTGGGATGTCTGGCAGGATCCGGGATGGAGAAGGGCGAGGTGCCTGGCTGCTTTTCCTGGGCGTAATGGCAGCCTCCTTTGATCAGCTGGAGAATTATGCTATCTAATTCTCCTGCAAATGTTCTATTAAAGCCATAAGTTGGTCAGTTACGCTTTTCAACAGCTTTTATTATTTATTTTTATTTTATTTAAATGAACACGCATCACCAAACAATGTGAAGTAAACTTTGTGTGTGCTGTCCAGTCAGGATCTGCTTTACTGCCTTTTTCTGTTACCAAAAAAAAGCAGTATTTTTATTATTTGGAAGATAGGAAGAGCAGAAAATGGTATCTTACATAAAAGCTGCCTTTCTGCATCATGGCCTGTACATGTGTGAGAGCTGATGCTTTCTGCAGTTGCTTTTCTTTAGGTACAGATTTTTCTGTAGCACTTACGTACTCAATTCACTTCCCTGCCTTCAGATTTTACCCGTTCTGACAAAGAGTACACAGATAATCACTAAATTAGAAGTTAGCACAACATTTGCGTGTCTTTTTTTCTTTCTAAATTCGATAAAATTATTACATTTCTTTTATATATTCAGGTTTTCTTAGGTAGCGATTTCCTCCTGTGTGTAAGTAATGCTCTTAGCAGCGATGGTGCTTTGAACTGTCACTTCATCCCACTTGAAGTTAATTACTGCAAAACTGAAGGGTTTCTTATTTTTTTTTCCTTTTTTTTTTTTTTAACGTTAACCAGTTTCGTAGGAAGCACCTCCCTTTGCTGAGGGTGTCACTGTGAGGTAGGAATAACTGCAGTAAACCGGAGAACAGAGCAACTGAGCCTTTGATCATGTGAAAATGTAAGCATGTGTTGAAGTTTCCACTGGAGCATTCCCACCGGCTGCACGGGGCTTACGCCGCCGTGTTCCGAGGGCCCGTGGCTTGGGAGAGATTTGAGCAGTCCTTAGCAGGCTCGGCAGTAAAACCCACATATCCTCTCAAGCCAAGGTGCTTTAAGTCTTTGCTCAGACTGCTTAGTGGGCACAGAATGAGGGAGATAATATATTTTTAGCTTTTAAATTCAAAGAAACCTCTCAATTAAAGGAATTCTTGGTGGTTTTAAGTGCTCTGTTCTTAGCGGTGTTTGCGCCGGGTGATGAGGAGTGGGGTGATTTTGATTTTTCCTTTGGTGTGGAGGAAAACCTGTCCCCCATTAAATTTATATTGTGGCAGTTTATACCATCAAATGACATACTTTATATTTGCTGCTCTCGGTAGTTTCTCCAAAAGGATCAGAAAAACAGGCTCTTATCCTGCAGTGTTGTGAGTAGTAGGACAATGAACATACCACAGTTTAGATTCCAGGAGGTTGCTTTCAAAAAAATTGTAGAGGATAATCTGATTTTTGTGATTTAAAAACTCACTACCTGCGAAGTCACATAGATTTAAGTGAGGTTTTTTCCTGCTATTGTAGGCAATAAAACAAAAAACTTAAAATAGTTGATTTTTTTTTTTTTTTGAGATAGTAAGGGTCACAACTCAAGAACAGAGAAGGCTATAGTCTGAAAGAGCCTGGGATCATAGGATAATTGGCCATGAGCCTGTGATACCTATATCCAACGGGCTGTGTAATCATGGAATACTTGAGTATGACATGATCCCTCTGGAGTGCCTGCATTTAATCTAGTGCAACTTTCTAGTTTATGTTGAGGGATATGACTCACAAGGCTGTATTTATATTCTTTACATTATAAAATGTGCCCTACAAAGGATTCAGATGATTATTCTCAAGATTTGGATTCAGTGCAATCAGAAGTCAGGCCAGAGTGTAGCAGGTATCTTCTTGGACTGTGTTCTGGGATTACATATAAAATACAGAAGTATTTATATTTTTCCTTAGTGCTAACAATGCCTTCCTTGCAGGCATTTTTTTTCTGCAAAGCTTTAGTAAGTCTAATAGTTACTATGAAATACTTGCAAGTGTCTCCTTTCTGAAGAGAATTGAAAAAGGTCTTTTTTTTTTCCTACTGGCATTTGAAAAGCAGAAAAAAAGTGACTACTACAACAGAATTTTATTAATGAATGATTTACACTGGTTCCAGCTGTGACCATGTGATTAGTCCTTCACTGAGTAACAATGGGTATATTCTTTCTGCTTTTATTTAATTTCCAAGAATGTGTCATCTGTTACATTAACTGCTGCCAGTATACCCCGTGTAAACTGGTATTTTTTATTTCCCTAAAGCATAAGATGAATACCCACCCATATCCTTCTGGAACTACAGTTTTAAATGAATTGGGAATTTTATTGACTATATCTGATTCAGCAAGCCAAAATCATAAAAGTTAAAATATTTATTAAACGCACTAGACTGTGGGATGCCTTTTTCCCTGGTAGTGCAAAAGATAGATATTTTCACTTTTAAAATTCTATCTTAATATTTTATTACAGCAATACAATGTGTTATAGAGGTGGACAAGCCTGCAGATTGAAATGTGGATAGTCCAGATTGTTCCTTTCCCTCGACCATATGGTGTAGTTCTAAAAGCCTTTTGTACGCTGTCTGTTCAGTTAATTGTAAACTCGGTCTTTAACGTACCTTAAAAATGAGATATATGTGAACTAAAAGTCAGTATATCCCCTGGTAAGTAAAGTTTGCTAGAATAGATCTAAATTCACAGCCCTGGTCTCTTGGTTGATTTTCTTTCTGGGTGAATTTGAAAGTCTTTCACCGTTTCTTGGTAACGAATGTGAGTCTGTGTGTGTGGAGAGACAGGTTTTTCCATTTCCTCCTAGGGAAGGGAGGGGCGGGGGGGGGGAGAGATTTGAGGATATAATGAACATTTCATAATATTTTTGCTTGGCAGACAGCTCTGCCAGTGGGTGATGTGCAGGAACATCGAAGATTTCTGACAGATGGATGGTAGGACTGCTAATACACCTACACACGCTTCAGCGTCTGATGTTCCCGGTGTTTCTCTGATGCCCGAGAAGCTCCTGCTCAACGCTTTGGTCTGATGTTGCCCAGTGAGGGGCTTCAGAAGAGCAGAACCAAGTTTCACTCGGGAATTTCACATGCCACAGAGAGGGTAATTTATTACACTCCTCCCAAAGCATTTGTTACAGAGGCAAATGGGGTTTTTTAATGTACTAAGGAGTTAAAAATGAATTGTTAGAGAGTTTCAGAATCAGTTCTGTTTTCTGTTGTCTCACCATAAGAAGCTATTTGGGAAAAGCGACTCTTTTGAACACGGATAGGGTTGATATATCTAAAGAGGAAAACACAGAACAGTAGGATTCTCACTGAAACAAATTTTCTGTGGGTTCCAACCTGGTTTTAAGCATTGGAGAGTGTTTGCTCAGTGGCAGTTTCCATGGTAGGAAAGGCTCACATCATTTCTGGCTTTGGAGGTAAGAATCCACTAAAATTAAGAAAAAAAAAAAAAGAAAAGCCAAAACACTGAGAATCAAGGAAGAAGTAAATGCCAGTAGTGGAGAGTGAAAGTAATGTTCTGGAAGAGGCTCCTCATATTGCAAGGTATTGATCTGTGCTTCATATCTGAAGTTTTCAAAGGATTTCAGATAGTCCTCTCAGTAGCTGAATGCAAAGGGATGGGTAACCTTAGGGGATATTAAAAGGGAAAGAAAAAAAGACAACTTTTTATGCCTACAGAGGTTAAATAACTCCTGACCTTTGTGCATGCAGAGATGGACAGAACATCAACAAATCATCCCAAAATGGAAACAAAGAGTAACCAACAGCACATCAGTTTCTTTCCAGTAGTTAGTATGTTTGTTGTGAAATAATGTAAAAGTTGTGAATTTAAGTAATATGGTGGTAACTAAACGGCGAAAAGCTGTTGGAGAATTTTAATTTTCCTAACTCTGGCTTTTTGTGCTCCCAGACATGGAATCGTAGAATGTTTTCGACTGGGACTTGAAAGACCATCTCTTTCTACCCCCTGCCATGGGCAGGGACACCCTCCACTATCCCAAGTTTCTCCAAGCCCCGTCCAGCCTGGCCTTGGACACTTCCAGGGATCCAGGGGCAGCCACAGCTTCTCTGAGCAACCTGTGCCAAGGCTTCTCCACCCTCACAGCCAAGAATTCCTTCCCATTATCTCATCTAACCCTGCCTTCTGTCAGTGTGAAGCCATTCCTCCTTGTCCTGTCATTCCAGGCCCTTGTCCAAAGTCCCTCTTCAGCTCTCTTGTCGCCCAGGAGGGGCTGTAATGTCTCCCCAGAGCCTTCTTCAGGCTGAACACCCCCAGCTCTGTCAGCCTGACCTGATACAATATTTTGTGTAGTAGGTTCTTCTGAAATTCACCTTTGTGGAGTGATGAAAAAGAAACAGATGGATACAGGTCCTGCTCGGCTGAAGTATGACTTGGGAGTTTCTGTATACAATGACCAGCATATTCCATGAAACAAGCAGCATTTTACTTCCATTTGATACTTTTCTGGCTGTAGCCTGAAATCAGTGGGAGCAAGAAAGTGTCTGTGGGCAGAACTTCTGCGTCTTGCAATTCAAGTAGTTCAGAAGCTTTAAAGTGCAAGAAACCACATGTAATGCTTTAAGAATCCAGCTGTAATTTTGAGAGCTGGAAGAGAAAACAGTGACTGAACATTTATTTCAGCTTCCATATGATGAGAGCAGTTCTCAGAGCCTGTGAGCTGCTGCTTGCAGAGAGTATATGAATAACAGAGCTACCTATTTTTACTGTGCACTGGCAAATGTAGGCTCACTTCATTAGAGCAAGCAGTACAAACAAGATGTGCTGACTTGTTTTTTAAAAAAAAGACTTAATTTAACTTCCTATGCTGATTCTAAAATAAGAGAAATAAAGTCATAGAAAAATCATGAGACTTGGACAAAAAATGTAACAGTCATTTTGTGAAAAAAGTGTTGAATCTATTTGTATTTTAGTAATTGTTTATTTAACTTCAGTGGTCTGCATGTCCACTGAAAGCATCTTTGAAGTAGTTTTACCTGTCTGGGACAGTCTGGTTTGTCCTGGTACAGATTTGTAGAGATGTGTAAGATGTGTTGGGGGTCTCAATTTGTACTTAATAGAAGAGGACAGGGGGAAGGAGTTTAGAAGACCAAAGGTTGGAACAGAACAGGTGTAGAAGAGTGTTAGTAGATTTAAAGTATTCAGGAGCAGGGACTGAAGAGAAAGAAACCCAGAAGACTGGGGAGATTGGAAAGAGGACATGGAGTAGAATTGATAAAAGAGTGGATGACTCTTTAGCAACATGTTAAAAGCAGTTTCCTCTTTCTGGTGGGAAGTTGAGATTTACCAAAGAAGTCTAAGGAAAATAAAAAGAATGTGAGGAAATGAGCCTTGAGTCGTACTTGGGGAGGGGGAAAAATCAAAGGTGAAGAGGAAAACTTTGTGTTTGATGTGGTAAGATGGAGGGGGAAGAGAGAGATTGTTTGTAAAGGTGTATGAAACAATTTAAGGAGGGAAGAATTGACAAAGAGGGAAGTGAGGCTGGAGGCAAAAAAATAATGCAAGGGAGACATGAAACTTTTGCTTCTGGAATAGTGAAGGAATGACTGTATTGAAATTGGAGGTCTCCTAGTGAGGAGTGAAGCCGGATGGTGAAATAAAAGACCCTTTGAGGTTGTGAACCTGTCAGATAGAAAATGTAGAGGATATACAAGGGAAAAGGTTGGAAGTGAGAAGGAAAAGATTGGAAGTGAGAGTAGTTTGAGACAGGAAAAATTGATAGATGACCCATCAAGGTAGTAGCTCATATGCTGTATGTAAGTCAATCCTCTCTAGATTTTATTGTGTTATTAATAAAGTTTAAAGAATAAAAAAAGATGAAGTAGAGGTAAGGAAAGTACAATGTGAAATAATTAGAAAAGAAAGTAAAAGAATTGGGAAAAATAAACATTGTTAAGAAACGTAAATGAAAAGAGGAAATCAGGGATTCAGTCATATTGAGAAACAATTCATATGGTTTCAAGAAGTGTGGATTTTCCTTTTGAAGATGGAATTCATCAGCTAGCCAGATGAAGAGGATACAATTTTGTCTCATTTTCATAATGAAATAATGAAAGTACAGTCTGGGTAAAAGATGTATTTGTCTGTATTTTCTTAGAAAGGATGATGCTAATGATAATGCTGCTTTTCAGAATATTTTTCTCATGTGTGGCAAAATGTCAAGGAAAATTCTTCTGGTTTGAAAGAAAATGTGTATTGTGGTGGCTTGGAAGTAGGGACATAGGAGTCGCTGCTCCTTTCTTCAGCTCTTGGCTTTACTGTAAAACTGCTTTTGGGAAATGTTGCAAATCACAATTTTTAATTCAGGTTTTCTCATCTGTAAAGTAGAGATAACAATAGCTACCTACCTCACAGGAGTGTTGCGAGGTTTAATTAATGTTTGTTAAGCTCTTCAGCGTTTTTGGATGAAAGCAGATAAATGAAACCTCTTGTTGTTAATAGTAGGAAAACACCAGGCAGAAGATGTAGTACGATTTTGGGGTTGGAGGGAGGAGATAGAACAGTTACAGTTTGTTGTTTAAAGCATATTTAAGCAGAACAATGGAAAATATTTGGTTAGAAGTTATGTAATTATTAGTTTTATGTAAGAATCCAAGCATTCTCTTATAATTTGCTTGTAATTTGAGCATGTAGATAGATCTAGTGCTTTGTTTCATTTTAGAATGAGTGGTTTGGGTTGGGAATGACCTAAAGATTATGCAGTTCCAACTCTTCCACTATCCCAGATTACTCCAAGCTCTGTCCAACCTGGCCTTGGACACTTCCAGGGATGGGGCATGTTAATATAAGTTTAAGTCTCCTTTGACTTTGAAAAATTGAATAAATGATCTACATTCCTTTTTTTGCTTCTACAGTAACACAAATTCTTTATAGTGTCCCTACATGTGTAAAACCAAACCAAATATTTCTGTGTCATCAAACGCTGTGTCAAGGTTTCTGGGAGCACTGAAGTGTTGTATTTGGAGGTTGTGGGCTTTGGAATAACAAGTCAGTAGCCAGCAGTAGTAAAAAATATATGAAATTCTCTGTGTATGTGTGTGTGTGTCTACAGTGTGATTTAAGCAATCCCGTAATATGATCAGGAGGAAGTTTTTGAGAAAATTGTTGACAAAAGCAATCGACTGAAATAGTGTTGAGTGATAAGAAAATCAGTGGGGGATTAGTCTTGCTAAACCTTGTTTCTGAGGCTTTTTTCCTATTCAGATAGGAAATAGTCAAAGTAACCATTCTATTTGCAGTCAAAGGAAATTCGCTGTGTATATTCCCCAGCACGTTTCTCAGAATCCACTGTGTGTGTAGACGCCACGTTTACAAACGTAGTGGTGTGTCAGCAACATCCCAGGTGTCATTATAAATGTCAGCAGTATGTAAGTGGCATTTGCAAATAAGCCCAAACATGTGAAATGGTCTGTGATGCTCAACCATTACGCACCTTCAGTACATTGAAGCCTGGTGCTTGGTTGAGTAGCTAAACTAAATATCAAGTGGTGTTACACAGCTTGAAGAGAAAACCAGCTTTGAACAGAAAAAGCAGACTTTTTTTCTCAGTCTTTTTGTTAATGCCCAAGAAGATGCTTCTGTGAGTGTTAAGAAACCAACTGTCTATAGACTAGGAAAAATCATTTATGGGTGTCTCTTGCCCATACTCATTCAGAGCTTCAATGGGAAGGCAGAGTGCTGCAGCTCTGAAGAGTAGCTTGAATCATCTTGCATGAATATTGCCCTCTCCAAGGATATTGGCATGCAAAACAGATTTTGTTCATCTTGGAGGATTTTGAATGCACCTCACACATGGCTTCTTAACCATTTTGAGATGAACAGGCAGAGTTGGGATTAGGTTCTTGTCAGCGGAAGCAAACTGGTGCATGATCAGTGCAGATAGGTGGAAATAATTCCCTTTTCCCTTCTCAAAACATTCTTGTGCTATTGTTTAACTTGGGTACCCTGTCTGTGTTTTTTAAACACCACATATATTTGCTGCAGGCAACTTATTCTTTCCCTTCTTGCCCTTCTGCCTCCCTCCTAATTTTTATCTCCAGTAGTCCAAGTGGGAGAGTGAAGTGTCTTCCAGTTCTATTTCTGCTAATAGTGTGGGGCTAAACCAGTGTCATAAGCACTTTCAGGTATCTACAGTTCACAGAGCTCTGTAGCTCCAACCTCTGTTTAAAGACTGATGGGGAGATGGCATCTGAAAAGATTCAGAAAGATAGGCACCTTTTACTCTGTGATAAGACCCATGTAACGCCTCTCATGGGTTTGGATCTGCTTTATGAAAGGGATTTTAACACAAACCTGTTTTCATTTAGCTATTTAATGTTATCTCTATAAGCAAAGCACTTTCTGACATGTAAGCTAACCCTGCCCTCTGGCAGTGGGAAGACATTCCCCCTTGTCCTGTCCCTCCATCCCTTGTACAAAGTCCTTCTCCAGCTCTCCTGAGCCCCTTTAGGCATTGGGAAGGTCTCTCAGGTCTCCCTGGAGCCTTCTCCAGGTGAACACCCCCAAGTCTTCCAGCCTTTCTCCAGAGCAGAGGGGCTCCAGCCTCAGAGCATCTCCATTGCCTCCTCTGGACCCAGTCAAACATGCTCATGTCCCTTGTATGTGAAAAATAATAACAAAAGCTGTAGCTGTAGCACTGCCATGAGTCTGATTGCATGTGGAACAAACACTGTTGTGAGGGAACCACTGCCTTGATTTCAGAGGTATTTCCAAGCTGTCCACATGCCGTTGTTCTTCAGGCCTCCAAGAGCTGCTTATGGCTGCTGTGAATGCTTAACTGATGGCATTGCCAAAAATTTCCCAATAGCCAGAATAACTGCATAACCCTGAAGTCTTTAGTAGGAGTCAGAAGAGATCTTTAACTTGCTGGCAAAGCTTGTGATCTTTGTGGCTTTGAAATGAAGAAGTGGGAATATTAAGCACAGGCCTTGCGTGCGTGAGGTGTGAGCGGTTTCTCGTGTTGGCTTGTAATGGTATTTCTGGCATTTCATCGTATCAGCAGTGTCAGTAAGAGCACCTACTAATAGCCAGCTAAACTTTAAATAGTGAGGGTCTTCCAGTAACAACCTTAAAATAGTTTCTCAGCTCTGAGCTCTGCAGTGAAGGTGTTTCTCTCTGCACCCATGTAGTCGTGGCCATTGTAAACCGTGCTTGATATTCATGGGCTCCCAATCCCTGGAAGTGTTCAAGGCCAGGCTGGACGGGGATTGGAGCAGCCTGAGCTAGTGGAAGGTGTCCCTGACCATGGCAGAGGGTTGGAACAAGCTGATCTTTCAGAGCCCTTCAAACCCAAACCATTCTCAGTGTTGTACCAGTCTGCAGGAGGAGCAGGCTGGGTTCTGCAGGTTCTCTGGTGGTGCAAATGGAAGTAGCTGATAAATGACAGCATAATTTCAGTTTTCTTGAACAGGATGTTTGATTTTGATAAGGATTTTCAGATTTTTCAGCGTGGCCAGTTGACTGAGACAGGGTAAATGCTTTTCATACTCTTTTTACTTTAGGTAGGTGGAGAAGTGATTCTCAAATGACCCTAAAGCTAAAATCGTAAGTTAGTTGTACTGATATCTTTATGATTATAATAAGTAAAGTAAAAAAATTCCTGGATTTAACTGTTTTTGTTAAAGACTACAGTGCTGATCACTGTAGTTATAGCCAGATTCTCTTTTGTGCAATAAAAGCCAAGTTTTTAAGGCACAGGCTTTCTGAGGGTGGTGATTTAAATGGCACTTTTCTAATATCAGCCATCTGAGCAACTTCAAGGAAAAAATTTACATCTTGATGTCCTCCATGCGTGTCCTTGCCTTGTTTTATCTGTGGCACTGTTAAAAAGGGCCACACTTGTTTCATGTCTGTTAAGGTCTCCCCCAGACATGAGTATTTATTCATTTTGCAGTATCTGTTTTGAAAACATCAGCTCAGAACCTAAACTTGTTTACAAAACAACCAAAATAACCTTCCAAAACAGATTGTTTTGAGCTGCTTGTATATCGCTTTTATTCATGGAAAACAAATATTTCCTGCACTGCTCACCATTTCAATTGGCAGATGATACCAGACATGTTTGTTTAACTGGTGTCAGTGTTTTTCAGCTTTCTGCAATGTGTGTATCCATAGATACTTCCCAGTGGAGGAGGTGGACCCCTCAACTTTCTGATGCTTATGAAGTAAAATAAAATGTATGAATATGCTGTTCTTCATTGCTTTAAGCCACTCCTTGAAGTGTTTTGCTGGCTCGGCAGACAACAGGATGGAAACAAGTGACTTAAGTCATTAGATTTGCTATTCTTGGGTCAGAAGAGATGCTGGGGAACACTTGCAGGGAGCTGTCAGAAAGCATTTAGGCCGTAATCCGGAGCCTTTCATATTTCTAGAGCCCTTTCAAAGGGCTTAGTCAAAACTTGATAGGAAAATTATTTACAGGAAACAGGATGCTGCAGCACTAAATCAAATTGGCAACTCTCATTGCGCTAGATTTATAAATTGATGTGGGTAACACATCTTCTGTATGTCAAGTTGGAAATAGGATGTAAATATTCTTAACATGGAAAAATATGTTTAGTGCTGTATGAAGCCCTTATTCAATGTTGTGGGATGTTTGCTATTGAATCTGAGAGCTTTCGAGGGGTTTCTGAAAGAGATAACGTGGTGCTGACTGCACTGAAGTTAATGAGATGTATTTTTGTTCCCATAACTTTATAGTATGAAGTGTTGGTTCAGCTCTCTCTGGAGATGGCAAGAGTTGGGCAAGTGGAAAACCAAAAAAATTGTTTTGTCTGTTGAATTTTAGTACTTAATGTTTAAGACTAAGGATTTCTTTGGTGCAGGTAACATTGAGACCCTGAAGTTACTTAGTGAATCATAAGACCATCCTATCCAAACTGAAGTAGGGATCTAGTACTGAAATGTTATTTCCTGTAAACACAAAAAACACTTGATGATTTATTCTTTTCATTTGGTTAAGGGTTTCATAGCTTGGCAAAATAATAATGATAATAATTTTACATTACTTGTGTTGCAGGTCTTTAGATGAGTAACATGGTAGATACATTTGGCACCTCTTTTGAAGTCCATTTTTCGTCATGGTTGAATTTAATTTTGAAGGAACCTTACTGACATGTGTTGTGAACTGCATATCACAGAATCACAGACTGGTTTGGGTTGGAAGGGACCTTAAAGCCCATCTTGTTCCACCACCTGCCACAGGCAGAGACACCTTTCACTATCCCAGGTTGCTCCAAGCCCCCTCCAACCTGGCTTTGGACACTTCCAGGGATGGGGCTGCCACAGCTTCTCTGGGCAACCTGTGCCAGGGCCTCCCCACCCTCACAGGGAGGAATTTTGTCCTCATATCCAATCTAGCCCTGCCCTGTGTCAGGTTAAATCCATTCCTCCTTGTCCCATCACTCCAGGCTCTTGTCCAAAGTCCCTCTCCAAATCTCTTGGAACCCCTTTAGGTGCTGGAACGTGCTCTTAAGGTCTCACCAGAGCCCTCTCTTCTCTGGGCTAAGCAACCCCAACTCTCCCAGCCTGTCTCCAGAGCAGAGGAGCTCCAGCCCTGGGAGCATCTTGGTGGCCTTCTCTGGACTCACTCCAACAGGTCCACATCTTTCCTGTCCTGAGGATCCTAGAGCTGGATGCAGCACTGCAGGTGGGGTTTCACAAGAGCAAAGGGGTACAATCCCCTCCCTCCTCCTGCTGGGGCTGCTCTTGGTGCATCCCAGGATAGAGTTGGCTTTCTGGACATTTGCCCCTCCGTAATATTCCTCTATGTGGGACCTATCCCAGATTTCACAGCTGAACTCGATTTGACAGTAGGTCTCATTCCATCCTTTTTGTGGACTCAAGGTGTGACTGAAGATGTGGATCCTTTCATCACATATTCGGAGGGATACCTTCTGACTGTAAAATAAATCTGGCTTGTGCCAACTCAAAAGTTGCTGCCAAACATCTCAGGCTACCAAGCCTAATGTTTCAATCAATGTTTAAATTAACTGTTGCAATTCTAGCTTTTGTACAAGAGGAGTTTTAAGTCCTAAATCCCAAATTTTGGTGATACAAGAGTGATTTGCTATTCATTTAATGTTTTGCTGCTTCAAATTTGCTGGGGAGAGCAATCCAAGTTTTTGATGTAGGGCGATTTTATTACCTCACAGAGCAACTGGTGATGGCTTCTAACAAGTGTTCAACCAATCAATGTGAAGTGTAGACTGCATCTTTCAAATAAAATTAGTTAAAATATTTATAAGAGATTTTTTTCAAGTGTATATATTTGTTCTTAAACTGGCCATGAGCGCACATTGTAATTCTTACCTTTTTGTGCAGAAACTGGTCCGAAGCCCAGAGCGTGTGGAGCACATTTCTCATCATATTCCTAATAAATCGGAGGAATTTCAAAATGCCAGCCTATTATTACCAGACTGGGGCTTTTTCTATAATAGGGAACTAGCAACTAATATGTCTCCTGTCAGGTTTAAAAATAGCGCTACATCTCCCATTACCACACCTATTAGTTCCCTCTCCTCTCCGAGATCCTCTAAATCAAGTATCCCTCATCTATTTAAACCCTAATGTAAGCCTTCAGGATCATCAGTGGTAGCAAATTTGCAGCCATAGGTGCAGCACTGGAAATGATGAGTCCTGTAAACTGTCTTGAGCCTTCAAGTACTGTAAGCACAGTCCAAATACGTTGGGTAAAGCCAACATAGCGTTAAACAACATTAGGAGTTTCTGAATATAAGTTACTATTATTCCAGGCTTTTGAATTACATGGCAAATGGGAGCTTGTAATTAACTGTTAAGTCAGAATAACTAATTTTCTCTCAAATAACCTTGTGCTTTTGGGTTATGCTCTCTTATTAGATCTGTACTAATTTTTTTTTGTAACTGTACCCTTTTTTTTTTCCCCAAAAAAATCCTGTTAGTGGCTGAAGAGCTTCCCAAAATGATGTAGAACTTTTTGTGAAGATAATTGATTACTTAATATCTGCTGCTCTGCCGAATACTTGTGTCAACTTCTGTAAATCTCTTGGGACCGTTCAAAGGAGGAGACAGAGGCACAAACTCTGTGGAAGAATTAATCCAGTTTGCTGGTGATGGGTAGTCGTGGCTGTAGTTGTTTCCCTGGTTCTCCCACCACGCCTCTTCTGTGTCTTTTTCATTCTCTTTTGGCTTAGACATGAAGAAAACTTTCTCCTAATTAAATATTAGCAATACTTAGTTTGCCTTTGTTAATCTGAACTCATGAAAATAGTTTACAGACTCCTTAGTATCCCTCATACCCTGTCCTGAGCAGTACATATCCCATATATACCACTTAGTAGGTCAATTAGACACATGGAAAATTAGTTGTGTTTTGCAATTGCTATTCCCAGAGCACTGGGAATCAGGATATCAGTCAGTGAAATCTCCCTGAAAATGTATCTTTTGAGTGCTGTGCTCCAAAGGGGGATGGATGCTTCCCCACCGAGGTAGTGTTGGCTGTTGTGGTTTTGAGTTAACCATAAATGTGATGCACAGATGTTTTTCTCTGCTGGAAAAAAAAAGAATAAATTGCAATAATTTATTCAATATAGATAAAGATCTTCAAAGATGTTGATTGAAGATGGCTAGAAGTATAGACACAAAGTATTTATGACAGTCTTAGTCTGTGTCAGGGAAGAAGGTGAAAAGTGAATTCTAAGGATTAATTTTTTTTTTTTTTTTTTTTTTTGTAGCTGGAAATAAACAAATTTAATTTACATCAAGAAATGATGAAGGTCATTAGTGCCTTTGCCTAGATGAAATAGTAAAACAATTTAAATACTGAGTTTTAAAATGCATACTCTGCATATGCATTAGCAACTTTTTCCTAAGGATTTATGGCAATATTGTTGACTTAATGTGCACAGGGTAATGTGCAGATTTTACAGCATGTTACTTTCTAAATACATAAACTCCAAAAGGAGCCTTTACTGCCTCTTGTGTCAGGGTGTCTCTGGGTTGATAGCCACAGGACATCTTTAAACTCTAACTTCCAATTCCTGCTGTTCCATTTCAGGGTTGAAAACACAGATGTAAGAAACCAAACCTGGTGATCCTCACATTTTGCTTTTTATTTAAGACCAAACTAGGTCTTTAAACATTATATTGTTTGCAAGATCATGGAATGATTTGGGTTGGAAGGGACCTTGGAGTCCAT
>JAWWES010000171.1:3168554-3222668 GCA_035583135.1 Lophotriccus pileatus
CCAAACTAGGTCTTTAAACATTATATTGTTTGCAAGATCATGGAATGATTTGGGTTGGAAGGGACCTTGGAGTCCATCTTGTTCCTCTCCCTGCCTTCCACTAGCCCAGGTTGCTCCAAGCCCCCTCCAACCTGGCTTTGGACACTTCCAGGGATGGGACAGCCACAGTTTCTCTGGGCAACCTGTGCCAGGGCCTCCCCACCCTCACAGGCAAGAATTTCCTCCTAATATCCAATCTAAACCCACTCTCCTTCATGTTAAAGCCACTCTCCCTTGTCCTATGACTGCATGCCCTTGTAAGCACAGTAAAAACTAGATGTGGTATTTCAGTGAGACAAAAGCAGGCAGTGCAGTCGTGCAGGTTTCAGTGCACACAGCGTGCAGCACCCTTGATACCTGCAGGTAGCAGTAGTTTTTGGTATTCTGTAGGTGTTTGCAGCTCTCAGGTTGCATGCAGGAGGCAGATTGTGGTTTAATGGGTGTCACCAGTAAATTAACATCAGTCCTGCTCAGCCGTCCAGATAAAGGTGAACGATTTTGGTTTACCACATTCTCAAAAGGAGGAAAGGATTTCTTGCTTTTTCCAGTTGATTATATAAAAGATAAATTGACATTCTCGCTTATGCAGTTTAGTAATGACAAACCTCAGAGCTGGTACTTTTGGGTGATCTAAATACGGGTTAAATTTTGGTCAAACCTTAAAATGTGATTGTGTTTAAGGTACAGCTCCGAGGTTTCGGTGAGTCACTGTCATGAGTGGGAGGGTAATGCAGGCTCTTTCAATCTGGGTTTGTGTGTATGTATATACCACATCCCCCCTTCAGGTGGGTGCGTGATGTGGGGCTGGGAGGGAGAAGGGACAGAGAAGGAAAGGTAAAAGACCCCTAATAGTCCTTTGGAGAATCCCATTTTATTGCCACGTGGAACATGGAAATTTTTGGCCTGTATTAGGTATTACAATTTGTTTATGTGAAATCATCAAAGGTTTTAGGTATGTCTGTGTCCACAGTTCATACCTGGTGGGTTTTGTAGTTGGTTGAGTTCTGAGATACTGAACCATGTGTGCTCTGGATACGGTGGTGGAATAAATTTCTCATACGTGTGGGACTGTGACCGTTAAAACAATCATTACTGAAACCCTGTACCTTATTTCCTGTAACCAATAGCAGCTCTCTACCTATGGAATATATTAACAATTATTACTTTGGGTTTGGATTGTTGCTCAGCTATTTTGTTGGACAGATATTTAAACATGATCTGTAATTTATGTTGTCTGAATACGTCAGTGAACAGAGCTAATTATGGCTTTCTGATGCGAGCTGTGCTGATGTTTGTGAAACCACACTTCTGTTTGTAAGACAGAAGGGACGTGTGTTCTTTAATAAATCATGGAAAATGACGAGTTTTCTCTACCTAGGTTGGTTAACAAAAATACTTGACTTGGTGTTCACCTAGAGTTTAAAAAGAAGCCGTGGTTACCGTGGCTAGTCAAACAATTAATTCGTCTGTGCCTTTAAATTTTTATTTATTACTCTGTATAGTACTCAGATTTTCTTTTAAAGGGAAATTGTTGGGTCAAACAGCAGTGGCCCTTTCAGGGACTCCATCACTTGCCATGTTTCTGCAGAGTGCTCACTGTGGGGTAGAGCTGCAGCAAGTCACAAAAGTCCTGGATGAATGTCACCGTGAGGGGCTGGCGTTGAGACAGCGCCTAATTACCCACCTACACTTTATGGTACTTCAGTATACCTCTGTATTAGTCATGTCATTTTGACACTGTAACCACTTGGAAGGATTTTTTAATTTCAGATAGTTTCTTCTCAATGTATATGCTGAAGAATGTGCTGCTCTCTGTAGTAAAGCCAGAGTAGGAAATATTCAAAGCAAAGAATCCTGCAGGCCTGCGGATTGAGCTGTTTGAGGAACACCCAGGATTGCTGGCTCCAGAGAGGAAACACTGTAATGAGAAAGGGGAAGCAGTTCTGTTTTTCTAATATTTGTTGTTTTCTTTGAAATGGGGAAAAGAATACCTGGAGTGATTTATATTTAATTGAGGATTGCATTCCATCAGATACGGTGAATGTTCTCAGGCCATTTATCAGCTGTGTCTTTTAGAGACCTCTGAGGAGTCTATGGGACGTATTTACCTTAACTTGGCTGGGTCAAGGGAAATAAAGCAAAAATAATAGCTGTTATTTTTGTATGTGAACAAAACTGGAAGTCATGTGGTGAAATATGAGGTAAACGACTGTGTCCTACCTCCTCTGTGCCTTTTTAAATACAAAAAATTATTAGTTATATGTAATATAATTTCCTTTGTATTATCAGTGTATCTTTTTAAAACAGAAGATTTATTGACTTTTTCATTGCTCCGTCTTAGTCAAGCCCTGAAGTCAGTGTGACATATACTGTGCTGCCATTATCCTTTAGTTTCATATTTAGGCATTATCTTGTTTAAAAAAAAACCAAAACAAAACAAAACAAAAAAACAAACAACCAAAATAAGAACAAAATATACCATATACTGCTTTTTGTATAATATTATAACATTTTTTTCTGAGTCGAGTATGATGTATATTGTGAGTAATATGTAGAGAGATCACACAATGCTAGAATCCTACAAGTGCTAGTGAGGATTTTAGTGAGCAGTACCTACATTTTTGAGGAGTGAGTTTTGTTAGAAACCTTTTGAGCTTTGGGTCATTTCTGAAAAATGTGTCACCGCTGATTTTCACCCTCACAGGCTGCTGCCATGGGGTCTGCAAGTGTTATTGTGAAGAATTGCATGGGAAAAGCCATCTAACACCCACTCCACGACACATCCACGATTTCAGCCCAGTTTCCCCATGTAAACAGCCAAAATGTATGACAGTATTCCTGTAATGTTTGCATGATGCAGTTTTACTAATAGATCTAAAGGTAGGTAAATGCAGAATAACTAAATGTCAGGGTCTTTAAGCAGGGAGGAAAGCTGAGAACTGAGAAAGTCTCTTACCATCAGCACGTACAGTCATTCTCTGTCCCCGCGAGGGATGTACAGTGAAAACTGGTGCAGAATAAAACCAGAGAGCACAGTGTCGATTCAGCTAAACCTGGTGATAAAACCAGTTTCAGAACTTTGCTGAAGTGTGGTTTGATCAGATACTTCATGAAAAAAATGCCTTATTACTGGTACTGCTAATGACTTGTAAATTAGCTGCAGCCCCTCCCTGAGTGACTGACTTGATGGAATTTACCAACTTTTCACATACCCCTCTTTTAGGGGCTGAATTTGTAAAACACTTGACTCTAGTCCTTTGAATTAAATTTTCGGTGACATTTGATGACAAGCATAGCATGATTAATTACAAATTGTTCTTTAGGTGAATAGTGCAGATTCTAAACCACAGCTTGTGTTTTTATAGCAGTTATTACCCTGCAGGCTCCAAAAGGGCTTTGGAGGAGAGACTATGATTTTGGTTACATCATTGTAAATTCAGAGAACGTCAGTGATCTCAAAAGTGTGATTTTTTCGAAATTAGGTCAGTGGAAAAGAGATCAGAATCTGTTTTGCTACCTGAAAAGAAGCAAGCTCCAAAATGAAGTCTTTGCTTCCAGAAGGCTTTCTTTTTGGTTTTGCAAAGAACATATTTGTTATAAAAAATAATTTATTTGAAATATTATGGGAGAGTGAATAATAGAGCAAATTATAACCTGAATCCTGGGTGGATTATTGAAAGTCTGAGCATGGAATACTTTTTCTCTTGCTGTAATGTGTAATGACCCAGGAGCTCTACATCACCATTTCATCTGGCACCGTGACGGGCCAACAGTTCAAAGCTATCTAAAGGTGTCTTACATTTTGTCTCCCAGTTGAGTTGATTCAGTGTTTGGATTTTTGTTGCTGGCTAGCTGATCTTTTGGTAGGTACAGTGCACTTGTAAGGGTTTTTTTTCCAAGATTTATTTTCTCCCCTCTGATTACAGAATACATAATATTTTTCAGCTGATCTTGGGTTGAACTAAATCTCACAGTTGAGATGATACTGAGATTTTCAGGAGTATGTAGTTCTCTGTTGAATTCTCACTTCTTGTCACCAGAGGTTTTGGTAAGATAAGGATTACAGTCTGAAACTACTAGAAATGACAGGTCAGGAAATGGATGTGAGGTCTTGCAATATACAGCATCAAACATGAATCCTGAGTAAATGAGTTTAACAGAGTCCTCCCTTGGTAGGGAATGTTGAGGAGGAAACCATCAGAGAGCTGGTCATGGATGGTGAATACCTTTCAGGGTTTTGTTTTCAGCTTTTGTGTGTGTGGTTTTGCTCCAAGCATCTGAGAAGCAGCTTTTCAGTACCCCAGGCCTGTGACTCATGAGGGCGATGAGCAACAGTCACAGGGTTTTCATCTGTCCCCTCTCTTTGGGCAGCACATTTTGCATCCTGTATGTGAGCAGGTCTGTGGCTTCTCATCTGAGAGCTTCCTTAAGCCTCTTCTGCTGTTCTCTTCCACCCATTTTGGGGTACTCGGAAAAAATCTCCTGTTTTATCTCCTATTGTTGTTGCTTGGGTAGTGATCCCAGCTCCCAGTGCTGCAGGAGAGTCCTGGGGCTGCTCCAACTGTATCTCGCCATATCTGCTCTCTGGCTTTAAGTTCCATACTTAAATCACTATAACTAGGGAATAGTTTTTTCATTTTATCTGCCACCAAGAAAAGGGGGGAAAACAATGAAAAAATGAATAAACTGCTCCAGAACCTATGGAAGAATCATATGTGTTTGGGAGTGGGTGTGTAAAGTAAAGCTGCTTTTAAATAGCTGATTGAAAACAAAGCAATAAATTCAAAATACAGTGTTTTTTCTAAGTCCTGCAAGCTAAGATTCATTTAAAAATTACAAGTGGTATCTTTTAATGGTTGAAACAAATAGGTGTGATAATGTTGTCCTCCTAATTGCTACGTGGTCTATTCTGAAGTAAACTTATTAATGTAATAGGAAGATTTTTTATGGAAAATCAAGACGCTATGAGGCCTTGCAATGTATTTCTGCTTTTTCCAACATAATTTTCTTAAATAATTAAAAAAAAGGTTCTATTTCTAAAGAAAAATATTTCTCTATTTTCGTTTTCAGGATCTGAACAGTTCTGAAGCACTTGGAAAATGAGTGTTCTTCTCATTGAGCCCTTTTATGGTGGTTCCCACAAACAGCTGATGGATCTTCTTCAGGAAGAGCTACAGGAAGACTGTGTCCTCTGCACACTCCCAGCCAAGAAGTGGCACTGGAAAGCACGGACTTCTGCTCTTTATTTCATGCAGACAGTGCCAACAAGTTCTAATTACAGGTAACCCAGGGACTGAGGAATTTCTGAGCTCAAATTACAGAGAAACCTTCAACCAGGTCTCTCAGGATGAATCCTTATGTGCATGCAGGGGTGTATGTGGAAGCAACTGGAGACTTGCAGTGGACAACACAGGTTTTTCTTCTTGGGGTGTAACTGGGAAATTACTGCTGTGTTTTATTTAGAGTTTCCTAGACTGTTTTGTCTTGCACTGCCAGTCCTTGGGAATCTCTGAGTATCTGGAAACATGATATCCATATAAATATACATGTATTTTTATCTCTTATTTGAAATTTATCCAGTGAGTTCAGTCATACTGAAAGGTTCAAACCGAGCTTCCCGGATCAGGTTGAAAGGTGGCACAGATATGAAGGCTCCAAGCTTCCCCACGTGCCCTCTGATGTATCTGTTAGCAATTCTGATTTATCAGTGTCCTGCTCAGGCTGACCTGGAGGATTAAGGGAGCAGTTTTATCTTAATGATGGTCTGGTTCCATAACGTGCCAGCAACTGTGGGTGTCAATTATGCATTTATGTAAGTGTCAAATTTCCATCAGGTACAACCTGGACTGATAAAAGCAGACTATTTAGGTCAACAAGATAGCTATCATGTAGTGAGAATCAGTCACTCCAGAACCAAGGTGGCTTGGCCTACCTGATGAGTTGAGATGTGGTGAGATGATTGTCTGGAGCAGTGAGATACTGCCCTGCTCAGAACACACAGCTGAGCATCATGGGGGGACTTTACACCTTCACAGAGAGACAGTGTTCATGCACAGGGTTATTTTAGCACAAGCAACTGCTTTTCAGCAGCAGAACGAACTTCAGCAGGACTCTGAGCACACCTGAATGATGTGCCAGCTACTTAGAGTTCAAAACTGGGTCTGGTATTTGTTACCAGGAACAAGTAGATGCTCCCTGAGGAAGGAGTATCATTTTTCAAGAGTAGATTTGTGCTATAGGAGGCTGCATTTGAACGGTGTTACTCAACATAGTGTCTAATCCATTTTGGAACACTTACTATATAAATGTACACCTTTCCTGTGCCTGCTTTTGGCTCCCTTTTAAAATAATCTCCCATCCCAAGCCAAACATTATAATTAATTCTCCCTGGTTTGTCTTGTGCGAGGCTTTTAGTGTTGGTTCCCTCTTGCTTTCTCTTTGCAACAGTTTTGTTTTGGAGGAGTGTACATGACAAACTGTTATGTAAATTTGTCTTGTATCGCAACCACATCCTCCAACGCATCGCAATGTTATCTGTGTTCCTTCAAGGTCAGCAGCCCAAGCTGTCCAGCACTAACTGTATTAAACTAATCAGACATCACTCATAGACATACACTTCATTAGTTTAACTTACAGTTACATTGACCTAAGATAACTTAACTCCAATTTGTCAAGTAACCCACATCTCGGGGGAAGGGGGAGGGAAAAAAAACAGACAAAAAAAAAAAAAAGGCAAAAATCCCACAAAAAAACCCCAACAACCCAACAAAAAACCCTCAACCCAGCAGCCTGAAAACTCACTTGAAGTTAATAAACTTGCAATCTGTCATAGACTTATGTGCAAATATAACCTTTACTGACAGCAAATAAATCTGATTTAACCAATGGAGCATCTTAAAGAGAGGAAAGCGTCTTCTTTGCTGGTGCTGTTTGGGTTGGAGCAGAGAGGATCAAACAGTCAAAGTTGACAAAGATGGAGTGTTTAAAAAAGTTTGTACCTTGTCCTCGCGGGCAGCATAAAATTTTAGGATCAAGGACTGATGTGGCTGGTGAGAGGAAAACTGATTAGAGGTACCTTCTACTTTACTTGGATATTTTTAATGTTTGTTTTGTAATTGACTGCTTCAATTATTTTATTAAATTGAAAGTATAAGTGCATCAGGCTGCAACCAACTAAGGCTAACTACTCTCTCCTATTAGAAAAAATTAATATTGATTCTTTTATTTCTATCTTGCTAGTAACCACTAAAGATCTGCTTCCCAGGTAGTAGTTTATAAAGACAAAATTCCATTGCAAACTGGGAGGACTGTGTGTTTGGAATTGCATGTTTAAGTATTTCAACCTTCTTGTGAAGTCGTGAGAACTACCAAATGTGCATTATTTATGATATTGACATTATTTACAGGGGAAAAAATTATTTCTTTTACAAGTGCTTTTCATAAATGTGCTGTCTCATAAATACCTTTCTTCTGTTTGTATGTTTATTAATACAGAAAGGTTTCAGATATCCCAGGTGCAAATGTTTTTGGTAACGGAGCTGCGTTACTAAATTTTTATGTTCAAACTGTACTTTATTTCAAGATGTTGATGTGTCTGAGAAATAGTACTGGTGCTGGTAAGTCTGATATTAGATACATTTGTAGGGAAGTTTGTAGATATGTTTTAAAAGACTTAGAGTTTTATCCATACATCTGATTATGGTAAAGGAAGCGTGTTTGTTATCTTATAAGTGACACTCGGTGAGTTAAGGAATAGTCTTAAAAAGTGCTTTTGAAGCAAAATATTCAGTGCAGAGCCATAGATGTTAAATTCAGATGCTCTGCAGTGACCAGAGAGCTGATGTGATGAACTTGTTACTAGTTTTATCAGAGAAGAGATGTGTCCTCCCATGACCAAGAATTAAAGCGGTGTTGGTAACGAGCAGGGCATTTAATGTTACTTTTGTGAGCTGTGCGGGTGATATCTTGGTGTGTGATAACATTTTGTTCCCAAGAAGGAAGAGACCTACCCAGAATTGTAGCAGGGAGAAGGAATCCTCACCCTCCACGGGGAACACACGTAGTAGCTGTTACAGAAGGTATCGGACACTTAGTATTTGATCTGCAGCTCAAGGTCCGTGCTGTGTTTGTCTAGAAAAGTGTTGCTTTTCTGTTTTCATGGCTTTGTTGAGCAGTGTGTTGTTAAACCAGCTCAGGTCTTCATTCATCTCCTGAAAGGAGGACAGGAACCCTGATGAACGGGAAGCTCAGGCACACAGAGTCCTTCCAGCTTGGAAGGCCAGAAGGAGAATTTAAAGGTGGATCACTTGGCTAGTGAACTTGAAGGGGTCTAACAGATTGATGTACAGCAGCCACAAAACTGAGCATTTCTAGGAGCTGTCTTAATTGCTGGAGAGTCCCACAAGATTTTTCCTTAATTGGAAAGAAGGTGCTTGTTTGGATGTTGTGTTGCTGCAAGGAGTTTCACCCTTGTGATGGCAATTTCCAAAATCTCAGCGTTTGAAATGTACCAAAAAAGGGCAGAATTTCTGTCTGCTTCCTCTAGACAAGCTTTTCAGCAATCTTAGAGTTTAGTTAGCAGTTGATGGGATTTTATCATCTCCATTCCATGAATTCGGAAGGTCCAGCAGAGAGCCATGACCTCCTCAGGCTCCTGGCGCTCTGCAGAGTTGCTGTGGTGTCTGCTTTGTCTCCCGACTTCCTTCAGACAGCTTAAACTCCTTGATAAATGGAGATGTCTGATCCCTAGCCTAAAGTTGTTTTCTGTAGCTCATAGTGACTATTCTGTAGTTCTAGAAAGCACGTAACAAAAAATTTTTTTAGCCTTGTTTTTTTTTGTTCTTAACTCAAGGAAAATTCTCAAATTTGAAAATACCGTTGCACAATTTAATGAAAAAAAAAAATCACTCTTCTTTTTCCTGTAATTCTTTTCTTTATTACCGTGAACAATCTATTAAATTTCAAACAGTAAAAACACTTGATATGACGCAGTAGAGGAAAGCAGTTTATATTTCCAGGGCTATCCTCTACAGAAAGTAATTCAAACCCCCAAAAGTTAGGACTGTAAGACTTAGATCTGCAAAGCAGAGAGACTAAATTCAGTGTAGCTTCCAGTTTGTTGTAATAGCACTGCTAGATTATTTTAAATATATATGTATAAATATTATGTATAACATTCAGTATTGCCCCCCAGGTAGCTGTTCATATGAATAAAGATTTTATTTGTAACAGATTCTAGCCCTGAAATACCCCAAGGGTAAATGTTAGCATATATATACCCCTTGATATTTGACAACTATATTTTAAAGACAAACTCTGCACTTTTTACATTTTACAAAAGAGAAAACAGATCATTGTTTTCAATTAATAGAGCTCTGAAAAAAAAAACCCAACCTGGGGGTGTGGTGTTCAGCAATGGGGAGTATGTTCCAACAGTATATATTGTAGATATGCTTGTTTTTTTCTTTTTTTTAGTATTCTGTTAAGAATACTAGATTCGGGATTATTTCAGATCTGATGCCTTTGTTCTGTTCTGTAAGGAGAAAATACATTATTATAGAGTGAATTCTCTATTAACTGATGGACTGGTGTCACCTAAATATCTTCTTAAAAACACTGATCCTTTAAATTTTTATTCCAGTAAGTAGTTCAGTCCCACTGAAAACATAACACTGCCTGGATGTGTGAGCATTTGCAAGCTTGGGGATTTACTGTTTTCTAGTTACTTCTTTTCAGAAACAGTCCTGTAAGTACTTTGTCCTGGGGAACGTGTTTGAGGATGTGACTTGAAGCAAGGCAGGGCAAATTTCAGCCATTTCATTAAATCTGAATACATAGATGCCCATTTGTGGTGGAGATATTTCTGCCTTTTTACACCTTTCTGTCAAATACTGGGAGTGTTTATATAATCTTCGTAGGAACTGGAATAATTTTTCCTGCATTAGAGGCCTTCCTAGAATTTTTCCCCAATAATGCTCAGGTAAGGAATAAATAAATTATATGTGTGAGTAGTACATTAGCTAAATAAAAGATAACCATGTACCTACAAATTAACAAAAAGTTTATCTGATAGCTTGGATTTTTTGGGCTTATTTTATGGTGTTTGCTTCTGTATATAGGTCATTAAAACACGAATCTCATTCATGGCATCGATTACTAAGAGTATGTTTTGGTGTTACACTCAAATTTGTTGCATTTGAAGACGGGGCGTGTCTCATCTTTTTGGAATTACTGAATAATTTTCTGCCCAGAGCTGGTCTTGGTTTCACCCCATTTCTTTGTTACTTGGTGTGAAGTGAAAAAGTGGTTTAACTGCAGTTTTATGTGAGACGCAGTGGAACATGCTCCTAGAGAGGAGGGGAATGTGCTCCTAGGGATCCTGTGTGCTTTGATTAGCTGACAGAAAGGTGACTAAATGTAATATCAAATATCCCATAAGGACAGGGCTCAGGTGTCCTAGAAAAAGAATCACAGACTGATTCTGTGATCAGTCTTGCTCCATCTTGCTCCGACCGCCTCACTGTGGGCAGCGACACCTTCCAGTAGACCAGGTTGCTCCAAGCCCATCCAACCTGGCCTTGAACACGTCTTTGATAAAAAATGCCATGTGGGTGTAACTCACTTGTTTCTCTAGTCTCATTGATGGGTACAAATAAGAACATTCTCATCTTGCTGTCGAGGTGCCCAAAGGAGGGTAGAGGAGACGCTGCTTCACTCTGTGCTCTTCTTTTATGCTCCCCAGCTGAATTAAGGGTCATTGCTTCTTTAATTTCATTAGTGCTAAACTTGCTTGCGTTTTTTTTCTTTTTCCTAAGCAAACCCGTGGAGTTCACCCAGGTTAGTTCACACGGGCTGGTGCAAACACACACGTTTGTCCTGCCCACGCTCCGGAGGAGCTGGCTGGGAGCTATCTCCGCTCCGGGGGCCAGATGGCCGTCCTAGCACCATGTTGAGCCTAAACCAATAAACCCCACCAAGATACGAGACACAGGCACCATGTACTGAGCTAAAACAACTTTGTGACTTCTGACCAGAGCTGGCTGGTGTCCAGCCAGCTTCGAGTGTAAGCAAAGAGAATATACGTCCATATGGAACGGCACGGAGCTCCACCGCTCAGCACAGATGATGCCTCTCCACTGCTGTAGCCCCGGATAATAGAGGGTGTCCCAGCCTGGATAACGGGTGTGAAATTCTCCCTGGTGAGGGAGAGCTTGGAGGCCATCTGACGCTGGGAAAACGTAACGTGGGAATGGATGTCTATAAAACTGGGTTTTGTTTGATGTAGGTTAATGTCGCCCAAAACCTGTTCTGGAAGCTTCCTCCGAAAATGTTAACGTTCAGAGAGAACTTGTGAAGAGGAGCATATTGTCAGATGGATTTGAGAATGATTTTTGTCAGAACGCTGATATAAACCAAGGTGGTTTGTGTAAAGTTGACCAAAAAACTGATTTGAAATCTACAATCGATTAGTTTTTTTTTAAATTGAGAATTTTAATTGAAAAGTATAAATAAAAGTGATTAAATAATTGGTAAAAAAAATTTAATCTGGTAAAAAAACCCTAACATAGTAAAAAAATGAAATAATCCAGTAAAAAAAAATTAAGGAAGGTCCAAGGGCAAAATCATTTACTGTTGAGGATAACAGCACTGCTGTGGTTTCTCTGCTCACAACCAGCCTGTTAAAATTTCCTTTTCAGTGTGATGGAGAGAGGCTGCCTGAAAGTTTTTGTGAAGCTGGTGAAGGAGGTGGGATCTCCTTTTTGGGGCAGATGTATTCCCTTGCTCTGCAGTGCTGAGGGGACAGAGACAATGTTCTTGTTCACAAAGATTTAAGAACAAATGTTTTTATTCTATGCTCTGGCTGCCCTAAAAGTTTGGAAGGGAGGGGTGATCCAATAAGAACAACAAAAAAATCCTTGAAGAAACAGGACAAAAAGAATTCCCAAGTAAACTACCTGAAATTTATTCAGGCAGACAGCAACGTGATCTTAAACATTCACTTTGCATTAATCAACTTTGCCTCAGATAAAATGCTGGCAGATGGTAGCTATTCATTTTAAAAGTGACACGTTTTCTTTACGTTTTTGTGTGGAAACCCCCACATGCACTCTTCCCTCCAAAAACTTTACTTGGTTAATTTGTCCAACATGCTTTTTTTTTTTTTTTTCCTTTTTCTTTTGCCCCTAAATACACTCCCATTATTAGGCAATTTCACAATTTGGATAGTTAAAAGAGGCTTTAGATGAGTTTAAATGCAGGCTCCCTCCTTTGAAGTCTGGGGAAGAATATATAGGAGCTCAGATTTGGCAGAAATAAGATGGGAATGATGAAGTCGGTGTGGGGAGAGGTGCAGGGCCAGGAAGGACCCTGGTTGGGACTGCTGGGTGATCTATCCAAAGTGCTAATGTGAAATGGCAGTTGTCTGTTTGATGTGTAAAAGATTTGCTGAAATTCCAGCGAAATATTCTGATGAGACAAGGAAAGAACAGTCTGGGTTTTCAAACCCTAGCATGTGTTTTCCTTTATGTTCTCAAACGCCGGGTGAAATCCTTATTTTTCTTTCTAAAATGAATTTTATGAATCACCTGGAGAATTGATATTTACATTGCTGGCAGTAAAATGTAATGAAATTGTGCATTATGATTCAGTATTTCTGCACTTAGGATTTTAATGAGGATTTTATCTGTCCTTTTAAATGGTTGCTGTGTATATATTTTATTTCTAGATTAGTTATGGATTACATTTCTATTTCCAAATAACAAACATATACGCTACTATATTATAAAGAACATGATACTTTCCACAATTCATTGTCATTCCAGCCCATAACACTAATTTGATCTTCCAAAGGGAAAGTAAAAAAAAGCTTTGGTGTGCATCTAATAAAGGGAAAAATATTGATTTTTTTTTTTTTTTTTGGTATTGCTTTGCTGCTTTTTCTCCTAATCTTAATTTTGCTTTTTCTCCCAGCAAAGAAGTAAATAATACAAATTTTGTCAGGTACTTGGTTTGCACATGGTTTGGATTTATAGCTTTGTATTCCAGTGTCATAAATAACTAGTTTTCATATATATATATATATATATATATATGCCATCTCAGTTTCCAGTATACAGCAGACCAGGTGTTCAGTTATCTTTGCTTACCTATTTCAGCCCATGTGCCTGTACCTGAGAGCCAGGTTGGATGGGGCTTAGAGCATCCTGGTCTAGTGGGAGCTGCCCATGGCAAGGAGTTTGGAATGAGATGGTCTTTAAGGTCCCTTCCAACTCAAACCATCCTGGGATTCTATTTCCACATCTGCTTTTTTATGTCAGCTGTGGACAGTTGACATCTGTAGATGTCCGTGAGTATCGGTGTGGATTTTGAAGGTGCTTTCCAGGTCCATGTTCACTCTGAAAAATGTGCCTAAAGGTGTTTCCTGTTTTTATCTTCTTAATTCTTGGAGGATTACAAATGTGTACAGATTTATAATGTGCATGTGACTGAAGCAACACATCTTGATAGGGCAGTGGATAGGTGGTGGAAGGAAATGATGCTGCTGGGCCTAAATCTACACAGCACATTATTGCAGTGGTTTTTACTTCAGACAAGGTGTAGTCTACTTTTTAAGGGCTAAATGCCCATGAGGTGAGGTTGGAGTTCACTAAATGCTCTCCAGAATCATCATGTGCTGGTGTAGTTTCATCCAGAGGACCAAGTTCATAATCTCAGAGACCACTCTGGTGTGAGGGGAGTCCTGCTGGGTGAGGATGGCTGTGAGATGGATGGTGGCCTCATAAATGCTATTGTGTATCAAACAGAAATGCTAATCTAAACTGACCCATAAAACTCTTAATTCTGTGGGTTATTGCTTAGTTTCTTCCCTAAACATGCAGCACATACCTAGGCAGGAGTTTGATTACAATCTCTATGCCAAATCACGGTGCAATGGAATATGTTTCATTTAAGATGGATTTCTTACTCCCCTAAATCACAGTTTGATCCATTTATTTCCTCCTCCTCTTGCCTTTTATACTGCTCAGCCCGAGTATGTTGGGATGATACCTGTAACTGGTAGGCTTTCAGTCATTATGGTGACGAGTTTAACTTCCCCTCAAAAAAAATGCAAATACATAAATTGTGTCTAATAATTTGAATCTCTTTGATGAATACAAAGCAACTAAAAGGAGGGGGGTTTTGTTCGTCATTCTATAATGAAGATTTCTGCAATCTCCTTATTCCCTTGGACAGTATTTTTCCTTTCTTGCCTTTGTCCTTTGTCCCTGTCTTTTCCTCCCTTCCTCCTGCACATCTCCTCTGATGGTCCAGTGGACACAGTCATTTTAAAGAATGCTTTCCATTTCAGAGCACTTACTGGCTTTATTGTTTATGTTTTTATAACCTTGCCTACTTATAATTTCTTGTTTCAGCTCTCTTAATTTGCATTTTACTTGTTGCACACTTGAACTTCTGTTTCTGCCCAGTTTGCAGCTTGAAGAAAGAATGAGGGAAACAACAGTGGATACAACATCAAAAGCAAATATGTGATTTTTGTTTTGCAGAAGTACTGGAGGAATTTATTCCTGTTATCAGTATTATTTCTAATAATTATATGAGGAGAAATGTATGTAGAGTGGGACAGATGTTCCTCTCACCCCATCTTACCTGACAGACCTACTTCAGGACTTTAAACTAGTGATTTATCAAGTGTTTTAAAAAGAAAAGATATAAGTTATTATAGGTAAAACAATAGAAAATTTATTTCAAGCTTAGTTTTTCTAGCTTAGTTTTTCTTGCAGTTAATGGTATTCCTACTGACTGTTGTTAATGTATTTTCTTTGTGTGCAAATATTTTTTAACATAACATACTTTACATAGAATTACGTATATCTGTTTTGAATATGGAAAAATCTTCATGTAATTATGTAGTAACATGAAGAAATTTTTGAACACATAATTCTATGTATATCTGCTATATATGGAAGAATTAAAAAAATGAAGGGGAGTAATTTGAGAACATCTGCAAATTCTTATTTATGTAAGAGAATATCCCATTTTTAATTAAAGATGGAATTTAAGAATGATAAATGGGACCATTATCTAGTAACAGTTTGCAGGCATTTTTTCCCCAGTTATCACGCATAGCGACATCTCTGTGTTTAAACCTCGAGGAATTGAATTATTTTACATTATTTTAATGCAGTTATTTCCTGGTAATCAATTTTATCAAAACCACAACAGCTCAAAATTTTATATTTCAAATTAATTTGGAGAAGTAGTGCTAAAGATGCTGAAACTGTGCAAGAAGGGGAAATGAATTTTGGTGGACAGTTGTAACAATGGCGTTATCTTTTATTTTGCTTTATTTTATTTAGAGAGTAATGATTCCTCAATGAAGATGAGGAGATTAGATGGAGAATTTCCTTGCTATAGCTATACTGTAATAAACTGTAGAGGAGCCAAAATTAAATGTAATTTCTGAAGTAAGGACTTGGTTACAGAGTCTTTTTCTCTCCCTACTCTAGACAGTTGTGTTGCTCTCTACTCAAGGTAGAATATGTTTTTCAGTAGAACTGACTCTTGTGAGGTTTAATACTGGCCTTGCAGAGGGTCTTGTGGCTCCAGCCCAGTCTGGAATCAGTTTTCAGTGGTTTCTGTGGCTGTTGAAGCATTCAGGATTGAAGCTCTCTAGGCAGAGGTGGTAGGAAGGATTGTGAGAAAAGAAAAATTTCAAGAAAAGACTTTGGAAAACCAGAATCTAAATTGTTCGAAATTGCACCATGAGCTAGAAATGATAAAACCTACATTTTCTTCCATTTTTTAAGTCATGGAGTACAGAACCTAGAGAGTGGTCTTGCCTTGAATTAATCCTCATTCTGTTATAAATAGACTGAAAAATACTTTGCTATAGTTTTACATATCAATACAGGAAAAAAAGAGAACATTTTAATCCTAGACTCACAGAATCGCCAAGGTTGGAAAAGACCTCTAAGAGCATCAAATCCAGCCATTAACCATGCAATGCTATAATGAGTGGAATATAAATTCAGCATTGAAAGTCAGCATCTGTACTTTTAAAAATACTAATTTCCAATGCTAACAGCTGCATGGAAGGTCGTTGACATTGCGGAGTGTGTGGGGTCTCTGGGGCTCAGTGTGTTTGAAGTCAATATTTATGGTGCCTCTGTACCTCCTGTCATTAGCAGGAGGTTTTCAAGGGACTGTTCCTAGATTATATTTTGCACATGGCTCTTGTTTTCCTAGATGCTGATTGGGAAAAAAAATGAAGGATATAATGGTTTTCCTGTCCGTTGATGGGTGATGAGACCAACATGTTCAGGCCATGGGTGGAATCGGGGTGAATGAATTGGTGGCAGGGAGGGAGTTTGAGATGCCTGTGTGCTTCCTGCGTTTTTAAGGAGTATAAGGGATATTTCAGCTGTTGAGATGAAGCTCAGCAGCTGCTCTGCAAACTGCTAATGGAACAGGGGCCTGAGTTGTCTTTATCTTGAGTTTTTGTCTCTGGCCACAGATGCTGCTGGGGCTCTGCATTTCTCTAAACTGGTAGTTCTTGAATTACAGGATTGATATATAGGAATAAAAAGAATGGGTTTTATTGGATAAGAAGGGACTGAGAGGTGATATTGTTGCCTCTTAATTGCTAGGTACACACCAAGACTGTGAATGATGAAGAGGAAGGTAGAAAAGCTGTGTGCACCAAGCAAATGCTTTGCTGTGGAGGAAAACAACTTTGCAGCCATGCTCTGGGTTGTTACAGCATCACTGTGGTATTGGCCTTCCCATTATCTCTTCAGTTCACTTTTCCATGGTGTGTTTTGATCCATCCACATTTTATTTTAATTTTATTTAAATCTTATTTCACGTATTTATTTTACCTCTCATCATGTGGCTTAAAACTGTAACTTCATGAACACTTGCGTATAACATCTTTAATTTTGTCTTGAAAATACAGAGGGGTGTTTAGTGTGAGCAGTAGAGTATTTAAGGTAGAATATTTCATGTTTTTGCAGATTGCCAGTATTACATGCCAGAGCAGCCTTCTGACCATGAAGCCCAACCACACTTGTTCTATTAGCTGCACTTCAGAAGTATTTGTTTAGTTTTTTCCTCAGATGGATAACCAATATGGAACATTCTGTCCACAGAAGTCTTATTAAAGAGGTTAGAGCATCCTGCTAATTAGGAAAAACTAATTAGGCAGATTGTTGAGCCTGTAACCAGAATTTTATATTTTAATGGATTTTGAAATGCAATGTACTCCCTTCTCCTACTGTAAAACACACTTTTTTCTTTCAAATGTCTAGAAACAGTCTTTTTGAGGATATTATGCACTCAGAATAAGAAAGCAGTAACATTTTACTTTACAAATTTATTAAATAAACTGTACAAGAATATATGCTATAAAATTGGTGAAACCATTAATTCATACCAGCCTCTTATTGTGGCAGAAAAAATTGTTTGGTTACCTTCCTGTTGGTAGGTTTCAAGTTTAACTGCCCCAAAGAGGACTTGGATTAAGTTCATATGAAGAAACAATGTAATTTGTGGCTTTGTTAAAATTAGACCTAGATGGTACAGAACTCACAAATTACTCTTTGGCTACTTCAAGCTAAAATTCATTGACCTCTGTTTCCCTGAGTCTTGGGAAGTTTATCATGTTTAAAGCTGGATCCAACCCATTTTTAAGTGTTCTTGTAGTGCTGTGAGAGACTTTTGGTCTGGAAGCTGAAAAATAAGCCCCTTCTCAGCTGTGGAGTGACCTGGGAGCAAAACCATTGGGATTGGTTGGGTTTTCATGGTTCACATCTTAATTCCTGGTTTACAAGGTGCCATGTGGAAAGCAAGGGATGTTTGTGGCTGGGGAGAAAAAGTCAGATTTGAGATACACTTAAAATACATGTATTTAAATGGGTTTCTACTTAACGTCTACTTTTGAACTCTTTTTCAACTGTGCCCTGCTACAAACTTTAATTAGTCTTAACCTTTTTTCAGGCTTGTCATTCTGCATTTTGCAAAATGCTTTGGCTCGTGGAGAAGCTGTGTAGCCGGGGGGCCCTGGGCAGTGACCTGCAGTCTGTCTCAGGACCATCCTCAGAGATGTAATTCAAGGTACAGATGCTGGAATTGGTGAGACGAGGTTGGCGGCCATCTGGAAGGTGGCCATCTGCTCCTTCCTGCAGGAGCAGAGTGCCACGCTTTTGGGGGGTCCCTGCCCCTTCTTGTCACATCCTGAGTCAAGACGATTCAGAATTGAGTCCTTGAAGCCTGATTTGGGAATATTGGCTGGCCAAGTGCTTGGCACTCAGGGATCTAAGGGGCTAGAAAGGGAAAAACAAGTACTTGTAGATGAGTGAGATTTAGAAATGAGCTGTGTGAAAAGACTTCAGCAAAGAGCTGAAGGTTTAAGGTCATGTAGCTCAGGTCTAGAAATGTGGAAGAAGAAACCAGGGAGCAAAGGGAAGTGCAGCTTGCTGTGCTGATAGAAAACTGAGGGAAATGCCCTATTGGAGCATGGGGCTTGCTGATTATTTTGCTAATGCATCAGGAAATATGAAGAGTCAGTACAACATGAAAGCAGAACTGTGAGTATAGGGACTAGAGGATAGACCAATTGTGTCCCCTTTAAGGAAAGCCTTCCTCCTTCCAGTCCAAGCAGGCTGAAAAGAAGACAAAAATATTGCAAGACTTGTTTTTGTGGTGTCACCCTCTGCCACCACCAGACCTCCTATATTTGCTGGAGTGTCAGCTCTGGCTTTGGTGAGTCAGATTTGTGTTCAGCATCTGTGGTGACCTGTAGATTCACACCCTTCCAACGCTCCTGCAGTTTAGTCTTTAGCCTGAAATCTGGGGCTATTATCCACCAGACGGGTCTAGGTAGTCAGCATGATGTCATGTCTCTTCAGCAGTTTATGGAACAGGGCTGAAATTTATGCCAATAAATATTTTAAATTGTTTTTGTTTGGCTTCTTGAGGAGAAGAATTTCCATAGGTGAGAGGTTATTTTGCAAGCGGCTCCACTGTATGATAGATCACATGGATGGTTTCAGTACATGGGAAGCTTGTATCCCTTCAGTGTCATAGGTTGGAATTGTTACAGGCACTTAACAGCTTCACAGGTTCTTGTTTAATTACTGGTCATTATTCTGAAGTGGATGACTCATTTAGCCTGAAGCGATGGGAGGTGTTCTGGCCCTCTGTATAATTCTACACATACATGTTTTTGCTCCTTAGAACCACAGAAATCTCTATTTTCCTTTTGCATGTCTCATTTCCTGGAGTCATATAAAGAGCATGGATTAGAGAGTGGGTATGGAATGAGAAAAGGCATGTTGGCATCAGTCTGGGTGGCTCTTGGTGCACACCTGAACTCTGCCCATTCAGTTCTCACCTGGAAGGGCTTGCTTGGCTCCGTCTTATGGCTCGTTCTTAATTTATTAATGCTATTATTAATACTGTAATTAATTAATTATCTATTAGCCTGTACTTCTATAATGGTATTTCAGTTTAGGAAGGTGTTTAATGGCAGGAAAACATGAAATTTCTGTGCTATACCATGTTCTGTCGTGGTAAAATGTTAAAGTTAACATTAAAACTAATTCTGGTTTCACTGTCGCCAGCTTTTCTTCCCTCAGTTCAGGCTGTGTGTCCTTTGTTGTGACATTCCATGTGTCCTGGTAGAGGCCCACTGCAGAAACAGAGGCTTTGGATTTACCAGTCTGTATCAAGAGACAGCACTTGGTCTCGTTGTATTGAGATCTAAATAAATTTGCATTGATCTCAATAAATGGGGATGTTTTGAACCTTGACTTTCTAATGCTTTGCAGTTGGGTGTTTTTTTCCCTGCTTTGTCAAGGAGGATGACTGTAGTAAGACCATGAGCTGATTACTCCCAGTATTAGATAATAATTTCTTAATGTGGGAGGGATATTAAGAAGAATAGATGTGAGTGCTCTTGGAAAACTCTTTATGGAATAAGGTTTAAGCACTGCTGTTAATAGGATGCATGTTGCCTTTCATGCTGAGTCAGATAGAGCTTGGCTGTATACCCAGGACAGAAATCAAGGAGGCCTTAGAGACACTTGCAAAACATATGGTGACTCTGCTGTCTTTAAAATTTATCATTGTTGCTGTGGTGCATTGGCGCCCCTGGATTTTAGGTGGGCAGTAGTTGGAGTTTAATTAAAGGCCAGCCCTGTTTCCATCTATGATACGTCTCTGTGAAGCACCTCGTTGTTTCCCCACATCATGTGTTTGTCTTATGATGTGCCAGTGGCAAATAATTGTGAGTTTGACCTAAAATTTAAAAACCTGCCTGTGTTTGAGTGTCCATGTGTGGTGGTAGAGGCTGCTGGGCAAAGGGGCTGCCTGGAGGACAAGTGGTGGTACAGGAGGGATGTTTCCCTCATGGAGAGCCAGGACATCAGTGATCTACTAATCCTTGCTTTTCTTTGGGGAAGCCTGAATCATCATTACACATGAAATATCTGTTTTCACCGAAAACCTAATTTGATGGATAGATGTTTTTTTTTTCCCCACCAGTGACATTTTAAAAAGAATCAAAAGGTTTTTTTGGGGTGGCTGAAGTTTGTTGAAGTCTCCCCAAGATGGCAAAATAAGGATTAGGAATTGGAGTCAGCCTTTTACAAGATAAGATCTTGTAAAAATATTTTTTTGTTTAGTTGGTGTTTTTTGGTTGCAAAAGCTTTCCTGGGTTATGTAACTAAAGGCTGGACAAGATGCTGCAAGTCTAGTTTATATTTTATGGAATGCTCTAAAGGATAATTTGGAGGATGGCTGTGATAGGGGTCGTGATAGTAGAAAGGATAGAAATAAGGATTTTTTTTATTTAGGGTTATAAATTTTATTTTTGTCAACTTCTTAAAACGTTAAGGTTGATTAGTGATAGTCTGTTGTCAACAGTATTGTTCTTCTGATGCTGGTTGGTCAACTCTAGAACAACTCTCCTGTCATTCCCAGCAGCTCGTCATAGAAACTTTCCCGCCACTGAAATATTCTTAAGATTCTTTCATTATGAAAGTCCTTAAAATGAAGATAAAATTTATTGATTGATTGATTTATTGTATTTCCCCCTGTGTTGACATTTGAATGTTTTTTTTGCCCTACTGGCATTTCCCCATTTCGGATTATTTTCTACCTCTGCATATTATGTGATTTCTTGTTCAAGTGAATGGCAAGATGATGTATGACACACTTGAGATGGTATTGAGCAGAGTATAGTTGGAAAATTGCAGTGATAATTTTCATTTTACATCTCAAACTTACACACCATTGAGGGGGGGGGGGGGGGAAGAAGTGTCACAGCAACTCAAGAAAAAGCATAAGGGGAAACCTCGAAAAATTACAGGGAAATTTCCATAACAGATACACAACTAGTGCTGCATTAATAATGATTTCCTGTCATGAACTATTTTTATAATTTGTCTGCTCTCTGACGTGGCATTCTATTAAACATTTTTGAGAGCCATGTTTTAATCAGATTAAGCTCAAGGAAACCGATAGGTATCTGTTTGGCTCATGACTTGTGCTTCTGTTTCTGATTTAGTCACAAGACTATTGTTGCTGGAATCTTTTAAACCCCATTTTGCTTCCACTTGCAGCCGGTGTGGGAGCCTGGAGGTTGTGTGCCAGGGATTTTCATGATATACACACAGGGCGCGTTATGGAATTATTCTGTAAATTAAAGAAGACTGATACAAACTGTGTCTTTTCCTCATGTGATTAAATAGCTAAAAATAACCATCTATTTTTAGTTTCAAGCGTTGTAATGTTTCTTAGGAACAAACTCACCCAACGCAGTGTGCTAGGAAAGGCTGACCATGAATAATGCTGGATTCTGAGGTACTTCTGGAAAACAAAAATACTTAATGAAAGTGGAAAACCTTGTGTTATTTTTTATAGTGTGCAACGTAATAATGCTTCCCATACAAGGAGTAAAATGAGAATAAAATATGAATACATATATTTTTAACGTTGATATTTCCACATTGTTCAGTCATTTTATTAAGTGAAGGCAGAAAACTTTCTAAGCAAAATTCTTATGGTCTCCAATATTGTGCACATCCTGCAAATTTAGGAAATTGCAAGAAAACACAGTGCAGCATAACATTTGGGATCGTGGTTGTGCTTGGATATTAGTGGATTCAGCACCTCAGTCGGTGGCCTCGGCATCTTGGAGCATGGGGGAGGACCAGCAGCCTGGCTTTTAAAAAGCTTTGTCTATCCATATTTTCCTAATTTCCAGAGCAAAAAAAAAAAACCACCATGTATTAAATTTCTAATGACCTCTTTTGTCTGTTGCAAACACAGAGAGATTGTATTCAACAGCTTGGTTTGTATCATATCTTCCTGCAGTGTATTATTTATTTGGTTGACGTGCTCGAGAACTGCGAGCCTAAGAATTAATAAAGGTTATTAGTTACTTTCCATAATAAAATTAGCTGACCTTTAAATAAGAGCATTATACAGGGGCTCTCTAAGTGGAAAAATGACAGAATGCATTTTTATCCTGGTAGCCATTTCGATTACTAAATCTTACAGTCACAATATAGAAACTGCGTGTTGTGATTAAATGTTTCTCTTGGCCGTGTATTTGCAGACAACAATGAAATAAGGGGAATTTTTGTATTCAGGGCAGAATTTAACCCGTTGGTAACAGTTTCACCCACATCTGATACTTGATTACATTTGAGCAATGCAGAAGGGGGGTGGGGGGGAAGAAGATGCAACTTAATTTTCTAAAAATGAGTGTCCTTTGGAAGCGACAGCCCTGGGAGTTTGCTGTGGTTTGTAGGGAGTGTGATGATATGCAGATTCCTCGAGCAGCCTGTCTTGGGTCTCTACCAGGCAGACGTGATGTATGCCCTATAGCTGGTCACGTGCAGCCCACTCTATCAGCCTGCTATTCTTCAGTCATCTGAATTTATGTATTTTTGAAGAGAGATTTGCTGTAAAATCCAATATTGAAACATGAACTGTGTGCGCCCACCTTTACTTTTTAAGTTTGGAGCAGGATACACCTCACCTCCAAAGTAGCTGTTAAAGCCAACTTTCTGAATTTTATTTTCTTTGTACTAAATAATGACATTACTAATTGTGCCATTGTCTAGAATACACTTCATAAAGGCTTTAAGGATACTCTCTATTTTTATTGTTATTTTTGAAAAGCTGATAATCCATATAATGCAGATATTGTGGCTCGGATTTCAGGTGAGCTTCAGATTTGCTTGTGCTGCTGCACTGTACTTTTTCAGATTTTGACTGGGTCTTATAACATTTGTTGAAATCCTTACAAGATATTCATCTATTTGTAGCATCATATAGGTCTGGCTCCCCATCTGTCTCTGTTTTTCATGACAACGAGGCTCTGGTACATTTTTTTTTTCTACTTTAGTTCTTATTCATTGAAGCCCACTGTAATGCTGTTTCTGTCATACCTATTTGTCCAACAGCTTTTATTGATCATTTGGGATAAAATGAAAGATTTTTTTCATAGGGAGAAGTTTTAACCAGCAAATCAGTGAATTCAGTTTGATTAGATTAGTTTTCCTACCTTATAAAGCTGAATGCAATCAGTATCCATTTTATGTGCTATTAAATAAATAAATAATATGACGCGGTGCCAAAAGCTAAGAATTAACATTGAGGAGAAAAAAGTTCTTGCTGAAGGAATTCATACAACTTTTATATTTTAAAAGTAAGGTTATGAATCTAAAGTTCAGATTCCCACCAAATAAATCCTTATTTAACAGGATATCTCCGAGACGTTTTTTATTTTCTCCCCTTCTTTTTTTTTTCTTAATTTTTTCCTTTTTTTTTTTTTTTTTTTTTTTTTTTTTTTTTCAGTATTGGCAGCCTGACTGAAATAGTTCTCATCTGGTTTAACTAAAAATCTTTGCATTACTTGGCGGTGGTTTCTTTTGTACGTGGTGCTTTTAGAGCTCATTGAAGCCGGAGCGTACAGGAAATGCAAATCATGCAAATCATCCTCGCGCTGACGATGTACAGTGGCGTGATTGAGCAGCAGTACGTATGGCTCGTGGGCTGACCACATGAAAGGAGTCATTTAAAGACCAGATGAGCCCAAGCTGGCTCAAGTTAGACTATGTGTGAGCTTCAAAGCTTATAGAATAGCATCCTTTTTAAAAATAAATTTATTTTATTAATAACACCTGCGCCGAGTTCTCAAACAGTGAGAACATGGGTGGGTGAACGTGAATGTTAAATACGTGCCGGGCTTCAATCAGAAGGGCAAAATTGGGTTTTTTTCTGTTTTGTTTTTTTTTTTTTTTTTTGTGGAAATTCAGGTATGCATCCATTCAGATCGAAGGGGAAGTCGACCGCAATCTAATACGCTGCAAAAAAAAAAAAAAAGTCCAGTTTGTGTTTGGTGCACATAAAAGCCCAACTCTTTTCTGCCTTTCAGGTAAAAATGAAAATAAATGGAAGATAAAAGGGAATTTTTTTTCTGGGCAGCAGGGTTAAGAACAGGCTTTCTGTAAGTGCTTTTGAGTGCTGAGAAGAGGGAGGTTGAGTGCTCACTGCTTCAAATTTCTTGGGAACTGAGAAAAAAAGTCCTGCATATTATTTTTATACCTCTGAAGAGCCTTTTTTTCTGGAGTTTTGAGGCTGTATCGTTCCAATAAAGTGGAGTCCTTGTGTTGTGTGGCTCTGAATGTTGAGGGTGCTGTGGTGGAGACACTGGGCTTCAGCCAGCAACCCTTGTGAGATGAACCTGAGTGAAGTCACAGGGGAAAAAATACTGGTAGAATAATGTGCATTTTTCATGTTAGTCTGACAATAGAGAGTAGATGGGATAGGTTACAGTGTCTTTAAGAATATTCTTACCTTTGGTAGAACTCACCATGGGTGGCTGATTTGCTTCTAGTGGGAGTCTTATTTCTTCCACGTCCTTCTTTTTTCATGCAGCCCTCACTCACTTTTCTTTGGATGTTTTTTAAAAGTTGAGATTCATTCAAATAATGTAACATGACACAAAGCTGGAAAATGTCAATCTCGAACTGTTTCTGTGTCATCTTGTTTAATTTTTGCTTGAAACAGTAGCCCTGAGGAGGTCTGCGGTGGGACCGGGCAGGACACTGCACTCCATCACCCTGACGGATGTAATTTTGGCTTGATTTTTTTTTTCCTCCCCCCCACTAGTTCCTTGCTCCTTGATTTTGTTCTTTCTACTATTACACAGGAATAGGAGAGAAGGAAAATATTAATTTTTTTATCTTTTATCTACCAGATTGCTTCTTTCCCACCTAGTCAATCCACAGATCCTGGAACAGGAGAGAGGGACATTTCCCATATTTATTATTTTTTTTTCCATAAAACATTAACTGTATTTCTGTCTTTAATTTCATATATGAAGTCAAGAGGAGAATGTCACCCTTTCTGTTTCCTGCAGGTTGGGTAGCTCCCACCATGCTGAGCACATACAAGTGGTGGTCACAGGGGTTAGCAGGGAGTTTTGGGTTCAGCTGGGGCTGGAATGGTCAAGTTCCTTCCTTCTGTGGGGTTTGTTTACTTATTAATTTATTTTAAAGTGAAAAAAAAAAAAAAGGTGGACGAAGAGTTGGCATCCTGAAATCACTGGGAAGAGGAATATTGTGAATAAGTACTGTTCTCCTGAACCAGTTTGTAGAGTGATCCCTTACAGGGAAAATTCATGAGGCTTCTGGGCAGGTGTTTATACATCCAGCACAGACTTAGTGTTTTAACAGAAGCAGGGATTTAAATCACAGTTAATATTAAAATAACTTTTATACTCAGTGTAAGAAATACCAAGATGCAGAAGATAACAGAGAAAGCAGCAATTTTACTACTTGTATCTATAATAATTTAATATAATTTAATATCCATTTCAGTGTTTGACAGGAAGTAAAGATTACTTAAATATTTGTACCAAAGAGCGCAGAGCTGTATAAAGATCTTTGAATTTTCAGTTAATTTGTTTCTTCCAGCAATATATAGAGATATACACAGAAAATTAATCCCATATGATTGTACATCTACGAGTGCTCCAGAACTTTTTTGGAACTACATTCCAAAGAACATCTCCAGTTGTCTTGATAAACAGCTTGAGTCAAGTTTCCTTTTCAGGAGCTCCTGAAAGGTTTTATGTGTAGTTCAAAGGCATCGCTGGAAAAGTGGTGTTATTTGGAGACCTTGACCAAAACTACTTTGCTGTGCTCAGGTTTTGCAGATACAAAAGCTCGTTGCCCAGCCATCTTGAACAGATTTTTAGCTTTCTGTGATGGAGAGATGAACAGTCTTTTCTCAGTAACAAATTAGCTGTTGTCAACAGTTTTCCTGGCCGCAATTTGCATAGCTCAATTCAGAATGGTTCTTGGGTTTATGGTGGATTTTGCTAGAAAATATGTATATAGAATGTATATATGTCATGTATCTGCATGTGCATGCACACAAAAACACAGTGCATCTATCTGTGACTGGCAGTGTGATATTTGGAAATACTGAATCATTCTGTATGGTCTCACAAAGATAATATTTGGGGACATCTGTCAGGTACTGTGGTGAGCAGGGTCCATAAGATACATAAACAGTGACGTGGCCGTGTGTGAGTTGATTAAATCACTAGATCGTGACACTCACTTATCTTCAGCTCTGACTCAGGCTCCTGAGTTCTCACTGTGGCCCTGGTTCTCCTGGTGGCCTTTGATAAGCAAGCCTTGGCCTCAGTTTCTTAATCTTGAAGATTAAGAAGCATCTGGTGTGTTCTTCTGACTCGGTTACGTAAGATTTCAACCCCAGAGGCGTGTGTTTCTCTTTCATGTTCTGGGGGAATAATGGGCATTCAGCACTAGATGCTTTAATGATAAAAGGAATTCAGAAGTAATAAATGGTTATGAGATGTGTTGGAAAAACATAATTTGTAAAGTGTATGGAAGCCTAGAACTATTTTTATTGAAAGTATTATTTTATTACTGGATTTTTCCATGTGGGGAAATCTTAACATTGTGCAGTGTGGAGGTATGAGTTACTTACTCAAGGAATGCATCCATGTTGACCAGATATGAGTATAAATACCTATTGTAGTTTGTAACCCTGCAAAACTCTCAGCCAGAAGCTGGAGAGGTAAAATGGGCATAAGACTTCTTTTTTTGTCTTCCAGAACTGGTTGGTCCCTTATGTCGCATGTCAGGAGTTCCAAGATGCAGAGCTGAGACCCTTTTATTCCTTCTCTTTCCCTGGTTATGTTATAAATAAAACCCAGTTATGATAACACGTGAAATAAAATGGTAGGACATCAGTACAGATTACCCTTGAAAATCATGTTATGGAAATGGAAATAAACCAGCTTATGTTATATGCCAGGCATGATGCAAGTGATATTAAATAAATACATGACTGAAGGGTTCCATTCATTCCAAATGCTCCCCTTTGTGATCTTTAGCCATGTTTGTAGAGAAACCTTTCTTAAAGCACTTAAAGCTTAATTCAGAACAGACAAAACAATTATCTTTTGAAAGTCTGATGAAATGTGTTTGGCAGCTTTTGAGTTTAGGAGAGTGTTTGTCTCACTTCTTTGAAATCTCACTTCAGTCGGTCGCTCAGCCATTTCGGTGGAATCATTCAAATCTGGTAGCGAGTGTGGGCTTTGCTCAGTTAAGAAATGTTCTTATCAGAAAGTGCAGGGGCTGAAAATAGTGTGTAAGACACAAAAACTGACATTTTCTGTATTGATGTGCTTTTAAATATCAGTCTACCTGCTGTCCCTGTGTTTTTGATGAAGTGCTGGTGGATAAATCCATGTAGGTAGGGGTTTGCTCCTCCAAATGCAGGTCTGGAGACCCCTAGGCATTAAATTGCCTCATTTTAATTTCTTAGGGAACAGAGGTGTCACTTTATCTTCTCTGAGTATAAATGATGAATGTTTATGCACCAATGTGTGACTGTTTCTTATAGGAAGGAGTGGCAGAAGACTGACACTGTGCAGTGTAGTTTTATAGTTGAACTATGTCATGAACATGGAGCAGAAATACTTAAACTGCAGATCTGATTGCCATTTCACTGAGCACATGGAATAGTTTGCTCGGCTTATATTAAGACAGGAAAGTTGCCACTATGCTGCAGCAACAAATAATAGAGCAGTGTGAAGGGCATTTGGGAGAAATACATATTTTCATTTCATATTTCTTGTAATATTTGATAAAAATACTCCTTTTTTTTTTTTTTTTAGTATGTGTATACTCAGGACTTTGTGAATATATATTAAAATCACTAAGTTATTCCTAATGTTCTGTGGTGCTGCCTGCTCCTGACAAACATCTGATACGGATCATATGCCTCTAAAAAGAGAAGTTCCTCGAGCAAAATATCCTCATGAAAACAGGTTGGAGATACTCACATTCTCTCGCTCGCTCTCACTCACATGTTACATTTTGGCACGTTGTAGGAGCAGGTAGCATATCTACTACCTGCTGTTGAAAGTGTTGAAGATACTGAATTATTTATTCCATCTTCTGCACTATCCAAACTCGTTTTGGGTAGTTTGACACATCTCGGTCTTCCATATGGATACTTCATGGTGACAGAGTTGCCAGCTGCTCAGGTTTTGACAGTCTGAGCTTTTTCGAGGACTGTATTAGTTTTCTGGGAAGAATCCTGCTTTTCCTGAGGTCCCCATTCTTAGGAAGTAGTTATGCCTTGGATTGATGCTCTGGAGTGGGAAATTTTTTTGGAAAATTAGCTGAGACCTTCCATAAAAATATTTTTTAAAAGATTTGCTGTTCATGGATTGTGTGAGATGAAATCAGAGCTGTGGGATACTAGAAAAATGTGAAAGCCATTTGCTAAGAAAACTAAGTCCCTTTTAGTGACAGTTTTCAAATTTCTAAAAAAAAAAGTGTTTAGATATCAAGGTGCATAAAGCAACATAAAAAAACAGTCTAAAATACTTTGGAGAACAGGGTTTTCAGGGCACTTGAAATGTAACACTAAACAGTCTGTAAACCTTCCCCACAGGAGGGTATTGGAACTGGATGATATTTAAGGTCCCTTCCAACCCAAACCATACTATGATTCCATGATCTTCTCTGCAATTGTGCAAAGTGAGGGGGTGTTGTTTTAAGCTACAAATTGTGTAAACCTGAAAATTGGGGAAGACTTGAGTTTTCGGTTTGCCAGAACTTATAAAAATAATGGAAAATCAGGCACTGCTTGCTTCATTTGAACATCTCTTAATACAAACCTTTGTAAGGGAAACGCTCAGTATTTTGGTGGGTCTGTGCTGCACTGAGTTTGATTCTTTTTCAGTGGGATAAACCAGTCTCACTTGCAGTGAAATCCATATATCCATGAGGTAGACTGTTTCTTCTGTGCCATCCTGGATCCGAACTGACACCAGGTGATGTGAAGTAACGATCCTCAAAATTTGTGCTTCAGATTTGCTATTGAATAAAAGTGTTATGTGTAGCCTTAGGACTCCTTCATGTTGCTACAACATCTTGACCATATTGCATTGTTCATGCCAGTCATTTGACATGTTTGGCTCCGCTCCAGAGTTGGACAGATAAAATACCCAGTTAAATGGATTTGCAGCCCTTAAACAGTAAAGAATGCTGTTTAAATGTTGTCTAATTGAGTAGAACATCAGTTTTACATGCGTTTTTCTTTAAAAAAAGTCTTTTCACTGTACATCACTATGTCCTGTATATTTACCTTTGGTGAATTTGTTACCTTCAGTCACTATATCCTGTGGTTTTCTTGCCTCCTGCTTTTTCCTTTCTCCATCTATTTGAGCAGAGTTAGTCTGGCCATCTTACAGAAACCATCCAGCAACAGCTACTTTTCACTAGTGGGTGAAAATTACTCTGATTTGCTTATGCTCTGCTCTAATAAAATTCCTTTGCTTCATTATTTGTTGCTGACGAAATCTGAGTGAGGAAGATGATGTGGATTCATGGCTTCCTCCTTCCCCCCATCACCACAGCTATAGCTGCTTGGCCCTGACCTCTCCCTTCGTGGGAACAGAGAGGCTGATGTAGCCCATGGTGAACAATCTGGCCACTAAAGTAAAAAATGTGCATCTGTCAGTAATTAATTGAAGCCAAATTTAATTACAATTCATGGAAAAAAATAGTGCCACACACTTAATAAAATTCAAGAAGCTTCAGTGTTGTTGCCTAAAAAGCAAAGCAATCCAAACAAAATACACCCCCCCCCCCAAAAGTCTGCTCTGTGAGAGTCTCTTTCAAGCTTCCTTTGTGATATTAAATAGAAAAGTAGTTTTGATTAACTGTTTTCACACAGTTTTCAATATCTTTTAGAGTTAAAAGTCATTGAAAATAGTGGTGAGTGTTTAAGGCTGATTCTTAACCAGTTGTGTCAGATGGGGATCTGGCCCTAAAATTGGATTCTGAGATTTGATTGTATGTAGATCCTCTGATAGTTGGTTGAAATAAAGACTCAGAGGGATGGGAAGGAATTGAGAGAGAACCCAAATAATTTACAAATGAAAAAAATGCATTTATGTAACTTCTTGAGTATTTTAAATGGTGTATTTTTAAATAGAAAGAAATACAAAAAAAGGAATGGCAGTATGAAGTCAAACCATTCATTCCTACTGTATTTCAGCATACAAGGCAACCCCCAAATCCAAACCTATTGAACTGGTAGCAGCCATGAATATTTATCACTGTGTACTGCATGTACATATAGCAATTACAGCGAGAGGAAAAAATATTTTTCTTTACAATTAATATTTGTAAACGTTTATGAAAGTACATAGAAATAAATAAGACAAACACATGGCCTAATTAAGATGAAAGGCATGACAACCCTTGTGATTTGTTCTGAAAAATAAAGACTGTTAAAATAGTAAGACTTAATTATTTCTGTAAACATTTCAAATTATGCTCTATCTAGAAAACCTTAATTTATGAGGTATTATATCTATAAGCATTTTCTGACATTTGTATATTCCATGTCAAAAAATCATTGCTAATTTATTATTTATTATACTGTATGCTGTCATATATTATCACTTATTAGTATTTATTGTTCAGAAATTCGGTGTCATCTATTGTGTAATGGGAAAGGGAAAAGCATTTTATATGGGATTGTAATTTGTGTATTCTTGGGCTAGTGATAAAAAAGCAACTTCTGGGAGTTGATCATGTAAAATTGTGTGCAATAATAAACAAAAATAACTGGTCTGTTTAACATTCCAGGCACTAAAAGTGATATTTGATATACAGTTTACATTTGAAAGATAACTTAAATCCAAATCCGTGGACTTGTTTAATTGCTGGGCTGAAATCAAGGAAATGGTATGATGGAGGAACTAAAGCCACGAGGTTTGATCTTGAGGAGCTTGAAGCCTCCATCACCTTTGAAGCCCCTGTTTCTTGAGGTGGTTCTGTTTAGGATCAAACCTCTTGGCTTTGCCTTGGCCTTTAAGGAGTCAACATAGAGCAGAATGGTTTGGATAAATTCTAATGCAATCCAGAAATAGAATGACAGAATGGTTTGGGTTGGAAGGGACCCTCAAGCTCATCTTGTTCCACCCCCTGCCATGGTCAGGGACACCTTCCACTAGCCCAGGTTGCTCAAAGCCCTGTCCAGCCTGGCCTTGAACACTTCCATGGATGGGGCAGCCACAGCTTCTCTGGGCAACCTGTGCCAGCATCTGACTGGTTCAGTCAGTGCCATCTAATGAACAGTTTTGAGTACCCATTTCCCCTAAGAGGCTCATATTTGTACTCCTACCCAAATCTTAAGTCTGTTTTATTGTAATACTGCACCTGGCAGACAAAGAGCTCTCGTACCTCTTTTTTGGACTGCCAGGTCTTCAATCATAAACTCATTTTACTGTGGCTGTTGTTGTTTTGCAGTGGAGAATCATGGTTTATTGTTTCTTTTGCAGAGAAACAGGGTCCCTACTGCCGCTGTGGGATTGTATGTTGCAGCAGTTCTCCTTTTCCAGGGAGTGGTGGTTTACCTGTGCTGCCATGTGGTGTCCATGTCTACCTGTCCTTCATGCTGGCAGAGCTTTAGCCAGACAGGGAGAACATTCCAGTACGACTCAGGTGCTGTTTTAAACGTGCTTTGTGCTATAAGCCTGGTGGAGTTCAGCCTCCATATCCATAGATACATAAATATGCCCTGTGTGGTCTCCCAAGGGGAAGGCAAAATGTGTTTTTAGTTAAGTTGCATGGGAATTTAATTGAAAGATTTAGGGCAGTGCCATAAAAGAGTAAATCAAGACTGCGTGACACAAAGAAGATTTATAAAGCCAAATAAAAATACTTTAGCACCTTCACTATTGTAATTTGCTTGATATAAGTGGAAACCTGTATTAGTCATTTTGTCTGCTGGTAATTAAAAAAGAAAGTAAAGGCTTTCATATTTTACTGATTTTCAGTCCTTTGGAGTGAAATAATGGGGAAGACAGTAGCAAAGGGCAGAGCATTCTCTGGACATGCCAGAGCTCTAAACCTGCAGGAATGCTCAGCTTCCTTCCCAGGAATATTTGAATTAGTTAAGCACATGCTTAACTGATTTCACACAAGTAGTTACTCAGAAGGACTGTGAACTGATTCAGATGATGCACAAGCTTGGTGTTAGACTGCAGCTTGTGTGATGGTGGCCCTGAAATTTGGCCAGTTTCCAAGGCAGTGGGGCTACTGCTTTATGCAAGAAGGTCATTTGTCCCACAGCAAAATACTCTGGGATATTTCGGAGAGGCAGTGTGTTAGGAATGTGACCTTCAGCGCAGGTTTAGTGGGGATTCACACATTGTATTTATTGGAGAATACTGTATGTATTAAATGCTGTAGTGTTGATAGGTCTCGATAAGGATACCATAATAGCGATTGAATTGTAGGGGGTTTTGTGAGATGGTAAGTTAATGATGTAGCTGTTAATTTGAATTTAGCAGACGTTTTAAATATAGGTTTCTCTTACAGAGACAAAAGTTGCAATTTAAAGCTCTTTGGTGGTCTAAAAACAGCTTAATTCTCTAGTAGCATGGTAATAAGTACTAATCCAGCTTATACAGTGATTGTAGTATGTCATGTTTGTGAAAGATTGCCTAACTCTGCTTTCTCTGGGTTTTATGTTAATTTTTTTAAATTAAACATAAAACCTTATAACATCTTTATGCTGAGATAAACTGTTCAATTTAACTTGTGCTCAAGCAGCAGCTGTCAGGAATTATCATGTTTCGAGCGTTCTTGCCATCACCTTGTGTCTCTACCTCCCGGATACACTCCGTGGGATGATAAAGCTCACCTTGTTAGGATTTATTACTTAAATAATAACCCGAGGTAAAATGAAAGTTGATGTCACACGGAATGACAACTGACATATATTTATGTCTCACGTTCCATTATAATAAACTTTCCTTTCTTCCCCTTGTAATAGGTGTTAAATGGAAATACGCTCCAGCATATCCTCCAGTGCCCTGCGTGAGTCCATTAGCCACGAATGCGGCTGCTCTGTGGGCATGTTCACGGGGACTCGTGCTGTCAGGTGTTATTTAAGCTTATAAACCCAGGGAAATTGGTTAGTGCTGGTAGTTAACAGCTTTTATGCCAGTAAAGAAGCGAGTGTAAGAGCATCTCGTAGTTGGGATAAATTCTGGAAGTGCTGGGAAGTAACGCAAGCGAATCGAGGAGGGTGTTTTCTAATAAATGGGTTTCTTTCTTGCTGCAAGGAACATAAGCAGTGTCATTTCAGGCTCTAAATCTGAATCTGCTTGTCATTGCAACAGTTTTCTCTTGACACCAGTTTATTGTGCTGAGCTGGGCAGTGATAAGTGATCTGCTTGTTAGTTGAGTCTTATCACTTTCTATTTACAGTGAAGAAAATTTAGGTCTACTTCTTGCAAGCTTTCCAAGTTTTCAGTCCTCCTTGCCATAGCCAGCCTCCAGCACACTCTAATGATGGTATTGAATTCCTCCAGTTTGCCTAAGCCAGTATTGCAAACACTATTTTCCTTTCCTGTGGCTATAACCATCTTTTTTTCATATTCTTCTCCTAATTATCCCATTGTCGATCTGAGTAAGTTCAGATGTTTCAGAGCTACATGGTTTTGTCCAAGCTTAAATTGGATCTCTTCTCTCATTGTCTTCCCATTGCCCTTTTCTCCAGTCAGCATGTCAGCCTTGGCACCTCCACTGCTTCCACTTCCACCCTTGCTCAGTGCTGCTTCCCATGTTTTCAGTCCCAATGTGCCATCTCTTTTTTCCCCTCTCTTCCTTCAAACTGGGACAAGTTCATCGATGCTATCCTGCGTCAGTTTTCTTCCTAACTCGTCAGAGAAAAGGATTGGAAGGGACCTTAAAGCTCATCTCGTTCCACCCGCTGCCATGGGCAGGGACACCTTTCACTATTCCACATTCCTCCAAGCCCTGTCCAACCTGGCCTTGGACACTTCCAGGGATGGGGCAGCCACAGCTTCTCTGGACAACCTGTGGCAGGGCCTCAATGCCTTCCCAGGCAAGAATTCTTTCCTATGTCTGATGTAAACTCACCCTTTTTCAGTGGGAAACCCTTTCCCCTTGTGCCGCCAATAGCCTGATTTTTTTCCCAAGCAACGATTTCATCTCATTTTTGTGATTTTTGGGGTATGTTTTCTCCAGTTTGCATTTTTCTTTGTCACTCCAGTGCTAAACTCGCAGGAGTGTTTGAGCAGGGATATTGCTTTGCCCCCAGGAAGCTTTCCTGCCTCTGCTTTGAGCCTGGCACCCAGGTCATTACAAGGTCCGCAGGTCATTACTCATGGTGACAAATAAGTAATGACTTACGTAAAACTATTTTTTCCTCCTAGTATGGCTTGTAATCAACCTGAGCTCCTATCTTAATTGTCATTCTGTTTGACAGGCCCTCCAGAACCATCAAATATTTGATGAACAAGGCAATAACATTCATCTCTTACTTTCGTAAGCCTTTCAGATCAGCATTGACTCAGGTTGATGAAGATGGATACAGAATCTGTTCTCTAGGAACTGCTTGTTCTGCAGATACAGATTATCTAAGAAGGGTGTAAGTTAGCATAGGAGATGATATGATGTGATATATATGATATGCTATGATATATATGAGTGGGGAAGTTCATGACTTTTGAGGTTGACAGCTAGAATCAGAAGTTTATGATATTAGTGATGTGGGTTTGGCAGTAACCTTGGAACACAAAATTCATGTAAAAAGAGGAAGAATGGGAATAAAAATAGGGAAAAAATAGAAAAAACAGGAGGTATTTTAAAATAATAAAACATTGCATAAATCAGTTCTGAATCTGAACCACTGAAATGGCGCATTGCAAAAAAAAAAAACAATTCAGAAATAGGCTGTGTTGGAAAGTATTTTATTAAAGCTTAATGTTCTGTGTGCAATAAATACCAGATCTCAATTTTTTTTTTTAATCCCTTGTGATAAGAAACACAGAACACAAATGTCTGAGGCTCTGCAGCTCTCTGAAGGTTCAGGACTCAGTTTGCTTGGAAGCAGTGCAAGCCAGGGGCCAGGAGATGCTCCCAAACTTCTGGGGAAATGCAGGGAAATCTACCGCTCGTTACAGTAGGGTCACGATTTCATATTACACATTTAAATGCATTCATTTTCTGATGGCCTTTCTGATGGCCTGGGAAGTTATACAAGGCTAAGATAGCAGCTTGTTAGTGCTGTTTGTGCCTGCTTTATCTAATTGAAGGATGCGTGCAGTGGTGTGCACTGTGGAATAGCAGGAGTGCTGCGGCAGGACTGGGGCGCAAGGGTAGGAACAACATTTCATTACAGAGGATACCTAATAAAAATGTGAAAATAAAACAGAAAAAGGGTGGGTTGGGGGGGAAGGAAAAGCAGACCGTACTAGATAAATGCACTGCATAAATCAAAAGGGTTTATGTCATAACATGAACATGTGCCATTCCTGCTCATATATTGAATTTCAGTAGTCGGTTGCATAAAGAAGTAAAGTGTAATGAAACTGGCAAGCAAAGTATTCCCTAGTCAGCCTTATCTTTGTTCCATTTGTCCTTCAGATACAGCTTTTCTTGCCTTTTCAATAAAATCCATCCAGCTTTTTTTTTTTTCTTTTTTTTTATTTTGCATCTCTCTGTAACCGAGCTGGAAAGACCAATGAGATTCGGTGCTTTTCTAGTTGGGTTCTTAGCAGCTGCTTTTTAAGAGATCAAAACTTCGAGTGCTGCTACATGGTATTAAGGCTTAGCTATTGATGTGTCCCTATAGGGGTTATGTTTTTCTTTGGGGGGGGGTGGAGTGGAGGGAAGGGGAAGGGGTGACCCCTGCGAGCACACTCACTGACAGGAAACACTGCTCTCCTTGTTTTCCAGGATCCTCTTTGCAAGCTCGGTGCTTAACCTGGCTGAACTCGCTGCCCTCCGCCCTGACCTTGGCAAATTGAAAAAGGTCCTCTACTTCCATGAGAACCAATTGGCATATCCTGTCCAGAAATGCCAGGAAAGGGATTTTCAGTATGGATACAACCAGGTTCTTTCATGGTAGGTGTTGCTTTGTGCTGCTCGATGTTATTTAAGGTGTCCTCCTGTCCACAGCATCATAACCCTGAGGAGTCCTCCTCTGTATAATTTTTTTAAAAAGTAATTATTCTGTATTAATATTTTACAAGAGTGTGTAGTGTCAGGACAAGGGGGATTGGCTTCAAACTGAAAAAGAGTAACTTTAAATTAGATATTAGGAAGAAATTTTTCCCTGTGAGTGTGGTGAGGCACTGGAACAAGTTGGCCAGAAAAGCTGCAGCTGCCCCATCCCTGGAAGTGTTCAAGGCCAGGTTGTACATGGCTTGGAGCAACCTGGGCTAGTGGAAGGTGTCCCTACCTTATGTTGCAGGGGGATGGAATGAGATGAGCTTGAGGGTCCCTTCCAACCCAGGCCATTCTATGATTCTGTAAACAGTGACCCTGTAGCAAACTGAGGTACCAGCAGGGTCCTGAGGAGAGGTTGATAAAAATGCTGTGACAGAAGCAACCTGCTCTAAAAAGTCATCTCAGTTTGTTGTATAAAGTCCTCGATGCTGCCATGGTGTGCCCATTGTTGGTGGGGATTTTGACCTGAGCCTTGGCTGCAAGTGATGCTTTGTTTCACGGATGCTTCACAAAGCTGCAGCTACTCAGCTCTTGCTTGGCCATAGCTTTTACTGCATCCAGCTGAAATTACAGAGAGGGTTTTAGGGAAATAAACAGAAATTAAAACATACTGCGGCACTTTTCATGTGAAGAGAGGGCAGTAAACATACCAGATAAATCCTTATATTTCTTTCATCTAGTATTCAGAAATTGTGCAGTGCTAAAATACCCAGACGTTTTAAAGGCTGCAGTCCTTTATTGTTGCTAAAAACAAATGTATTTCTCAAATCTGAGTTAATGAAAGAAGTTAATAACAGCACCGCTGAAAAGCTTTGTGGTTAGGCACTGCACAGACCTAAGTGAAACAGCAAAACTCACTTGTTTTAAACTGAAATAAATTCATTTCCATGATCTGTCTCACCTCTCTGTTGGTAGGAGAATTATTAGGAATAGGGACTGAGCATTTTAAGTTAAAGTTAAGCTTTTGCATCTTTATAATCTAAGCCAGTTGATGTTGAAATTTCTCAAATAATGTTCTGTTTATGCTCTGGCCATTCTGCAGCTGCTTCTGTCACAGCATTTGCAACATGTTTCACTTACTGAGCTGCAAAGTAAGAAAGTGGAGTGAAAGATCTTCTGAAAACAGTAGCAGCCATTTTCAGATGTTCTAACAAAAAGAAGTGTTTTTTGGCATCAGGCAAAGAATATTTTTTTGTAAATATATTTTGCTTTATTATGACAATTATTTTGCATGCATCTGTTGTAAACTGACAAACATTTATCCTCAAAATAGGCAGTTTTAAGTATCTTCTCTTATCAGGGAACAAAAAAAGATTACTTTTACAGCTCATAGAATCATGGAATGGTTTGGATTGGAAGGAACCCTCAGGCTCATCTTGTTCCAAGCCCCCATCATGGGCAGGGACACCTTCCACTGGACCAGGTTGCTCCAAGCGCTGTCCAACCTGGACTTGAACACTTCCAGGGATGGGACAATAGATTCTCCATTGGATCTCATGCAGCCTCCAATAGCTTCTCCATAAAATTATAGAAGATTCATCTCTCATTTCTGTTGCTGCAGAAACCCCAGTTTAAGAGAACATAGAATCCATCTCCTCTGTGCTGTTCCTTACTCCACATCTGCAAAGAGATCTTCCCATCTTCCCATCTTCCTTATCTGGTAGAAATGGAAAATGTATCTTTCCAGTATTGTGCAGCGGTTTCAGGGACAATTAAAATTACAGGACTTTGAATCTTCAGGTTGGTGATCGTTAAGATCACCAGGCTTTGGATCATTAAGAGGGAGGATTCTTTTGGTTTTTTGTCCCTGCTGTTTTCAGAGAGTAAATCTGTCTAATTTGCCACTGATTTGCAGAGCCTGCAGGAAAAAGTTAGAGCAGATAAGATTTCATGCACAAGAGAAGCTGAGATGACGGTGCTGGAGCCTTTGCTACATGTCAGGGAGCAGCAAAGAAACGTGCCAGGCTCCTGCACTGCCTTGTGTCAACTGTAAATCAGTGCAGAAAAGATGACTTTTGTGCCAAACTGAGGCACTAAGAGGTTAAAAACCATAGGTGGGGAAGAGGATGGGATGGCAGAAAGCATCTCAGCTTCCACAGCCTCCTTGAAAAGGATTATTTCTCTCTCTGATGTTGGGGTTTTTTTGCTTTTCCTGCTGACTCCTGCTGCTTTGGTGAGCAGCGTCAGTTCTCCTTCTTGACCAGACAGCAGAGAGGTGCAGTGAGGATGAATGACAGCCTCTCACCTCAGATATACTTTTCACCAGCCTGGTGACTTATGAACACATGTCCTCCATGTATCTTATGACCCACAGGTCTGTATTACAGTATATAACATACTGAGAAAACCAACTGGCCATAAAGCATTTCTTACCTCTGTTAGTGTTTGCCTGTATGTTGGGGTAGCTCAGATTGTGGCAGCACTGCCAGGATAAACTTCCAGATATTTCAGGTTTTTGATAGTTTCTTGTTATCTTTAGACTGATTTTAAGTGTAGAAGTAAGCCCAATGTTGTCATTAAACTGTATCTAAAAATGATTGGTCTGGTTGATTTTAAAGTGCAGCAGTAAAAACAAAACATTACATTAATATGCCAAATTGAGCATATTAATATAAAGTTTTTTTAAACTTTTTTTGGTACTGTATGCTGTTTATTCTTTATTTTTACATATATATATATGTAATGAATGTACTTTTAATCAGGATTATATCCACAGAAGTTAAAATAACACTCCATTTCTCTTGTATCCTGCTACCTGACACACATGGGCTGTTGAACGTAGCTTAACCAAACAGAAGTTGTCCTTCAGCACACAGGAATATTTCTAAGGCATTTGCATTTTCTTCCAAGTTTAAAAAGGTTACAATGGGTCCTACCTGTTTATAAAGCTTTTAAGAGATAGGTCAGTAACACTGTGCTTCCCATTTTATGACTAAAAATCCACATCAAGAATAGGGTGTTCTCCTTTACATTAAAAATAGTAATTTATTATTAGTTAAAAAAGGTTAAACATTTTTTCAAAAGCTGAATAGACAGAAATCAAGATATTTCTGATTAAGGTACATGTGCTACCCCTAATTCACATGCAAAGGCTGATTTTGATTAGTATTCACTTGCACCTTTTGCTAGTTTATAAGAAAATACATTGTATTTTCATTGCATGTAAAATAATTCCGTTCCTTTTGTGGCAGCAGTATGTTCATTAATCTTCACCACTTTTTACAGTTTGGTTGCTGATGTTGTGGTGTTCAACTCTGCTTTTAATATGGAATCATTTCTTACCTCCATTGGAAAATTTATGAAGCTGATTCCTGACCACAGACCTAAGGATTTGGAAAAAATAATCAGACCGAAGTGCCAAGTTCTTTATTTTCCAGTCAGGTTTCCTGATGTGAGCAGGTCAGTACATTTTCCACGTCATAAATTGCCTCCAGCCTGTCAAAACTCTGTATTTATGGTGACGTTCTGACTAATCAGCTAAAGCATCGTTAATGAAAGAGTTTGATAATATGCAACCCCCCCCAATTGATAAATGTATTTCAATAATCAGGGGCCATCCAGGCAGCCAAGCCTGTCCTCGGTGCTTGTCGTGCAAACTTGCATCGTTCAGGATGAGTGATTTCCCACTTGTTTTAGTGATTTCCCACTTGTTTTAGTCTTTGAGGAGCTCCTGCTCCTCGGCTCTGTATACATTTGTGCAGGGGAGGTCAAGGAGGAGGGAGAAATGCTGGAGAACAGTAAAAATGATAAGCCCGCAGCCAAGGAGTGATATTTCCCTCGGTGTTGTTGCGGTGGAATTTTATTCCCTCCTCCCTCCCCTACCTCTTTTATGGCTTCCCAGGTAGGCAGAAAGCATTCCTGTGGCAGGGAGCAGACTTGCAGATGTTGGCATTAGCTTCAGCTGGAGTTGCTCTTCACTCCTCCTCGGTTACTCTGAAGGACGTTTTTTATTACCCTCGTTTCAGAGCCCGTCTTGAAATTAGCGGTGGGTTATGTGGCTCAAAGGGAACATTCTCTGGATCCTTTTCACTTTTGATTAAACCTGGCACAATTGTTTTTCCTCTTATAAGGGACTCTCCTCCCACCGAACAGGAACTTTGCTTCAGTGGGACCAGCACTAAATAGAGTATGATTCTGCAATTTGATTATACTCTTACAACCAACACCAAGCTGGGTACATTTTTTTACTGAAATAAAGATGGAAAGCACTGTAATGACTTTGCAAGAGCCTGGCTTTTGATCTGATAATAAGTTCTAGCCACACTTGAGATCTTTGTCCCTGACCAGCCTGTACTTACAGTTATTTCAAAGGCTAAATATACATCTGTGGTAGTTTGAGGTAGAGAAATTTTTAGTGCAGGAGCTGAGGTCGTGCACTCGCTGAGGTTCACACTGCAAGGTTTGAGTTTCAGCGTCTTGGAAAATTTTGTATTCTAAAATACCGATGCAAATCATTTAGAAATCAACGTCTAAAGTTAAATCTTTAAACCTCTACTTCTGAGAAGTGGGTTAAAATCCTCCAGTGTTCCTCTGGGACTTGGCTGGCAGTGAAGGGCAGTACCTGTGTATCTTTGAGGATCTGCTATTCCTTCTCAGAGACCAGACTTTTCAGGCACTGGGGAATGCTGTGGGTGCTCAGCATATTTGATATCGAGCCAATTTCAGAGGGTCTCGTGGTTTTGGCATACCTTAGGAAGTCATGTGGCCCAAGCCTGGTTTTGGAGATGAAGTTATGATAACCCTGTCTCATATATTAAATCAGCTCTTTTGGACTTGTCAGCCCTGGCAGATGGGGTCAGACGAGATCTGACAAATTAGGCTGAAGTCATACACACAGCGATCGTTTGTCCAAAGCAGGAGGTGATTAGGTGGGTAAAATCATTAGCCTGCTACCCAAACTGCTACAGTGGGAAGATCTCACATCTTCCTGTGTGCTTTTTGAGTGTCCTGCTCTCAGATTAAATCCCTTCTCACAGAGCTTTTATTGTGGTCGCTGGACTTACATCAAAAACCTCTTTTCAACAGGATGGACAAAATTAAGGTGTTCATAAACAATTGCATGACTGTAAAACTTTCACAGCAGAGTGAATTAGAAATACAGATTAATTATAGCCCTATTATTTCTAATATATGTTTTATTCAGCTAATTCTAGATGTAAGATCTGAGGTGTCTAGACAAAGCCCAGTATCATCCCAGGGAAAATAAAAAAAGGAGAAGAAAGGGCTGTTTCTGCTTAACTCTGAAGTTCTTTAGTTTTTGACCTTCGGCTACAGCCACCATTTACTATTTCTTTACATGTTTTACATAAAGTTGAATGTACCTGTGGCAATTCAATGCTGTTTTTTTAATTTAGATTGTATTAGTATAGTGACTGAATGGAGATGGAGGAGACAAAGGTTAAGAAAAATTGTGGCCAAGCTAAAATTTATAAAGCAAGCTCTTAGCCCAGAGTGTTTTTCAAGTTATTTTCAAATGGTAATTTGCTTTATCCAAACCAAACTCATACAGTGTAAGTAAGTGATTATTTGCATGACTGACAATCATTTCAGTGCCTGCAGTCTTTTTAAAATGCATAATTTTGCTGAGATGTTGGGAAAATATTTAAAAATTCTGAAGGCAAAATAACCAGGGTGGAGGGTTCTTTTTTTTTTTCATTTTTTTATTTTGACCTCTTTTATTTTGCGTGTGAATGTCTCAGGGTATGTTTGTGTCTGAAACATAATCTACATTTGGATTTGTGAGGGAGAGGTGATCTAAGAAATCACCCTCACGCATGCGATGGTGAGCTCTTTTAGATTATTTTAGATTAATATTGCAGTTGTAGGGCAAAATAAAATGTATCTGACCCTTGATCAAAGCCAGTCTAATAAAGGATCATGTCACAGGAGTTAATCCTGTAAAATATCTACCTTTTAATATAATTACTGTAGGTGATGGGCACACAAACAGCACAAGCAGCATAGTCAGTGATCACTGAAGAGGGGAAGTATAGTGATGCATACCATAGGAAACACTTGTGAATGAATACCCTTAGAAGTAACACTATACATGTGTAAAGTGTATTAAGTATTTCAGATGGACATCTCGCCACTACTTTTCTATTTCTGAGAGGAAGTTATTGATGGTTTTTTATAAAGAATCTTCTTTTCAATAAATACTTGTTGTAAGAGCATGTGCTGGTGTTTCCCAGAGCAAACCACCAGACTGTGGTCCTTATCTGACAATGAGAAGAGATGAAAGGATTGCAGGATTTAGCAGAATAAGATATTTACTGACTTAATCCTCCTGTTTTCTGGTTCTGACAACAACCAGCTTCCATAGTGCATCCTGTGGTGCCACAATTACTCTTTATATACTCACCCCATACAATTTCTGATTCAAACTCTGCTCTTTGTGCCTTCTGGTGAAGTATATTATGTAGAAATACATATCAAGGTGTTTCTAAGCTCGGAGACAAAAGACCTCTCCAAGTTAAGGCTGTCCCTCCACAGTGCATTGGTATTTCAAGGGATGGAGACCAGTGGCTGATCTTCTGTGCCATATGTGCTGTGTATCAGACTGGGGTTTTATTGCACAGTGAGTTAAATACATCATAATTCACACTTATGTTGACATTGGCTTAATTTTAGTATATTTTCAATTGTAACATAAATAAAATCCTATTCTTTTATTGTACAATCAATAGAGTCTATTTTGATATAATCTGTTTCCACTTTTGCACTGGAAAATGATGGTGTAGTAAGACAATTCCCTTTTGACTGATGTTATCTTTGGTACTCACTTCTCCATATGCCAGCAGAGCCCTCTGGAATACTTCTGCAAGGTCTTTGTTGGTATTTGGATATCCACTATCCTGGTCTAGTGAAAGATGTCCCTGTCCACAGCAGGGAGTTGGAAGTGGATGATCCTTAAGGTCCCTTCCAACCCAAACCGTTCTGTGATTTTTCACAAATACTCTCATCCCTTCTGTACCCATATTGTCTGTGGCAGTCAGCAAAGTGGGGTCAAATTATGTGCTCTTTGGAATTCTTTCCAATGAAAATCGTAGTTTAGATTTTGGTTATTATTACTGTTCCTCTGATTGCACTGTATCTTTATTATTATCATCAAGTTGTGGTAGAAAAGGAAGATGTTTTTATAAGCAAGAATGAAGTAATGTTCCTCAGAGCTCAAAATTCACATTGTACTCAGGTGGAATAATATAAAAGAAACATGAGAGGATGAGGATTACAGCAGAAAATAAAAATAGTGCTTTTTTTGAGTGAAACTTTTTGGTGGATATCTTGTGCTATTGGCATTACACATTTTGAAGTAGAATTATAGATTTCAGACTTGCTTCTTCATTTACTTTTTATAACTTAGTGAACTTAACAGGACATTTTAAACAATTTGGATTTATATTCTTTTAGTTATAGTGTGAGAGAGGCAGAGTTTTCAAAATTACAGAGTATTCTAGGGCCAGTCAAAGGAGTTCATGACTAAAGTAGAAGTTTTTAAAAGAAGCTGACAGTATTTCTTGTACAGAAACGTGACTGTCGCGTGTGGGTGAGTCTGTTTTGAGGAAATAAAAAAAAAAGAAAAAAAATAATTGCGTCATTTGGACCAGGTTTGCAGGACTGAACTTAGATTTGCTGTGCTGGAGAAATGCAGATGTCAATAAGCAAGGAGAGACTGGAATCCACAAGAGCCCAAAGCTAGAGGTGGGCACTGGGGACATGTCTACGTTGCACAGAGAGATGCTCACATGAGCTGTAGTGAACTGTCTTGCATCTGGGAGGCCATACACCTTAGAAGAGCAGTTTTTTGGCTAATTAGCCTTCCAGTGAAATTGCATACATAAGCTTAGGTGGAGTGCTCTGCTAATGACAGTGATTGTGGTTCTGGGGGTCGCTGCTGCCTTTGGTGGTGGCTCAGGCACCTCCGTGGAGCGCCGTGCCCTCTCTGGTCGGCACAGCCTCCCTGCCACCACAGTTTATGGGTCATTAGCATAATTAAATAATGCTAGTAGACTGCTCCTACCTTGGGGCTTGCTGCTGAAAGAACTGGCTGATGGAAATTACTCTCCTGAATGTCTTTCCTCCTCACCTGCCGCAAGCGGGATCTGAGGGTCGGTGTTGGCGCACCAAGAGTTACACAGCAAGAATGAGGGATGCTCCGAGGATGTGGGACAGGCACCTGCTGGGGGAAAAGTGCAGTGTGGGGGCATAAAATGGAGTCTTTCCAGTCTGGAGTCTTTGGCAGCAGGTTGGTTGCCTCCTGCACCTCCAGGATAGGTGCAACTTGCAGGAAGCTGCACCTGCAACGAGGCTTTAGGTGGTCGAACGAAGGATGCCTCAAACATCCATATTCAGAGGTGCTTTCTTGAGTTGTGCTTCTTCCACACGTGCCCTTGGAGGTCATGCAGGACTTTCTGTTCTCCCTCTGGATGATGGAAGAGGAGCTCTTGCCTCAGCTTGGTCTTCCAGGCAGAATGTGCCGGTTTAACTCCCAAAATATGTATCCCCAGACTTCTCCAACAGCAGCAGACTGAGCCCTCCTAGAGAAGGGCCTGGCTGAAGGGTCTGCTGGGATGTATTCATTCTGTAAAACTTGCTAAAAAGTAATTTCTTTTTATCTATTCAGGGACAAAAATAGTTTTACTGACTGTCTTTTATCTGTCGTATAGGTATTCCACTAAACACTATCATAATAACCATTTAGGCTCACAATAGCTCACAAGGATACTTAAGCAGAATTCTCTGTGCAACCTAGTTTTTTATTATGTTGGGTACTGCTCATGTTGCATACAACACATTCCCATAAAACTTGCTTTTTGTATTTACAGAGAAATTTCTCTGGAGAGTTAAGGTCTTGTAAAACATTCTTGTTCTACAGCGTGAACGAATTATCATACTCTGGGGAATTAAAAGTGAAGTGTACTGAAGAAAAGAATTTTTTCATTAAAATGCAGTTTATATTGATAAAACAGATTACTAGCATTTGATGAAATGTGAAACTTGGATCTACCCATATCTCTAAATCACCAGTAGGTTTATTTTGGCAAGAAGAATAGTATGTAATGTATATCAGGACCAATCATTATACAGTACCTGTTAGTTTTGTATTAGATTAAATTGTCTTTCACTGAAGTACTTTTAAAAAAAACACCCTACTGTATCTGTATCTTGAAGTAGCAGAATGTGGTAACCAAGAATATTAGAAAATAAAAGCTGTCGTGTTATCAGTTTTGGCACAGTCATTTATCAATCAGTATTTTAAACATTGACAAGTGGTAATTTAATAGGGAATGACCCTGTTGGCAGGAAGTTCTAATGACAGATGATGCAAACTCATTTATCACTATGGGGCTGTGCTGGCTTCTTACCTTTCTCAGTATCACAGCTCATATTTTCCAAGTCTGGGATGTGAGAAGCCACAAAGGGCAAAACCTGTGGCACTGAGCCTATAACCACTCCCATCTAATCTGATTAACCCCTTAGTTGCAAATTTCCCTGCAGCAGAGCTGGTAAGAGCTAAAAGTTCTCATGCTGATTTAAATACCATTTGCTTTTTAAGGAAGATTTTCCATAATACTTTCCCGTAGGCAGTTTTTTAGAAAATATTCAAGTTGTGTTCACTTTGAATACAAAACTTGAGATGTGCTGGTAACTTGGCTTTCAAAAACAAACCACATCCTAATAATTAATAGCACATTTCATTAGCAGGCATTAAAAATATTACATGCAGTGCCCTATACAATGGACAGCTATTATTATTATTATCATTACTACTTGAGAAGGAAATTGATGCATTCAGAGGTTTAATTGATTCGTGCATATTCATGTGGGAAGTCAGTGGTAGAGTCACGACTGGACTGGATTATTATGCACTTCCATGCATAATAATTCCTCTGCAACTTGGGAAGAGAATAGCCTACCTTGCTGTAATAAGTGTGGGCATTTGGAGTTGAGGGATGTCATGGGAGAGGAGATGAAAATGACACCTTCATCAGCAACTGGTGTGGATGGCGCTCTTCAGTCTCCTGGGATTTGATCTGCAATACAGTCGTTCAACTGTACTTACTCTGAATTAAAACAATAATACATTTTTACTTTAATTTCCAGAGTAGTAAAATTGTTGATCAATTTAATATGATTTTTATGTTGCATTTTTAAAAGCACAATCAAAGGCCTTTTGGGGGCTTTCTCCACCTTCCTTCCTCAGTTCTCCTCTCTTCCTTCTCTTCTTTCACAACAAAAAGCCTTTCTCCTGAGGGCTGGGATCAGGTTAAATATCAGCCCTGTACAGGATGGTTCAGACATGAAATACTTCCAGAGTTTGTATCAAATTGCTGTAATAAGGGTCATGAATTTTAAATTTAATTGGTTAAAATTGTCACAGCAGACTAAAAGCTGTGGGGTTTTTTTGGTTTGTTTTGGGTTTTTTGGTGTTTTGTTGTTTCTTTTTTCTTCTGTTCAAAGTGGAAAAAGGTTATTGATTAATAGTAGGATCCTGCAAAGTGCTAAATACCCTCATTTTCACTGCAGTCAGTTGATGCTGAGGGCACTTGGCACTCGGTGGGAGTACAGTGCTAACACGGGCAGAAAGAGGTGGCACAAAATTCCCTTCCAGTTCCCTTCCAATCCGTACAAAGGTACAGACTTAAATCCTTTGCATGTGTGAAAGATGGTTTTTATAGACAAGGCTGTCCCTGCTGGATTTTGCATTTCAAAATACTGCCCTTCAAAGATTGAACAATTCCATATTTTTTTATTATGGAATTCATGAATATTGCATAGAAGTGAAGGTGGATTTCTTTGGTTTTTTTTCTTTAAAGGGATTTCATGTAACAGAGAGGGAGGCAGTTGTGTTGCTCATATTATTTCTTAGTTGCTACATGAGGCGGTGACAGAACCTTATTGTTTAAATATTCTGGGTACTTGTTGTAATACAATGGAAAAGAAAGTAGGTAATGTGCTAAAAATTGCAAAAAAAAAATAAAGAGTAGGAAGTGATATCTGAGTTTTTAGAGATTCTTCAGCAAGCATACAAAATGTTCTCAGAAATCATTTTTAGGAGAATGAAGGAATCTGTTGCTAGTCATGGGGGAATGGTAATACCTTTAGAAAAAGCCACACTTCTTATATGCAGTATTAGTTTGGAGGGGAAAAAAACACAACAACAAAACAACCAAAACCCAAAAGAGCAGGACCTTTTAAAACAATAGTGGAGTAAGTCCCATTGAAAATTATTATTAAATAGGAAACTAGAACTGGAAGTGGGTTGGATCTGCTTCGAGCACTGTTTTGTGCTGGATTGCAGACAACCCATTCCAGTTACAGTCAGAGGTATTGTCAGATGGAAGTGCCAGTGGAGAAGATACAAACATGTTCTATAGGAATTTTAGAGAATAGAGACTAAGAGAACAAAATTACGCGATGGAATACATAAAATCACAGTTTGAAGAGGAAACTTGAAGCGTAGCTCTCCAGTCCTATGGAGATGACCTTTATGTAATGTGCGAGAACAGCTTAACACAGATGTTTTATTTATACATAACCAAGTGGGATAAAGTTAAATGATTTTTAATTTTGCCAAATCACAGATAATTTCTTTGTTGTGCAAGGAATGTTTTTATCCAGTTAGGTTTTTGTGGTTTTCTTTTTGGTTTTTTTTTTCTTTGCATTTCCAAATACTTAATATTTTATATTTTGGACATTCCCCCTGCTCAGTTGTGACTCCCAGATGAAATAATCTTCCTCTTCTTCCCTTTAAATAATTCAGAGAGCATACATTTAAAAATATGAAAATCCCAACATAAACGTGCCAGAAGTGCTTTTAAGGTAGAGGCTGTTCTGCTTTCCTGTGGAAAAGATGTGTGTCCAAATGGTAATGAGGGTTCATCGGAGTTTTGGGCTTGCAAACAGCAACTAGTAGGGATGACTGTTGAAGGCCTGTGGGAGATCCAAGTCCTTTCCCTGCATTTTTTCATAGAATCCTGGAATGGTTTGAGTTCGAAGGACCTTAAAGACCCTCTTGTTCCAACCCCCTGCCATGGGCAGGGACACCTTCCACTAGCCCAGGTTGCTCCAAGCCCCGTCCAGCCTGGCCTTGGACACTTTCAGGGATGGGGAAGCCGCAGCTTCTCTGAGCAACCTATGCCAGTGTTTTGCCATCCTCACCTTGTCCTGTCACCTCAGGCCCTTGTACAAAGTCCCTCTCCAGCTCTCCTGGAACCCCTTTAAGCACTGGAACGGGCTCTGAGATCTCTTCAGATCCTTCTCTTCTCCAAGATGAACACCCCCAGCTCTCCCAGGCTATCCACACCACAGCAGAGGGGCTCCAGCCCTCTGAGCATCTTCGTGGCTTCCTCTGGACTTGCTCCAACAGGTCCAGGTTTTCCTCAAGTATGTAGGAGAAAAGATCTTGGGATTGCATTGCCTTTGTTAGTGATGGAGCATTTTGTGTTGAGAAATCCGAATTTGCAGCACAGTAGTTTTGGATATTATAAAAGAAGATATCGTTATGTTCAGTCTGTTTTTCATGCAATGTTATAGGCACTAACAGCAGCCAGAAAGAATAAATTAGATATCAAGTTAAATCATCCAATCTGTGGTAAATTTTACAGTGGATCCCTCATAAAACTGCAAGTTTCCTATGAGCTGACTCCTCAGTAGCGCTCAGGTCAGGCTTGCAGATAACTAGACTTTGTCCAGCTTTGACCCGCTGAATGGATTTCTTGCCCCCAATCCACCCCCATCCCTCATGACCTTGGGGCTTATCATCAGACCACATCATTCCTGTTTTCCTTAGTGCCCAACCAGCAATGGAACTAAGGCTTGGGTTGGAAGGGACCTGAAAGATCCTCCTATTAATGGTGTGTGATGTCTCACCATCATGCCAGCACCCTCATCTTTCCAACTGTCCTTCTTCATCAGCTCTTTTTGTCTAGAAATCAAAGTTCTCTTTGTGTTGGTTCTGCACCAGTTGAAAAGACTCTTGATTTAATTTGTCCAGGATAGACAAATTAATGCTAAGTGGTGGGCCAATCTGTGTGGCTATGCAGGTAACATCACAGATATGTCAGACATTTAGCTGAATAGCTGCACCATACCAAATATATACAAAAAAAAGCATATGTGAGTCTCATACACAATAGAAAAGATATTTTAAAATATAGAGATTGACTTCTCTGTGTAAAGCACTGAAAAAAATTGTATGTTGTTCTGGTCACCCATGTTCAAGAAAGATTAATTTAAACTGTGAAACAGGTGTAGAGAATTGCTGCTAGGATGATTAGGAGAATCTGTATTATGAGAGCAGATTAAAAGAGTATGGTTCACTTGTCCTAGCAAAATAAAGGTTGAGAAGGGGATATATGTTAATCTTTATAAATACAGTCAGAGGATAAATGCCATGAAAGAGGAGGAATTATTTAAGTTCCAGGATAATCCTTGCAACATCCACTAGGTATAAATTGGTCATTATTAAATGGCTGAGACTGGATATGAAAAAAAGGGTGTGTAGGGTGGTTGCTTGGCTTTTTTTTTTTTTGATTTTCTAGAGAGGCATTTAGTTGTGAAATGACTGTCAAAACACTACTGAAATGTAAGAGGAGTTTGATAAATTTGTAGAATGGTGGGTTAAACAGTGCCAGGCAGCTGCAGACGTTTGCTGTGATGTTATCCCCAAAACGAAGGTGAAAAGAGATGGACTATGATTGGTCAATGCTGACTTCAGTCTTGAGACCTGAACTGGTCCATGAAGATTATGTTTTTCGAACCTCTATAAAAGGCACAGCAGACCAGTCTGTTCTGTGTTCTGCATGGTATTTGTCTTGTATTTCATTAATCAGGTGTTTCATAAGTGAGCAGTGTCCTGCAAGGTATGTCCAGCTCATCTGCTCAACCTCTGCCCGCATTTGGGATCAGGATGAATTTTTTATTAGCCAGGTTCATAATGACCTGGGTGAGAAGGGAAAAAAATCAGAGGAATATTTTTGCCTGACTGCATGTACAGGGTTCATCTGAACATTTCAGTGCTTTTGAAGAAAATGACATCACAGCCAATGCTTTTGGTCCCTCCCCTCCTCTCCCTTTGACACACTGGAGTTTTTGAGGGACTGATCTTCAAATCATAGAATCCTAAAATGGCTTGACTTGGAAGGGACTTTAAAGACCAGCTCCTTCCAACTCCCTGCTGTGAGCAGGGACACCTTCCACTAGACTAGGTTGCTCCAAACCCCATCCAACCTCACCTTGGACACTTCCAGGGATGAGATATGAACAACTTCTTGGATGCTGTTGTTTTGTGGTAGCCTGAGCACCCCTCAGAAAACAGCCCAAACTGAAGTGTGGTACCAAAGGGTTCACAACCACGGGGATTTGGGAAAGCATTAGGTGAGATGTGCTTCAAACAGAAATGTTTGAAGGCAGAATGTTTGTGTCTTGGGGCTTCCTAAGCATCCCTCTCCATTTTGCCTCAGTTTACTTTTGATCACTCAAGCATTTGGATAGGATTATTCCATTGAGCTCATTGGAGTCAGAATGAGTTTATTTTAAGTTTCTTATTTTGATGAGTCTGTAGGGCTCTTTCATTTTCATCTTGGTGTAGTTTTAATATTAAAACTGCCTCAATCTGTGCTAGAAGCAAATGAAGCACAGAAAGAAGAATTTGTTATGCAGTAATTCCTTTCAGTGGCTGAAATTTCATCTGTCCTTCCTCAAACTTCATCACACGTCTTTGGGATTCGGAGTTCACTTGTGTTATCTGCCATCTGAGTTTGAATTGCCTATCTTGAATGATGTGACTATATATGGAAAAGAGAAGTTTTGACCCTTTTTGGGTGCGTGGAGTGTTGTCTTTTTGTTGCCAATGAAAGGAGGGATTAGCTGTCAGAATTCCTAGCAACTTAGTCGCAAAAAAAAAATTAAAAATTAATAAAAAATATTTTAAAATGTTAAAAATAATTTTTAAAAGTCAATAGCGGCAAAAAAATATCCTTTTTCTTTTTGTTTTCTAGTGAAACCATGTATGAGGTCCTTAAAGTTGCCTGATATTATGACATTAAACCAGTGTATCTTTGATTCTGGAAGCAGCTGAGCTCCTTTCAGCGGTACCCGGTGCTGAACTCGTCGGCACATCTATACATTAGCAACTTATTATTCCATGAGCATCACTTCATTTGGGCTGGCAATAAGTCCCATTCAGTCACTGTGCTGCAGAGGAATGTTTAGAGCTGCGATGTGCATTGGAGTCTGTTTGTTTGCAGCAGCTGATTTGCCGAAGCTTTGATGCGCAGTCACTTTCTGACATTTGTGTATTTCAGCAGTGAACAATGTAAACTCATTTTCTGAGCACTTTGATTACTTGCACATAGCAGTGCCCATGGCATGTGACAGAGAAGAGCACTCTATCCACTAATCAGATAGATATGCTTCAAGCGTATTTACACAAAATAATGAAAACAGCTGTTAGATACCTTTAAACTTGAGTGTGTTTTGTTATTAATCTACTAGCCCGTACACATGACACTATAATTCTTCGCTCACTCAAGTTGCCTTTAATGACACAGTAATAAAACGGAGAGGGATGAAAGTAATGGAATTGTAGAATGTAATGCCTCAATTGTTCTACAGTGTCTTCCTTTTTGCCAAAATAAACCACAATTAGGTCCATATGGTGTTTTGAAGTTTTCAAGCAATGACCCTAATAAAAAGTAATGAATTTCTGACAAAGGAAAGCATGGTGCTCTTTTAAGCAGATATCTTCGCTATTGATCTAGTTATGATTGCAGACTGATATGCTAATAGAAGAAGAAAGGTTCAACGTGCCTGGTACAAGCACTTTCATTTGTGGTTTATTTTATTCTTATGAAATTCAGATTGAAAAGGTAGAAACATGTTGTAATCCATCAGTTATGACTCCCTTTTAAAAGACCTACTATAAAGAAAACAAATGAATTTTCCTTGAGGAAAAAATGGAGTTTGGAAAGCATTTGTTAACTTGAAATTCCCAAAGTGAATGTTAACTAGGAGGATGGCTCATGATGATGAAGATGCTTTGTTTGGCTATATGAAATTTGACTTGAGCACTTCACTGTCTTCAGAGGTGCAAGCTCTGGTATTTACTTTTCTAGCTTTTAACCATTTCATGGGGGAATTGGAGTGATATTCCACTTCATCTAGAAAATCTAACTATCCCTGGAGCAGTTGTTAGGTAAGTGGAGATATTCAAACACAACGATAAGGGAGGATGTGCAGCTCATCCTCCTCCTTAACTAAGGGCTACCATTATAAAAGGTGGTGTGTCAGATTATTGCAGTGCAGTAATAATGATGCCTGAAGTGTGGGTAATGTAGTCTTAAAAAGAGAGGAGAAGGCAGGTTCTGGAATCAGATATGAAGGGAAGGGGAAAATAAATGGCTGATTTGATGAACCTTCACTGTAAGCGATTGTTGAATGAATGTTCATCCGCATACACACAGTCCTAAATGACTCACTTGAAAAGCATCTGCTGAATAATGTGTGTTATTGGCATGACTTTACTCCAGGAAGAGTAGTTGAGGCTTGTAGTGTTGCAATATGAAACTATTCAGAGCCTCCTTTCAAGACAATCAACCTTCTCTACCTTTAATCACTCAAGAAATTGTCTTGGAGTGGCTCCCTCACTGGTGAATGAGGAGTCCAGTTATTTAATGGCCTGTTTTCTCTATTGCACGTCCTCTAACTTATTTTAAGTTTCCTTAAGCTGCCTTTCAGGCTTCCCACTCCAGTCTCTACTCCTGCACCTTTGGAAAATATCTTAAATTTGGCCTCAACAACCTGTATAATTTTCCGTTTATGTTTTTCTACTTTCTAGTAGTTTTCTACTAATTTCTCCGTCTCCTTGCATGTAATATACTTGTATGTAGCTACTTGATTAATTTTAATAGAAGAGGGCCTTGTTCATGGAGAGAACTTTGTTCTTTTCAATGTATTCTACTTTTATAAGCAAGGTAAGTGAATTCATAGAAGCATAGAATGGTTGAATTGAAAGGAATCTTAAACATCATTCTGTTTCAACGCCCTGCCATGGTCAGGGACACTTTCCTCTAGACCACATTGCTCATTTGCTATTTATTCCACCACTTTTCTTTCTGAAAATATTCTGTTCTACTTTCTCACCTTCTTGTACCGGATGCCTCAGTGAGATGTGAATGATTAATTTGTTTTATTGCAGTTGTGTTTAACAGCCTTTGACTGGTGCTTGGGAACTGGGTCTTACCTTCTGGAGGAGGATGTGTACTGCAGGAGAAATAATCTCGCTTCAGATTTTAAAATCTGGATTATTTCTGTTACTTTGAATTCTAATAATAGGAACATAAAAGTGAAAATCCCCACCTTCCTTCCTGTAATTACAATATTTCTGAATTTTTTTTCCTTGCCTCTGTTGTGAGTGTTAAAAGCTTTAAGAAATAGTTTTATGTTGTGAAAT
>JAWWES010000171.1:3222768-3232768 GCA_035583135.1 Lophotriccus pileatus
CAATATTTCTGAATTTTTTTTCCTTGCCTCTGTTGTGAGTGTTAAAAGCTTTAAGAAATAGTTTTATGTTGTGAAATTTTAGATTGGTTTTAAATTGTCTTTTTAAAAAAAATCCATCAAGTATATGTAACTTAGGCAGTGCTTGAAATGTGATGGTTTCCATACACAGTTGTAGATGAGAAATGTTGGGTTTTTCACTCTCACTGAACAGGTTCTTCACAGAAGCTGGATAGAAGCAGCAGTGTTTGGTGTGGCTCCTCGTGCACCACTCATGACTTGGTGCTTGCATTAAGCTTTCCCCCAATATCACAAATATAACAAATAATAAAAAAATTATTCAAATATTCTTAATACTGGAAAAGGCTCAGAAAAGGACGGGAGCTTCCAAGTGCTTGACTAAGTCCTTTATTCATTAAAATATAAGAACCTACTTCTGCATGGCCATCCTCCCTGGAGAAATCTAAATACCATCAGACGACTTGAAGTTCTGGCTTATTTTTTTATGCCACTCAGTTGAAATTCTTTGAGATTTTGAGGTACTTTGAAGTTCTTGCTATACCTGCAAAGGCTTCTATAAACTTATCACAGTATCTTGTGAAATCTGAAGTTTTAGCTGTTTGTGGTGTCCCAGGTTTTGGGTATTATTTTGGGAAAGTGATCACTCTGGCCACTGCTGATTGTGTTTTTAATTGCTGGATAAAAGTGCCCAGAACATTCTTAGTCCTGTAACATTTATACTCCCACTTGCATTATAATAACACCTGGTACATCCTGTGACCTTCCCACACAAGAAAATAATGCAGCCAGTATTTAAGAAGCATTAGCACCCCAAAATGATAATAAACCAAGGTTTCTGATGTTTAATATAACTGTGCTTGAGCGCCTATGGACAGTTCTGTGGGTGACTAACTACAGCCATGTAGATTTTCTCAGTCTGCATGTGTGTTTGCAAGACCAGCTCCTTAATGAACTTTTAGTAACAGACCAAATTATTGCATTATAGATCTGGTGTAAAACTTTCAATCCTCTGTGTAAAACCCAAGGTTTTTTTTACTTTTCAACCTACTGATATATCATTATTTTTTCTAGAGATGTACCATGAATTTTATAATATAGGTTTTTTGATACTTTCAAACTCCTATAAGAACAGTGTCCATTAGTGATCACAGATGGTGATTTTTACCAGTAGATTGAAGGGCCAAGTTTAAGAAAACGTTTCTTGTACTGTGTTTTGGAAACATAAGCTGGTTGTGGAGGTTATCTTCAGGGACTAGTAAGGCAGCATTTGGGTAAATTGGGATATAAACAAACATCTGTTGCAGGAATGTAGAAATGACATCATAAAGAATGTATGCAAAAACTTAATTGAAAAAGAATGATGCAGAATTGCAGCATGACTCTAAGTCTGAATTGATTTTTGCCTTCAGAGTGAAAGTGGGATTTTTGTGCAACATTCCAGTACTATAAAGTATTTAAAATGTAATGTCCTATTAATGTACCTAAAATGTAGACTCTGGGTCACCCAATAAGAATAGTAGTTACAGTAATACAGTATATGTAATATGCAATTATCTTGACAATAGTTTTATTTTTTCGACAATTTTGTCATAAAAGAGCAGTAAGATACAATGAATTTGATTCATTTTGTATGTGTGAATCATTTAATAGGCCATTACATCTACTATATTAGACTCCATTCTCCTTTCAGAGCTTTTCATTATAAGCCTGTCTTTAATGGAAAGAAGTTTAACCTTCCCTCCCAGATAGATTGAACCCCATAACAGTGTAAACATTCTCATTATAAAATAAAATCCCCTTCCCCAAGGGCAGCACTATAATTATGTTGCAGAGTGTTGTACAAATGTTTCTCTTAAAAAATGTTGTCTCATTCTTGTCCTCAAGTTTTTATCATTTTCATTTGTGAAGAGAATCAATAATGCTTTAAAATCGTAATTTAATAAAATAAATATGATCTGATTATTTTTTAATTTTTTGAAGTTATTTTAATCAAGTTTGAGAAGAAGTCATCAGTAAAATTGCTGTTGATTTATAAATAGGATAATTAGAGGCTTTCCTCCTAAGTACTGTTCACTGGCATTGTGGCTGTTTTTATTGCCTAGTCAAACCTCTTCATTCAATTTTAAAATTGCCTTTTGAATGAACTGCGCTATGAGCTTGCCAAATAGTGTCACCATTAATACCTTACCTCCTCTATTTCATTGTCCAGTCTGTAAATGCACAATAAATTGTTTGATAAGGAGGTCAATGAGGTTGTACTAGTTTTTAAGTGAATTACGGCCGAACGTTTCGGATTGTGTCACACTCTTGCTGTAGCGCCGGGTGTGAAAGCTGGTGATACAGCGCGTGGGAGATCATTTGGTGGGCTTGCTTCAGGACCAGACCCGAATCGAAAAGAGCAGGTTCTCTACTGATCTTTATGTAGAGAACAGATTAAAAAAAATTCACCTGGTTAATCCAATTTACAATTCTGTGGCGTGTCGCTTGGTCTAATTAAGAAAGCCCTCAGTAGCAGATACACGCCACGTGTTCCACAGAGATGGGTTAGGACAAAGATGGTTGCAGGCAGGAGAGTATTTCACTGCTTTGGTTATTGAGAACCTGCTGCAGTATTCCTGGAAGGTCCTAAAGCAGCTCTAAACAGTGTGCTGGATGATTATATTGTGTATCACATCAGATACGTGGTGGAAATTGGGTTTTTCTGAATGTATTAGGAGTGGCTGAGGGAGCTGAGAGTGTTCAGCCTTGAGAAAAGGAGGCTCAGGGGAGATCACACTCCTTACAACCCTCAGAAAGGAGGTTGGAACCAGGTGGGGGTCAGTCTCTTTTCCCAGGTAACAAGTGATAGGAAATAGAGAGGAAATGCCTGAAGTTGATCAGGGGAAGTTCAGTTTGGATATTAGGAAAAATTTCTTCACAGAAAGGGTTTCAATGCATTTTCACAGTCTGCTCAGGGCAGTGATGGAGTCTCCATCCCTGGGGAGATTAAAAAGACATGTAGATGTGGCACTTGGGGACGTGGGTCACGGGTGGGCTCGGCAATGCTGCGGGAACGGTTGGACTCGATGATCTTAGAGGGCTTTTCTAACCTAAACTATTCTGTATTCCACGACTGGAGACTCATGCCAGATGGGTGTCACCATTCCAGCAGTTTCCTGTCCCAGTGCATCCCCTTCACCCAACCCTCCCCTGCCTGGAGAGCTCCTCCTTGGCCGGGGCTGGGGCTCCCACCCAGGCACGTGTTCCGCGCGCCCGCAGCGCGAGCGGTGCTGAAATAGAAATGTAAGAGGCGAAAGTAAGAAACTTTGTGCTTGTTGAGTCTAAAAGAAAGTCTGTTTGTGTGTGTCTCTCCCTTTGTAACAGAAGGAATGTTTCTTATGTTTCTGTCTTCAGACAGTTGGCACACATTTCATCTCAGCAGCTGCTTTCTCTTAAAGTGCAGTAGAGTGTAGGACTGTAGTGACACTAGCATTAATACTTCACATTCTGCTATCATATGCTGTCACTGTGAAATATGGATCTAGGTTACATGTGTTTGCAGACTTTGTACTGCTGAATTATGAAAGCTGACTCCGTTGGAGGATTGTGTTGTATTCAGAGACTGTGAACTGAACAATAAATGAATGCAGGCAGAGACTTGCAGTCATAAGCAGTATCCTCCTTTTTGGCCTAATTGAGACAATAGCTTTAAAATGTAGAATTGCCAAATAAAACTTCGTTGTTGACTTAGGTAAATATATTTAGCAGGCATTTAAATATGTCTCTTGTGGGCATCTTTTAGTTGTTATCCTCAACCTTGTTTAAATATTATTTTTAAATCCCGTTCTTCTGAATGGGATGAATTACTGCAGATGAATAAAATGGATTACAAGAAGTACTACTGCTGCATGCCAGAAGAAATTATTTGGAACAATTAGTTATTTTGTTATCAAGAATTAAGTGTGTAGCCATAAATACAACTCAGCAATTTTTTTTTATATGTCTGGATGTCTATAAGGGAAGTGAGGAGCTGCACTTTATTAATTTCCAAAGGTGTAAAGTTAATACAGATGTAAATATGAGCTAAGGCAGCAGGAATCGTTCCATGTGGATGCATAGGGGATCCAGTCCTGACCCTGCTAAAGTCACCTGGGGATGTGGCAGTAACTAAAGGGTAAGCAAAGCTGCTGAAAAGGAGTATTAGGAAATATTTTGAAATCAAGGCTCAGCATTAGGAGATACTGGGGTATCTGCAAGCAGATCTCAATACAGGTTCATGTCCACAGTTATGTTGTGCTGAAAATGTTAATCAATGTATTGGTTAAGCTCATACTTGTTTGGTGCCTGAAATTCTGCCAGTAAGTGATTTTATTTCTTAAATATTTCTTAATATCAGGTGTCCATAATTCCAGTGATAGTGTTGTTGCTGTGACTAAACACCAACAATTGATTTTCTGTGTGTAACCACAGTCAGGAAACAACCCCAGGTGCAGAAATCTGGCATCCAGTGTAAAACCCCCTGCTTATTTTCAGTTTTTACCTTTGAAAATCAGCATATATGAAAGGAGGGAGGGAATAAACAAAACATACATTTTGTAGCGTTAGGTTACGTTCCTGATAAATGGGCTTTAAATCACACCTCTTTAGGAGCTTCTAAATGTCAAAAAACCATAATCAGCACCTTCACCATGAATGATCTAATGCTCAGAATAGTGTTAGAGTGACTATGGACAGTGTGAAGGAAGTGTTTGTTCTTACTGAACTTGCCTGTGTATTTCAGTGCTTTGCATGTGTGGGGTTTGTATCATCTACCTACGGAATTTGGTGTGAAGTGGTTGCTGTCACGGCTCTTCCCGTGTTGATTTTGATGATTCTTTTGTATCTCATACTCAAGTGGGAAGGTGGGGTTGTATCCTCTCTCAGCAGTGCTGTTCCTGTGCTTCCCATAACAACCTTTCTATTGTCATCTCATTCCCTGACTTCTTTTCAATTGCCTCCAGGTTCATGTGAAGTTTAAATATGCTCGTCAAGGATCATCCTGGACTTCTAATTTTGTACTGTGACAGTACATTGTTCAGTTGATTGGAAAGAGGTGAAACACATAAACAATTCTAACAACAGAATTTAACCTATTAATGAGTCATGCTGGAGGTAATATCTCCGTGCTCTCTGAGGGCCCCATTTATGTGCATAATAAATCATGGTGTTTTCTAGGTGCTCACTCATTTTCAGTGCAACAAGCAGCTGTATCATCAGTCTTCTCTTCTTTGCCTGTCTTTTCACAGCCATCGAGTTTTGTTTTTTTTTTTTATTCTGTAGAAACTTTGCTGTAGTCAGGTTTATTTTTTAATATGTGGAAAATAAAATGCTAATAAATTTCGAGTTTTCAATCATCTACATCTATTTTCCTGTCAATGTGAAGATCATTTTCTTAACCTTGACAGATCAGTAGCTTTTTTCTCATTCAAAAGAATGAGGCTAATGTGTTGATGTTCCCATAAACAAGACCATCTTGTAGTTCATTGCTTTTATCCATCTTTCTAAAATGTTCTTTTATTTCTCAAAATATTTCTGTGGCACGTGACAGTAGAAACATCAATAGAAACAGGATGAACAACATTTTTTCTGAGGTTTTTGGCATCTATGTATAGAGTACTGTGTAAATCTGTTATTAAATGTATAGAAAATTCACCTGGAGTGGAGTATTACACTGGTTAGAAGGCAGAGTTGATGGACTCTATCTCTGATGTGGTTTAATAGTTAAATTGCACAGAATTCACAGTAATGGTCATAGCAGCATTTACCGAAAAAGCAAAATTTTATGTGGGGACCAGGTACAAGAATTGAACCTCAGTTACACCTACAAGGGGAAATGGCCTTAAGGTGAAGAAGGACAGATGTAGATTAGATATTAGGAAAAAATTCTTCCCTGTGAGGCCCTGGCACAGGTTGCCCAGAGAACCTGTGGCTGTTCCATCCCTGGAAGTGTCCAAGGGCAAGTTGGACAGGGCTTGGAGCAACCTGGTCTAGTGGAAGGTGTCCCTGCCCATGGCAGGGGGTGGAACGAGATGAGCTTTAAGGTCCCTTCCAACCCAAACCATTCCAGTGTTCAAAATTACATTATTTATTGGAACTTCTCAGCAGGGAGCACTGAGGGGATAAATGAGGAACTGAGCGAGATTGCAGTCTCTGAACGGCGGATATCGATGGGGGTGTGACCTCAGAGCTGCCTACGTGCTGCAAACTAAACTTGGGACATAGGAAATAGGAGCTTACCTTGTGATGGAAACCAAGAGGACCACATGGACCTGACTGTAGAAAGATGTGGTTGTGGATTTTTCTACCTTTGAGATAACCTGGCAGTTGAAGATTTGCACTGCTGCCCTCTGCTTTCTGTTCCTCACTCCTTGCAGGGTGCTGGACCTCCTGTGTCTGACTGGGAGGTGCTGGTCTTCGTCAAGTCAGATAAATGTAAAGAACCTCAGTGCCTTTTACCATCAGAAATATCCTCAGAGCTAATCTAGCATACAGTTTTTCAGAGATTACTGTGCAATGCCCCAGAGACACGATGAGCAAAGTTCTCAAGCCCCAAAGGACTGAACTATGAAACCACATTTCCAAATAGATTAAAAGTATTTGTCATCAGCTGGTTTGCTGTGAAGGGCTGAACAGAAGTCCTTTACATGTGTGTGCTCATGCATGTCTGTGTGTGCACACACATACCTGAGCTTGTAGGAACCCAGTGTGCTCAGTTTTTTTATTTACTAATAATCAAGATTTTAACTTTTCAACCAGAAACTATTTCTGGGGCTGTCTAAGCCAAAGACTGGATTTTTGAGACAGTCTTATAGTTTATACTGTCCTTCCCCCCCACATTAGGGTCTCATTGTTGTAGGAGAAAGTCCAAAATTACCTCAAATGCATAAATTTTGAGATAGTTCAAAAGAATTGAGTTGGTACCAAAGTCAATTATTTAGGCAAGTTTGTCAGGAAAGTGTAAAAAGAAAGGAGCTTCTTTGTTATTTCCTGATCTCTCTGTTACATCAATTCACAAGGCATCAACACATGGTATTTTGTGCCTTCTGTAGGAATCCTAAAGTTTTATTAAAAATGAAACCACACACAGGGACCCACACACAGGCATTTTTGAAGCCATGTTGGTGCTCCTACACCAGGATCCTGTTAGGTCAGTCTCAAAAAGGCAGTTTTGTTCAGCTGGCACATGTTCTGGTCCTACTCCAGATTATACCTGAAATGTCACAACAAAGTGGTGTTCACAAAGTGAGACAGAGCTTCATTTTCTTATTTAAAGCCAGCAGGATATCCCATCATGCCTACATTTTAATTAGATGATATTCTGGTCACTTTTCCCATTCATTAATGATCAATAGGCTGCCCAGGGAAGCTGTGGCTGCCCCATCCCTGGAAGTGTCCAAGGCCAGGTTGGACAGGGCTTGGAGCAAGCTGGGCTAGTGGAAGGTGTCCTGCCCATGGCAGAGGACTGGAATGAGGTAGTCTTTACAGTGCCTTCCAACCCAAACCATTCTAAGATTCTGTGAATACTCTTGTGTCAAGTCATGGATGTCTTTAATCTTCAAGGAAAGGTCTGTGTTGAGGGAACTGCTGTGTCCAGCAAGCATCAATTTTTTAAACTTTTTAAAACATAACCAGAAAATGGGCCATTTATAATGCAGACCTAAAGGCCCTTTCCAGCACAACTGCAGTAAGTCCATTAAGCATATGAAAGTGTTTTAACTGTGACATGGATTCTTTAATCCTGAGTAATAAGCATCTGATTCTGATAGAGGATCCATTTTATTGACGAAGCCAAACAGCAGAGGAGATGCCGCCTTTGTGAGTTGCAAAGGTTGGGTAACAAGTATGTCATAAATCTTGTAACCCAAATAACAGTGTACTATTGGGCTGAATACAGAGGTTTTTCTGCCTCATTTTTTATACAGCTCATGTCTGTAGTCTGTCCCCTGTAACGTGCAGAAGGCAGAGATCAACTTTTCTGAATGGTTTGTTTGAGCAACGGTGGTTTGTTCACCAGATCTTCATCTCACTTAAAAGATCTGCAGTTCCATGTGAGCCAATTATAGCAATTTATATCATCTGATAATCTGATTTCTTCTTCCAGCCACAGGTTTAAAAATTGTAAATTTTTTTCTCAGTTTTTCCAATGCCATGTATTGGTGTCATCAATATCGTAGGAATAATCAAGGACTACTTTTTTCCCCTCTGTAACTTGAAATAAAAGCTGGTGCTGGATAGTTCCAGAAGGATGGTGAAACTTAACTTTGGTGAATGGCAAGTAGGACAAATGTGTAGTTATTATCTATTTAATTAAATGGTTCATAAGAGTCAAAGTGTTTTAAATACATCATAAAATACAGGAGGTCAGAAACTTAAGAAACCCAGTAATTTAAATCAGTACTGAATAATAGGTAAATGAGGGTCATCTTCTAAGGCACTTAGTCAAAAATTCCTCCTTACAGGAGGATTGTACCTCAAACATGAAAGGAGACTTGAAAAAGAGCCAGCAGAAAAAATACAATCTTTTTCCCCTCCCCAGGGCTGTGATTTCTGTTTCCCCTTTATGCATAAAGGAACCTTGGAAAAAAGATTTTGGTTTTACAGTACTTGTCAATATTTTCACTGCTTTTTTAATCTTAAAGACTGCAAAATGTTTAGGCAGTTCCCACCCAAGCACACACATGGAAGACCAGCATGTGTTAAACATGTTCATTTTCATCTCTTGCACTATACTCTCAAGGATTATTGAGACAAAGAGCAAAATCTGTCATCTGATTGTTCTTATTTAGTAGCTGGTCAGGATTAACATTGGTTAATAAACCAAGCCCAATGCAAATCTCACCCAAAGAGCAGTTCTGCGCTCAGTTACTCACTTTTCACATTCTTTTTCCTTGTGATAACGTGATCATTTCACTCCAGTTCCCCAGTCTCCATGTAGTCTCCTAGGACAGACAAGACCTGAATTTCTAATATGAAGAAGCATGATCCAAGTGTGCTGTACATTAGAGACAATAAAAAACCCCACCCTTTTAATTTCTTTTATGTACCTTTAACTTTTAAAAGAAAGCTTTGACCATTTGCAGAGTAGAGTGTTAAAGATAAGCTGTGTGGAGGTGTTGCCTTTAGAGATTTAGGTTATATTCTTTTCTTTGTAGCATTCCTGTTCCTCATTGAGAATGTTGCTGCGTTTCTTTTGATTTTCTTACCTGCTGATGTGTGATTTAACTCTGGATCTACGTTTGGAGGTGGAATGCCACTCTGCCTGTTGTAGGATGGTGTCTGAGTTTTCAAATATGTGTGTAAACTCTCTGCATGATCACAAGAAGAATGTTTTATAACTGGGTGTGTGAAAACTGGTTATAGAAAATTTCAGTGGTTTGATACTCAGAGAATGACCAAGAGTAATGACTTACAGATCAATTTTAAATCAGTCCTCCATTTAAATAAATACAAATAGTAAAAAGGATGAGAAGAGCAGCTGAAGGGAAAAGTATTCTCGAATGCACAGTAGTAAGATGTTTTTCAGTGGTGTAGGTTTGAAACTTAAAAGGGACTCGTGTGCCTTCAGAGGGATTAAGTTTCAATACGTGTCGGCAGTGCTATTGTATTAGTGCAGTCGGCTACAACAAATTTATCCTGTGATGATACGTAATACAGAGAATCACCTTTTATCTCCCACTGAAAAATAAGCTACAGCCGAAGCATCAGCAGCTCTGTGAACTCTGCTGGTGTATTTGATACCTCTATGTTTGATTTCAGGCTCAGAGAATAGATGGAGGTGTCTCTGGCAGCGCTAATGCGAACCCTTCTTGTGTGTTCAACTGAGTGTGTGTCTGGGCATCTGTGTTACTCCATTTTCCTGTATTTAAGCACATGGCAAAGGTTTTATTCATTCTGCTCCACAAGAACCAGACAGGAGTGTGAACACACAATCTTTAGACCCCATGGAAGCCCGTCAGTGGTCTCT
>JAWWES010000171.1:3235268-3253759 GCA_035583135.1 Lophotriccus pileatus
ATGTACTGTAGGTTTAGTTGATTGCAAAATTGGGCCTGTAGAGCTGATAAACTGAGGGTTTAAACCCTCAGTCTTTATATTCGCCTTACACATTTCAAATGTATTATGTCTACATATGTAGACAAGGGCTTGTGTTTTTTGTTTGGGTTTTTTTTTTTTCAAGTTGAGAAATGTAAAAGCTGTCAGTAATGGATGATCTATCGTGTGAAGATGTAATCACCTCCACTGACCATCTTCCTTCAGTCGGGATGGTGGAGCACGGGACGTTTTAAAGCCTTTCCAATAAATCATTGCAGGTAATAGAGGAATCATTCTTGGAGTTGTCAAGGGAGAATGAGTCTTAAAGGTAAAGATGAGCTGTCAGGACTGCTGTGCTGCAGTCAGTGGATGTTGGTATCTGACCAGTAATGTCTGCTGGACCAAATTGTCAGGCTAAACTTAATAAAGCCGTAGTATTTGTGGTTAGAAAGGCTGTAGGAATGGGTTCCTAATGCACCTCTGAGTCTGCCTCTTCCTTTGTGGACCAATTCATGCTTTCTCTGAGCACTTAAAGTACCAGTAAGCATAAGTTTTCATCCTGGATTGTAAAGGGGAGTTTTGCCTTCCTGATGAATTGGTAAAAGGCTTTTTATTATATTCCATAACCTTTGAGTTGGTAAGGTGCAGGCATTCATTAGGCATTAGACCATCTTTTAGCTAGAAATAAAATATCCAGTTTATGGTTTACAATATTAGTTTACTGCTTTACGTGTGAGAGAAAATAATAAGGTAGCTGTTGGTTTTGGTTTGGGAGCAGATTTGGCGAGTGTAGCTTTAAAGGAAACAGTATTTAACTTTAAAGTTAGTAGAATTTAACATGATAGCAGCTTTACCTACTATGAAGAAAAGGTTGGTGTGGATTCAGTAAGGAATTCAAATTAGGCCCTTTTCTAAGTTTCTTTCCAAGTTTTGAGCTGTTCTAAAGATCTAAACTGTTCCTAATTTCATGTATTTTATGTCTTGTGTTTGAACCTTGGCCATTTACTACCTTACTCTCTCTTCAGTGTAAGAAAAAAGCAATTGAGAAACAGTGTACTTGGGGTCTTGTTGTGCTTCACTGATTTGAAATAATTTTCCCGTAATGGTGTATTTAATATTTATTTTTCCTCCTATCCATGATAAGGCTTTCAAGTGAGAGTAATAAAACTTTTGGAATGTTCCCGTCTAGCAGACTTTGCATAGCTTTTTTTGTGTTGTATTTAAACTCCAGCCTAAGCAGGCAGAGTAAATTGCAAGTTAGATTCACTGTGCTAATAATACATCAGAAAACAGATTTCTTATCATGCTCTTACATAAAGTGCAAACTATTTCTCAAACTGATATTATTTAGTGCCTATTAAATATTATTCCTGATGTGCTTTTAGATTCCTGTTTATGTAGTGACTGATTTCAGTGTCAAACTGGTTTAGGTTCACCATCTTAGGAGCATTACAAAACTACTTCTAAAAGGCAGATCCAAAGGTCTCAGTCGATGCATGAATTCCCCGTGTTAAGACTCAAATTGGGTATTAATTGAAGCTGTGTCTTGGGTGAGAACTGCTGGTAGATTTAATCTGAAAAAAGACCTGTGATAATATTAGTGGGAAAAAAAAAAAAGGCAAAAGAATTGAATAGTCATTGAATGAAGCATCGAGGAACAAACCTGCCAGACAAGTGCCATTATGATTTTTCAAATGGGCATGTAAGCTCGATGTCTCGTTAGATTAAATTGTTATGGATGTCCATCCATCTGTGGAAAAGATGGTTATTTCTAGTTAGGGTATTGCCTTCCCTTTCTAATGTGTATCTCACTAATATCGTTCATCCCTGCGTCACCTGAGGATCAGAAAGCTAAAATGCACATCATCTGCAACTGTTTTGGGGACGTTGTTTGAAAGCTGAACCTTGCTTTCAATCTAGCTCCCTTACAACTGTAATTGTATTATGGAAACTCAATCACCCCCGAGTTTGGGGAGCCAGCTTTGAAGTGGCTGGTATCAAATTTTTTTTTTGTGATGTGCTTAAATTAAAAAAAATTAAGGGTTTAAGCACCGTTGTTTTTTAATGAGACTTGAACTTCTAAGTGATTAAGTCAGTTGTGAACTTGGAAATTAGGTTCTAAAGATACTTGGTTCTTTGGAGGTATGCATTGACCTTGCTTTTGTTTAGACAGCTGATCCCACATCATCTTTCTCTGAGAATAAAAGCATTGGAAAATGTGTTTTCTGAAGAAGCTGGTTTTAAAGTAGATTAATTCTTAAAAAACCAAAACAAAACAAAACACAAAAAAACCCCAAACCAAACCCCCCAAAACAAACAAACAAACAAACAAACAAGCCAAAAAAAACCACACAAAGCCAAACAAAAAACAGACTGGCTGCTTGCTTCAAAAATCATCTTCCTCTGTCCTTCAACCCACTAAAAACCAGATAGTTTGAAAACTTCTGTTTAAGGGCCAGCAGACCTTTCCCAATCAGGGAGGGAGCTTCTACCATATTAAACTATTTCCTTCTCATTGCAGGCCAAAATATTCAGCTCATCATTGTGTCTTGTCTCAGTTATTTGAGAGTATAATGTCACTTTGCCCCTCTTTGTTTCACCAAATGCCTCACTGAAACCCTCCTTGCAGGGAAATACAAGGGAATGGTGAATACAAGTTCAAGTTCTGCTTTAGTCCCTGTGGGGTTTATTTATTCATTTCTTTAGTTACACAAAGGCTTTCTTCACCTGTTACTGCCAAGGAACAGGCAACAAAGGCATTTCACTTACTGAAACATTCTTGGAGAATAAGGAAACAGTAATATTGGATGTCTGACGTTGCTGAATTAAGTACTGCATTCAGTTTTCTTGGACTAAATCTAGCAATATTATCGTTTATTTTTTAGAAAGCTTAATATCAAAATTTATACAAAATATACAAGTATAGTGTTTGTGATGTATGGCTGTCTGTAGGTATATTTAACTTATCAGGAGCAACTTGAACACTTAAGAATAGTTACCAAGGTAAATGCAAATGAAATAATAGCAAAGTTTCTCCTCCCTGAGCATATAGATTTAAACCACAGAATCATAGAATATGCTGAGTTGGAAGGGACTCATCAGGATCATCGAGTCCAGCTCCCGGCCCTGCACAAAACTCCCTCAGGAGTCCCACCATGTGCCTGAGAGTGTCTGCCTGGGTGCATGAAGCACTGCAGACCTCCCTGCCCCTTATTTAAATTACCTTTCCAGCAGAAGGCTTTGCATTTTGTGTGGTGTGTGTGTGTCCTACCCACAGTGGTCCATCAGGAAATGTCATTAAAAGAGTTATAGAAACATTTAGGCTGGAAAAGCCCTCTAAGATCATCAGTCCAACCATTAACCTGAGAAGATGGGAGATACTTCAGTTCTCTTTGCACTGAAGAACTACATGACTTTGGGCCAAACTCTCCCCCTTCTTCACTTACCCTGCGGCTCAAATGGGGCTAATAAGGCTTATAATTTGTATGCTTAAGTATGCAGATTGGCAAAGTAAAGCATGCTTTGAAGATAGCCAATGAGCTTGGAAAGCTATTTTTCCCAATAAATCTTAAAAAGAAGAAAATACCAGAACGTGGTCATCTAATTGCATCTTCACAGACCGTGTGGTCTAAGTGTAAATGTGACTCCGGTGTCTAATCCCTTCAGAAAGTCTTTTTGCCCCAAGAAGAATGGGAGCACACTCAGCAGGCTGCAGGAGGATGGGATAGCCTGCTTGCAGCATTTCTTTGCAGCATAATTGCAGCCTCAATGAACCATGAATCCAGCCTAATTAACATAACTGGAACCACAGCAATCGTGCTGCCATTCAATTTAGGTTTGGAACATTCCGATGAAGTGCCACAGTTCTGCTGTTTATTGCTGAGATGCTGTGGAGAAGTGTCCACTCGCTTTCTTGCTGTGGTCTTGGTGTATTTTTATTGTTATAGGATAACTAGGGAACTTCAGAGATGGAAGGCCATTGGCTTTCTGGTTCCATTACAAATAATTCTGTAGTGCTTCCTGTAAAAAGGTAATAAAAGCTCTTAATATACTGTAAAACTTAAGAGTAAACATACCAAACTCCCAAGTTAGACCTGTGTTCCGAGTTGTAATGGATAGCTAATGGCAAATAATTCTGGGATTATTTGGAGCTAAGGACAGCGTTCCCAGAGTTCTAAAAATAGTTTCTATTACTCTTTGTAAACACTGTACCTAGGAGAAGCCTTTTTTAAAAAGCCTGGATTTTTTTTTTTAACGTGTTACTCTGTAAAAAATGTGTTTTATTGTTGCTGTTGGTTGTGCTACAGTAAGATCAGGAAGCCGCAGAAGTAGATCAGATATCAGGTTTTGGCATCAGAGCAAAATAACCATCTATTTGGGACAGAGAAGTCAAGGGACTGCTGAAAATAGCAGTAGCTGATAAATTGGGTCTGGAGATGGAGGGGCTAGAAGGCTTCCTGCATCTTCCTTGGCCATTAGATGATGGTCCTTAGTGGTGGCACCAAAGCTTCAAACTAATACACAGTCAGGAGTTTATTCTACCATCTGTGATAGAACTGAGTCTGGTGGTTGGAGGAGAACCACCAGCAGATGAGTTGTTTGCCTTTTTTAGTGAACTGTTGGCTTGCTGATCTAGCTTTTGGCAAGTTGTACCTTAAAATTAACTGTTAACTATAATGAAGAGTACCTGATGGAAACTGTACCCCCTAGTTTTTGCATTAGTTTGAGATTAAGTCCTGTATATAACTCAGAGTAGTCTACAGACAACACAGTGTGTTCTTATTGAGTAAGAAAGTGAGGAAATCTGACCTGCAGTCGTAGCTTATCCTCACTCCAGCCTGTGGACAAGCCCCACTGGCTGTGGGAGGCTCTAGGAAGTTTTCTGTCATAATTCTGGCTTTTAAGGTGTTGATTAGTCATTCTCTTCTCAGAAGGCTTAATACCCATTTTAGCTGAGACTCTCCAGTCGAACATTGATTAAAGGTGGGGTCAATCAAAGGGCTGGCTGCGGTCGAGGAGCGGTTGAAGGAAGTGCAGAGAATAGCTCAAGTGGTTGGTTCCTGGAAGACCGAGTCTGTGATTCATCTCTCTGGAAACGAAGGAGCAGAAAGCAGTGCCAATTAAATATCACAAAGGGTTATGGTAAACATCGAAACGATGGGGAGAGATCGCGGTCTTTCAGCGTCTTTATTCCCTGCAGCTGGGACGTGTAAGCTCAGGAAGATGACTGAACATTGATACTTTCAGAGTTCAATAGTCACGCTTGTTATTGAGTGCAGTTACTGAGAATTGACAGAAGAAACTGTTTTTTGAGGGGTGTTTCCAAGTAGAGATCATATTTCTAGTTCAGTGTGCAGCAAACCCAGGGCATTTGAATGGCTGTCAGATCTGGGAGAAAGAGAGAATAACTTCTCTGTGGTAAAATATTGCAAAGGAAATAATCAGTCTCCTTCAGAACCAGTATTTTTTATTGTTTGTAGGTGCAAATTCAAAAGCGACTCAGATCAAATGTGTCAGAAGTAATTTGAGTGTTTGGCATTTTAAATCTAATGGCACTGTTTCCACAAAAACTCTTGCTCATATTCCTGGCTGCTTTTAAAACATTTATATATACTTTTCTGCCTTTTATACAAATTCATGAAATAAGGTCCTTGAAGACACTGAAAAATTTAAGTTGACCATTCTTGCTGAAATAAACTGATGAAAAAAAATGTTAAGAAAATACATCTGTAGGCAAATACAGACCCTTTCCTCTTTGCTGTTTGAAGATGGTTTCAGGCTTTTTGAGTGCAAAATAATGGCAGATTTTCACCTTTGGTATCTATCACTGTGCTACTAGTATGAAATTATTTTTTTAACAAGTCATTACTAGGCACTGAAGGCACTTTGTTCCTCCAGCACTGCCAAGCCCGCCACTAACCCATGTGCCCAAGTGCCACAACCACGTCTTTTAAATCCCTCCAGGGATGGGGACTCCACCACTGCTCTGGGCAGCCTGTCCCAATGCCTGACCACTCTTACAGTGGAGGAATTTTCCCTCATGTCCAGCCTAAACCTCCCCTGGCACAACTTGAGGCCATTTCTTCTTGTCACTTGTTCCCTGGGAGCAGAGCCCGACCCCCACCTGGCTACAGCCCCTTGTCAGGGAGTTGTACAGAGCAATAGGGACCCCCTGAGCCTCCTTTTCTCCAGGCTCATCCCCCCTGGGAAAGATGGACTCTCAGACATGAACTCCAAAGCCTCTGGCTCCAGTCTGTGCTCCAAGCAATTTCCTGAGCATCCAAAGGAGCACAAACCCCATTAAAAAAACAACAACGAAACAGGACTTTGATTAATTTTAAGGTGATTGCCTCTTAAGAGACTCTGAAAATGGGTTTTCAATTAACAATCTAGTTTACATAAAAGGCACATATTGATGAACATAGTCCATGACTTTTTGCTCAGCCCCATTATTCTCCTCTAATTCATATGCAGAAGCTAAGATTTCCAGTGATCTCACTGTTTACCAAAATCCAAGGGACTTAGAGGTTAATGTTTTTCTTATTTTCTGGTGAGAGTTCCATTTTCTGTTTTTTTTTTCACAAAGGAAAATAAAGGAAAAGGAGGAATGTGCTTCCAGTAAGCACCCAAAGGTGCAGATGATTCATCAGGAATTAGCTGAATGCTCTTGTGAGAGCTGAAAATTTCCCTAGCAATGTTTTGGCATAGGATTCTTCTGAGTATCTGACAGCCAGATATTTTCCTATTCATACTCAGAACTATTTTCAATGCCAGATATTGCTGATTGACAAATTTGAGTTGCCTATCCTGCTATGAGTCCTTCTCCTACAAAATTCAGAACTATGTAGGCATAAGCAGGTTTCGAGAATCAAAGGTGATACAGCAGCATAACAAAAGTAAAACAATGTTGTTTATGCTTATTCATGTGAATACCAGTGGGGCTCCTCTTAAATTAATCATACAGCCCTCCTTAAATATATCTGATGATAACCTTACATCCAAATCAGAGCCAGTGATATTAGAATAGCTGATTGCACTCAAATTGTGGAGAGGATTTTTTTTTCCCTCCAGAAATTGGTTCTATAAAAAAAGGGCATATTTTAAGAATTCTGACTTCAGACAAATAATCCAAAATTGATGCTTGATTGAAGCTAAAGAACCAAACACAATTTATTGCTTAGTGAGAGTACTACCCTTCAGTTTGAAGGGCCTCCCAAAAATATCTTGGTAGTTATTAATGGTGACTTGAGTCAGTTGGAAGTAAATACATATTTGGTATCAGAAAAAAAAAAAAGAAATACTCAGTGATTTTGTACTCCTGAGGCTTAAAGATCATTGTTATATTTGATGTGGAACTTCCAACTATTTATCCAAACTTCTTCTAAAAGTCATAGCTCTATCTTGTCAGTTTGTAGGTGTGTTCTACTATGAGTACATATTAAATACGTTTATTAATTTATTCATTAGTGTACTTTTAATCCATCTCTTCTTGGTGAAACATTTTTTTTTCCATAATGCACTAGCATGAATAAATGCCTCCTAAAGGCTGAAGTTAAAATTTGTGTCTTGAGTCCACTTTGCCCAAAGTGTCTCAGTGGGTTGGGTTTTCTCTTAGTGAAGGACCGCAGAACATGAAAGTCCAGCTCTGTGCAGGGGCTGAGATTAGATCTGAATGCAAGGAAAAGCAACAAAGGTCCACAGAATATCTGGAATCTGCAAATACTTCCTGTACTTAACCTACACTTTCGTTGCGTGACTGTAAAGAACAGCAAATCTTTGTTCTTTTCCCTCTCAGTTCCCATTCAGTCAGTTCAGAGACACAGGAGAAAGGTTTGGGGGAGCAAAGCTGTTATCAGTCTTCCTACAGTTCCCATCTGATTCTGTCAACAGTGAGTACATCAAACCCATGAGCTTGCAACCACTTTTAAACATCAAAAAGTTTTGGAAAAACATATATATATATATATGTATTTACTTATATGTAATGTAAATATAAATATATATAAGTATATATACTTATAATATATATAACATATAAATTAATATGAACATAGATTATGAATGTGATGTTCCTTTATGCCTTTAAAGTTTAGCTGATATTTGATTTTTAGCTGATAAGTAAGAACCAGAGCTCTGGTTTTGGATTCAAGAGGGAATTGCATCTGCCTCAGGTGGAGCAGAGAAAGAGCAAGTGTGCGTCTTGCTAAGATCCCAAAATGTTCAGGCAGGGTAACTACACTTCTAGAAAGCTGAAGAATCATAGGATATCCTGAGTTGGAAGGGACTCACAAGGATCACTGGAGTTCAGCTCCTGGTCCTGCACAGGTCAATCCCAAGTCATTCAAGTTCATCCATTTATGAAAACCTCTTAGGACATTTCTTGGGTCTAGAATCCAGAAGGTTTTTCTAGTCAGCTTTATTTACTAAAAAGCAAAAAAAGTCTCAGAAATGCCTCTCTCATCCTGTGTGCCTGCCAGGAAGGTGTTGGTTTAGCAGCCTCAGGCTGGTCTGGTGGATCTGAGCGCGGGTGGGATCGTTGGCCTTGGGCTCAGTGATGCAAATGTACGGAGTAGAGAAGGCTGTAGCTCACCTAACTTGGAGCTGCAAGTGTGGAAAGACAAATAGTCCGTGGCTTCTTGCAGCTCAGCTCGTGGTAATTTGAATCTGAAATAAATTAATAGAGTAATCCAGTTTATGGATCATCAGCTGCAGAGGTGTTATTAAGGAACTTGTGTCCCTGTTTACTGGAACACCTGCATGTAAAGCCGTGTGGTAATTGTTCAGACACGCTGAATCAGACTTCTCTGTCTCAAAACAAAATAGAAAATATAAATATATGGAATGTCCCAATCATCAGACTTATTCTTTTTTTCCTCTCAACAAGGTTGCTCTTCTGGCAAACCCTCATGAAAGCAATCCACTCTTTTCAGTTAAAAGCCATTCATATGGGGACAAACCACTGTTCTTCCATCTATATCTGTATTCATCCGTTTAAACTCTAAAGCTTTCCAGCTTACTTCTTGGATTTATAGCCAGCTGGCTGCTGTGTGTAACATGAACATATTCTGACTGTGCATGAGATGTTTTTCCCTCATTTAACCCATAATTGTCGTGTTCACTCTAGGCCACAGCTCACTTGTGTGAGTCCCCAAAGTCATGACTTGCCACCTCCTCACCTCCCCTCACCTCCGGCAGCCTACTGATATTAAGACAAAAAGAAAGCTCAATCCCAAAACTACCACCCAAAACCCACGCCTTGGAACAGATTTGGATAAAATGAATATGTTCAAGGTGGTGGGTCGTAGCTGAGCCAGCTCCTGTGGGATCAGTGCCCGCTTTTTGGCATTTACAATAAACTTTGGAATGACTTTTTAACTCCAATGCTTTAATAGCAAGTGAGGAGGGGGTGGCAAGAAAGCGAAGGACATATGCACTTTTTTTTCCTTATGAGTGCTTGATTGCTGATTTTTCCAAAGGTAGCCTGATAGGTGATACCTATTTATTAGCAGCTTTCTGCGATCCTAGAAATCAAAGTCAAAGAAATTCAGTGGAAGTGCAATTCTAAAATATCTGCCCTTACTGAAGTTACTGAACCATCAATGAGAAACTTCCATTCAAAGAAAACATGAATATTAAAATTAGTTAGGCATAGTTTGGCGTTGTAAGAAATACAATATGTTATTATTTTTTCTTCATGCAAAACCACCGGGTGCTAAGAGAGGCAATAGAACCATTAATTAATAGTAGTAGTCCTGGATAATGTCATAATAAGCAATACAACATATTAAAGCACATTTATTCTTGCCAGCTATCAGGAGGAACTTTTAGATATTTGAAAGACCCATTAGGGTTGTTTACATTCTGAGTGGAAGCTGGTATGTTTTGGCAGGGGCTGAGCCACACTTTAGTACTTGACTCCAATGGTATTGAATTTCCCAGTCAGTAATATATTGTCACCACTTCAGGGCAGCCTGGCTCTCCAGGACAGCGGGTACAACCCAAATCAGTGCACTTCCCAGAGCCAGGATGTCTTTGCTGTCATAAAAATGAAAATAACTGGAATTATGTATAACAGAAGCAATTTTCCACAATGGAAAAGGTGGTCAGGGAACCAAACCCGTGCCTCCAGGTATATTAACCTAACAGAACAACAAAAATGTGCTGGGCTTTAAATTGCACCGACAATCTGGAAAGGATTTTCCGACTGAAGTTATGTTAAGTGTTAATAGTGAAACCTGGGTGCCTTTTCCTTTGATCTCTCCTCGAGCTCATATAGAATAATAGGATCAAAATAAAATGCCATTTATATGAACACCTTGTTCTTTTGATCTTGGCACCAAAAATTCTGTCTGCAGCTACAACTTACCAAACAGTGCCTCTGCTCCTTTTAGTTGGACCTTCTACTTTATCATAACTTTTAATAAGTGGTGTCACAGCCAATTTTTTCGAGGCAGTTCATGACCTTAGTCATCATTTTTGCCCTAAGAATCTTTAACTACATTTTCAGAAGAGCTGAATATAAGTTAGGCAGGACTTGTAAACTGGTGGCTTCTGGTTGGTTCTGTATAAGCATGTTGAATACATGATTTAAACATCTGTATGCTGTGATGTTTCAAAATAGGACATCACTTGTTCTTTGAGCACTTGGGCAAAACTGTTGAATTAGCATGCACTGAGTAAGAGAAGGTATTTGGGGGAGAACAGTTGGGGTAATTGTGGTTATCACTGGTGCTAGGTTTTGGATCCCTGCGTTTTCCATGAGGAAGGTGATGCACCCTGTGATGTTTGGGTGGTTGCCAAGCCTTTCTCTTCATCGACCGTCTCTGCAGGAAGGACCACAGAAGTTGTTACAGCTGGTTGTTGTGGGTCCCTTTGCTTTTATGTAGAAGTGAGATAGTCCATGGATGAACATGAGTATCCTTCAGCTGTTTATTCCCCAGAGTTGGTGGTCAGGAGTGTTCCTTTGGGAGTCATTACTGCAAGCACTTACAGTAAAGCTGCTCCTTCATATTCTTTCAAATCTCTTGCGAAGAGTCTTCTCCTCCAAAGCCTCTGACTCCATGGAAGCAGCTGAACTGTATTTATTGTGATGATTGACTGTGTCTTATTATGATCCCTGCTTCAGTTGTTGTAACCTCCAAGAACAGAAGAGATGGGCACAAAGCACTGTGCCAAATGAAAGCAAAGAAACCCAAGTCCTGCAGCTCACCAGTGTCACAATCACTGCTGTCCAGGAAGAGGGATTAGTGGGTGAAGAAACACTAGCTAGGAGAGATACAGTGGCCAGGCCGAGTCTTGGGTGTCAAATGTCTCTCTCAAGCTCTGCATCCCACTGTAATTTATATTTAGCCATTAAGCTGGTGTGATAGGAACAGTCAGCTCGTTGTGCGCCGCATGCAGGGAACGCCGCTGGGTAAGTGCTGGGTAAGTGTTCAGGCTCTTGCTGAAATGGCTGCACTCGAGGTTGTGGCACATGAGCTGTCCTCCAGCAAGTTTTCTTGCAGACTTGGTTGAATCTCTGCACTCTGTCACGAGGCAGGAGTATTCCAGAGAGCTATAACCGTGGCTGTAACCTATAACCCTCTTCTTATTAAGTAGCACAGTGTAATTCATTATGTGCAATGAAGATACCGAGCTGGTCTGAGCGCCAGAAGCAGTGTGGATGTGTTTGTGCAGCACTGCACTAGGATTGATGCGTCCTGCTGGGATCAGGTCTCTGTGCTAATGCAGCCACTCTGCCTCCAGTCCTTCCCTGAGTAGTACAGAACTGCTGTAAGAAAGTGTGCTGCTGTAGTTGTCTAAAAGGCAGTATCTGCCCAACTCTTAATTTTTAGCAGGTTATATGTCCTTGTTCATCTTCCACCAGTTCTCACTTCCTATCCCAAATTCAGACTTGCTTTTTGCATCAACTAAAGGAAGGTTGTGGGACTCTTTGGACAAGGAGTTAATGTGAAAGAGCTGCAAAGATTGGTAGTTTTCCTCCTTACAATAGGAATGTGATTGCCCTAGTTCTGTGGTTAGCATGAAACAAGTCAGCTCTGTCATGAAGTCAGTGGGGTACAAGTTAATACAAGGTAGTAAAGGAATAAAACAGCAAAGTCCACAGTCTTTTATGACAAAACCAGTATGATCCTGTTGCAACATAAGGCCCTGCTGTGAATGGTATTTTCTGATGCTTGGATAAGTGCAATTTACATATATACAAAATGTATGAATAAAGTTATAAAAGTATACTTGGTATTTTACTTTTTTTTTTCCTTGAAAGTAATTTGCTATTGTTCAAAACTTTCAGCTTTCACTGGTTTTGTTTCCAAAAACCCCAAAAGGAAAAGAAAATAACAAAAGTCCATAAAGGCAAAAGGGATATGTTCTCATTTCAGTTCACAGAATTTCCTGCCTTTAAACAATACAAATATATGCCCTTAGGTTTCTAACATGCTGGAAGGATACCGAATCCATGAAACAGATCAAATTAAAAGCAAGTCCACTATAGCAACAGCGAGTTGTACCAGCATGGCCAATAGATCTCAACAAGAATTTCTTGAGGGGGTTTTAACCATGTTGCCAAGCCTTACAAAATCCTAAATTGCCAGCTCCATGAGTGAATGCTCAAAACCAGCAAGCAAGTTCTAGGCTGAATTGGGCACAAGTAAAATCTCATACTTAATTAATTGTTCCCTATTCCTTACAGGCCCTATTCAAAGCAATTATTTAATGTTATTCTGAGATGTGTCCACAAACAGAGCAGAATGGACATTGGCCTTGTTAAACCTTTTGAAGTATATTGCTTCCCCTAATCCCAGATATGTGTTCCAGAAGCTGAAATGTGTGATCCCAGCATGTGGAATGAAAGGCATGAGGAGCACGGGGGCAACTGGTGATAATTATCACCACCAAGATGCTCCGAGGGCTGGAGCCCCTCTGCTTTGGAGCCAGGCTGGGAGAGCTGGGGGTGTTCACCTGGAGAAGAGAAGGCTCCAGGGAGACTTGAGAGAGCCCCTTGCAGGGCCTAAAGGGGTTCCAGGAGAACTGGAGAGGAATTGGAGACAAGGGATGGAGGGACAGGACACAGGGAATGGCTTCCCACTGCCAGAGGGCAGGGAGAGATGGGATACTAGAAAGAAATTCTTCGCTGTGAGGGTGGGGAGGTCCTGGCACAGGTTGCCCAGAGAAGCTGTGGCTGCCCCATCCCTGGAGGTGTCCAGGGCCAGGTTGGACAGGGCTTGGAGCAACCTGGGATAATGGAAGGTGTCCGTGCCCATGGCAGGGGATTTGGAACCAGATCAGCTTTAAGGTTCATTCCAACCCAAACCATGGCCATGTCCTGCTCAAGCTGCTCACAAACTAGTGTCTCCTTACAGAGTAGGCACCATCCTTGCTGTTGTCCATCATGCAGATCCGTCCCCAGACTGGTAACTCAGTGTGTAAGGGTAGCAGTGGTGTTTGTACTGATGCTCTTTTTTACTTTTTCTAATACAAAACTGCATCTCTCTCTTTTTATTTTGCTGACTTTAATATCATAGGTAGCTCAGTGATGGGCCACAAGTGTTTTACAGAATTCAGAGGTACAGGCTCCCCAGGGATTCTTCTGGCACCCAGATGCTGAAAGGCAGATGATCAGGGATCTTACATCAGCATCACTGTCAAACTGATTTATACTAGAAAAAGGGTGGGTTTGAGGGTGTTTTTCTCCTGTAATGACATTGCTGTTAGTAGCATTATTATTTTTAGAGCTTTTTAACAAAAACTTGATCTTCTTGGTGGCAGAGTTACTGCCATTTGAGTTCTAGAAGTGGGAAGAGACTTCTGGAGTTTGAACAATGAATGAGACAATGGCAAAAGTGGAATTAAAACTTGGAATTTCCTCTAGGCCATGCTGCCTAGTAGACATACAAATTTAAACTTTGGTTGTGCTGCAAAAACAAGGTGCAGATTAATCTAATGACACATTTTAAAATGGAGGTCAAAATCTCTACATTATGTGATCCTGAGGGCCAGAGCCAGTTGACTGGACCATCCAATTGGAATGCCCTATGGCTGGAATAGCTCCACAATAGCCTAAAAATGAGCGTGTGTTACCATTTGAATGTTGTATTACTGACAAGTGTGTTTTACATTTTGCTGTGCATGTGACCATTATTTTTAATTAATTTGCCTAGATTTTTCAGATAAAACTTTCTTCAGTTAAGCCTCCAAATGAAAGCGGGCTTCACTGCTTATTTATTGGGGTACCTGAGAAAACATTAAGTAATTCAGGTGAAATATGTGCTTTCCTGAGAAACACACACAGAAGTTTGCATTTGCGCGGGCGAGCGAATTATCAAAACCAGATGTAAGCAAGTGGAACATTTTACATAAATTTATTAAAATCATTATTTACCTGTAAGTTATAAGAAGGGCTTAGTTGCACTAGTTTGTTGCCAATATGTACTGCCAATAATCTGCCAAAAAAGCAGCTTGCTGGCAAAATCCCTGAAATGGTTGGGATATGATTGCACAGAACGTTACAACCCCCAGTCAAATGAAAACCTACTATAAACGAACTCTTTGATGGTGGATTCTCTGGAATATGGTATTGATATATGGTGTACAGTTTATATGGATTATGTACACTGCACAAGAAATATGGATATCTATTAAGGGTAACTTGATATGTAATCGGTCAGGACAGTTATTGTTCTCAGTATTTGTGAGGAATAAGATCACACAGTGACTGCTCAGTTTTAAAACACAGATTATTCCCGTGCAGCCCAAAGCACTGCCATGCCATTTCTTCAATTAATACAGAAAGGCTATTGAAAATGTAAAATATCTGACATCTATACGGAGCTATTTTAAAGGCAGCTTTACTTCTAGGAACAATTTATACATTACATAAACTTATATTTTTCATCCAAGTATCATTTCGAGAATAGCGAGCTTAAATATTGGAGGCCATGGGGAAACATAATATTACGATAATGTTCTTTGGTGCGGTTTGGAAGGTTTTAGGAAACATTTGGAAGTATTTTTCTCATAAAGTCACTTAACTATTGAAGTGTTATGATAGCACTCCCTTCTGCATTGCGTATGTTGCAAAGCAGCCTGTTTAAAGGGGACATCCATCCTATATATCCTGATTAGAAGTAGTTCCACAAAACAGGAAATTATATGTTACAGGATCCTGGTATTAGTTTAATTAAAAAAAAAAAAAAAAAAGATGATGAACAGTTTTCAAACACCCATTTCCAGTTGTGTTTTAGCAAGAGGAGGTTCTGCATTGTGAGTAGCTCTATGTGAAATTTGCATTTTCTAAATAAGCACTCGAGAGCCGAGTTGTTGTGCTTTTTTTCTGTTTCAGGAAGCACTAATGAACATGACCAATCCTTTAGAATCCTAAAGAACCTTAAAAACCTTGCAATTCTCAGAAGCCAAACTTTTTCCCCATAGTGTAATTCATTCTTTTGAACTTCTGCAGAAGCAGAACTTAAGTCAACAGTTTCTGAATTTCTGGCAGTTGTTATCAAGAGGACTCTTAGGGCTCCCAAAGTTACTTTGTGGTGGTGGTGCAGCAGATCTACACAGTCAGTGTTTAATTACAGAGAAAATTACTTTTTTTCTGAACTATCAATTAATCCATGTTTTCATATCTTGCACAAAATAATGCATAAGTTATTTTCACCTGCGTTATAAAATATGTATTGTAGTTCATTACCATCTTTCTGAGGAGTTTTTAAATTATCACCATTTCATTTGTGCAGAATGATGGTCTTAGAAATTATAACTGCACAGATTCTTCTGTTTAGTGTTAAAGGATCTCAGGGAATTGAAGATGTGAACTCAGAAATAATATATTTAGGGTCAAACTCGGTCTCACATGGTGTAAAAGACAAGTTTGCCTTTGACTTCTGTGGGTCCAGGATCTCCTTTCTGGAACTAAAATGCAGAGTGATCACGCTCTGGTATTTTTTTGCTGACCCAGAGTGCTTAAGATATTGTTGAAGTAATTTGTGAAGAGTAAATATGTAAAAAAATGGACTAATGCCATGAGTACTGGATTAGGCTAGACATGATTTTGGCTGAAATTATGTTCAACAAGAGCATCAGCATGCCAGGGAAGCTTAGGCTTCCAGGGGTAGTTTCACCTGCCTTTGTTCCTGTTTTGCATAGTTTCACTGCAAGCCATGTGTTTTGGAAGGTAGTACCTTTCCATGGATTTTTGGGAATAATTTCTGACACAGTGGCACAGATTGCCCAGAGAAGCTGTGCCTGCACCATTCCTGGGAGTGTCCAAGGCCAGGTTGGACAGGGCTTGGAGCAACCTGGGCTGGTGGAAGGTGTCGCTGCCCATGGCAGGGAGTTTGAAACTGGGTGGTCTTTAAGATCCCTTCCAACCCATCCTCTGATTCTGTGAATAAGAGTTGAAGCAGGCTTTTTTTAAAGTCGTGAGAAAGTCTATGATTCTATTCTCAAATAATATTTCATAGTTCTACATGTTGCAGTTTGCAGGTTGCAGTTTGCAGGCAGGGAATTCAGAACCCAGAAAAAGATACCTTCTGCTGTGGGAAGACAAGCTGAGCCACAGACCTTGGATTTTCTTTTGCCATGCCCTTCCCAGTGCTTAATCTTGGCTCTGTTCAGTTTTCTTTCTGTTCTCTCTCTTTGCTCCTAATCCTTGTCCATGCTTATAAGCCCCTAATATTTATATGGCATTATCTGTGTTAGAGATTACTGCTGACAAGTAATCTCTTCCCTCTTCTGAATGAAGAATTACAGCCACTGCTGAAGATCAGAAAGTGAAATTAGATCCCCTAAAGTATGTGACAACTTCAATAAACCCTAATATCAAATTCCCTGAATATTGGGGAATATTCTTTTGAGCTTTTTGGTTTGAACTGTAGTAGAGCGTCAAGACACCTGACCACACTCAGGAGCACTGTTTTTCCTTTTTTTTTCTTTTTCTTTTTTTTGCTGTAGAGCAAAATGTGACAGTAGTTGTAGAGAAAAAAAAATGAAGAAAAGATTTGCTGAACTACTGTGACTCTGCTCCCAGTTTTGTAATTTTTTTGCAGTCTTTTGAGAAGTCGGTAAATATAAATGTGTCAATTTTACTGTTATCAGCTGATTGACAATATTAAAAATAAAAATATAAATGCATATTATTATATATAAATATGAAAACTAAGTATATACTAATGGAGTAGCTGTCCGTTCCAGTTTGGCCTCCAAAGGTCTGCTTTCTATAGTTTTACAGTGTTTGGCCAGTAATAGGTGTGCATGGTCGTATAGTTTTGCATATATTTGTAGCAATTTCAGGAACAAATTCAGCCTGGGAACAGGATGAATTCAAGGAAGCAGAAAGAAAGGAAGTGCAAAAGTGAAATTTTTTACTTACTGCAAACGACAGTCGGTCACAACCATTATAAGCCAAAGGGATACCAGGAATCACAGCAGCTCTCCATGAACCTCTGTAGTGGTTTAGGTCACATAAATTCTGCTAAATATATCAGCAGTTAGCAAAGAGACTTTTGTGACCGTGATTGAAGAAAAACAAAGGGAATTCTCAGACGGTGAAATTGTAAGTTATGCTGTGATGATGCATCAGTGATGGAGGAAGCACAGCATCTCTGAAATGCCTGTGCTCCAGCTCTGAGGCCTGGAGAAGGGTTCTGATATAGCTGATTATGACTGTCTTATTTTATGTTTGAACCTTTTAATGGAAATATCATAAATTAAACAAAAAGATCTACTACACTTTCTGAACTATAACATTGCTTTCAAATGTAACGACATTTACAGAAAGGCCAATTTTTGTCAAGAGAAAGAGGAAGAACAGGAAGAAATTCTTCCCTGTGAGGGTGGTGAAGGACTGAAATAAGTTGCCCAGAGAAGCTGTGACTGCCCCTGGATCCCTGGAAGTGTCCAAGGCCAGGTTGGATGGGCCTTGGAGCAACCTGGGCTAGTGGAAGGTGTCCCTGACCATGGCAGGGGGTAGAAATAGATGGTATTTAAGGTCCCTTCCAACCCTAAGCATTCCATTAACTCTGATTTTATTTTATTAAACTTTCTAATGGCAATATAATATATAAATAATAAAATCCATTGCATTTTCAGAGCTATAACTTTGCTTCCAAATGTATGTTTTCAGAATGGCAAATTTTTATTAATTCAAATTCTTTTTTTTTTTCTTTAATACTATATTCTTTCTTAAAAATTGTAGGAAACAGTTTTATAATATGGTTTCTAACCTAAACCATCGCTCCAGTTTGTCTTTCTAATGTGGTCTCTATTCATCGAGCAGTGACATCATGGTCCTTCCATCCTTTTTGTGTTGTTGTTTTTAACAAAATGGTGCACAAAGTGACTCTTGGTGCCATGGAAAAGAAACCAATCCCCATAAATAATTTTTCATGAAGTGCTGTGAGTAAACACGTACAATGGAACATGGCAACATATTACAAAAGAGCTGCGAAAAAACACACATCTGCTTCAAG
>JAWWES010000171.1:3253859-3258859 GCA_035583135.1 Lophotriccus pileatus
AAAACAGTTTTGAACACAAGTTGTGAGACTAAAATTAGATATCTAAGTCTCTCACTGTTCTGAACTTTCAGTGTTTAGGTATACATGAATAATGCATAAAAATAAAACATTTTCCATGGGCTTTTTAACTTGAAGGGGCAGTACCTTGTAGAATCTGTTGAAAATGTTAATACTGGTATGCTTTGATGGTCATTTTTTTTCTGGAAAGTTTTACTTGTGTAAGATTTCGCTACCACAAGTTAATAATAACAACAAAATCCTTCCACTATATTAAAAATAGAATGCTATGGCATTTTTCTTATGTGACTGGTGTGTTCTGTAACTAAGGTTGAGAAAAATGGTGTGTCCTTCTCGATCACTAAATTCTACCTCTCTGCTGTGGTAACTCTCTGGCTTGTTTTTTAGAATCATGGAGTGGTTTGGGTTAGAAGGGACCTTAAAGATCATCTTATTTCACTCTCCTGCCATGGGCAGGGACACCTTCCACTAGCCCAGGTTGTTCAGAGCCCCATCCAACCTGGCCTTGGACACTTCCAGGGATGGGGCAGCCACAGCTTTACCATCTTCATTATAAAAAAACCCACATAAAATATAAAATATTCTTCCTTATATCTAGTCTTTCAAGCCTGTGTCTGCTCCTGCCCCAACTCTGCTACTCCATAACCGTCACTGTGATGTAAAAGTCCTGAAAGCTCTTGATGTTTTAAATGACTGTGATCTGGGCAGGTACTGGATGGAAGGTGTCAGAAAAGAAGAATTAATTTGAGTCTGGAAGAGGAAAAATAGAGTAGCTGGAGCAAAAATGTTCTGGAGAAAATGTAAACACAAAAAAAGGGGCTAACTAGACATTGTCGTCCTCCAGCCTGCTTTTGGGAAATACACATGAACAGGTTTAGAAGATTTCGTGTTGTTATTAGTTTATTTTCAGGTCATTTATTTAAGTGTCATAAAGAACATTAGCTAGTGGTTAGGGACTCCAGTATCCATTATATCACTCCAATCATGTGGACAAGTTTATACCACACATGATTTACAACGCTCTTTCCGCCGTTGGAATTGTTCTATTCAGGTACAAGGTTTTATATGGGGCTGTATTTAGGAAAATCCAAGTGGCTGAGCACAGAGACTTCTTCCAATCAAAGTCCAGAAATTAATGCCTTTACACGAACACCGTGGGTCGCAGCGAGAGCTGTTTATGGCTCTCTGCCTACATCCTTTATCATGTCTCCACTGTTGTTAGTAAAATATACAGAACTACTTTATGCCAAAACAATGGAAGTTAATGCAGATAACTTGTTCCAAAGTTAACCATCAAATAAATCTCTTCTTTTTATTTTTTTTTCCTTCAAACTGTTAAGTGAAATGGTGTTCTAAAACTTTTAAAAATTGTCAAGATGATGAATACTGTGTGTGTAATACAAGTAAATACCATGGAACTGATTGCACACACATGTCTTAAATAAAAGATATTAAAGAGTTTATTCCAGAGAGAAATTGGTGGAGTTTTATCTAATATTATTGGGAATTCTGCAGTGACGGGTCAGATTTATAAGGGTTGAAAACTAAGAAGGAAACCTCTTTAGAAACAGAAATGGTGCATTGAGTGGATGATTGGCTGGGAGATTAAAGACAGGCAGGGGGATACAGCCTCCCTAGGTAGCCCGACCTCTCACACCTCAAGCAGTTCTTCAGAACAGCAATGGTCTTTCAGAATCTGTTAGTTAAATTTAGTTTGGTAAATCAGTGCTTTCAGTGCAGTCACAGGCTTGCACGTTTAGGGCAAATCCCTGTTTCTCCTTCGGCTTTTCCCATGCATAAATATATAAAAGTATATCCTGATGGGTCTGTGTCTGTACTTCAGAGGAGCCACCACCAGCCAGTTTTAGGTCTGTGACCAAAGGCTGAGAGAATTGGGATTGTTCAGTCTGGAGGAGAGAAGGCTTCAGGGAGATCTTAGAGCCTCTTCCAGTGCCTAAAGGGGCTCCAAGAGAGCTGGAGAGAGACTTGGACAAGGGCCTGGAGTGACAGGACAAGAGGGAATGGCTTCCCACTGCCAGAGGGCAGGGTTAGATGGGATATTAGGAAGAAATTCTTGGCTGTGAGGGTGGTGAGGCCCTGGCACAGAGGAACTGTGACTGCCCGTCCCTGCAATTGTTCAAGGCCAGGTTGGATGGGGCTTGGAAAAACCTGGGATAATGGAAGGTGTCCCTCCCATGGCAGGGGGATGGAACTAGAGGAACTCCAAAGTCCCTTTCAGCTCAGACCATTTCATGATTATATGATTTTGTGTGTGGAATACAGCCATGTCAAATTTGTGCTGCTAAACTCAGAGAATCTGAGGATGGCTGAGTCACTGAGGTGGGGATGATTTAAGTCAGGCATGTTTGTACCACAGGTAATGGATTTGGATGACTGTAATTGAACTTTCTGTGGTTCTGTGTCTCCAGACCAGCTCCAGTAAGTGATGGTGAGCTGTAGAAAAAAGGTGGATCTCACAGGTGATTTAGTCAGTGGCTTGAAAATGCAACTTGTTGTGGGTAAACATGAAAATAATATGCCAAGAGACAGCAAGCCAAATCTAAGAATACACATTACATGCAGTAGTTACACAGTGTACTGACTTGGGAAAGGGGATTTAGGGGTTTGAAGAAAAATCCTCAAAGCAATTAATCAAGAGTACAATGGTAGCAAAGCTCACACAGAATGTGTGTGTTTGTATTTCGTAGTGATTTTGAAGAAAAGGGGCCTGTTTGCATTTAAAGGTTCTTCCTTGCAGGGTGAGGTGAATCATTCTGGTGTTCAGGAATATTTGTTTTGACAGAGAGGGGAGGGAGTGGTCTGTTCTCAGCCCAGAGATGAGCTGTGATGGAGTAAAACTCCAAAGAACTGTAGAAGAGGTTGATAAAGTGGAGCAAGTGTTGGCTTTAGTAAACAGTTTAATGAACAGGCTATAGTCTGTAAACATTTGGAAATTAAAAGGAAACGGAAAATTTAAATGTCTCTACTTATCTGGGAGAACCATAATCACACTGAAAGGCATGTAAGTAAATAATATGTGGGTAAATTAACTGGAGGTACAGGCAGGCATTTAAAGTGAGGAGTCCATGGTGGCCATGCTTGGGAGTTCTACCCATGTTAATTTATAAGAGTCATGGTTGGATGAAGGAGCTTCACTCAAGTGTTTCCCGGGGAAGGATCGTAATTTGTTACTACTGTAATTCAAATAGTAAAACTGGATCTGCATAAAAGTGCTACATCTCATATATTACAAAAAATTACTTCAGTGGCCTGCATATAACTGTGCAAATGCGTCCTGCTGTTGGGAAGGGTTTTCTGCAGCATGGTCATCAGATGGAAGAGCCAGTGGTGTCTAATCCTGTCTTGGCCCCTCGGAAAGGCATGAGTAGCTCTGCCTCAGTTTCCTCATCTTGATGGTCATTAACTCACACCTGTGAAAAACAATGGTTGTTTCTATCCTATCAATGGATGTAGAACTCAGTCCTCTCCTCGAGGTGGGGTTTTCCTTCTAATTTGTGATTAATTGTTTTCAGTTGGTCATGATAGAAATCAGGTGAGGATAGTTGGCTAAGACCCACTTCCATGTCACGGTGCCTGTTTGATCCGTGTCCTTAGACAACAAACAGTTTTTCTGTGTCAGCTTCATTGGCATGTGAGGAAGCAACATATTAGATTCAGACTAGACTCATCTCAGGTCAGACACTGCTGTGTTTGGTATTTGCTGCCAATCTTAGCTGTAGTCCTGTCAAAAGTACCACGACTTTGTTGGCAAAATTGCCTTTTTACTTCCAAGAGGTGTTTGCTTTATTTCATCTTAGCAGGTGTGTAGTTTTGCTCTCCCTGTTGATGCATGTGCCTCAGTGGCAATGTGGTCCAATGGAAACCTTTGTCTTCTCAGTCAGAGAACCTGTTATTTTATTTCACAGGTACCATATTCACTAAAATACGTATAAGTGTATCAATTACTGAATGCTAGTGGAGTTGTTGTTTGGATGGCTGCAAAATACCAACCGTGTTTTTACCTTCTCATTTGCTATTTAATTAATTGCCAGGTGAAACTGAAATCCAGCATGAACACAATACAGATATATTTTTTTTGTTGTTCTTTTCCCCAATAGGTTCATGCCAGAGCATAAGCTCGCCCGTTTGGAAAAGGTAGTTGATGTTAAAGGAAACGGAGGTGGTTGTCAGTCGGGGGCTCTGCCTGGCCAGCAGGAGAGCAGAGCTGTAATGAAAACCAGCGACGTGCGCCGTGAGTCTGGACTTTGTGAGTCTCCGGCTGGACTCGGTACCACACAGCACGAGGGGCTGCCTTCCCCCTTCACAGCCCTGGCGAGACCCATCCAGACCGAGGCATCAGAAGGCACAAATCCTTGTCAAGAGGAAGATAAGCAATGCCTGACTTTTAACCTCTCTAATATCTTGAGTGGACAGGACTATCAGCAAAGACCTCTGCACATTGCCTGGCCTCACAGGTGGTAAGTGAACAAGTCCAAATACTGTACTTTCAAAAGATTTATGGATTTGTGTTGATCCTTTTTCTGTGGCTTCTGTCCAGTATAAAATAATTTCCTAAACATGGACAGACATTGCACACACACGTAGAGGAAAGACCCATCATTAACATGTGATTATTGGGAATAATTTGTTGAATATGCACAGTTCAGTAACGCTAACCAGACGTTCAGCCAGTGATGTTAATGATTCCTCTTTTTTTTTTCTCCCCAAGAAAAAGATATCCCTGCTGCTACAACACAGCATAATTCTGGTAACTCTCTTTTCCTATCAAGCAAACCACAGATGACAATTAATATCGAATGTTATTTAAATTATCTTAATTACTTTAATGCAAGTGATTAAGTGTCAAGATACATGGCGACACCGGACAGCTGATGTTAACCCACTGTCTGCAGTTTAAAAACACCCTTTCAGTGTTACATAAATAGAAAGGCTGTTTGAGTGTATTAACAGGGAAACAGTGT
>JAWWES010000171.1:3261359-3278859 GCA_035583135.1 Lophotriccus pileatus
CAGCAGTTAAAAGCACCCCCTTCTTGGGCCTAGCACGAGGCTCTCCGAGAAGCGGACTAATTTTAGCCAAGTGCTGTAATGTGCAAGGGGGTTTTTGTGTGTAAAACATTGGCAGTGGGATCCTGCTTGTCTTCCAGCACGAAGCGCTCGCAGATATTGTCCTATACAATAATACTTAACAACCATTGTCTACCCTGATGATTTACATGTGGTTTTCATTTTGGGGGGGAAGGAAAAAAAAAATGTAGAAAAGGAAGAATTTTTTTATTTTCTTTGTAAAGTTCTTGTGTTCCCCTTCACCTAACAAAAACCCCCTTTGGCTAAACCATAAACCAGAATCTCTGTGAAGTCGTGCTGTTGTTGCAGAAAACCTCTCTAAACGAAGTGGCGCTGACCTCACCGTGTTGGTGTTGCAGGGACTGCCAGCACCCTAAATTACAGCATTAGCCCCAACACCTCTCCTAAGTCAACCCAATGTAGGCCCTGCCCCCTTGGAACAGCACCAAAATCAGAAGTGCCATTCTCTAGCAGACACATTCTTGCTTTAGAAAGGTGTTAAAATAACTTTGCATGAGAAGAGGCCCTCCAATGCAATCCCTGCCCCTTCTCTCCATCCCCCTGACTCTAAGGCTGACAGGGATTTTAGTGTGCAAGTTCTGCTGACAGCTGATAAATAACTGACAGTATTTTAGCCGAGTCACGAGGTTCTCCATAGAGTAATTTGTTTTCTCCTTTCTTACCAAGTCTTTTATGTTTTCTTATAAACATCTACAGCAAGGCACTGCTAACAGAAATGACTTATGGCCAAGGATATGGATAAAACAGAGTGATGGGTTTCTGAGCGGTGTTCTTGCAAGGGCTGTGCCAAGGAATCACTCTTCCCTTTGTGCCAATGGGCTTTGCTGGAAACAGAGGGCAAAATTGTGGTGATCAGTGGACAAACTTCCCACATTTGGTCAGAACTTTGGGGTGTCCCACAGGTTTCCATCATAAGGTGATAAAATGCCTATTTAGAATCCTTTAGATTGGAAAAGACCTTTAAGATCATTGAGTCCAACCATAAATCATCATGTGTAGCCATATGGGACATGTTGGACTGAGTCCAGAGAAGGCCACAAAGATGATTAGAAGGATTGAACATGTCTCCTGTGAGGAAGGACTGGCTGAGAGAATTGGGGTTGTTCAGCCTGGAGAAGAGAAGGCTTCACAAAGACCTTAGAGCCTCTTCGAAGTACCCAAAGGGGCTCCAAGAGAACTGGAGAGGGACTTTGGACAAGCGCATGGAGTGACAGGACAAGGGGGAATGGCTTCACACTGACAGAGGCGAGGGCTAGGTTGGATGTTAGGAAGAAATCCTTGTCTGTGAAGGTGGTGAGGCCCTGGCACAGGTTGCCCAGAGAAGCTGTGGCTGCCCCATCCCTGAAAGTGTCCAAGGCCAGGTTGGACAGGGCTTGGATCAAACTGGGCTGGTGGAAGGTGTCCCTGACCATTTCAGGGTGTGGAAAAAGATGGTTTTCAAGGTGTCTTTCAACCCAAACCAGTCCATTATTCTATCATACTTGAAGGATGAATATATTAGGAAGATGACAGTGGCAGGTGTGGCATGATCCTCCTCTCCCCCTCAAAAACTAGCCCACCAGCATTTATACATACATTATTCCCCATATGTCCCCAGTGAGGCCACAGACATTTCCCAAACCTATTTTTTGCTGTAATTGAGGTACACCAGCATGTTCCTCAGCTCCCTTTCCATGTGAGCATGACAGTGGATGTCTGAAGCTGCAAACCTGTTGCACCCCTGGACTCAGACATGTCATCCAGGTGGTATGTGTGTAATTTTATTGTAAAATTTTTTACCCTTTACTTTACTCTTTCATGGAGAAGATCTGCAGTGCTGCTTTGAACTCAAGCCATTCACCCAAACCATATGTTTTTTCTTTTTTCCCTGTGTGCTCTGTATCATCTCATCATTTAAATGCTTGATAAGAGAAAGTTGTCAGAAATCAACTCTTCTTCCTCTAATTGCACGGGTGTGATAAAAAAATAAAATCACACGGGGAATCTGCAAGAATTTACACACACATGCAAACAAATAGCTGCTGTCAATTCACGTGGAAGATCTGATAAGGCTGTTATCTCGTCTCTTACCTACCAGTGTGTGTGACAAGAGCGTGGGGAAGGACAGGAGGCAGGAGATACGGGAGCAGGAGGAACGGCGGTGGAAGTCATGATGAGTAAATTGAGAAGCGAAAAACGCAAATCTAGATGGCAACAATTATCTGAAGATGTCTGGTGCAAGGGAAACTGGTGTGTGCACAGATAGTGCTGTGCCTAGTTGTCTGGTTTTAATGTAGGGTATCACAGAGAAATGAGTGCGTGGAGGAAAGGTGGTGTTGTCGTCACCATGTGCTGTACCAACATGTGGCTGCCCACTGTGAGGACCTGGTCCTCTTCTCTCTGGAGAGAGTCCTTGGAAAGGGATTTTTAATATTATTTTGTATTTATTTTATATATATAAAATATATTTTTAATGATACATTATATATAACATATTATATAATATATAATATTATATATATATAAAACACAAGTATTAAGTAGTAACTTGTTCCTCTTTAGCTTGGCAGCACAATACAGAATTTGTGTAGCTACTGTTTGAATTCACAATTCACAACTATTGCATATAGAGACACGTGAGAATATACAGTACTTATATTTTCCTCATGCTGTCGAATATTTTGGACCAAAGGTTATCCCATCAAGTTGCAGATGTGGTAGGACAACAGAAGAGGAAAGAATAGGTAGTCCACCTAGAAATCACTTTTGAGAACCCAGAAGTGCCATTAGGCTCAACAGGCATCCTCTGCTTTGTGAACAGCCTGCAGAGAACAAGTAGATATGGTGAATAGATAAGACAGACTGAACAAATAGTCTTAAAATGCCAGGGTTTATATAGCTTTAACTAGAAGGTACCAGGTAGGATAAAAAGCCCAAATGATTTAAATTAACAATTTCAAAATGAGAACTTTTTAGCAGTGCCTAAAAAAGTACTCCCAAATAAAACAATGGTGACCAGGGCTGAGATACAGATGACATGTGGTGAATTAACCTGTTTCATGGATGTGTACGTGGATACATTTGTGTAGAAGCTGACACCTGTCCTTGAACAACTGAAAATGGTCTAACTTCACCTTCATGCAAGCTGGGGTTAAGTGTGAGGGCAGATACCAGTTTTTTAGAGTCACAGAATCGTTTAGGTTGGAAAAGACCTCTCGAGGATCATCGAATCCAACTGCTAACCCAGCGCTGCCAATTTCACCACTAACTCATGTCCCCAAGTGCCACATCCACATGGCTTTTAAATCCCTCCAGGGATGGTGACTCAACCAAACAACAAATAAGAAAGTTAATGCAATAATCTGAGAAGTTCAGCTTTAGCCAGAAGGCCAATTTGGAAGTGTCCGTTCTTTGGTTGTTCATTCAGTGAAGTCTAACCTTGAAATGCCTTCCTGCAGCACAGGGATTTGGGACATTGAACCTTTCCAGTGGAAGATGTGCTGTTCCTTGATCCCTGTTTTTAAGAGCTTGTGGAAATGTTCAGCATGTAATGAAGGTATGAAAGTCCTGCTATAGTGAACACCTCAGCATCAATTCTTTCTTACAGCACATCTCCTCGAAGGGCTATAGGCAGTCGATAGTCCAGAGGAGAAAACATCTCAAATGATGATAATGGCAAAAAAAAGATGACTTGTATTGCCTTTGCATTCTTCAGCTGAAAAGCCAGATAGAATTTTGAGTATTTTGTTGTCTTTATATTATAGTCAGAGCCTAAAGTAACTGTTCCAAGAGCGATAATTGGCCTTGTGAGCCTCTCTTCCGTTTCCTTCCTACCTGCTCTCTGATTGAGATGAGGGTAGCTAGAGATTCAGAAGAACCATCCTATAGCTACAAACTAAATTAAAACCCATCAGTTTTGAGAATTTTAAGACAACCATTTCATCCTTTGATAGAATGGCAGGAATTAAGTGAGGGCTGTGACACTTGCCTGTGAGGGGCTGAGAGACCTGAGCCAAACAGAGAGTGCCAAGGTCTTCCCTCACCAACCTTAGGGAACACAAAAATATTTGCACTACCTGCACTTGTGTACACTTTGCCTTTCTATAAAACCTTGAATCTGTTAGTATTTCAATGTGAGTAGTTGGAACCTGACCTTAGAAGTAGAGAAACTGAGGCAGGAAGTGAGTTGCCACAAGGGGAAACGGCCTCAAGTTTTGCAGGAGAGGTTTAAATTGGATATTAGGGAAAATCTCTTCATGGAAGGGCTTGTCAAGCTCTGTCACAGGCTGCCCAGGGCAATGGTGGAGTCACCATCCCTGAGGGATTTGCAAGATGGGTAGATGTGGCATTCTGGGGACGTGGGTTAGACGTGGCTTTGGCAGTGCTGGGGTAATGGTTGGACTTGATGATGGTTGAGGGCTTTTCTGACATGAATTATTCCGTGATTCTCTCATCTTTTAGCTTTCCAAAAAATTGTGTGTTTGCCAATCATATCAAAAGATCCACAGAGGGCAGTGAAGGTGTTCGGGTTTGAGTGGTGGTTTTATTCCTCTGGTTTCAATTGCCTGGGCTCCTGATTAACTGCCGGAGGAGTTGGCTCCATTGGCATCGGCAGCGCGTGAAAGGAGAGAGAGGAACTATCTCAGAAATACAAAGGGCTGAGATATTTTGTGATCTCTTCCCACTCAGATGTATCCTTCAAATCTCATTCCCTCAGTCGAGGGAAATAATTTCAGTTACCCTGGTCACAGCAGAAAGCAGTCCTCTTTTTGAATGCCTTTTTTCATTAATGTAGATATGTTTCTGAGATGAGAGACGATGTTTCTTCTAATTACGGTTACATGTAGCTAATTTCCTTTTTTTAAAAGCTCAGTGTGAAAGGCAGTTTCCTTTAAAAAAGGGGGGGGGTGAAGAAAAAAAAGTGATACAGCTGATGTTCCTGTTGCCTTAGCAACAGATTTATTTATTAGGGTCTGAAATGACATGAGTTAATATACCACATACCTGCTGATCGGCAAACTCTCCTATTTCAGCTCCAGTTGACAATTAAGTCCTGGACAGCTACAGCCAGGGGTTAATGTTACTCATTAGGAGAACTAGGTCATTACTGGGATATCAAGGCACTTAAGGCAGCATGGATAAAATACAAAATTCAACATCTCAAGGAGTGAGGGGTTTTATGTTAATTAACCTTATTTTCCTTTCATTAAAAAAAAATCTTTCAAATATGCATATGACAGTGGATCAATTAATTGGGAAAAGCAAAAAAAAAAAGAAAGAAGTAAGCTGTAGTTTACTTTCCTCTCCTAGTTGTCTTCATTTCCTTTGGAAGGGTTTCATTATTTTATGGAAAATTCTTATGTCTATATGATGAGTAAAAAGGGTATTAAAATTAAGAAGGGAATCATCATGGAAATCAGCTTTACCACAAGGGAATGAGCAAATAAAAGCCTTGGAAATGAAAATAAATAAGCTTTGCTAATACCTCACCTAAGGAGCAGAATATAAGCCCATCAGAGCTTGGAGATATTTAGAGGTACTTCTTTGCTTCTTTATTAAGCAGCTACATAGTTATTTGACCTTCAGAAACTGAAACTTTAGAGAACTAATTCAAGTTGTTGGCAAATATTCTATTTACAGGAAGCTGATCGGTGGCGTAGCCGACAGTAACTCCTGTAGTTAGTAACTGGCTTCTGATTTCCAGGAAAATTAAATATATTCTCTGAAAGTTTTATTAAGATATCTGAGTGGGAGTTTTAACTTGATAAGTCATAAGTGATTTAATAAAGCTCTCCTGAAAGCCTTTATTTACTAACTTTTAGCAGACTTCATTCTGATACTGGAGAACTTAATAGGCTGAAAAAAGAATGGCATTAAAATGAAACTTATTTTTTTACTCACTGTTTCCCCAAATATACTTGATTCTTTCACTTCTACTAAGCACTCTACTTTCTTTTCATATTTAAGCTCTGTGGCCCAATCCTGCTTCTTATTGTGTTTAGACCAATTTGTTATAAAACCTTTCTCCATTCCTGTTGAGTCAAGGTTGAAGCAGCATCTTACCTGGGCTGCACTTAAGGAACCATTGTGTCAGGTTGTAAGAGCACTGTTACCTGTAACAAAAGCAAAATTCAAGCCCTGTGAGAGGTTTTTGACTCCATGGAATGGTTTTACATATAATAAAAAAGTTAAATAATATCAAGGTTCTACCTGAAATATCACACACAAAAACCTTCTTTCAGGGCCAGGTTGCGTTGGGTTTGGAGTTACCTCATCTAGTAGGAAGTGTCCCTGCCCATGACAAGGGAATTGGAATGTGATGAGCTTTAAGATCCCTTCCCACCCAAGCCATTCCTTGATTCTATGATGCTGTGATTCCCTCTGTGCTATCCAGATGCTCACAAAGTAGCCACTTTAATGCCATCCTCTGGAGCCTGTTACAATAAATGCTCGAGCCATGATTGAGAAACTGATTTTGAGATAATATAAGACTACACCTGGACATTTGAAGATCACTTAAGTTTGGAACAGATTCATCACAGTTTGCCCTGACAGCTCCAGTAAGCTTGGCTTTATCTCTTCCCATGGCAGAAAACTCATTTTATGGTGTCATTTCTCCTCTTGTACAGGTGTGAAACCCAAGTCTTAGAGGAGAAACACATATGAGGTGGTGGGATTAAGGAGTTCTCTCAAGGCTTTTCCACCTATGGCTATCGAAGCAATCCTTTTCTACTCCATTCACCTAACCTGGTTTTGGCCTTTCAAACCTCCTCCTTCTATCTTTGCCAGGCTCAGTTCCCAGGGCCTCTCCTCGTACATAGTCATGTGCAGCAAATTTGCATCTCATTCTTCTCCAGTTCCTCAGCCTTTCTCTGTCTCCATCTTTCCACTCCCTGTCTCTGCAAGGGACCTTCTGCAATGTCCTGTTCCCTGTTTTCTCCTAAACTCCCCTTGTCCAATCCATGTTGTCCCCTTGGTCTCCTACACTGGTTTCCCCTTTTCCCCCATATGAACTGGCCATGTGTTGTATCTCTTTTCCATCTCCTTTACTTCTTTGCTCAGTTCCCTATTTCTTTTCCATGCTATTCTTTCATAGCTGGTCATATTGATCAGATCTTACTTGTCCCCTTTGCTTTTTTTTTCTGGTTCATATCTAAGAGTTTTAATCAAACTGGAAAAGTTTATTGCTTGTATATTCCTTGTTTATTTCTTTATTTTCAGTGCATATGAACCAGTTCTTCAATCTGCAAAGTCCAGTCATTTTATTCTGAGTACAGCAGATGAGTCACTGAAAGTGAAGACAGGATCTGTGTTCTTAGTTCAGATATTAGATCCTGTCTGGGTTTTGGCAGCCTGACCTGCAGCAGTAGGACTGTCCTGCTCAGCTTTAGCCTAAGGTATGCCCAAGACATGGGCATTGTTCAGTGACCAGGCACAAAAAGACATTTTCGAAAGGCCTGGCTATGCTTTTAGGAAGATTTCCAACACATGCAACAAAAAACATTTCTTGGAATGAAAACCAAATACATCCAAATATTCAGTTCTTACTTGAAAACAAAAAAACCTTCAACTACCTAAAACAGAGACTTATTTAAAATTTAATACATCCAAGATAGGCTTTGCAGTTTTTACTAGGTAGTGTTGTGTTTTATTTTTTTTCATCTTGTTCTTGGATGTTCCGGAAAATTTTGGGCAGAACTTTTCTAGAAGATTTTAGTCCAAGATAAGCCTTAGTTTTGGGAAACATCATAAGCAAGGACAGAAGAGCTTTTGTAATACAAAGGCCCAGGCAAACTTAGCAGATGGTGCCACCAGCCCCCATTGTAATTCACAGCACCCCGGACCAAAGGATGGCAATAGCCTTCAGGAGACAAAAATCAAATATTTCATAAGCAAGTGATCTAATATTCCTCTTTATTTTCACCAGTAATAGGAGGGTTATGTTTCTTCCTTTAAAGCTCTTTTTAATTAGTTTCCTCTTCTTTCAACACTGTTTGACTTTTGTCTCTTTCCCTTCTCTTCCCTGTTCTCCTTTTCTGCCTGTGTTCACCCTTCCCCCCCTCCCTTTGTCCTCTAGTCACTGCTTTTTCTCAGCTGTTTGTGCAAAACCTGACTTAATTCAATGAGTTGATTCCTTGTTCTGAAAGCAGTGAGTTCTGGAGTTCCTTTTATCTTGTTGAATAATGAGTTTCAAGCCTTGGTCTTGGTGCCAGGAAAGTTCCTGGTTGGGAGCTGTTATGAGTTATCTCAGGTACCTGAGCTAATTCCTCTTGGGCTATTAATCAGTAAAGACCAGGACTCAGTGTTTGACCCAGGCAAGTGGTGGAATATCAAGTAGTTGTATCTTGGTGATGTGAATCCATCATGGGGCCACTTGTAAGGTGGGATCACCATTCCCAGGCAAATCTGTAGTAATGTAGTTTTTATGTAGCAATTTATATATAAATTTATATTTATATGCAGCTTTTCTGTTCTTTAAGGGAACCACTTGAGTACATGGTTATCTACTTATTCTCCTATTCATAACCATTTATTGTTACCATTACATGACTTTTTTATAGTATTTTATAGTTGATTTACAGTTGGATATGTTGTATGTGGTTATCAGGGCTGTCAGAGTCACTCAGGTATTTTATCTCATCCCAACAAGAAACCTTTTTCCTATGTTACCTTTGGAGCACTGAAGATAGTTATTTTAATTTTTTTAAAATAAACTATTGGGGTTAGTCCATGGCAGTTACTGGATTTTGTTGCAAATTCAAATAAAATGTTTTTTTTTTATGTGAATCCTCTACTTTGGAAGAGCCAGGCTGGCCGAGCTGGAGTAAAAGAAATTAAAGGCATCACTGTTTTTTACACCAAGGTAACTGAGACCGAACACCAGTCTTTGTCTTCAGAGGTTAATGTCCCTTTAGGAAATAGGCAGGAGGCTCCATGACTGATGCTGATCCGGAGGTTTCTTTGGTTAGAGAACGTGCAATATTTTATTTTGAGTTTTTCCATCATGAGTTGTGAGGGGAGAAGAAGAATCTAAACAATAAACTCCCAAGGTTCTTTTTTTTTTTTTCTCCCCTCTCCTTTTTTATGAATCTCTTGCAGATAACACAAGATAGGAGAAAATGCTTTTCCAGCGTAAAGCAAAAGGCCACCCATTTTTCTCAGGCCCGTGATTTGAACAAATCAGAGGGTAAAATACACACTCCTCACTGTAAATACGTCATGGGCTCTAATAGAAAATAAAACACTGTCTTTGCCAGTACTGTTTGGCTGCTTTTTGCCTCTCCAGTGCCATTTTTTAATTCCTGGCTTGCAGAGGTGTTCTGCAAGCACAGGCAAGGATTAGGACCTTTTTTGCTTCTAGGAGCTCCAGTTGCCAGCTGAAATTTATTCTGTAGGGTCTTTTTTTTTTTTTCCCACGCAAAAGCATTTTCTTCTACTTGACTCCATTTTCTGTGAACTGAGGGGGTATTAGATATTGTGGTAACTTTTGATGCTGATGATGCCAGACAATGTTTAGAGGCACAATTACAGCAAAGACATTTTATAAAAGCAGATCAGCTGAAAAATAAAACTCACTGGACTTAACTACATATTTACAGTCTACCTCTACCTCATCTTGGAAATGTAAAAAGAGGGGGAAACACTGTGATAAATTGAATAAACGAAAAGCAATTAACTTTTTCTTCATGTTTGCGTTTCATAGTTATTTCTTTTTCCCCTGTTTCTTTTCTAATAGCTCTTTCCTGGCAGTAATATTTTCTCTTTTGCAGTTATCATGAGCATTGTTACCAGAAATTTGGTATTAGAATTTTAATATTTTTTGTCACTTAACCCTCCCCCCCCCTCCAGTCTTAACATAGAAAACGTATATTAAAGTCATTTGATTTAGGAAAGTCTTCTGTGAAAATAATTACTAGAATGTATTTCATTTGATGTATTGAATAGGCTTGTAACATGAGTCCTCTTACTTGAAGAAGAATATTATTCTCCTAAAGTATTTAGTGATTCTGATTCTCACCATGTGAAAGCTCCTCTAAGACCATATCCTGCAGATGGGGAAACCTGGCAGAGCTGTCTCGTGGGAAATCAGTGTCAGGAAAAGACCAGAATTCTGCAATTCTCTGTTTTGAAGGCCAAGTTTACTTTTTGTGGCTACACTTGTACTTTCTAACATTGTTGGATTACTGTAAATCTGTATTCAGATTTTTCTGAGCCCAAGATTAAATGTGAAATATCAAAGTGTAATACAGCAAGTAGTATCATGCAATGAAAAAAATCCCTGATTTTGTTCTTTAGGTTGGATTTGGCTTGAAGTGGAGCCTTGTTTTTGCAGGCAAAGACTGCACCATTTATTGATGTGCTGCTACTGCTGACTTCTTGAGAATGCCCTGGAAGATACAGGGAACAGGGGACTGATGTCATATGATCCCTCTTATCAGCCTGTGGCCTTCTCATCACCCTTCCCATGGCCATACCAGGTCAGGCCAAACAGGAAAGAACCTCAAGTTCCTGCTGTTATCACCCCAACCAAGAATGTTCCTGGGGTAAAGGCACCTTCCAGCTCCTGGCAGAGACTGTCCTTGCTTTTCTTCACATTCTTTCTTTCACATATGTGAACTCTGACAAGGGTTTTTGCAGATTTTATGCCTGTTGCTCCACAGTGCTTTTGCTCTCCATCCTCTCCGTGCTGTGATTCCCTGTTCCTGCCACCACGTGCCTGTGCTCTCTTTATTTTCTTCCTCTTGTTTCTCCTCTTCTGATGCCTATTTTATGTCTTTACTGTTTTTCTCTGATCTTTTCTCTAGCACTGTCAAATACTTTCTACAGTTTCTCCCTATCTCCAAGTCTGCTTTTTCTGTATTCTTTCATTTTCCTAATCCTATGCCTTTTCCTTTTTTCTCTTCTGTTTACCCTGTATTTATCCTTTTCCTCTCTGGGTTTGGATATGCCATAATTTTTAAGTTTTCACCAGGAATATTTTTTTTTAATGATTTTGTTTCTCTTCTATTGATTCTCCTCCCCTTTACATTGCTTTGCCCATCTCCTCTGCCCTGTTGCTGCCAAACTCACACCTCACTATTTCACTTTCCCAAAAGTAAAGGACCAGTATCATTCATGTCAATGTCTGTGTCTTTGAAACATCATTTTCTTAATTTTTAATTCTTGATTCTGTGCTCATGGGCTTCCCCAGCCCCTCATCCCTGCCCCTCACACCTTCCCTGTGCTCCACTGCAGCCGTGCCTTTCCCTGGTTGATGTCCTCTGTCCCCTTCTCCCTGGAGGTCTCTTGGCTCTTGTCTTTGATCTCCACAACTGCTGCCCAGCCTCCTCAATAATGAGTGGCACTTCAGGGGCCTATTTTACCAGCTATTTTCTAGCAATCATTGTAGGCAGGCAGAAATCAATCTTTTAGCTCTTGCCGCATGTTCTAAAAAAATTTTAAAATTTAAAAAATTCGAATGCTTCTTCAAATTCTGAAGATTTTATGCCATTTCCCACCTTTGCCCATCTGACATTCAGGTAAGTTTGTGAAACGGGGAGGCAGAAGAAGATTCACTCAGTGTGAACTGCTTGGATTTAAGGCACTGTACAACGTGAAATATTACTGCGTGCCCTCACAATTTGGGATTCTCTCCTGCTGAAAATCTCCCATGCTAAATGTCCTAAGAAGATTAAGATCAACCCTTTTAATATTGCTTTTAGCTGAGCTTATTTGTAACCCTTTCAGAATATGTAGCACCTTAGTGGTTGGACTCGGTGGTCTTAAAGGTCTTTTCCAACCTAAATGATTCTGTGATTGTAAGAGATGTCACGACAGGGCTGTTGCTTTCACAAGCATTACATACTATATGTAGTGCATATATTCTCAGATATTAAGACCTTCTCCCCTGGTTTTGCACTTTTCTGTTACTGATTAAATTCATTAACCCCAGGTTTTAATATATATTTTTTAAAATACTGCTTTTACCCTTTGAGCAAGTCCTGCCTCCTTTCCACAACTCTTCTACTTCCTAATTGCATTGCTAGATGTTCCTTCTTCCAAATCCTAAATAACTATGATTATCATCATGCAGGAGAAGTTTACATATACTTAAAAAAATTAAACTAAAATCAGAGACGACCATATGGGTCTCTTAGTGAATTCAGGAGATGAATATGCATTGAATAATGTAAAGGGCCAAATTCTGCTAATTTTTTATATATTTTTTTAATGTTTTCCCCAGTATCTCATATCCCTGGGGAATAACTCCAGTGTAGCTGGTCTCCATGTACTCTCCTTCCAGTCCCAGCAATGGGTAAGGCTCGAGGGCTCAGCCTGAATTCCCAAAATCCCTGAAGAGCAGAAGGGTGTTTTGGAGCCTGTTGCCATTGATTGTATAGAGGAGCATCATCGTAGTGCTATGAAGTTGCTTTTTTAAATCATTTTAGGCTGAAAAGAGGGATGTCAAGTCATCAATTAATCCTGACAGCATCCTTCTGTGGTGAAGAACTAATATTGTCACACCCATATTATGAACAGAGAATCGAAGGCAGAGATAATGGAGGCTCAGCACTGGTGCTGCTGCTCCCACCACCTTCCCATTCCCCATTCAAGCACACTCTCCAAAGTTTTCAGATTTCAAAGGAAAGTCACTAAGTTATGCTGAACCCTGAGCCACGTCCCCCTGCCCAGATCACTAAACCTCAGCCAGTTCTTCAGAGATATTTCAGATCTCTCTTAAAATGGGTGTTAGGCTCAAAAATAGAAAATCCTGGGTAAAAAAATGTAATGTGCGGTATCTGAACAAGGAGATGGAATGTTTCCAAGGCAGGACTCTCAAATCTGAGTGTAGGTAGAGTGTCTGTGCCTGTTTTGGGGCATTTACAGCTGGAGTGTGGTCATTCCGGTGTTTTCATGTTCTTACAATGAAATTTAGAGCATCTTCATCCCATGCCCAATTCTTATTTTTCCTTTACCATATGCATATCAAATCAAGTGAAAATACAAAAGCATTTCAAATACCTCAACTGGGCAACAAAGCCAGACCCTGGAGTCACATTAGCTTGATTTTTCCCTAAACATAATACCTTAAAAAAAAGTTTGCATTTTAATACCAGGTTTTTATACTGTTTTGCAGTTCTTCTTCGGGAAATGGAGTATATATAATTAATACTGTTTAATAAAGCTCAAAAATGCAACAGATGCAGCCAAAAGTGCACATCATTTTGAGCAGATCTTTACAGAACAGACATTCCATATTGTGTTCATCTTTTTCCACGATCACTGCTATGGCAATCTGGTGTGTTTAGCAGTTGTTGCTGAGTAAGGCAGACTGGATTGTATATGATTTTCTCCATGTCAGCCAAGAAACAGAGCTCTCTTCTTTTTGATGCAGCAAAGAGGTGGTCTTGTCCTATTTATTGCTTTCTACCAGGCGCAGCTAATACCTTTAGTAACCTGAAAGAATAATGATACACTGCAGTTTGTAGCTGCAAGGACTAGAAGCTTTCTGGAGGTCTTCACTGAAAATAAATGGGTTGTGGGGTGGAGAAGTCACAGGAACTAATAAATCAGATCAGATGAGTTCCCAAACAGAAAAGCTATTAAGATTCACAAAATACATAATTAAAATCTGTGAGTATCACCTAAAAGTGACATATTTTAAACGGGGGTGTGGAAGGAAGTTCACCTACAGCAGAAAACTCGTAAGAGAGGCTCCAGTGCAGAGGAAACGTTTCCCCTTTCAGCATTCCTTCTGGGTGCCAAATTTTCCTTCTGTTCTTCCCCACCTATTAAACAAAGCTGCAACTTCCAATTCCTATCAGTTTTCCTAAATATGTGCAGCTTATGTGGTTTCGCCGAGCTGTAAGGCTCCGTGTTCTCCTGCCAGCTCCTTGACAATGTGGCTCCAACAGCATCCTCCACTTTTGGCTGCCTCTGGGACCCCTGGTCTCTTCTGGAAAGCGAGAGGGAAAGCATATCCTTTGCTGGAAGGACTTTTTGTGACTGTGAAGCTGATAGCGGGGCTGTGAAGAGCTTGGAAAGATCTCTGTCGGCATCGTGGCTGTGCAGTCTGCCGGCTCGGGGATGCGTCGGTCCATCGGGATGAGCGGAGCCGGGGTGGGCTCACAGCATCACATATAAAGCACCCACAAAGCCTGTCTTTGGGAAGCTGAGGCTGAGGGGAAACTTTGGGATGAATTTCACTGACTCCCAACATCAAGGCCATTTTTTTTTCTTGCAAGCATTTACAATAGGGATGTTCCTTTCCAGACAAATCCAAATCCTGTATTGCGATCCCGTGTCCCGCGAGCTGGGCATTTGGAGGGAACTGAATACTGGCAGCGTGTTTCTGCACAGAAGTTACCTACCAGAAACAGGTGGCTCTTTTAGGAGAGAGGCTGCAGTAAACTAATAGACAAAGATCTGGGATCTTTGCAACTGGGAGAAACCCAGTCTCCAAGCCAGTGCTCGTATCCACTTCAGTTACTGGAACCGCCGTGAAAACTCCTGGTTCACAGATGTGAAACAAATTACGGAGCTTATGCAGTTGCATTCCTCCTTATTATTGGGAGCAAAACAAATCTGGGGGATGGAGGACTTCTTAAAGTGATTATTGTCTGGCTTTATTTTAAGAAAATGCTACTAATTCTGAAAGCTCCCCAGTTCCTGAAGGTTTCTCAGCCTAGGGAAGTCACATTAATTATAAGATTAATTTATTTTAATTCCCTAAACCAAAAATATTGACTGAATGAGAAATTAACACGTGTAGAGCAGCAGATGTCATTCGGCTTCAGATTTCCTGAATGATATAATTATTAATCTTTCATATAGCAGAGTCACAGACCTACAGATTCATTCTGCAAAATTACTCTGTGAAGAAAGACACCGGGACAGCTGAGCTATAGATTTGCCCTTAATACAGGAAGGAAAAAGGTGGAATTTGCTAAATAATAAATAAAACCAAAATATTTTAAAAGCATATGGTGCACATCTGTCTGAAATACAATAATTTAAAGCAGAGTAATTAAATGCAAGATATAATATTCACCTTAGAGTGAGGAAATTAATTCTTTTTTAATTTAAATTACGGAATTTTGAAATTTAGATCACTGGTGATACCTTTTGAACCTCTCATTTTGTGCTAGTGAAGGGATAGATTAGAAAATTGAGGGGTTACTTTATTTTTACATAAACCTGAATTGTATTTCATGTATTTGAGTGGCATACCCATACAAACTTTAATATTATCTTCAGCTGAAATGATAAATAAGTACAGGTTTCTTATATTCTGTTTTAACTTCTAGTTAACTTCTTACAAATCTAAAGGTAGAAAATGCCCTGTAGTAGTTTATTCCTTTCTTTACCTAAAACACTGAATGGATTGGAAGCTTGTCATGAGTATAGCATGGATTCCTAAAATTCCAGTTTGGGAAATCCTGTGCATTTAGGAAAAATTTTTGATTGACCTGTTTCTCCTGAAGAAAAGAGTGAACTGTAATGGAAGTCATATACCTATTTCTGATAGACAAAAAAAGTAGTTTTCTTCCCAATTTTTAAAAATGCCATTGCCTTCAATTGAGTGAGATGTTACTCAGTCCTTCTCACTTGGTAATTTGAGGAGTGAAGGAATCAGTTTAAGACAGACAAGAGAGAAGAATCTGGTGAAATTGTGATCCTGTGTTGAGGAAAATGTTCAACCATGCAATGTAAGCAAAGAAAAGAGGGAAATTTGCTGAGGACATCCAGTCCCCAAAAGTACAATTTAAAATATTCTTCTGATGAAAAAACCCCCAAACAATTCCACAAGCAAATGATACTGAGATAAGTTCTGTTTGTTTTAAGGGAACATGACAAAGACCCTGAAACTTTCTTTAAAGTCCTGATGAAGCTGAAAGAGGAAGATCTGCCTTTCCATGTGTCCATCCTCGGAGAGACTTTCAGTGAAGTTCCAGGTACCTTTCCATTTTTTCCTTACTATAAAATTAACTTAAAATAGACATTTCCATAAGTAGCTTTCATGTATGTATTTTCTTACATTAGTGGAAAGAACGTGTTTCAAATCTTCCTAGTTGTAAACCTAAATAATATTGATGTGTTGTAAAATTAAAATTATTAAACATGGTAAGTATTTTTTATTTTACTTGTCAGACCAAGGCTTTACTTATGACTTCTGGTTCAGTAACACTTCTGTATTTATTTGCATAGAGAGATAGGTGTGAGTGATTGGATGGTTCAGATAGGAAACAAAATCTTTCAGGTCAAGGTTACTCATCTGAAATCCAGACTGAGATTTTAGCAGGTGAAAACACTTAGTTCCCTTTCAGACGTGAGGTTAAGGACTGCTGTGGAGGGCTTCTGGTTTTTATCTGGCATGAAAGTGGTCATTAATCTTTAATATTTTTATACCACTCTTTTGCACACTCCTTCCATTTCTCGGCTTCTGAAAACCACCGCTCTGTGAACAGTTTCACCTATCTGGAAAATAAAATAGATTTTATTCAGGCACACACAGCTTTGTGCCTGAGACATTGTGGCAGTAAAGAGAATAACCAAATCCTGTACTGGGTGCATTTGTAATAAATTAAACCTTCTAAAAATGTACATTAATGACAAGCGAGTGTCAAAATATCCAGTGTTTTAGCTCATACATGTTTTCCAAAGTGTAGACTTGCATCCCTCCGCCTCATCAGTCTGTAAAAATAGACTGGGGATTAGTTTATTTGTCAGGTCTGTCATATCCGTTGCCTGCTGGACTGGTGATATTTCAATCGGTTTAGTTTTGATTTTGCCGTTTTTAAGACGCCAAGGAATTGATCTGATCCAAATAACTTTCAGGTCCCCAACTGTGGCACAGCTGGATTGGAAAAAGAGGTAATAATTCAGTAGCAGGAAATTCTTCGTGTTTTCTGTCCACTTCCTTTTTAGACAGTTTTCTGCAAGCCTGTTCTTCCAGGCAAGTCTTATCACAGATCCCAAGGCAACGTTGCTTTCCAGACTGAGCGCACCAGATTTCTTAGAAGGAGAAATTTCTAAGGAATATGTGACAGATAGGAATATACGATGGTGCGCTGCGGGAACAGATTCTATTGACACTCATTTTGGATGTTGTTACATATCTCATTTGTGGCTTCAGTACTTATGAATAATGTAGATCATCCTAAATTTATGCCAGTATATCAAATCTATATGCCGCACCTCTTGTCTTGTCAATTCATTCATCCTCCTGTATAAATAGAGTCTATAGAAGGGGCAACGTGGTGAAATGTGTCTCATCACCATGTATCTCGTAGGGCCATATTCATACAAATGACATATGCAGGTCATTGCTAACAAGCACCAATAAAACCTGTTGCACATACTTTATAGAAAATCTATTTGGGAGGTTTTTGCAGGCTTGTTTTTTTGGTTAATGAATTGTTGGTGCTGTGTTTTCTCTCCCCTCCAATTACGGGACCAAATT
>JAWWES010000171.1:3283859-3292681 GCA_035583135.1 Lophotriccus pileatus
ATAGACCTGAATATTAAGATTCATAGATTTAGCAGATGATTTGTTAATTGGAATAAAAAGGCCATTTACTAGCCATTTTAACAATAGATCAATCGGAACTCTATTTATTATTTAACTAGTAGTGCTTAAGGATTGAAATGAAGAATAATTGTATTATTGTTATGATATGATACTTTTCTGGGAAAGCACAGAAATGCGTGGAAATTAAAAGATTCCCTGTCCATCCTCAGACCAAAGCCTGAGTCCACGTGTGCTCTGCCCAGTTTTTGGTCTGGTCTGTAGGTCTTGGCATCTGGAAGGTGTACAGCTTGTAGTAAGACTTTACTATGTGTAATAAGTGCTGGTCAGAAAATCCACATGAACTTTGGTGCAGAAAGGTAGAAAATGAGAATGCAAATAAGATGATTTGCAAATGAAAGAATTCCAAATTTTTAACTTTCATCCAGCAAAGTAGGGAGGATTTAAATTCTGATTTTACTAATTCATGATCCTGGTAGAGGTTTCTCATAAGGGGGAATTTCATACTCAAACGATGACTCAGATCCCATCTTGGCCTGCAGTTTTGTTTTAGGGAGCTGTTCCTTTTTTTTTTTTTTCCCCCCATGCAGACGATATGATTAAAAAGCAAATATTTTAACATAACTTAGTGATCTGAGCTATTACTGAAATGTCCACAGTTTCACTCTTTTTTTTTTCCCTCCTAGATTAAAGAAAACTTTAAAAATCTATTTGCTTTGACATATGACACAATATTTAAGAACTGAAATCATCAATTAAATCACACATCAGAAACATTTCCCTTTGGTAAAAAATATAGTGCTAGACGATGTACACTTTGAAATTGTTGTTAATGTTTAAAATGCAATCTGAAGTGCATATGTTATTTAAAAAAAAAAAAAAAACAACATAAATTACAAATTTTAGAACTTTATGAAAAAAAAAAAAACAGCAATCATTGCTTAGCAAAAGCATTTGCAGAGAAACGTGTGTCTTTGGGGTTTGTGGATATGCATAGTTTTCTAGCATGAAAGCTGAGTACGTTATTCTTTATTTTCTTTTTTTTTCCTGTTTAAAATCGAGTAGATCTAAAGGAAATACAGTTCTTTCAGGGCACCTGTAATAAAGTACCAAACCCAATATGCACATGAAGGTATCAAAACCCTTTTGGATTGTCACTGAAAATAGAAAAGGTGAACGTTGACAAGATTTCAGATTTTTTATTCCGGGTGGGTGAGGGAAACTGAAGTTAAAAATAAAGTCCTCGTATGGTCAACATGTTGGAGGAAATTCAAAGCCTCTCATAAAATAAACATATTTTAAGAAGTGTTTTGAATTTCAGTGTGTAATTTCTGGCCAACAGAAATTACAGTTGTATCTTTGGAGGGGACGTTATGTCAGATCAATGGTCATTATGCGAAAAGAAAAAATAAACCGAAACCTGGCTGCCTTAACCCGTTCAGTTATTAAAATGTGAGCACCAAGAGGGACAAACCTTGCTTTAGATTCGCTACTGGAAAACTTTGCGCCATGGTGGTGCAATTCTAAAATATTTGGGTTTGATGTTACAGGAGATATGTAAATTGTTCCTTGAGAAAAGAAAAAAAAAAAAGGAAAAGAAAAGCACAAGTACAAAGCTCCGCGCGCGCTTTGGCAAAGGGATTTCATCGGTGGTTATTAAAAAATACAACAGTTTATGCCCTGAAAAAATAAAGGAAATTATCCAAAGCATGTGAATAAGCTCAAATATCCCAGCCTGGAGCACGCTGCAAGTTGCTCCTGGGCTATATTTAGCTGTAACCTTTGGAGTCTGGAAGTCTAAGGGGAGTCTCTGCCGTGCCAGGTGAGGGTGATGCGTGTGTCTGTGTGGGCACCCTGGTGTAGCCAACGTGCCCTTGTTTTCCGGCAGCATTATTAAGCAAAGCCGTCCATACTTCACCATGTTGTTACATGTGTCTGTCTGCTGATTATAAAATGTGTTAAACAGTATTTAAAAAACAAAAAAATGCAGAGCTGCGCTTTGATTTATTCAGCGAACAAAACATATGCTCGCTGTTCTGTTCTATGTAATTCATATGATCAATAAAATTTTCTTTAAAAAGAGCAACTTTGGCATTTAGAAGGATTGTGCTGCTGAAGGGAAAAAAAAAAAAATGTTTCCCTCTTGCTGCATGTAGGCAACCTCAAGGCTCTTGCACCGAAATAAGTTTTTGGCTGACTAACGTCTATTTTTGTGTATTTATGGTTTCTAATCCCCAGGATCGAAGCTGTGCATTGTGGCTGTTACCCGCTGTGTCCCAAAGCCTTGGTGTACCCAGAGATATTCCCAGGTAGCTCCTCTGTTCCATATTCCTTTTTGCTGAAGCGTAATAACGTGATTCCTGCTAAAATCCGAAGTTTCAGGATAAACTTGAGCGAAAGCAATTGTTTATTTGGCAAGCCAACATGTTAGTGTTAAGGAAAATTTTATGTGTTTTAATACATTAGACGAAGTTTATATTTGCCATCTGTTCTTTTAAGATAACACAAAAGCAAGTTTTGAAATAGCATTCTTCATTGTTAGCATACACAACCCATAATGATAGATTTTTGTTAAAAGGTCAGTGATGCTGCAATGGTTTGCAGATTTATTTTTTTTTTTGATACACAGAAGGGAGGAAAAAAAAAAAAACAGGCCTGAAAATCACACCAAATTATTTAAACAATTTAATACTTAATAGTATGCAACTGCAGTACAGGATACACACTAATGTAGTACCAGTTCTTTGAAAAATCTCATCACTAAATGTATCACATATGCATTGTGTTACATTAGAATAATGTATTTTAATCACCCAAAGGAGATGTCTAAACAGCACAACTACACAGTCTTATTTAGCATTAAACATCCTTGTGAGCTGAGGTAACCTTATAAAATCATGCTTAAATAATGTAAAACACGAGGCGGCACAGAGCAATATGCATTTTTAATTAGTAAAGTGACTAATATCGAGTGTGTGCTTTGAGGTTTTTGTTTCATTAAAAATGTATCTGTTTTTCCTGCAGCTGAATATCTGTATTCTACACCTGAACAGCTTTTTAAAAGGCTTCAGAATTTCTGCAAGAGACCAGATATTGTAAGGAAACATCTCTATAAGGTAGTTGTACGGAATAGTTTTGGATGATATAATGCCATATTGAAGTACAAAGGGGAAAAAAAAAAAAGCCCTTAAAAAAACAACATTTAATTAACATACTAATGTTTAAAGGAAACATGCTAGGGAGGGATATTAGTCGTTACACTAACAAGGATTAATTAAACTAGATGCCAGTTGTATTAACCTAGGTCTTATGAAATACGTGCACTTAATTCATGCTACATGCTTTTTTTTAATTTATTGTTTTCTAAAATGACTGTCCTTTACATTTGGACCCAAGAGGCTTATAAAAATGAACCTGGATTAATGCAACTCATTAGTTTAAAAGGAAAATAAAAGAAAGATCCTACAATTATACTAATGAGGATAAGCCTACCTTCCTATCCTAATTTAATCTTCAAAAAAATGCAGGTGACAGGTATCAGGTAAGATTTCTTTGGCTTTTGGGGTGATTTGAATGATTTTAGTAATTATGATTCTTTTATTTTTTCATAAGGTGTGTTGAGCATAAAATTTTATCAGGAGTATAATTTGCTGGTATTTATCACATCCTCTTCAGTTATTTCTGTAGAGAAAGTCCAGTTTCAGTGACAGACCCTCCATTCAGGTTTTGCTTGAGTGTTCAACGCCAGACTAACTTTCATGGATTTAAGTGGTGTATTTATGCTGCTGGGAGTCACACTTCTCTTTTTTTTTTAAATTTGATTGTAGATGAAGCACTAAAGATATTATTCCAGTGAAGAGCTGTTATTACACGATGCTGCTTTTAGGAGAATAACTGCTATTTTCTGCATGCTGATATGTACATTCACAGCGGTTTATGACTTTTACTTGTCCTGGCTCTGCCATGGGTAGGTTGGATACACGTCACCCCTGCATGACAGAGGTTTTTCAGTTGTAAAAAAACCTGAATTCAGCTCTAAGTCCTTAAAGGGGTGCACGGAAATACTCCCTTGTGTTAACCCGTGCAATATAAGCGTGGTTCCTTGAGTGTTCCCTGGCTGTTGCTGTCCAGGCATGTTGTTAATGAGCCAGGCGAGTAATCTCCTCCTTAATTTGGAGGCTCATGCTGCCAGGAGACCCAACCTCACCCCTCCACCTCCCTCCCTCTGGGGACCAGAAAGTGTTGGGTCCTGCTGTGTCTCGTCTGCCTTCGACCCTCGCAGGAGCAGCGAGGGTTCAGCCCACGCCTTGACTTTTTTTGTGACCTAAAAATAGACATTTACATAATGACACATCAAAGATGATGTTGTTTCTGCAGGAAACAGTTAAACCTCAAGAAAAAAGGAGAGAACCAAAAATGCAATTTAACACCCAATTTCAAGCTCATTATCTTTCATTGTCTATTAACTTGGCAATGGTTCAGAAGGTAGCTCATAATAGTTTAAAATGCTGACTGAACACTTCCAGTGTTCAGCATTACTTCTTGAGTCAATAGTATCGTAGAGTTATACATGGGGGCTTCAAAGGGAAAACAGTCCTTTAAATGTTTACCTTGACATTTCCCAATGCTTCAAGCTCAGCTAATGGTTGTGTTCACGTGGATCTCCACCCCACGTGTGGATCCCCAGCTCCTAAACAGCAAAGGCATGCAAAAAATGGAAGTAACAGTCAACAAAATACTGGTATAAGATAGAGCAGGGTGAAAATGTGTGTGCAAGCCCCGTAGGCAAAATGCTAATTTGCTTGCAGGATTCTTCTCTTTTTTAAAGAATTCCTTGAGCTGATTTGCAGGCAGAAGCTGGAGGTGTTTATCCTACCCCTCCTACGTGGGTTTGTGCAGCCCCTTCAGATGTTCTGAGAGTTCGAGCTGGATGTCTGCAACAGGTAGCAATGGAACTGAGTGGGGGATCGTTTTAAAATGAGTAAAGCAGAGCCTAATCCAGCTACCTGTGAGCACCAGGAGAAAGATCCCTGTTGTCTTTAATAGGCTTTGGATCAGCTCGGAGAATGCTGTTAGAGTTGTCTTTTTGTACCTACACCCACGTACGCCAAGTCGTCTTTCACAGTGGAACCATCCGTAAAACCTCCTAGAAAATGCTGACTTAGAGCTGTGCTGTTAATGTCATTATAGGTGGAACGATGCTGCTTTTTTAGGAAGCTGAAAAGAGTGAAATCAGTAAGGGTAAGCAGCACTTGCACCATATTATCACTTCTTTTTCAGATCACTATAATATTATCTCTGTTATAGTGGAATAGAAAAGGGACTCCAGCACAGGAGTCCATACTAACCAGCTCCCTTTCCTTCAGAAACCTTCCTGCCACACTCTCTGCCTCAAGTTTATAAAGTATCTGTGAAATTTTGAAAGTAAAAATGCTTTAAAAGCAAATAGTGCTGTTGCTGGTCAGGGATTCAGCTCCATAGGTTGGGAATTAATCGCCATCAGAAGTACTTTGGCTTGTCCTTTTACATATTGTTGGGATTTTATTACTAAGGATGTCTACAGTAATTAGACAGTGGACTAATTAAAGAGGCAGTTTATTCCTTCTGTTGTCCTCAGTGCTTGTGCTGACAAAATTAGGGGCAGAAAGAAGATAGATGGCAGCGGGGCAGTCGGCTTAGGGTTGGGACACAGGGAGTACCCCTGTGAAAATGCACAGACCAAGGCATTAAGCTGTAATAGCTTAACTGCACAGAGCAGATTCGTGCTGGCAGACTTTTAGAAATGTCCATAATGTAAGCACCTATGAAAACCTTTCCAAATGATGTATTGCTCACCCTGGGCATTCTCACAGCACCAGGGGCCGGCTCATCTGCATTTCATCCTCGCCTTCTACTGGTTATTAGTAGAAGATTGAGATGAGAGGCAAGCAAATCTCATTTGTTATCAATTATTTGTTCTCTTCCAGTTTTATGGAACCAAACTCTAGTTCTGTTTTTAGCTGCCAAAATAAGCACTGGAGTGAAGCAAGTAACAACAGGGCATCGGTTGGAGTACACCACAGAACCTGTCAGTGCTTGCAAGCACCCTATCTAGCCGATTTAAAGTTAAAAAAAATAAAATAAAATGGGTCAAAGCATTTGTTTCTGCATTATTTTCTTTAAGTTTACCTTTCAGTTCCCTCACTTGAGTTTCTTAATTTAAAACAGCATGTATAAAGAGTATACAGTGGAGAGGGACAAGAAGAGTTGCCAAAAGCCAGGCATGGAAGGAGCTGACAACTTTAAATAATCTCTCCCAGCCCTCCCAGCTGAATGAGTGCTGGTTGACATGCTGTCAGCTTCAGTTCCTACAGAAAATCCTACTCTCACTCATGCTTGTTTAACGGAGAAAAGAATTTGGCCCACTTTCTGACATTCATCTTCTCATTTCCATCACACTACAGAAGCTCACCTGCCGAGGAAAAGACACATGGCGTGATTTTTTTTTTTCTTTCTTACACCACTGTAGAAGGAAGTCTGCTGAATTCAAAGGGATTAAACTGCTGTAAAATCAAATTAAGATCCCAGTTAGACCGTAGACATCTGAATTGTTTCCAGTCTCAGGATTTGGCTGTATAGGGCAGTTCTAACAAAACTTTCTTTTTTTTTTTTTTTTTCCTTTTCTTTTTTCTCTGATTTGAGATAAAGCAGTATCTTGGGTATTTCAGGGAAATGTGCAGAAGGGAAAACTGCTCCTGGTCCAGCTTTCATACTTAGGCAGCAGGAGACATTCTCAGCCTAAGGATACAGGCACAGGACACGTGAGGATGCAGGGGAGCCTCACACCAGATGTCCCATCAACCACTCAGCCCTGTTGCAGGGAGCTGTAGCTGTTCATAGTTCTTGTACAGGCCATGCAAGAGCTGGGGTTGAAGCCTCTGCCTTTATCCTTATCCAATCCCCAGAAAAACTCCATGAGAAATTAATTTTTCCATAAGCTGTGTGGCCTAGTGGAAGGTGTCCCTGTTCATGGCAGGAAGATGGAGCAAGGTGGTCTTTAAGATCCCTTCCAACCCAAACCATTCCATGATTCTATGATATATTTACAGATGTTGTTAAAAGCATTTCCTTCAGTTGGCTCAGGTTTTCCCCACCTTTAGTTCCATTGACTCTTGTTCTGGAGTTGGTCTCCTGGAAGCAGGAGCTCCCCATCCATCTTTTGTGTATCATTCATTATTTTGTAAACATTTGTCAAACATTTTCAGTATCCCAGTCTTTTAAGTCTCTCCTTGTGAAATGTTTATATCCTAATCCCTCATCATTCAAGCTGTTTTGATGCTTGAGAGCTGTTTTTGTGCTGGTGTGATCATTGCTTTACAGAGTATTCTAGGCCGTGCCATTGGTTTATGTGATGTGTAGTACTCTGATAATTTTCAACCTGTTCCTTATGGAGCAAATCCTACTGTTTACTTTTTAATGGGGAATGTATATTGAGCAGATGTTTGCTTACAGTGTTCTCCAGATCTTTTGTCCTGAGTTGATAAAGTTAATTCCGAGCTTTATAGGGTATGCAAATAGTACAAGTATTTCCATGCATCCTGCTGGCTTTGTGTTCAGCAGCAGAACATGTTTACAGAGGAAAAAAAGAAGGAATTGTGTTGAATTTGTGCTTTTACCTGGTTAGCATTAGGTGCAGGTCAGAAGGAGGTTAGAAACACAAGTGAGAAACTTGTATTTTCCTCCTGAGATTCTCAGTTTCCACTGAATTTAGTTTAAAATGGTTTCAGAGATGGTTTAGATCTGCTTGTCAGGATCTGTGTGGGAAGGTTGTCACAGCCTGGAAGCTCTGGAGAGCTCAGCAGAGTGCTGTGTCCATGCTCTCCCATCTCTGTTTCAGCGCTTAGGCATGGGATCCGAAGAAAAATATATATAATGTTAGGATTTCTTAGGTGAAAGAAAACTTTGGTTGCTTATTTAGAACATGGAATCACAGTGTAGTTAAGGAGGGTGTCCCTGGAGGTCACCTGGCCAGCCTCTGATCAAAGCAGGGCCAGCTTCGAAGCAGGATCTGACTTCAGAGCTGGATTAAGTTGCTCAGGGTTAGGCTGAACTCTTGACACTTTTCTTTCTTATATGTTTGGCTGATCTAGGTGAAATACACCTCTAGCTTAGGAGGTTTGCTCAGGTGGGAAGGGCTGCTGGACTGTGAGACACAGTTTAAGCATTTTGGGCCAACCTTAGGTCTTTGTGCAGTGTGTGGATCTGGAAGCAGCTGTGAGATCTGCCAGCTGATGTGAATCCTCACTGTGGAAGAAATGAGCTGGCAGGAAGGCTGTTGAAGTGGCCTGATAGCTCTTTTTGGGGTCCAGCCATAGATGTATAGACATAATATATGTGTAGATATATGTATGTGTAGGTGGCCTGTACCTGAATTTCTCCCAGGGCTTGCCTTGCTCCTGACTCTCAGAGGTGTATATCCAGGAGACTTCAGCTCTTTGAAAGTCATAGAATCATGCAAACATTTAGATTGGGAAAGACCCTTAAGATCACTGAGTCCAGCCATTAAGCCAACACTGCCATGATCACCACTAACCTTTGTCCCCAGGTGTTGGTCTGTAGCTCGTAGCAGTTGGCTGCGCTTGTGGAACAGGATTAAAGCATTCATTAGGAAAGCAGTTATGGGTGCAAATTCCAGCAGAAACACCAGGACTTAGAACTTTTCCATTCTGACAGTGTTAGATACCTTCCAGGGTAGTTTTAGAAAGTAAACGAAAACTGGCAGATGAGCCACAGCCACTGAAAAACAGTAGAAGGAGAAATGGGTC